>BSBM01000222.1:3540000-4740000 GCA_027924585.1 Larix kaempferi
GTTGTATGGATTGTGGCCTTGCTTGCTACACTTGAATGGTGTCAGCGATGTGAGGCTTATTGTAAAAAGTATGGAACTAATTTGTTAAATAATATAGTTAAATTTTGTTTGTCACAAATGAAGTCTTTGATTTTTTGTATATTCAATTGTATGATTATAGTACTTATAAAGTGTCGAGTTTGGTTTTCAAAATTGCAAAATTAGAACTTGAAAGTGCCAATTTAGTGGTTTTCAAAATTACAAATTTAAGTATTGAAAGTGTCAAAAACAACCTTTCAAAAGTGCATAATCACGTTCTAAAAGTGTCGTTATGATATTGTTGTTAAGAATTAATATGCTAAGACAGAAAATAGCAGCATTACATTCCATTTCACAATAATAGCATATACAGGATCACTGAAGAAACAACAAGCACAGCATAAACACAAGAGACAGAGATTTATCCTGGGAAACCCTCATGGGGTAGAAAACCCAGCAAAGCTTCCTCAATATAGATGACCAGCAATATACAAAGATGAAACCCTGAGACATGATCTCCTCCTTCACAATAGCAGACTTCTCCTCCACAAGTGCGCTATCCTCAAGTGTGTGTGTGTGTCAAATGAGGAACACACCTCCTCTATTTATACACTACACTGACATGTATTTTACACAAGTACATGTAGGCTCGTATTTAACCATTAGGTTAAATACCCCATTATAACTGACTGGGCCGACCCCCACATGGTGGGTCTAATAACCCTAGTTACCACACCCAACTCGGAGGAATAAACATCTCCGGATTTATAGTATAATCACATCGGAGGTATGGAACATCTCCGGAATAAATAATATACAAATATAATATTCTTTGAAGTTACAATATTTCAACACTCCCCCTTAACGAGAAGGATATTATAACAGTATCTGCACGAGCAAGGAGTCATCAACATTATACATGATACATCTATAAATCATCGGAAGCTTTCTTCAATTTGTCTTCATCAGTAACTCAGACAGTTACTGGTACATCAGTGTCAACATCAACATCAACATCACGATCTTTAGCATCGTCTTCATACGATCAGCAGCATCGTCATCACACGATCAACAGCATCGTCATCACACGATCAGCAGCATCGTCATCACACGATCAGCAACATCGTCATCACACGATCAGCAGCATCATCATCACACGATCAGCAGCATCGTCATCACACGATCAGCAGCATCGTCATCACACGATCAGCAGCATCATCATCACACGATCAGCAGCATCGTCATCACACGATCAGCAGCATCGTCATCACACGATCAGCAGCATCGTCGTCACACGATCAGCAGCATCGTCATCACACGATCAAATACAAGTATCCTACCGATACAAGTAACCACATCATCAAATACAAGTATCCTACCGATACAAGTAACCACATCATCAATACAAGTATCCTACCGATACAAGTAACCACATCATCAATACAAGTATCCTACCGATATAAGTAACCACATCATCAATACAAGTATCCTACCGATACAAGTAACCACATCATCAAATACAAGTATCCTACCGATACAAGTAACCACATCATCAATACAAGTATCCTATCGATACAAGTAACCACATCATCAATACAAGTACTTTCTCGGAGACCATTCGTCTATGGATCAATTCAGGGACCGAAGTCCGGGGATGATACAATCCCCATCACGTACATTTTGAACTGGCAGTTCTGGGATGATGCAATCCCCATCACGTACATTTTGAACTAGCAGTTCCGGGATGATGCAATCCCCATCACGTACATTTTGAACTAGCAGTTCCGGGATGATGCAATCCCCATCACGTACATTTTGAACTAGCAGTTCCGGGATGATGCAATCCCCATCACGTACATTTTGAACTAGCAGTTCCGGGATGATGCAATCCCCATCACGTACATTTTGAACTAGCAGTTCCGGGATGATGCAATCCCCATCACGTACATTTTGAACTAGCAGTTCCGGGATGATGCAATCCCCATCACGTACATTTTGAACTAGCAGTTCCAGGATGATGCAATCCCCATCACGTACATTTGGACTAACAGTTCCGGGATGATGCAATCCCCATCACGTACATTTTGAACTAGCAGTTCCGGGATGATGCAATCCCCATCACGTACATTTTGAACTAGCAGTTTCGGGATGATGCAATCCCCATCACGTACATTTTGAACTAACAGTTCCGGGATGATGCAATCCCCTCAACTGTCCACTAAGGAATTCATTCTCGGAGACCTCACGTCTACGGATCTCTTTAGGACTGAAAGTCCAGGGATGATCCAATCCCCTCAACTGTCCACTAAGGACTTCATTCTCGGAGACCTCACGTCTACGGCTCTCTTTAGGACTGAAAGTCCAGGGATGATCCAATCCCCTCAACTGTCCACTAAAGACTTCATTCTCGGAGACCTCACGTCTACGGCTCTCTTTAGGACTGAAAGTCCAGGGATGATCCAATCCCCTCAACTGTCCTCTAAGGAATTCATTCTCGGAGACCTCACATCTACGGCTCTCTTTAGGACTGAAAGTCCAGGGATGATCCAATCCCCTCAACTGTCCATTAAGGACTTCATTCTCGGAGACCTCACGTCTACGGCTCTCTTTAGGACTGAAAGTCCAGGGATGATCCAATCCCCTCAACTATCCATTAAGGACTTCATTCTCGGAGACCTCACGTCTACGGCTCTCTTTAGGACTGAAATTCCAGGGATGATCCAATCCGCTCATCTGTCCATTAAGGACTTCATTCTCGGAGACCTCACGTCTACGGCTTTCTTTAGAACATGTGTTCAAGGATGATACAATCCCCACATGTATTCTTCATCAATACAAGTACAAGTATCCTCAACCATACAAGTACATTAATCAATACATGTGTCATCAAAAGTATGTATTCTTACCAATACATCTTATCCTCAAAAGCATGTATTCTCACCAATACATCTATCATCAAAAGCATGTATTCTTACTAATACATCTAACATCAAAAGCATGTATAAGTAAAACTAAGTATTCTAAGTATAAGAGTCCTAAATCTAAATATTTCTAAGTATCTAGGTGTGGAGAACATGTTACCTCATCATCGACCTTGTTGTTCGATGAGACAATCTCATCATCAGTGACTATACTACTCCCCCTTTCGAGGAGGGTCCTTTTGAGCTACACCAAGCTTGTCTCGGAAATATTCAAATTTCACTCGAGACAGAGGTTTGGTTAGTATGTTGGTAACTTCTTCACTTGAGGTAGAGATTTGGTTAGTACATCGGTAACCTATTACAAATTCAAACTTTAGTTCCTTCTGCATCATATCTTATTAGATCCCTATGTTCTTTGACTTATCATGGAACACTAGATTTTTTGTCATCTTCATACAACTCTATTTGTCACATAGGATCACAGTTGGTTCTATCTCTAATTCAAACCAATCCTGAAGCCAAGCTTCTTCACAACTAGCAGAGCAAGCAGCCATATATTCTGCTTGTGCTGAGAGCCACACTAGACTGCTTCCAGCTAAACCACGAGATCATGGTTAATCCCAGACAATAACATCCTCTTGATGTGTTCTTCCTGTCTGATACACTTTCTTCCCAACCAGCATCTGATTAGCCATCTAAAGTCATGATCTCCAAGATAGCATAGATCAAAGTCTATCGTATCCTTTATGTGCCTCATCACATGCTTTGCAACTATTAGGTGAACACATCTAGTTTCTACTAGATAATGACTCAAGGTGTTCACAACAAAGCATATATCTAACCTAGTATATGTTAGATACATCAATGACCCAATAATTTGACTGTACAGAGTTATATCCACTAACTCTGATGAGTCATCTCCTAACAGCTTCAAGTTGGAATCCATAAGAGTGGCCATTCCAACATATCAAGTCTTCTCAAGATTTCTCAGCATACTTTCTCTGGTTGAGAGAGATTCCTTCTAAGACTTTCCATACTTTTAGACCTAGAAAGTAATGCATCAATATGAGATCTTTCAATTTCATTTCTACAGTCATCTATCTGTGCCATCTCTCATCAGATGGGTCTATTGATATGAGTCTCAACATCATTCGAACTCTGTGGTGAGTTCCTTCTTGCATCCATGTCATATGTGTATAGAAGCCATATTCAACCTTGTAGCAAAGGTTGAGATCCATATCACCCATGGTGATCATTAATCTCATCAATCGATCCTGGGAACCATATAGAACTTGATTCACACTTCTTCTTTAATTACACCATTAAGAGAATGGTCTTATTTTAGCCACTTGGAGCAAAACATCTCATCATGATTCTCTTCCTCTTTCTAAGAGAATCTTCTAGCCATGAGCCTTCTATATTTTGTTTGATTTGTAAATCTTCTTGTTGAACATCCATTGCTTGTTCAGTCTTCATCATTCATCATGATCTTTCCTACAAATCAAAATTAAGTACAGGATTAGTAATACTTCATAATCATCAAATCATATTGACATGGTAACCTATTATGCATACAGATATCATTTATATAGTTATGCAACTAATTTGACCAATACTTTGGCACAACACTTTCCCATATCCTGTATGCATACAGTGGCTATCTAGATGCCTTCCATCTCTACCAGAACATACTATCGAGAGTGTGCACAGCTCTCGGCATGTCAGCAAAGAGGTTTCATTCTAGACAAGCAACAATGGAATGTTTGTCCAACTTACCAAACATATGCACATTAGTTGTATACTGTTCAATGCTCTATGAATGTTTACACTCAACATTATATATTTTAGGAATACAAATATGCATACAACCTATTACAGGCAATATCATTACTATTTCAAATAACAACTCAAATACTTATCTTTTATGTTTGTGTGGCTGCCTCCCGCTTGATCTTCTGTATGTCTTTTGAACTTCTATTCATTCTGTACCACTGTGCATGCTCAAGAGTCATCCTCATGATCTCATACACAAACATACACTCATTAGTATATTCTAAATGCTATCAAAACATTATAGTACTAAATAATCTTGAAAATGTATAGTCATGAATATAGTTAATAAACATTAGTATTCAAGATTTCAGGGAAGTCTTCTTTTACTCATGCATATCATCAATCAAGATAAAAGATACAATATGCATAATCCCTTGATTACTAACTTTTTAAGCATAACCAATCATTCCAAGTATACTTATATAAGGGATCCTAACACAAGGTAAGATTCATGGGAAACATACCTGGATTAGTATACCTACTTGGTTATGTACAACATACCTAAACAATCTCTTCAATGATTTAGAGATCCTGAGCTAGAACCTGCATGTCTCATAGGTTAAGCATAATATAACAAAGTCATACATACCTCGTAAGTAGAACAAAGATTATGGATGAGTCTTTGTCTTCATGTTTTCATGGTCATGGAGCCTGATTTGTCTTTTGTGATGTACCTGTATCTTGTTAGCAGACAACATCAACCTCACACAACATTATAATGCATTACTACAATCATAAGTGTCAACACCCTAACCAATGAATATTTTCTATCATGCATTCATAATTTTGTTAAGGTGATACAACAAATCTAAAATCAAGATTGTACTAACCGTAATAACATGAAGACAAACATACCATAAACTTAATCATGAACAAATCTCAAAACATACCTCGATGAGTCATACCTGTCGAGATCGCTTGTAATCTCCTTATGTAAAGCCTTAGCCTCATCTCCCTCTGAAACAGGAACTCCTTCACTTATGCAGGTGACCAATCCATCTTCTTCTAGGATTAACCCTATCCACTTGATTTGCAAGAACTGGACCTGGAGCTGGATATGGGTTTGTCAAAGAAACCCCAAAAATTCAAACTTTGAATTTCAAACTTCCGAAAGGATAGAAATATGCGCCTTGATGAGCTGATCAAACTGATATATTCAGAATTTGAAAACTGCAAAGTTTCACTCCTCAATTTTGCCTTTGAAACTTTCGGATTCACTGGACGTGACCCTGAACTGGGGTTTGATGAATCCCACTCTTCTGCCCAATCAAAAAGTTTGATCCAAAGCTCTAAGCTTCTATTTTTCTGAGGAGCTTCCAGCCATGGTCACAGATTTCAAAAATTTTCATTTTTACAGAAGCCCTAATTTTCCACTTTTCTGATCAAAGTTCCGAACTAGGGTTTGATCAAGCCCGGCCTTCTTCCCAACCAAAAAATCTGATCTTGGTCTCTAAATTTCTATTTTGATGAGTAGCATTCAGCCGTGGTCTCCGTTTACAAAAATTCCAACTTTCTTCAAAGCCCTAAATTCCGGAAGCCATGAATGAAGGTACTCAAAAATAATTCTGTTTTGACAGAAATATGTACCTGATTGTTTCTGGTGTAACTCCAAACTTTTCAATCCACAGGGTCTGAAAAAGTTTTTTGAGATAGCCTGACCTGTTATATTTCCATCCTGACAGGTCTGACCTCAATTGGATTCTCTGAGAGAGAGTTATGTCAAATGTCGCAACGTGACCTGCTTTGGGATAAAACAGAAGAGCGAACTTGTACGGCGTGCCACGTGTCACTGTTTGAACTTCGGCCTATGAACAACTTTCCTGATGTAACTCGGCCTGTTATATTTCCATCCTGACAGTTCTGACCTCAATTGGACTCTCTGAGAGAGAGTTATGCCAAGTGTCGCAACATGACCTGTTTATGGGATAATACAGGAGGGCAAACTTGTACGGAGTGCCACGTGTCACTGGTTCAACTTCGGCCTCTGAAAAACGTTTTCTGAGATAGTACAGATTGTGTACTACTTGTCACTTTTTACGAAATTTCATTTGGAGCTTCCTAGCCCAAGATATGACCTTTTTCCCAAGGTCACCTGATTTTGACTCAGATCTGGAAGAGGCAGAAACCCTATATTGTACAGATCATAAATCACAAAGTACAACGAATTAGAGGTTTTCCTTTGGACACAAGGTACCTGGAGATTTAATATTCGTCCTGTAACAATTTCAGATCCGAAAACTTTGCCAAAACGGATTTATAGCGAAAGTTCTACGATGACTGGTTTTTGCTATGTAAAACCCTAACCTTCAAATTGTCGTAAGTAAAGCAAGTGTCGTTAGTGCCATACCTTGTCTTCCTTCAGGTTAGCTATGATACCATGTTAAGAATTAATATGCTAAGACAGAAAATAGCAGCATTACATTCCATTTCACAATAATAGCATATACAGGATCACTGAAGAAACAACAAGCACAGCATAAACACAAGAGACAGAGATTTATCCTGGGAAACCCTCATGGGGTAGAAAACCCAGCAAAGCTTCCTCAATATAGATGACCAGCAATATACAAAGATGAAACCCTGAGACATGATCTCCTCCTTCACAATAGCAGACTTCTCCTCCACAAGTGCGCTATCCTCAAGTGTGTGTGTGTGTCAAATGAGGAACACACCTCCTCTATTTATACACTACACTGACATGTATTTTACACAAGTACATGTAGGCTCGTATTTAACCATTAGGTTAAATACCCCATTATAACTGACTGGGCCGACCCCCACATGGTGGGTCTAATAACCCTAGTTACCACACCCAACTCGGAGGAATAAACATCTCCGGATTTATAGTATAATCACATCGGAGGTATGGAACATCTCCGGAATAAATAATATACAAATATAATATTCTTTGAAGTTACAATATTTCAACAATTGTAAAAGTGCAAAAACCAGTTTCAAAAGTGGCAATACAAAGGCAAAAGTACACTATTGGAACCTAGAATTAGCACTTTTGGAATCGGATTTTGCACTATAGAAACCTTGATTTTGAGGTTTAGAAATTTTTTTTACCTATCTTCGAAGGGACTTGTACTTGAAAAAATCCAAATTTAATAAAATAGGTGTTCAAATTCCAAATTCTACTTTTTTAATACAATGATTCTTGTGTATTTATACTTTCTCATGAATATTCCTATGCCAACTACCATTTATTTCTTCTAACTGCCTAATGGGAATATTTATTACCCACCAACTACCAAGTGGGCATATTCACACTACAACAATTATCCCCTCAGGTAACTCCATAGGTACCCCATATTATCCTCCCTAAGTACATTACATTCCATCACCCTTTCGCATGTTTCATCCTCGAAACATGGGAATGCAGTCTACTGGTACCAAGCATAATCATTACAATCCTAGTGAAATGTGGACATGGTCTCGAGCTAATTCCTTGCCACCTCAAAATTCATTATAGTTGCGCCTTCGGTTCCATGGTGTCGCTATGCTACCATGATATCTCCATGCACTAGTGTTAGTTGTCCATGTGACTCCATACTAATTGCATTTCTAGTTCTATGTTTTTCCATAGTAATTTTTCCAATGCTCACTACCTTCCTTAATGATTATTGTTTCTTTGGGTGGTGTGGGTCATGATACACAAGAACCTTATCTATTAGCTATTTGGTTTTTGACTCTTCAACTTGTTGTTCCTTTGAGTCATGTATCCCCTTAAATTCTTGTTCATTTTTATTCCCTTCATGTGCTTATGTTTCCCCTTCTTTTGATTCAAACATGAATAACTCTTCATCTATTGTGTTTGTAGGTACTTAAACTATTCTACCTACAAGGGATTCTTTATGCTCCCCCTTGAGCCCTTCTTTTTTAGTAAGAGAAATATCATGCAATGTAATTTTACTTTTCTTATACCAAGCTTCATAAACTTTCTTTTTCACATTAATATTAACTATACCAATTGAGTCTATCCAAGGATATCCCAAAACAATATTCACATCATCCATAACTATAGCATGAAAGTGTGAATGCAACACATATTTGTCCATAGTGATATTCAAATATTTAAAAAAAATTAACATTTTCACCCTCAACCAATGTGCTTTGAATATGCTTTGTGGCAACCCCCAACCTTTTAGCCAAATTAACATTAATAAAATTATGTTTTCTACTAGGGTTTATAGAAATAATAACATTTTCCTATTGAATACATCTAGAAACATGTAATAGGAAGTTTGTGCATGAAAATAAACCCCTAGTTCTTTCTTGAACCATCTTTGTATCATGCATTGACCTACCTACAAATATTTTCTCATATGCTTCATCTAGAAGTTTTAATAGCTCCTCAAACTAAAATACTTCACCTCATATGGTTGCTTCATCTGTTAGATTATTGTATAGTGTAATTTTCAAACATGATTCATTTTTCTCATAAGAATCAATGCCTTTTTTAATACCTAAGAACCATTACATTTTCCTATGAAAAGCATTTTTCTTGGAATAAAATTAACCCACAACTAAAACTAGGGATTTAAATAAATAAATTAATTTCAATGTATCTTATTTATGCAGTGAGGGTTTTGAGGTAGCAAATTTGAAATGATCGTAACTCCCTCACTACTGGTTGGAATGGCTATTATGACCAAATGATGAAATGTCACAATCATTCTGCATCTACTAGATTTAATCTCATGGAAATATGGGCACTCTATCAAAATATACTTGATTTGTAATCTGCATGGTTGTCACTGGAAAAACCCTTAAACCGTTGGTTTTAATTCAACGCTATTCCACTTCTTAGACTCCAATTTGGACAATTTCTTTTCTTACTTGGCTATTTTTTAGAGGAACTCAAATACGTATTTGGTTTCTTCAAATTACTTCCAAATTTTTTTATAAATGCATGAGTGGTTCCATCTTCTTTTTCCCTCCAAAAAATCTGCAAAAAGAAGAAAAAAATATTCACATTTTTTTCCTAAGAAAGGGTTCTGATACCAAATTTTGTGTACCTTAGATCTGAAAATAATATTATGCACAAAATGTGCAAGAATAAGTTAGAAAAACTCCTTTATTTTATTAATATCAAAACCCTTAAGGTAGGGAAACACCATCAATTGTTCCTTCTGGAGGAATCACTTCAAAATCAATGCTTGTTACAATAGAATATTCACATCCAACTTCTGACTTCAACTTACTTAATACAATGATATTTGTGTTTATAATTTATCATGAGTATTCCTATGCCAACTACCATTTATTTCTTCTAACCACCTAGTGGGCATATTTATTACTCACCAACTACCAAGTGAGCCTATTCACATTACATTCATTATCCCCTTGGTTATCTCCCTAGGTACCCCATATTATCCTCCTTAGTAAATTATAGATAACCCTAAAACTTCCAAAAATCTTAGGCCAATCTCTCCGTTGTGGAAAAAGTTGCACAAGGGTGCATCCCTCCACTTGGTAAGGGGCGAGGCCTTGGTCCTTGGAGCCCCTTTGGGTGGTTTGTGTGCCCTCCAAATGATTCTACAATGGCTTTTATTAGAATTCAACTAAAATTAAACAAAATGAAACAAAATAAATAGGGGGAAGAATGCAAACTCAAATAACTAGATGTACGCAAAACCACTTTGTATTTCCCAATGGTCAAGCTGTACAACATCTAGGAGGTGTGGGCTTTAATGGAAGCCAACAATATCCCTTCGGGAGGTCCTTATTGTCCAAACTATGTGCTAAGTGGGTGAGAGAATAATGGATAGAAACTCTTGCCCCTTGGAGGAAGGTGGCAAGGGAGCTTTGGAATGCTTACAAAGGTAGGAAGAGGTGAGCTATGAGGAAGCTCTAACATAAATCCAACATCATAATTTTTCTCTTTTTTCTCTCTACAAAATGCATGTCAATGCCTCCTTTTATAGGCCAAGAGGTGTCCAAGAAAAAACTAGATCCAAATGTGAACCCATGCACTCCGTGAACTAGTTCCAAGGTACACCAAGACGGCTATTTAATGCCACCAAGTGTGTGAGGAGCCAAATTGAGATTGTTGAAGATGATGGGGATTTCAAGAGCCTTCATTGCACCATGAGAACTAGGTGGTATCACTGTTTTGACAATCGCACGGTTATCGAAGGAAAATTCGTGCGAGTGTCATGCCGACACTGAAATGATAACATGTGCCATAACGCAGGTTAATAATGTTTCATCCATGTGACCTCTTCTTTTGACTGTTCTTGGGTACTTTTGGACTCATGTTTCCTTTTGGATTTGTTGAGGATGCCTTTGGTGAATTTCATTCTTTATGTTGATGACGCCTTACTGCGAGAATCCCTGAAATGTCACATACATGTGAGATTTAGGCGTTAACAGACGCACCCAATGTATGAGGTTCGTAAGGTACTATAGAGCTGATAATGCACCATCATTTTTCGTGTTTCTCTCATGTTATGTATGCCAAAGCATATGTGGACTATAGGGTCCTCCCATGGGCGAATATTGTTGGTGACGACCATTGGAGCTGTAATAGAGAATGGTGTTTTATACAAATGAGGCGGGTATACCCATGCTCATGAAAGGATGTCAAGGTGATTACAATTATAGAGGACCAAGGGGTCAACTCAAATATACTGTTGGGACATGGATGAATTCAGCTTTCATCCATGTGAGATTAAATAAATGGGAACTACCGTGGAGTGATGAAGAAGATGAATTGTTGATAATCATGATAACCCCACAAGGGTGAGGGACGAGAATGGTGGTGAAGTTTCCTGAGAGAAAACTTCACTGTTCTAGATGGACTGCTAGCATAGTTTGAAAATGTGAACACTACTACCTTAAAAAGTATGTTTCCCCCTAATTTGATAGATGTGCTGACGTCGAGAATAGGGGAAACCACCATGTTAGGGAACACTAATGACTCTCCCTACATAGTTCAAGGTGATCCCTTATAGTGATTGAAAGGGACCCTAAGGTACAACTACAACTACTGCAAATCTCAGAATATAGTGATTTGATGTCGATGAGAGCTGAGTACATGATAAGACGAGGGTTGTATCATGAGAACTAAGATCATTTAGTAACCAATTGTTGGATTGCCAGAACTGCCACAATACTGGCTGGTAAGCGTGGGGCTCTTAACTTCCTTTGATCAATGTAAACATGGGGAGTGTGGACAACATCATTCCGTCTGTAAAGGAATAGAGTGAAATAGAGGGAGACAAACTATAAGCGAAGGAGCTTTGATGGAGACACAATACTGAGAGTAAGGGTGACCATGGGCTGTTGCCAACAAGAATAGGGAGTTCCCACATTTTGATGTGGATTGGGGAACTTGTTTGTACCTAAAGAATAATGGGTGTGGTCCCCACAGTTTTGGGTGTGTCAGGGGACCAATTTGATGATGGGCAGAGCCCCCATAGTTTTGAGTGATTTGGGGGATGATTTCCCAGATGAAGTGGGGGTTGTATTGTAAACGCGAAGAAGGGTTCCCCATGAATCAATGCCATGCATATTATTCTTGCGGGAGGAACTGAATAGAATTGGTTATTTCTAAGGGTGGGGGCTCCATTGGTGTGTTCACGAGGGTGATGATACAAGGAAGATTGTTGAGGGTAGAGTGCTCATGGGGAATCAATGTCATGCATATTATTCCCACGGGAGGAACTGAATAGAATTGGTTATTTAATAGGGTGGGGGTTCCATTGGTGTCTTCGCGAGGGTGATGATACGAGGAAGATTGATGAGGGTAGAGTGCTCATGGATGTATGAGTGGTCAGTGGTGAATATTTATCATAACATATGCTGAGGAATTAGATGGCATCAATTGCAAGTAGTGGGGGAGAAAATGTGCAACTATAAAATGATGAACTAGGGGTGATATTTTTAAGTTGTATCCAATTCCTTAGACTTGTGGGGGTTCGACATCATGGGTGTCAGTTTATGACAGGTTTGGAAATGGTGTGCACACCCATGGGGGAACATGCTGTTCACAGTGATGACATTGATGGCACATCAAGACTGGGAATGAGATCCCTATGGCTATCAATGGGAATACTGGTAAATGCATTATAAGCAGAGGGAAAGCATTTCCTATATGCCAATTTCATAACGAGACATGTAATAGAATCCTGGAACCATTGTTGAGGGGTGGAGTCTTGTTCTTATGATGGAAAATCAAGAGTATCCTACATGTATTGGTCGCAATCCTGCACATACGATGCACATACCCAAGTGTAGTAAATAATGTGACCAAGGTATTGACAATGCATAAATATAAAACCCAAAATAATGTGTCACAAATGTGGGGTTCCTATGAGAAAGAGGGCTCAGACGAAATTTTTCAAAATCGGGAATTATCCAGAATTATCGGCCCAAACTGAAGATGTCGAGGTGTCAATCACAGTGGTGTGAATGGTTTGTGAAACTGAGCTACAGTTTGTCTGTAGGGTCAGATGAAAATCTGTGTCACATGAATATAAATAGGGGGTGGGGCTCACATTTCAAAATCATTTGTACTATTCCTTGACGACCTCCTACAACACTTTTGTGGGGATTCTAGGATATCCATGCATCCTTTGGACTGAGGTATTTTTTAAGGATTCTAATATTATACTTAAGTATAGCATCCTAGGAGAATATTTTGGATTGAAAAAAATAAGTATATAGATAGGTAGGCAAATATTACGTATGCAACATACAATTTACTACTAAAATGTGTAAATTTGGGTGAATGTTATAATACAAAAACATATTGTATGTAAATATAAGTGATATTAGAGACTAAAAATGACCAAATAACGAATTTATTTTTTGAAAAAAACCCCCAAAATAGCTAATTGGCCAAGGATAATTTTAGGGGCGAAATTTTTCCCATGGGCTATTTTTCGATGTTTTTTTCCACAAAAATATTCGCCAATTTGCAATTTTTGAAGCCGTATTTCGCCCAATTTTGATGGAGTAAAATTTTTTCACTCTAAAAATCGCCAAATTATTATATAAACTATATAAAATCCTCAAATATCGAAATAATTTTAGAAAAATACCGCCAAATATTTTATAATTGACATTTTAAGAATTGGTAATATTCGCCAATATTTATACACTTTTAAATAAGTATGGGTCCTTAAATTATCCCTGCAATTGGCGAAATTTGGCCCCTAAAATTTACCCTACTTTGGACGAGCCACGAGTTACAGGTATGTCATTACCCTATGTTGTTTATTTGGGTTCAGGTAGTTATAGGAAAAGTGGGTGCTTGGGGTGTCAAGGAATTCTTTTAGCCCATAAATGGAAACCGCGTGGGATATTGGAATCTTGCGTGATAGCACGAGATAGTGGGAAAATCGCGTGCGATGATAGCACAAGATTTTCCCAAAATGTCACCGGGTGGTAGTGCGGCCCCTCGCACGGAAAAACTCTACCGTTTTGTGTGTAGCGCAGAATCTGAGTGGTTCGGTCACGCACTGATGTAGCATGACTATTCATCGGATAGTCACGCTGCATAGCGTGACCAAACTGTTTATATCCTACGCATTGGTGTCGCGTGGGTCAGTCCAATATAGTCGTGCAGGGCGTGGATTTTCTTTGGTAAGGCTTCATTACGCATGGACTTCTGATGGGAAGGGAACGCGTATATGTGGTTTTGTTTGATAGAGATTATGATGGGTGAAATTGTTTTCCCTTTGCAGCTGATTTGGCAGTTCATCATGGCTAATGTGGGTGCCATAGAGTGGCGGGAGTAGAACTACGATGATATTATTGGAGCTGGTACTTTGTGATATGGTATCAACCCAAACGTTACAAGACACAAGGCTCTTAAATTTCTTGAAGTGCCCCTTGATGTGATCATTCGAGTACCTATTGTGGAGGCTACTAGACATGTGGAACCCTGAGAGGGGGGTATTCAAAGTTGGTGGGCAGGACCTGGGCATTATAGATCAATATATCTACTTCTTGACCGGGTTGTCTCATCGCGGGGTACAGGAGCTATTCCCCCCACATATGGAGGGAATGGCAATCCATGGATTAGTGGATCGATATAGTGATGGCGACCAGAGTTCCCTAAACTCTGGTCAGATTTTTCTTAGTCACTTAACAGCCCTACTAGTGAGGGTTGTGGCTACAACTATGGTGAGGGTGTTGGGGATTCCCCCCCCAACCATATTACATGGGGCAGTTAGTGCTCATGGAGCAGATGATTTCCGATCGGGAAGTGGTCTAGGGATCCATGTCGCTCCATACCATGATGGAGCATATGAGTTCTTTGTGGAGGGGAGGTCCGAGGAGGACCTTTTGTTATGGGAGTGTCTTATGCTCCTACTTTTTTTATTTTTATCTGACGCTGAGTCCGCCTATAGTGGTTCCTCCGAGGGGACATTAGGATCCTCGAATGATGTACTGGGGACGAGTGATGCCTCGTGCTGGTGGTGGGGAGGTTGGGGCCTATTACACCCCCACACATTTGGATGTGTGGGAGAAACACATCGGTTCGATGGAGAGATACCTGTAAAGAAACATGGATTACCAGGGGGATCTGGAGTTACCACCTCTCATAGGGGGTTCCGATGCCACATGTACGTTTTGTGTTTTTGCTAGATAGTTACATATATTTTTGTACATGTTTTTTTCTTGCAAAATTTTTTATATATGTTTATCATGTACTGATAGTAGTTTCCCTTTTGTGATGTATATATTGGTCCAGTACGGACATCCCATCAGGTGGAGGAGCGTCAACGACGAGATAGGGGGGATAAACCAGTGACAGGAGCGGGTTTGGATATCGGGGTTGTGACTATGACTAGGGGTGCAGTGGCGAGAGGAGCTCTTGCTGTGGTAGTAGTCGTAGGAGAGCACATGGTCACTGTTTTATCTGAATTGGAGAGACAACTAAGAATGATGTCAGTGGGGATCAATGACAGAGGTGTCATCGACCTCGATGATGAGGAGTTGGATTTGATGCTCCAGCTACCAGTTGAGTGTGGGATGGTGTGGTGTATGATTATGAAGATATTGGTAGTGGCATGTCGTGTGGTGAGGGAGCTGCACGGGGGAGCGGGTCCTCCACTAAGACAGAGGCCACGACCTGGACCAGGATCGGTTCAGGGACCGGAACCTGAGGTAAAGAGAGGTGAGGCCATACAACCTTTGGCTATTATGGGGCCACGTGATCCACCAGCTGGAGGGGAAACTTGATTTTATTGTATAGGGATATGAGCCCGATTTTGTATATATTCTTTGATGGAGCCTATGGGAGGAAGGTTGTATGATGTATCCCCCATAAGGCTATTTTGTATATTCCCATGGAGGGCCATTTTGTACATGACATCTATTTTTTGATGATATTTATACACACCATTTTTTCGGCATATGTGATATACTTCCCATGTTTATGATGTATTGATGTATGATGTTGATTGTGATGTATGGTTCATGTTTTCTATATGTTGATGTGATGCATATGTAGTAGTAGATACTAACTTATAAAGTTATATGATGTGAAGGGTTATCAACTTATGATGCATGATGATGATATATATACACATGTGTAGGTGTAGGTGTGGACACACACACACACATATATGTTTGTTTGTAGTATGTGCAGGACTAGGGAGTCATGTGATGTATCAAGTGCCAATTCAAGACCTTGTTAGCAACGGATTCCGCAAACGCATTGGTGTTTCTCGGTATGTGCATGAAAGTAATAGTTTCAAACTATTGGAAGAGAAGGCACACAAGCAAAAAATTGTGGAAAAGGAGTGGATCAAGGACACATAATACATTGTTCAACTATGAGACAACTAGCTGGGATTCTAGGTGTACCCGCAGATGGTGTATTCCAAGGTGGGTGGCATCGCTTAAGAGACCTATGACATCATCATATTCTTCTTGGTTATTTGTGAGTTCCCCCAAACACACTTTGGCGGTATGGTGGAGTACGGGGAAGGGGGAATAAATAGCCCAAGTAGATGATACAAGGTTATTGAGCCATCGACTAGCACCGTATACGTAACCGATATAGATGTCTGGTTGAGAGGTCATCTACATAAATGTTAGATATACTTATTATCAATCACAAACAATGGATTAGACATAAGAAAATAAAATGTTGACAAAAATAAGAAGGGTAGCAAGATGTGTTTGGATCCTTCTTTGTGTTGAGGGCCATTAAATGTGAGAACCAATGGTTGGCACCATGCCTAGAGGATCATCCAACATTTAATGGGGGGCCCCAATTGGTGTTTAAGGGAAACATCATGATACAGAATACCGAGGAGGTGATCGCCTTCATGGTGTATATATAACTACACCCCAAGAGGATGTTCTAGTCGAGTTGAGAATCAACTACCTCGATGTCGGTCATGACCATCTTTCCCCCTAGATCTATGGGGACATTCTGGTATAATCCTATTGGTTGGAATGGTCTCCCATCATATGCACGGAGGGTGATAGATGAGGGGACCAGCTCTGGTGACCCTAATAATTTCCAAACGTTAGCAAACATGAGACAAGTGGATGTGCCTTCGTTAATGATACATCAATGAATCATAATGTTATTTACAGTGATAGGGACTTTAAATGTGATTGAAGAGGGTAGTCGTGGTTCACCTTTGTCGAGATCAAAGGTCATCACTCTGCAAGTTGGAAGGGTCAACAACGCCTAGTGCATTAATTAATGCCTTGCATTGGGTAGGGCATGATTGTAGCACCTCTAACGTGGACATGGTTATAGGGTATTGATCCAAGTCATCCACAATACTATAATTGTGGGCGATTTTCATATGGGGTTATTAGGGGTACACCAAAGTGGAAACTTACGAATCCATGGGATTTTTTCAACACTTGGGAATGGTATATGCAGAGGGACCCTCGAGGGAATAGGGATATCTTCCACTTGGGGATATTCAAGCCTATCATAACCTTTGGCTTAAGTCTGAAGATTAACATCCAGTGTGTAGATATTTTGGAAAGAGCCATCACCGGAGGGGCAGGGATCTTGTTGTTTTAGAATGACCCCTTGGTTAGCAAAGGGTTGTTGTAATACAACATTTTGGGGTTGGGGAGGATTTGAGTCCTGAGGGGGATTCATCACAGTATTATTCTTTGGTTCCACTACTGTTGGAAGTCAAAGATGAGAGGGAAGTGATGTGTGTAATGACCATATTCATTGCAAATGGATAACCAGTAATTGGTCATCAGGTTGACGTTCTTCCATTTCTTTGGGAGGTTATTAGTCCCCATGTTTTGATTACCCGGGTTCTAGTTTTTCTAGGGAGGGGGGTTTCCCCATTTCCCCTGCTGCTAGTTTCTATTTTTCTTGTCTTTCTTCTTCCCCTAAATCTGAGGATTCTGGGGATTTGTGGTGTTCAACTACTCAAATTGTTGAGCTTGTTGTGTGAAAGAAGGTTTAACTAGGTTCACCCCCATGTGAGGTGTGGGTCGTTGACTAGTTGAGCATGGAAATGGATAGTAAGGGTTATATCTTGGCGGTTGGATAAATGCGGTTTGCGTTCCATAAGATGTGGACATAGGAACGACTTGTTCCATTTGCAGCGTAGGAACTGCTACCGTATGGATAACTTTCAGATAAGTAGGACTATAGGGTCAATGTTGTAACTGACCAATTGGTGGGGTTGGTACTGAAGGAGGGGGTACCGACATAGGTGGCGTGGGTGGGTATTGCGGAGCCATATTAAATGGCGTCGGAGTAGTAGGAGAAACCTTTCCCTAAGTGGGAAATGGACCCAATAAGCCCATCCGTCGAATGAGATGAGCTTGTAGGTGTAGGATCCAATGACCGATTTTGAGGGGCATCCGAGAGGATAGTGTAAAGGTAGCCGGATTATGCATATATCAGATCAAAATGTTGGTATTTAAAAATAGCCTCTTCCTTTCTTTGTGGCATGGAGGTGGAAACATCTTTAGCTATGGAAGATTCGAGTGATTTGATGAACCAATCCAATAAGAATGGTGGTTGTATTTCAATTTTACACAATGTTCGGCGTTTATGACACTTATGAATGTGGTCCATAATGTGGGTGGATGTATTTTGGTGAAACTCTGTGAGAATTTATAGACCATGGTCATGGAAGATTAGAAGCTATAAGTATGTGAGGAATGTGATTGCTAATGTTGTAAAGGTGGAATTGGCTGATATTGCTAAGTTCAGATACCATTTTATTGTTGTTTCGGTGAGGGTGCACTAAAAGAGACAAAGCCTCGCAGAATATTCCACTATGCTGTTGGAGAAACACCATAAGTGGAAGGACATGACATGGTTGGCAGGATCACCTCCTTGATTCCCTTGGAATTTTGGAGTATCAAAGAAAATTTTATCTGGCATAGCGATCCATGCTGGATCATGTTCAATAGGGTCATTGATTAGTTTTCCCAAATCAGGGATATTCAAGCTAGCCATGAAAGGTAGGGTAGTAGAATCTGGTCCTGGCATTGTGCATTGATTGTGGTGTCCATGAGGGGGAGACTGGGGTGGTGTTGAAAACAATGAGTGACTTCCTACAAGAGAGGAGGGATCAAAGTGGTCCAAAGGGAGAAGCAAAATGTGAACCTCTTCCAAGAGGAGGAGGGGTAAATGTGTCTCACTTCTCTCTAAGGGGATAAAATGAAGGTGACCCTCTTCCAACAGTGGATGAATTCAAAGGATTGACACTTTCTATGAGAGGAGGAAATGAACTAAGTAGGGGAAACCTCACCCAGATGATCCTATCAATGTGGCCTGGGAACAGCCCCGACTAGATTATATTCCGCGTGAACCACATAGAGATGGTGTAAAAAAACCCCTCGAGAGAGGGGAAAGGCCTTGTAGTCTTTGGGACTGCCTCAAGGGGTTGTTATGTTCCTCTATGGTGAAGGATTTTGTGTCAAGTGAGAGTGATGCGGTAACACAATTGAACAGATGCAAAAAATGCCAACCACAACAGATGCAATATGGTGCAACAAGAGAGTGATATGTGTGAAATTGGTTTTAGTGCAAGAGTTCCCACATGTAGGTTCTTTTTAGTTACAAGTTAGTGAATTTGTATTTAAAAAGAAAATAAATGTAAATTCCCTAAAAATATCTAATCTCCTTCCTCTCAAATGTAAAGGTGAGCTATGAAGAATCTCTAACACAAATATAGCAGCATAAATTTTCTCTTTTTTCTCTCTACAAAATGCATGTCAATGTCCTCCTTTTATAGGCCAAGAGGTGGCCAAGAAACAACTAGATCCAAATGTGAACCCATGCACTCCATGAACTAGTTCCGAGGTACACCAAGGGAGCTATTTAATGCCACCAAATGTGTGAGTAGCCAAATTTGGATTGTTAGAGGTGATGGGGATTTCAAGAGCCTTCATTGCATTGCGGTAAGTAGGTGGTCCCATTGTTTTGACAATCACATGGTTATCGAAGGAAAATCCATGTGAGTGTCGCGCGGGCAATGAATTGATAACATGCACAATAACGCGGGTTAATAATGTTTTAACCGCACAACCTCTTCTTGGGAACTTTTGTACTTATGTTTCCTTTTGGATTTGTTGAGGATGCCTTTGGTGAAATGCATTCTTTATGTCAATGACACCTTACTGCGAGAATCGCCGAAATGTCACATATGTGCGAGATTTAGGCATTAAAACTCTCTATATATAATATTGGCAAAAGTATTGGATATTAGAATTAAAAAATATTCTAAAAAGGTATTTCAAAAGAGAAATTTTGATTTTAATGGGGTAAACAAAAGCATGATTCAATAAGGGTTGTTGAGGAGGGAAATCATTTTGTAAATAAAAAAATCATCCAGTAGTTATCATGAAAATAGATATATCAAAAGCATATGATAGGTCTAAATGGTTGTATCTTAGATTGATTCTTAAATATATTGGTTTTAGCTTTCTAGTGGTTAATTAGATAATGGGGTTTGTCATTGTCACATATGTGTCTTTGTTGTGTTAATAAATGGTTAAACCTCAAGGTTTTCAATCTTTCGAAGGGGTTAAGGAAAGGTTTCCCGCTCTCGTTGTTATAGGAATGGAGGTAATTTGATGAAGTTTGCAATTTCCTTTATCTAGTTTATGTCAGGAAATGGAGAGGAAGGTTTTAGAGATATTCCCATTCAAATGCATTCAGGTTTCAATGATGGTTTTAAATACTTAAAATTTTCACTAAAATATAATGGGTATGGGATAAAATATTGGGAATGGCTAGTATAAAATATTGATGCTAGAATTAACATTTTGGTGAAACATGTGGGTATTGAGTGATGGAATACTGACTCCAATTAAGTTTATTATGGAGGCTATACCAATTTTTTTCATACTCTAGCTTACATTCCAAAAGGTAACTTTGAAAAATAAGATTAGTTTTTAAAAAATTATATTGTCTAGGAAAAGAACATTATGAGAAGATCCATTTATCTAAGTGGAAGTTAACATCAAATCCAAATATGAAGGATCTTGGGTGGGGGATGAAAAATATACATTATTTCATTAATGTGTCAGTCGCTAAAATATTTTCAAGAATTATCTTTGGAGGGAGTACGTGGAAGGATATTATTATAGCGCATAAATACATGAGTCGTAGAATTGTTATTGATTGGATTAGGAGCCAAAGAAAGTCTATAAGCAATGTGTCTACATATTCTCCGAGATCTTTTTGGATTTTTACTGTGTTAGGAATTTGAAACCGACGTTGTGAGCAGAAACCCTGCTCATCTTTAGGGAAGCATAACCGAAGGAAAAATTGTGAAGAAAACATAATGAGAAAATTCATGATCTTCCTAAATTTTCTCATTATGTTTTCTTCATAAATTTTCCTTCGGTTCTACTTCCCTAAAGACGATCATGGTTTTTGCTCAAAGCATCAGTGTCAAATTCCTAACAAAGTAAAAATCCAGAAAGGTCATGGAGAATTTAGATAACTGTGAACGCCTGAATCATCTTGTGTCTACATATTTGAAGGATTTAGTTTAATTTTCCTCTTATTGTAAAATGGTTAGTATGGAAGATAGGTAACAAGGAACAAGTAAGAGTTGGGGTGGATCCATGGGTAGGGTACAAAATAACTACATGATTCCAACATGGTTGATTAATATTGTTTAGGATAGAGGCATTCATACTTTAAACCAAGCAATTGATCAGTTAAACACCAACATGTGGCATCAAGGATAAAAGAAAGCAAATCATTTAGGGTTGGAAGGTGAAAATATAGTTACCTGAAACTCTTATGCGAGGAGCTTAGCTGGACTCGTCATGTCAAAATTATTGAGGGGGGAAATTTTGTTATTTGGCCCAAAAATAAAACTTTAAGGTATTGATCAATAATATTTTGATAACAAGAAAACTTTTTATCAAATATAGAAAATAGAGTATGGTGGTGGAAATGAGTATGGAAGGTAATAGATCTAAAAAAATTGCACAAACAATGTTGTGGTTAGATTTAATGAACATGGTATTAACTTGGGATAATTTGTAGAAAATAGATAAATAGGGGCCCAATATTTAAATTAATTGTAGAGAAAATGAGGAAAGGGTCATATGCATCTCTTTAGAAATGTCTTTATGTGAAGCAACTATGTTTTGAAGTTGAACCTTTTATAGGATCAAAGGAGGTTTGGGTGTGGGATACATATATTTATGGAGAAATGCTAATAAGTATGCATGTGGTTATTAAGTATGGGTAGGGTGGTTAATTAATAAGTATGCAAAGTTAATGGTATTAATGGGCCTAATATTGTTACTTAAATTTATTGCAGTGCCCCCTTCCTCAGGGAAGGGAACTGATCTCACTCTGTTTAATTTCTTATGTAAACGAGTTAAATGAAAAAAAAATCAAGTTTATTTTCTATAACATAAATTCTATCTATGTTCATAGTTTGTATTCACATCATAGTATTCTAGGGATTTCTACATGTAAAGATTTCATAAAATATATATTCATCTATGCAATAAAATATTAGGACTTTTCATAATAATCTATTCATTTCACATGATTTTCTACACATATTTAGGATATAAATAATTGACAATTTACTAAGTTCAACGGAGTATAATACCTGGATCAGGTTAGGTTGTAGTATCTTCTTTATTTTCTCGTAGATTCTGTAGATCACTTAGCAACCAAAATGAAAAATCTACCCTACCAACTAGCTATTATCTTGTTGGCCCTAGGACATCAACGAATTTCCTAGCCCCCAATCCCACAAACCGATAATCCCAAGAGAAAATTCCTCTGTTCCAATTCCTATGATCAATAGTAGAGTGAAACCATTTCCTTTGAATTTCCAAAAATAAAACCCAACCCCTCTTAGTCCCATAAAACTTCCCTATATATCTTTTCCTCCTCCAAAAGACTTTCGACTTACTCCACTTCCCCCATCCTATTTATCATACCCCTCAAGCATTCAATTCCCTTACTTGTTTACCCTTACAAGTTACAATATAATATTGTTTTATTAGTTGTTCCTTTTCTTGAGCAGTCCAATCTCCTTTAAGTTAAATAAATTTTGTTAGGTGAGTTGTTTGCTTCATTTATTATTAAATTTTGGATAGGTTCAATTGGGTCCTTACGAGGCGGTGGGTTAATTACCCATCCACCCACCGTCTCCATATTAATCAAGTTAAATTAAATATATTTGTAATATTTATGTTGTTGACCCTTCAAAATTTGAAGTGGGGGGGTTTGTTTTAATTATAAAATCCAAATTCGGTTCCGTTGTGTCTCATGGTATTAATTTAATGATACAACTTTTAATGAGCCTTATCTTTACTCTCTTGGTACATTTAATAATTTAATAATCTTTTTTTTTCTTTTCATAACAATGTTTCAGTCAATTCCTTTTATAATTAACTAACTTACTAACTAAACGATTTAACTTATTCACTTATGATCTTTGGTAATGGATCTAGACTATTATTATTAATATTAGTATAATACTAATAACAACAACAACAACAACAACAATAATAATTAATGATAATAATAATAATAATAATAATAATAATAATAATAATAATAATTAATGGTGAATAATAACATCAACATTTATTTGTTTAATTGATAAGTAACCTAGTATTGACATAGTACCTTTGTATTAATAAACAAGGTACCCTTAATGGGTTACTTAATCATGACCAATAATTAAACATTACAATTATCCAGTGTTAATGTTTATCTAT
This sequence comes from Larix kaempferi, assembly GCA_027924585.1. Lineage (NCBI taxonomy): Eukaryota > Viridiplantae > Streptophyta > Pinopsida > Pinales > Pinaceae > Larix > Larix kaempferi. The sequence continues at coordinate 3,563,949 of BSBM01000222.1, forward strand.
GACACTTCACATTGACAACACATATCTTAATTATTTATTAGACTGTTTTCATACAATGACTAATTCACTTATTTTACACATTAACAACTTAACTATTCATTACCTAAGTTGATTAATATATCCTTAACTGAGTTATCCACAACATTTTATACCACTATTCAAGCATGACAACTATGTTGTACACCAATGCTATCGTACATGTCCAAGGTGTGCATGCCTGGCCAGCGTATGCATAGGTAAGATATGTACTATAAACAAACACCATCCCACCTATGCATACCTGCTAACTAATAATAGTAATCCCCCATGTAGAAAGAGCAAGCATATATATAATATAATTACTTTAACATTCTAAGTTATTTAACAGTTAATCCCTTTTATGATTTCATATCCTTATCTTTATGTTCTTATTAACTTAACTAGTCAATACAAATATGGGTACCTACTACCACTAACTTGGTATCAAGGAATACCCAACCCTCAACAATACTAACTAGCACACCCTCCCATCCTAACCTACGTGTGCATCCTCCCTATCGTTCCTATGCTAGTAAAGAAGTGGATGTCGGCTTCACCGACCTGACCACATATAAACTTGAGAGCGATAGCGTTGGTTGAACAACGAACCTAACCTCTCCTAGTAGGAATTCAACCATCTTCATCACAAAAAACATGGGGATCATGTCTCAACACGACCCTCCCACGACCTCGGGTATCATAGAAACATAGGGTGGGAAATACATCCATCCCTCTCAACATACTGGGTCTATACCCTTATGAAATCATACTCTACTGCTATCGAGATTATCGGACTGTGTCATCGTATCATCACTTTTGGTTGCTAAGGTTTACTGCATAACAAGTTCTTATTCCACATATCATATCAAGTACCTGGCTATCACATAGTCCCTGTGTCCTGCGAGTTAGTATTTCGAAAAATACACATTTATAACCAGCATTACCACTCAAATCATCATCAATTGATCCACATCATCATCATTATTTCTTTTCACATAACAAATTTGATTTCATCACATGTACACACAACATATAATAATTGAATCAATCACATCATAAGATGGTATATATGTACCACATCATATATTTCACATTTTATCAATGAATACATATAAACATATACTATCATCATAAAATAAATGAATCCCATGATAATACTGACTTCGTAACCATATAAACATAGATGATAATCATAATCATAGTGAGAGCATAAACATAGTAACAACATAATCACAGTGCCAACATAAACATAGTATCAATGTTTACTCAGGTCCATCATGTCGTAAATAAAGTTTACTTAGTCGAGTTGAGTCCAACAGATAATAAACAAATAAAGCGTAGTATGTCTAACTAATAAATATGCATAGTCAAAATATGGGGCATTACAGTTATAATAGTAAAAAGAGTTAGAACCATTCAAATATATAGATATTTAATCATGGTGATCTAATGGATTAAAGGATCTAGTCATATGTTGAACATTCACTTAACAAATCTAGGTGTTCAAGTCAAATTGATAGTGAGTAGTTTCTAAACAATTACTTGCAATCATGTGTATAGATCACATAACATAGAGGCATATAAAATTTATAAAAAAGGACTCATGTGGTCTCTAAGGGTAAGGTGCTAATAGAGGAAATCTATGAAGGGATTTCAACCCTTCATGAGAATATATATAGCTGATGTGTTGTGCAGGGTAAAGTTGGTACATTTTGGAAGTAGTTTTGGCGTAAATGGGGTCAAAGCGAAGTGGCCCGTAAATGAGGAAACTACTCTGATGAACCTGCCAGAAGTCAAGGAAAAATGATATTTGAATATGTCAAGGGTGGAGTTGGGTAAGTAGTTAGGATTTTGTGTCCACGTGTATTAATGAGTTGAATAGTGGAGTAGTGGGAGTGGGGCAAGTTGTGTGCGTCCTATAAATATGTAATGGGTTGGGATTTTTGAGGTTGGTTGGTATTTTTCGTATTTTTGGTAAGCGAAAGGTAAATATGAAGAATTTTTTGGGTTTTATGTCAAAGATAATATTGTGTACTATCAAGAGAGAGTCTCATGATTTGCAAGTTTTGTGTGCAGATCCATTGTAAAAGATGAAGAATAAATATATAAGTTGTTGATGTAGACATGAAGTGATTATTTAATGCGACTCATGAATAAATAAAAGCACTTCTGTGGTTTTCTCCAAGATGGATTTTCAAGTTAAAATCTTGTTGTTCAATGTGTGTGACTAATTCCATAATGTGTTGTGTTATTTTGTCACTTTCTGCATAATAATGAATGAATGTTGTAAATGTGGAAATTTATGAATGACATGGATACTTCATAGTTAATGAATTCATGTCGTGGTTAGTTAAATACTATGTGTGGAATCCTTGTGATATTTCGAAGTCTGGAGTGTTATGTTTGGTATATTTTTGTCACACCCCTTCGTTGCTCCATAAATATGGTTCCTGCAACTCCCATAGGTACGTCAGGTGAGACTGCATCTGCTTTGCAGGTGATTCCGAAAGGGCCGGTATCTTGGGTTTTGTTGGTGATTAGTGATTGAACTTGAGTCAGAGTAGAGATGCGCCAACAAAGGGTTCCATTGCAGGGACCGAGATCTGTGTCTAAGGGGAATGTGGCATCTGGATAATCCTGAAATTTAGGATTGGATCGATAGGAAGCTGAGGGAGTTTGTTGAAGACTAGAACAAAGATTTGTGCCTTGATGCAAAAACATGGTTAGGTAAGTATGTTTTCTCAGACATCCATGAAGTGCTCTTTCGATAATTCCCTGTTGTATTGACTGAATGGTTGGCAAGGTTAACCCTGCAACATAGATGCTTTCAAGGGGGTGAGCCTATGGTTTGGACACCTGAACTAGTCCAGACCCTTAAAGGTGTTAACAATAAGATATCTCACGTTGTCGATTATTGGTTGGATAGTATATTGGAGGGATATATTACAAAGTTTTTTGTAGACACTATAAAAACCTACAGTGTTGTCGAAGGAGATTTCTTTCAAGGACCACAAGGTAAGTACCTGAAATCCTTAAACTTGTGGATTAAAATGCTACTTTGTGAAAAAGGGGTCATGAGGATGGAATTCGACATGTACTCCATTTGTGCACGGTGGTTCGGGATGTCGGCAGGGGATGGTCTAGGAGTATGTTGTAAGAAGTGAGATGACATGGAAAGGGAAGGAGACAGTGAAACATATGAAGAGTGTGGTCTACTCGGATGTGGGAGAAGATTTTGGTCACATAAGAGAAGGAGAACTGTGACAAGAGAAGAGGATTTGAATGTGACTAAGGAAGAGACTACGAACCAATACCACAGCTTGAAGAAGAATATTATGATAGAGAAGGGGCCAAACAAGACTTAAGGATGTCAGCTTGCTTCTAAGGAAAATCCTGATGATCCAGCTCAGGCCAGACACTGCGACATACCTGTGAACCCAGGTGCATCTCCAAAAACTGAGGTAAGAAATAGTAGTTCAATGTAGTTTATACAAACACGTAATAGTAGTGGTAGTCAGAACACTACTTTGACTAGTAACATTGTTGTAAGTGTTGGTCCTGTAATACAAAGTCAACCAATACCCCTAAGAAAAAGAATGGTTGGGGATTATATGAAATTGCCTATTTTTTATGGGAATGGGTCAGAGGATCCATTTGGACTTTTAAGCAAGTACAGGACGAGGATGTGAAGAAAGCATAGTTGATCACAACCTTCCGGGGAAGTGCTACGGATTGATTCATGAAATTTGCAAAGGTACCCATTGGATCACCACATAGGACATTAGAACAGATCAATGATGCATTAAAGGATGAATTCCAAAATCCAAATTCAGAGTCGCAATGTATTACTGAAATTAAGGAAATTAAGTGTAATATCCCCCTTTTTAAACCCTTATTAGTTTTGTAAATGTATATTGTAACAATGTATATGGCCATGGTGAGGAGATCAAGGCCAAGGCCCCACCAGTGGAACTTGAGAGTATTTTATTTCCTAAGTTAAAAATGTCATTATAAATCTAAGAGACCAAAAATGGGCGCAACTAAACTATAGCGTCTGAATCAGTAAGGGATAGGGATCGTCGGGCTAGGAAGCCATGAAAATCTAAAGACATCAATCACAAACATCATCTTGATGTCAGTAACAGCTTGAGGAGCGTTTATTTATGTCATCCTAAGTTGGTGGTCCATCCGAGCAGGATTATCGAAGGAAGTACTAGCTTCACTCAAACTTCCTAGTAGGTAATAAGACTCATCTTTTAAGTATTGAGTATATTATTCTCTAAATAATATATAAGTGAAAGGTTCTATCCTCGGCAAGGACACAAGTAACTTATGAGAGCTAAAGGCTTCCTTCAACCTAGAAAGAAGGAATAACTAATTCTTAGTTATGAAAAGTAAGCCGGACGGATATATATATATATATATGATGAGATATATGTACATATGAGATATATATATATAGCGACGAATATTTATAATTATCATGAGAGTCAAATTATTATTTAATTGAGTTAAAATAATCTTGGTATTTAAGGGTTTTATTCCTTTGATGAACTTAAAGGGGTTAGCAATAAATCCTCATATACTAAAATGTGTATATAGATACTATCACTTTAATAGAATAGTATTTGGTTATTAATGCATTATAGTACATAGTAATGCATTAATATATTTTAAGTTGGTAACTTATTTTACTAAAAGGACTACTTAAAAAATGCTCCTTTCTAGTTATATAATTAGGGGAAGAAACCCAACCAAGAATTAGATTATAAATTTGATAGCTAGGGGGAAATTTTTTATAGAGAAGCGGTTTCTACTAGAGGTCACCGTACTCCTCCACACTTTGGAGCTATTAAACGAATTCAGGAAGTGCGCTAGTGTAGAGACGACAGTACCCTTGCTTAAATTATGGAGATAATTATGCAGCCTTGTTCTCCATGTCTCCTAATTGAGATGAACTTTAACAGGAAGATCTCCTAGAAGAGCTCGAATTAAACAAAGCCAACTCCTACAAATTGCAGGGATGTAGTCGGCATCCTAAGTAAAACAGTATTTTCCTATATACGTGTAACTAGGGCGGACTCTATCTATGACTGGCATTTTCTTGTTGTGTTGGTCGCGTGTGGGTAGTCTCTGTCAAATGTGTTGATGTAATTGTAACTTCGGAATGTATTTCACACATATATATATATATATTGTACTCCTATAGAGATGGTATTATTCCTCTATACGGAAGTGTCGTCATTTATATTGTAAGTGTCGTAACTTATACTTAATGGGTTATTAGACCACCTTGATGGGGTCGGACCTGTATGATTCATGTGGGTAAAAGGGTTATTAGACCACCCTAGTGGGGTCGGCCCTGTCAGCATTATGTTAAGTGGTTAAGTTGAGGCCCACCTAGTAAGGTTATTAGGCAAGTCAAGTTAGTGTATAAATAGAGTGCGGGAGGCACTCTATTTGATCATTCACTTCTCACATATACACTCATTGGAGAGTGGCGCACTAGTGGAGGAGGAGAAGCTGCTGCTAGGAGACTATCTCTTATGCTTGGGTTTTGTATCATTGCTCTATCTATCTTTGAGGAAGTTATTGGGGGTTTTTCACCTTTATGGTTTTCCCCAAGGAAAATTTGTGTGTCTATTGTCTCTAGTGATTGCTTCTTGTGATTGATATGTTTTACATGTTATTCTCTCATTTAAGATCTTAGAGTATATTGAATTGATGCTTGAAAAATTAACATGGTATCAGAGCTAACTTGAGAAGAAGACACTATGTAGTTGCAGAAGCTAGGCCTTCTTGTTTTTGGGTTTCTCTCCACAGATCTTGAAAGGAAAGAGGCTATATTGACTCTCCTCAGCATGGCGCATCTTTCTGTCCAATCAGAATTCAATTCTGGGCACTTTCAGTTTTGGCCCTCAAAATTAGGGTTTCCACAAAAAGTGTCCAATTTCTGAAATCTGAGACCATGGCTGGATGCTCCTCAGAAACATCGAAGTTTAGAGACCAAGATCGAACCTTTTGGATGGGTGAAGCTCTGGGAAAATCAAACCCTAGTTTGGGGTCCTATCTAGTGAAGCCGAAAATTAGGGTTTCTGCAAAAGTTGAAATTTATGAAATCTGAGACCATGGTTGGATGCTCCTTAGAAAAATCGAAGTTTAGAGGCCAAGATCTAAATTTTGGATGGGTGAAGCTCCAGGAAAATCAAACCCTAGTTTGGGGTCCTGTTTAGTGAAGCCGGAAATTAGGGCTTCTGCAAAAGTTGGAATTTATGAAATCTGAGACCATGACTGGAAGCTCCTCTGAAGAATCGAAGTTTAGAGACCAAGATCAAACTTTTTGGATGGGTGAAGCTCCGGGAAAATCAAACCCTAATTCAGGGTCCTCCCTAGTGAATCCAGAAGTTTGAAAAGCAAATTTGAGGGGTGAAACTTTATAGTTTTCAAATTTTGAGTATACCAACTTGATCCGCTCATCAAGGCGCATCTTTCTATCCTTTCAGAAGTTTGAAATTCAAAGTTTGAATTTTTAGGGTTTCTCTAACAAACCCTAATCCAGCCCCAAATCCCGTTTCTGCAAATCAAGTGGATTAATCCTAGAAGAGAATTGGACACCTGCATAAGAAGCTCCAGTTCCAGAGGGAGATGAGGCTAAGGCCTTACATAAGAAGACTATAAGCATTCTCGACAAGTATGACTTACAGGTATGTTTTGAAATCTGTTTCATGATTAAGTTTATGATAGGTTTGTCTTCATATTATTTAGGTTAGTACAATCTTGATTAATTTTATACTTGTCTTATCACCCTAGTAAAAGTATGAATGCATGTGATTGACAGAATACATTCATTGATTAGGGTTATGACACTTATGATTGTACTAATGCATTGTGGTGTTGTATGAGATTTATGTTGTCCGCTAACATGAAAGGTACATCAAGAAAGTTCTAGTTCAATAACATATGACCATGGTGACATGAAGACAAAGACTCATCCATAGTCATGGATTGCATAGAATCTCTACTTACGAGGTATGTATAATTTTGGTTCTACAATGGTTAACCTATGAGTTATGCAGGTTACTAGCACAAGAGAACAAGAAGACATTATGTGGGTATGTTAGACATAACTAGCAAGCATGATAATCCAGGTATGTTTTTCCTATATCAAGTTAGAATCCTACCTTGTGTTAGGATCTTATATGAATGATAATGATTATTCTTGAAGTTAGAAGTTTAAGCAATCAAGGGTTTATGCATATTATGTTTCTTACTTTGATTGATGATATGACTAACCAGAAGAATCCTATGGTCAAATAAGAATATGCATGAGTAAAAGAAGTCTTCCCTGAAACCTTGAATAGTAACACTTATTACCTATGTATAAAATGATCATGACAATACATATTTAAGATTATTTAGAATCATAATGTTTTGATAATATTGAGATTATACTAATGAATGTATCATCATGTATGAGATCTTGAGGTTGACACAATGATGACATTAGTGCATACTCAAGCATGCATAGTGGTCCAGGATGGATATAAGGTCAAGAAAAGGAAATCCAGGAAGCAAAGATCAAGAGGGAGCACACTCCAGTAGCTCTTGTAAGGAAGCAAAGATTGAGAGGGAGTCCACCCTACAACCAATCAAAGATAAGTATTTGAATTGTCATTTCTTGTATATATATGATTACTTAAATGATGTTGTACAATCATGTACATACTTATGTTCCTAGATTTAGGATATGTATTATGCATATTAGAAAACTTGCATTAATGAATGAGATACTACTAATATGCAAGTAATGGGTAAGTGGCCTATGGTACTGTACAACATTCCATTGCTACTTATCTAGAATGAAACCTCTTTGCTAACATGTTCGTAGTTGTGCACATTGTTAACAAATGTTCTGGTAGAGATGGAAGGCATCTAGAAAGTTACCGTGTGAATATGGGATATGGATAAATGTTGTATTGAAGCATTGGCTAAGATAATTGCATGACTATATGACATATGTCTTTATGCATAAGAATTTGTTTTTGGAAACTATGAGAAGTTTCTAATCATGCAATTGAATTTGACTTGTAGGAAAGATCGTGTACACCTACAAAAGAAGGACTACAACATTTGTTCCGGCAACGAAGAAAACTATCTAAAATATTGAAGAATCTGAAGTTCTCAGGATTCAGGATGCAATAATGGAAGAATACCATGATCGAGGAATACTAGTCGATCATGAAGAATGATGTTTGGGATGTGGGCCCAAGACTAGAAGGGAAGTTTGTTGTGACTTCCAAGTGGATCTATAAGATCAAGCATGCTGCAGATGGTAGCATAGAGAAATACAAGGCGAGGTTTGTAGCTCGTGGCTTCTCCCAGAAAGAGGGGATAGATTATGAAGAGACTTTTGCTCTTGTAGCCAGATACACTTCCATCAGAATGATACTTGCCCTGGTTGCAGTGATGAAGTGGAAGATACACAAGATAGATGTCAAGACAACTTTCTTGAATGGTGTAGTCGAAGAGGAAGTGTATGTGGAGCAGCCACTTGGTTTTGAGACACATGACAGAAAGTCATATGTGTGCATTTTGAAGAAAGCCTTGTATGGTTTGAAGCAAGCTCCTAGGACTTGGTATGGAAGGATAGATAACTTTCTATACAGTTTGGTCTTTACCAAGAGTAAAGCAAATTCCAACCTTTACTACAAGGTTGAGGAAGGCAATCCTGTGATACTTGTATCGATGATGAGGATACTGTATCGATGATGAGGATATTGGATCGATGATGAGGATACTTGTATTGATGATGTGAATACTTGCATCGATGATAAGGATACATGTATCCATGATGAGGTTACATGTTCCGATGATGAGGTCGATGATATCAATGATAAGGTTGATACGTGGTCCTAAGGCTTGGCATAAGTGGACGAGAGGGATTGTATCATCCCTGGACTTTGGTCCTTGAATTTATCCGTAGACATATGTCTCTGAAAAGTGGTCCTTAGACTTTGTCTAAATAGACATGATAGGACTGCATCGTCCCTGAACAGTTGGTTCAAAATGTACGTGATAGGACTGTATCATCCCTGAACGGTTTGTTCAAAATGTACGTGATAGGACTGCATCGTCTCTGAACAGTTGGTTCAAAATGTACATGGTAAATCCTAGATTTGATCTAGGTCACATCCAGTATGAAAAAGGACTGGCTCTGTGGTGGTAAATCCTAGATTTGATCTAGGTCACATCCAGTATGAAAAAGGACTGGCTCTATGGTGGTAAATCCTAGATTAGATCTAGGTCACATCCAGTATGAAAAAGGACTGGCTCTGTGGTGGTAAATCCTAGATTTGATCTAGGTCACATCCAGTATGAAAAAGGACTGGCTCTGTGGTGGTAAATCCTAGATTTAATCTAGGTCACATCCAGTATGAAAAAGGACTGGCACTATGGTTAAGATTGCATCATCCCTAGACATGAGAGGTGTCTTAAAGTGAGAGGGATTGATCATCCCGTAATTGGATCATGTGTATTGCAGAGTATGTTTCTATGATGATGTTGTTGATTGAGAGATCCAGATGATGCTGTTGATCGGGAGGATCCATATGTTGATGCTTGATATGATCAGTTGGATCATGTATTTGTATACGCATCATGTTGGATGCTTGATATGATTAGTTGGATCATGTATTTGTATATGCATCATGTTGGATGCTTGATATGATTAGTTGGATCATGTGTACGCATCATGTTGGATGCTTGATATGATCAGGTGGATCATGTATTTGTGTATGTATCAGGTGGATACATTGTATGATCAGGTGGATCATGTATTTGTGTATGTATCAGGTGGATCATGTATTTGTATATGTATCAGGTGGATACATTGTATGATCAGGTGGATCATGTATGATGTAGATACTTGGCATGCATCAAGTGGATGCATTGTATGATCAGGATGATTATAGATGATGAGCTTTAGGATGTTTCTCCAGTTGATATGCATTAGGATGATGCTATGATGATGATCAGGATGATCATGTGATGATGTACATTAGGATTATGTATGGTGAGTATCAGGTTGATACTCTGTGGCCGTGGACAGGTTGTGTAGATGAGCATGTAAGTTGACCTGAGAGATCCGATAGGTTGGGATGTGTGCCTATAATAAGTCCTGGGATACTCTTTCGAGGCATTGATCTGGGAGGACATATAATATGGCCCTGGGAGATCCGACAAGTAGAGCTATGTGCTCGTAACAGCCTGGGATGCTTTTGCAGGTTTTGTGACGCACGTAATAAGTCCCGAGGATTCCACAGTATGGCTAATGATGATGAAGACCTGTAGGTGGTGGGCCTACATCCAGCATGAAAAAGGGCTAGCTCTGTAGAACTTCCTATGACAAGCAGATTAGAGATTGATTGAGATAGCAACAACACTGACGACGATGATCCAAAGAAGAAGACTTGTTCTTGCAGATCTGTGTTGAGAAATACCTTCCTAGTTAAGAGGGAGTGTTGATGTAATTGTAACTTCGGAATGTATTTCACATATATATATTGTACTCCTATAGAGATGGTATTATTCCTCTATACGGAAGTGTTGTCATTTATATTGTAAGTGTCGTAACTTATACTTAATGGGTTATTAGACCACCTTGATGGGGTCGGCCCTGTATGAGTCATGTGGGTAAAAGGGTTATTAGACCACCCTAGTGGGGTCGGCCCTGTCAGCATTATGTTAAGTGGTTAAGTTGAGGCCCACCTAGTAAGGTTATTAGGCAAGTCAAGTTAGTGTATAAATAGAGTGCGGGAGGCACTTTATTTGATCATTCACTTCTCACATATACACTCATTGGAGAGTGGCGCACTAGTGGAGGAGGAGAAGCTGTTGCTAGGAGACTATCTCTTATGCTTGGGTTTTGTATCATTGCTCTATCTATCTCTGAGGAAGTTATTGGGGTTTTTCACCTTTATGGTTTTCCCAAGGAAAATTTTTGTGTGTCTATTGTCTCTTGTGATTGATATGCTGTACATGTTATTCTCTCATTTAAGATCCTAGAGTATATTGAATTGATGCTTAAAAAAATAACAAAATGACTGGCGTTAGCATCAGCTCGCGTGATCTCCCTGGGGGAGTATTTAAGTTAGTCGTTGCCCTGGAGAAATGGGGTGATGGGAGGAAAGACAGAGGATGGGAAGGAAATAGAGAGAAGGGGAAAGGACAGCTCTTAGATATTGATTCCTGAAGATTCATGAACGAGGATGTATTTCATAGAGAAGGGTGCATAGGAAGGACAACTCAGAAGGTTGAATCCGTGGTTTTATTTGTGGATCCCTGCGAATGCAGTGTTGATCCCAGGTTACATATCTATACCTTGTGCATTCTGCATTAAAAACCTTGTTCCCGTCACAGTTGGAATTCACGTTTGCTTTCATATTTGATTATGCGTAGATGCCAACGAGCAGGGAAGGCCCAACTCGGTGGAGTAAGCCTATCCCTCGGTTATATATTGTGTGAGATCCGGTATTGAAAGATCTATTTATGTTACAATTAGGTTTTCGTTTGTTTTCTTTTTTCTGAATTATTCTACATAGACCCCATTGAGAAGGGAAGGCCAACTTGGTGGAGCAAGCCCGATTCCCGGTCATTTACATTGTGAAAGTTTGTTTCGGGATGCCTGTACCGAGATAAGCTAGATCCTCTTTTTCTGGTTAAGCTTTGTAATTTAGATTAACGATATTATGAGTTTGTTTGATTGCCTTGTATTTTTCAGTTCCTGGTGCGTTGAATCAAACCCTACGGGTTCTTCTATCTTATGTGGCCAGAAGAGCTAGGCGACCTCCCTGTGGAAGGATCGACACATGCTCATCTAATTTCTATTCTCAATCTCTTTTTCGCTGTGCCTTGGATGTTGTCAGTTTAGAAATCCCAACTAGTACTCACATGTGTAGTTAGCGTTTGGCACTGAGGAAAGGACAACTTAAAGCCGATCCTCTGTAATACCTCTTGGATGACAGTATTATGTTTTGGATCGGGGTGAGAGCAGAGAGGCACTTGAAGTGAAAATGTGGTCGCATTCGGTTTCATTCCTACTATATGATCACCAATCAGTCGTTGAGTTTTATTTATCACTTTCTGTATGGGATTTCCAATGAGTATGCTATCAATTCTATCTATGTTGGATCTCAATTCTATATGTATAATTTCGCATATTGTTATCTCGGCACAATGTACCATCGATCTTGGTTTTTTTGTTGTGCACCAAATAACGCGGGCTCTGAATGAGTAAGGTTTTCTCAACCAGATTCATCTTTGCATAGAAGTTCTATAGAGTTAAACGAATTTATTTTGTTGTGATTATATGGGTTGATAGAAATCTATACATAGGAAGGGATCTTTGTAATATAGATAGATAATTGAAATTACTGAGAGGTATAATATTTTCTTCCTCAAAGTGATCCAGGGTGTAGGATTGTCTTAGAAAATGGTAGTTTTATGGAAGTATAGATTACACAATGATAAGTAATCGATATAGGAAAAGATTCTCGAATACTCTAAATGTTATGTTGAGATGTCATGGGCATAGTATATATATTTATGTATAAAGTCCTGAAAATAAAGTTACGCTTGGTTAGAGTCCTAAATAACTTCAATATGTGTAAGTCATGGAAAAAGGGCACTGCTAAATTATCTCTGGTTATGTATATTAATTACCAGTGTATATAGGTGTTTTAAAAAAGGTGGATTTCTGTAATGATTGAAGTTGGATTCGAACTTCTTAATAATGCCCTCAGGAAAGAGGCATTGAGAAAGTGTAAAGTTGCAACAGCTGAGTTGTTGTTGCGAACTCATTTTGGTTGATTAATACAAAGTTATGACTTTCTCTTGTGGACGTAGCCCGAGTTTGGGTGAACCATGTTAATATCGTCTTTGAATGTGCCTCTTATGTGTTTAAATCTCGTGAATTTTATGATGATTTTGATGTATATGTCAACTTAAAATATGTGAATTGCATTAAGTATTTTCGGTGTGTATTTATTATTGTTTATTTAAATGATCTGATAAAACTGGAAAGTGTATATGGACCTATGAGATAATTAAAGTGAAAAAAGGAAATAAATTATCTCAGGAAGTGTTTTTATAAATAAGCTAATCATTAGGAAAAGTTATTTCTTAAACTAATCTGCAATGAACTAACTCGTATAGATTTGGGTTTGTTACATATGGTATCAGAGCTACAGGTTACAAACACTCGGGCCTATTTGGGCTCAACTGCAGGAAACAAATGTATGCTGGTTGAACTAATAAGGGAACTCCAGCTACAAAGATGCAACAGGAAAATTGCATTTTCATAGTTCGGTAAGAGGTAACGGATAAGTCATCTATGAGTTTGCAAGTAATTAAGTTCCGCTGTGTTTAATACTGAAATTAATGTTACTCTGACTTGTTTGGTTAACTAGTTCCTTTATGCAAAAAATGTTGTACTCGCATGCATTAAAGGTATACTATAGTGGATGGAATTGTGTTATGGTGATATGTTGTAACTAATAGTTTTATACAAAGAGAAGAATTATGGCTTTGGTAAAAGTGGTATCTATACTTCCGGTTGAATTTAGGACTAATGTGTACAGTTTAAAGTTGAAGGTATTAAGCTTTAAATTGATCCATTTGAGCATCATAATAGTATTATTTTGTTAGGAAAACGTATAAGGACAATGATTTGTTGGTATGTTGGTAACATGGATTGCAAGGTGGATCTTTTAGACTATAATACTAAGATAGTTGTCAAGTTTCTCCTCGTAAGATCACTCCATTTTATGTAGCTTAATGAGCATTAAATTGATTCTTAGTAAGGTTTGTCTTAAAAGTGAGTTGTGGATGTCTTGTCTTTTAAAGTGAAAATTCTTCATTAGTGTAGAATGTACATTCTAGACATTTATGAAAGTGTTATAGTTAGGAGAAGATATGTTTAAAGAGAATATGAGAAAGTGGAAAGTGAGATTTAAGATAATGCTGGTTATTAAGTATCTTAGGGGTGATATTCGTATGCTAGTGCACAATTAGGTCAAAGTATCTTATCTTGTTATTTAACATGATGGAAAAACCTAAATGAGAAACTAATAGCCTGTTCCTATTGTAAAGATAAGAAGGGTATTTTAGAAATCCTCGCATAGACTGCTTGTGGCGTAAAGGGTTTTTGAATATCGATAGATAAAGAAAATATCTATAATTAACAAACATTTGTTAAAACATTGCTTACATACTTTCCTTATTGATAACAAATAACATTGGACCTTTATAACTCCATAATTCTGGTTGGATACTTTCATACAACAAAAGTAAGGTATACAAGATAGATTTGAATAGTATGCACTAACACATGCATTTGGGGTAATTCAAATCTAGTACCGAGTTGATATGGATATAGGTTTCTCCTAAAATATATCATATAGGAGTGAAATTATAACATTGTAGTGACGATTGATTTATTTTCTTACTTAGTATAAAGAGTTCATATTTATGAATATATTGAGAAGATAATCATGACTACTAAACTATTTATATCAAGATCAATGAGAAATGCTATATTCCATTTTCTTTAAATATAGACATGGAAAATTTTGATAAGACATGTTATTACCTTAACCATTAAAGGTTGCAGATTGAAGATTGTAAGCATAGGAATAATGTTTTCATATTCACGTGTCTTGTTGACATACTAAATTAAGAGTTGGGCTAAGAATTACACTCAAACAATAGATATTGTCTAAATTTTTTTGAGATATATAGAGAGAGATGTATATATCCATAAATTTCCTTACAATAGTCTCGTAAACCTATGAGAAGGTAAATTGTAAACTTAGAAAGACAAATCAGACGACCATTGGAATTATCATAAGATCTAAGAGATTAATGAATGCTATATGCTAACATCGCAAATCTTATGTCGTATAGTATATTAATGAAATTAATGAGAATGATAATCTTGTATGGATGTTGTAATTAAATGATGATTTCCTTACTATTATGTTAGGAGAAGACTCTCTCATGAAATTCAATTTTTTGTTATATAAAGAAGTACTAACAAATGAATTTGGCAGATGATCACATTTTTTGGAACTTGTGGAAAGACATGGACATGATATAGTATAACTGGTAAGCATATGGTAAGAATCTGAATAAAGAGCAAGGACTCATGAAAGGATGTGTTAAAAGAATTAGTTTGAACTAATGAGTAAATAGGTGAACCTAATTGATATTAATACTATGTTGCTATTATGTTGTATGTTGTGGTTAACCAAAACTACAAGAAATAAACGATTGTTATTTCCTGGACTCAAACGAGAAGGTTTGAGGGGAGAAGAATATTTATGGGACTCAAGCGTGAGGGCTTTAGGGGAAAGGAATTTTCCACTAAGTAAACACCAAGTGGAAAAAATTGACCCAACTCTGCTTTGCTAAAGCAACTTTTCCTAGACTCAAGCAGGAGGCTGGGTGGAAAAGAAATTCCTAGACTCAAGCGAGGAGGCTTGAGGGGAATTGCGAAAGAGTTTTGCAGTATTAACGGAAAATACCTAGGCACAAATATTGACATCTGGAAGATAGGACGTTGTTTGATGTCTTGAGGATGAAATTTTTTTGACTAGCAATAAAAAAAGAGAGTAACCTCAAAAGTGTAGCCCGTAAGTCCATAGGAATTGGTGACTGAACTCGAGGAAGAGTTATGTGTTCAGCAGAGGGTTGTTGAAGTTCCAAACTCATGGGAGAGTTTGATGATAAAAAAAGTATTGTTTAAGGATTTGTTTTATGATATAACAGTAAAACCACATATTAAATTATTCGTCTTGTAACTAGACTATTGGATGCATTTATGTGTGATTGTTATGAATGCTTGAGTAAGCAAAAATTTCCTCAAGGATGAGGATGAATGATAAATGTTAAAAGTTTTATGTTTGAAATATTGTGAAAAATATGATGCTAACCTGTGAATGAAGGAGATGTCTACCTCAAGTTGAGGACTAGTCAAAGTCCATATGTTAGAGGTGAAGGACACCTTACAAAAGGATAATTGAATCTGCATTACTTATGAAATGTTATGAGAATTTGGAAATAAGCCTGTATTTTGTGTACATGTGATGATGAAGGTACACACAAAGACTAAAAGATTTCCATGAATTGCAAATGCTTGTTGCAAAAGAGGACTCATTGATTATATTTTAAAGTGTTAAACAAACCGGTTTTGTTGCATAAAATGCAAGATTATGAGTAATAGCAGCTTGCGGAAAATCATGATGTTATGAAAAGGATCAAGACAGAAAATGACGAAGTGAGTAAAGGGAAACTCAAGAGTGGGAGGAAAACTGTCAAAAATATTGAACACTGAGGACAATGTTATTCTTAAGGGGAGGAGGATGTAATATCCCCCTTTCTAAAACCTTATTATTTTTGTAAATGTATATTGTAACAATGTATATGGCCATGGTGAGGATCTCAAGGCTAAGGCCCCACTAGTGGACCTTGGGAGTATTTTATTTCCTAAGTTAAAAATGTCATTATAAATCTAAGAGACAAAAAATGGGCGCAACTAAACTAGAGCGTCTGAATCCGTATGGGATAGGGATCGTCCGGCTAGGAAGCCATGAAAATCTAAAGACATTAATGAAAAACGTCATCTTGATGTCAGTAACAACTTGAGGAGCGTTTATTTATGTCATCCTAAGTTGGTGGTCCATCCGAGCATGATTATCGAAGGAAGTACTAGCTTCACTCAAACTTCCTAGTAGGTAATAAGACTCATCTTTTAAGTATTGAGTATATTATTCTCCAAATAATATATAAGCGAAAGGTTCTATCCTCGGCAAGGACATAAGTAACTTATGAGAGCTAAAGGCTTCCTTCAACCTAGAAAGAAGGAATAACTGATTCTTAGTTATGAAAAGTAAGGTGGACGGATATATATATATATATGATGATATATATGTACATATGAGATATATATATATAGCGACGAATATATATAGTTATCATGATAGTCAAATTATTATTTAATTGAGTTAAAATAATCTTGGTAGTTAAGGGTTTTATTCCTTTGATGAACTTAAAGGGGTTAGCAATAAATCCTCTTATACTAAAATTGTGTATATAGATACTATCACTTTAATAAAATAGTATTTGGTTATTAATGCATTATAGTACATAGTAATGCATTAATATATTTTAAGCTGGTAACTTATTTTACTAAAAGGACTACTTAAAAAATGCTCCTTGCTAGTTATATAATTAGGGGAAGAAACCCAACCAAGAATTAGATTATAAATTTGATAGCCAGGGGGGGAAGTTTTATAGAGAAGCAGTTTCTGCTAGAGGTCACTGTACTCCTCCACACTTTGGAGCTATTAAACAAATTCAATAAGTGCGCTCGTGTAGAGACGACACCTTTGCTTAAATTATGGAGATAATTATGCAGCCTTGTTCGCCATGTCTCATGATTGAGATGAACTTTAACGGGAAGATCTCCTAGAAGAGCTTGACTTAAACAAAGCCAGCTCCTACAAATTGCAGGGATGTAGTCCGCATCCTAAGTAAAACAGTCTTTTCCTATCTACGTGTAACTAGGGAGGACTTTATCTATGACTGGCGTTTTCTTGTTGTGTTGGCCACATGTGGGGAGTCTCTGTCAAATGACTGGCATTAGCATCAGCTCGCACGATCTCCCTAAGGGAGTATTTAGGTTAGTCGTTGCCCTGGAGAAAGGGGGTGATGGGAGGAAAGATAGAGGACGGGAAGGAAATAGAGAGAAGGGGAAAGGAAAACTCTTAGAGCTTGATTCCCGACGAGTCATGAACGGGGATGTATTTCATAGAGAAGGACGCATAGGAAGGACAGCTCAGAAAGCTGAATTTGTGGTTTTATTTGTGGATCCCTGCGAATGCAGTGTTGATCCCATGTTACATATCTATACCTTGTGCATTAAAAACCTTGTTCTCGTCATAGTTGGAATTCACGTTTGCTTGCATATTTGATTCTGCGTAGACCCCAACGAGAAGGGAAGGCCCCACTCGGTGGAGTAACCCTGTCCCTCAGTTATATATTGTGTGAGATTCGGTATTGAAAGAACTATTTATGTTACAATTAGGTTTTTGTTCGTTTTCTTTTCCTGAATTATTCTGCGTGGACCTCGTTGACAAGGGAAGGCCAACTCAGTGGAGCAAGCCCGATTCCCGGTCATTTACATTGTGAAATTTTGTTTTGGGATGCCTGTACCGAGATAAGCTAGATCCTCTTTTTTTGGTTAAGCTTTGTAATTTAGATTACCGATATTATGAGTTCGTTTGATTTCCTTGTATATTTCGGTTCCTGGTGCGTTGAATCAAACCCTACGGGTTCTTCGATCTTATGTGGCCAAAAGAGCTGGGTGACCTCCCTGTGGAAGGATCGACCCATGGTCAACTAATTTATGTTCTCGATCTCTTTTTCGTTGTGCGTTGGATGCTGTTGGTTTACAAATCCCAACTAATACTCACATGTGTAGTTAGTGTTTGGCACTGAGGAAGGGATGACTTAAAGCTGATCCTTTGTAATACCTCCTGGATGACAATATTCAGTTTTGGATCGGGGTGAGAGCAGAGAGGCGCTCGATGTGAAAACGTGGTCGCATTCGGTTTCATTCCTGCGCTATGATCACCAATCAGTCGTTGAGTTTTATTTCTCACTTTCTGTATGGGATTTCCAATGCGTATGCTATTAGTTCTATCTGTGTTGGATCTCAGTTCTATATTTATATTTTTGCATATTGTTATCTCGGCACAATGTACCATCGATCTCGGTTTTTTTGTTGTGCACCAAATAAGTGGGATCTGAATGAGTAAGGTTTTCTCAACCAGATTCATCTCTGCATATAAGTTCTATAGAGTTAAATGAATTCATTTTTTTGTGATTATATGGGTTGATAGTGATCTATACATAGGAAGGGATCTTTGTAATATAGATAGATAATTGAAATTACTGAGAGGTATAATATTTTCTTCCTCAAAGCAATCCAGGGGTGTAGGCTTATCTTAGAAAATGGTAGTTTTATGGAACTATAGATTACACAATGATGAGTAATCGATATAGGAAAAGATTCTCGAATACTCTAAATGTTAGTTTGATATGTCATGGGCATAGTATATATATTTATGTATAAAGTCTTGAAAACAAAGTTATGTTTGGTTAGAGTCCTAAATAACTTCAATATGTGTAATTGATGGAAAAAGGGCACTGCTAAATTATCTCTGGTTATGTATATTAATTACCAGTGTATATAGGTGTTTTAAAAAAGATGGATTTCTTTAATGATTGAAGTTGGAGTCGAACTTCTTAATAATTCCCTAAGGAAAGAAGCATTGAGAAAGTGTAAAGCTGCAATAACTGAGTTGCTGGTTGCGAACTCATTTTGGTTGAATAATACAAAGTTATGACTTTCTCTTGTGGACGTAACCCGAGTTTGGGTGAACCATGTTAATATCGTCTTTGAGTGTGCCTCTTATGTGTTTAAATCTCGTGAATTTTATGATGATTTTGATGTATATGTCAACTTATAATATGTGAATTGCATTAAGTATTTTCGGTGTGTGTTTCTTATTGTTTATTTAAATGATCCGATAAAACTGAAAAGTGTATATGGACCTATGAGATAGTTAAAGTGAAAAAAGGAAATAAATGATCTCTGAAAGTGTTTTTATAAATAAGTTAATCATTAGGAAAAGTTATTTATTAAACTAATTTGCAACGAAGTAACTCGTCTAGATTTGGGTTTGTTACATTAAGAAGTTGAAAACTAAATCTATGTGGGACTTTGACCAAAGGTTCAAGACGCTGATGGCTCGAGTAATATTTCAGATGATAGATGTTCAACACGGGAATGGTTTATAGCTATTTTGTTACCACATATCTGAGTCCCTCTGATGCAACAAAATATTGCGTCATAGACTGAGGCTCTTGATTTCGATATGAAACTAGAAGCATCACATGTTGGAGAAATTGGAGTGGGTATGGCTCAAATCCAATCGCAACTGGAAAAACTATCATTAGAAATTCAAGATATCAAGAAAGGAAAAGACACAAGAGAATAATTTTGGTGTACTAGGTGTAAAGAGGAGGGCCATTCTAAGGACCAATGTACATTGTTCCAGGACTATATAACTATTGGAGCTCTAACTCGATGAACCAGGGAGTTGGAGTCTGGTGCAGGATATGTCAAACTAGAGGACATCGACAAGAGGAATTCTATTTATTGCAGAAAATTGTAAGTACTCCACAAAACTTGTTTTGGAAATTCTATAGATCGGTCGGTCATGATGAAAAAGACTGTCGGGCATATCAACTGCTTACAGAACGAACAACAGATGCTGATATAATTAAAGGTGGGGAACAAGGTGAAGGGAGTACTGCCCAGTTTAATCAACAAAGTGGTGGATTTCGAGGACGAGGACGATGAGGTTTTGGTCGAGGTAGAGGTCAGGTAATCTGTTACAACTATGGTCAGATAGGACATATTTCTAGAGGTTTTCCAAACCCAAGATAAACATGTACCTATTGTAGGGCATTGGATCACACTATTGAAGATTTCCCACAAATTATAGCTAAGTGGTAAGAAAAGGGCAACCAAAATCAAAACCAGAACCATAATGTTCAAAAGATATCAACAGATCCTAGACAGGAGAATCCAAGCGTCGTTGTTTTTACAATATGGAGTGCTACCACTACAAGATTTGAACCCAAAATACGACGAGAAAATCCGACGACATCTGACGAAAAGGACTGTGTCGTCGGATTTCACCTTAAAATTTTCAAAATTTGAAGATTTTTTTTAAATTGGTAGAAGGATCCGTCGGATATCCTACGGCTATGTGGATATTTGACGAGAACCCTGGAATATCCTATGGCTATGTAGATATCTGACAAGAACCATAGAATATCCGATGGCTATGTGGATATCCGACGACTCTGTGGATATCGGGCATCATATTAAACCCTGGGATGTCGGATATCCGACATCATATTAAGCCCTGGGATGTCGGATATCCGACATCATATTAAGCTCGGGATGGCCAGAGGATGTCGGATAGCCGACATCAAATCTCCAACGGTAACTAAGTTCAAGGCATCGGATATCCGACGGAAGGATGACTTTTAAAACCTATAAATATCGAAACATTCCGACATGTTTGCTATACAAGCGACGGTTTGCAGAAGTTTTTTTATTCGGCAGACTATTTTTCATTATTTCCATTGTTTTTTCTGATTCAAGTGAGTGAAGTGTGGAGCTTCATTTTCTAAGATCGATAATCTTCATTCAAGCTCTTTACGAGAAAATGTCAACTAGCAATATTCCTAATCCAGACGAACAAAATCGACAATTGCTTGCTAGATTGTGGGAAGGAGTTGAAATAAGGGGTGATGGGAAATGCTATCGTCCATGTAGTCAATGCAGGGGCTTTAAAAGGAGAAGAATTTTGATCACAACAACCATAAAACATTGTAGGGAGCATGGGCACACTGAGGGGGGACATGAATACCATCCATTTGTAAGTTTTGCATTATATATGTTTTTATTTTGATTGCTTTTGTAAATTTATGTATTATTTTAATATATTTTTTTTTTCTTATATCTATTGATCATGGTTTCAATAGATGGGGACTAACATGGAATAAATATTATTTTAATATTTAATATTTATTATAATATTTTGTTCTTGTGTGCATGTTGAATCTAGGGTATAGTAGAATAACTCATTTATTTGTTCGTTAGTGAGACTGACCCACTCACCGGGGAAAGCACTTAACTCTCTAGATTTGTGACACTTTACATCATGATAATATAAATAATGACTATATTGGCATGTTGTAATTTCTCTTATATTTTCTCTATAGAAACCATAACATCGTTTATCTTACGTTAGTGGACAGTATGAGAAATTTTGGGTTATATTTGAGTAGCTTTGCTCTGTAATTGGGTCAATTATTATGTCTCTTGGATAGTTTGGATGCACCTATTTGACCAACAATACAATTGGTCGTTGTTCTTTTCATCCCAATAGTACAAAATTTGTTACATTTCAAATGCATCACATAAATGTTTATATTTTGTGTTTGAATTTATTATATTAACTTTTATCTATTGATGGTGTCATGTAATTATAAAGGAAAGACATCCTACGACATATCGTCCAGAGGAAGTGCGCCCAGAACAAGTACCAGAGGAACATGGCGCTATGAATATTAATGGAGAACAAGTTAATCATCACATTGAAGAAGATGATCATACTGATAACATAGTTGAAGATGATGTTACAAATACTTTGATCCATGATTCATTTAATGTTAGAATGGATGATGATCATCATCATCATCATTATGAAAATGATGAACATTTTGATGATATTCATGATATACCTCTTCTTGATAAGGCATACAAACCCCTTTATGAGGGCTCCAAGACAAATCTTTTCTTTGCTATATTGTTGATAATGAACTTGAAGGTTATGAATGGTATTTCAAACATATCAGTCACACGGATGTTAAGGTATGTAATATATTCCATCACAAAATATATATGATCATGTATTTTATTGTTAATTCATATATAAGTCAAATTATTACGGATGAAATGTGTTTCTTTAATATTATTTCTATAATATATTAACTACATTTTTATTTTTATTTGTTGTAGCATGATAGGTGAATATTTGTTACCACCGTCAAATATTTTACCTTGCACATATCGAGATTTATCTGCCATCATGAAATAAATTAGGATGCAGTATGAAGCAATTCATGCATGCCCCGATGACCATGTTCTATATTACAATCAGCATGAATTTGCAACAGAATGTCCTGAATTTCATATCAGTAGATATTGCATAGATCAAGTAACTAAAAAGGTGCCTTGCAAGGTTCTACGTTCTATTCCAATTATTCCACGTTTGCAACGACTATTCAGGTGCAAAAACATAGAGCAGTTTATGGATTACCATGCACGGAACAGAAGTCAAGACGACATTATTCGGATTCCCGCAGATGGGTCTACATTTAGAGATATGGAGGAAAAATGGCCTCACTTTAAAGAAGAACCTCGTAATATTAGGATTTCTTTGGCAGAAAATGGTGTCAATCCATTTGCATAGATGAGATCTGTTTACTCGGTGTGGCCTATTTTTGTTATCAACAACAACATTCCTCCATGGTTGACAATAAAGAGGGAGCACATAATGTTGTCGATGATTGTTCCAGGTACGAACCCTGCAGTGTTTTTTATAATGTAGTGGTATCTCATTTGTCGCATAATGTCATATATATATCTAATGTTTTTCTATTGTGCAATATGGTTTAATGTATATCTAAATGGTACGTCTCATAATTATATTTTTTATATGTTCAAAACAATCAGGTAAGTACCAAGTCAAAGATATGAATGTATATATCGAACCTCTTATTGACGAGCTACTAAAGTTATGGAATGGCATCACTATGTATGACGTATCTAGACCAATAAGACAAAAGCAATTTCAATTCCATGCAATGCTTGTATGGACAATACATGATGCCCCAGGGTTAACCCATTTTTGTGGTATGTAATTTTAAGTTCCACTTTGCATTTAATTTTACGAACTACTAGTTAATATACTACGCACGCATGTTTTTCTAAATAATCCAGTCATTTTGTATATAATTATAATTGACATAGATATTCCATCTCTTTATCTAGGTCTTCAAACAAAGGGGAAATTTGCATGTCCAGTTTGTGGTCCTAAGATAAAATCTCGTCGTTCAAAAATCTTAGGAAAGGAGGTGTTTGGTGAGTATAGGCACTTCCTCTATAAGAATCATAGGTATCGAACTACCGAAAAACATATGTTCAATGGCAAGCAAGAGACTGCATTAAAACCGCAGAGAATGACACCTCACCTATGGAAGTTGCAATATAATATAAATCGTCAAGGTACGTATAATGATTCATCGTATATGATATGTTATATTGTATTTTGTTATATTTGTGTGTTGTTTACTGTAATTGACATTGATTTATGTATTTTCATGATTGGCGTTCATGTGATCATGAAGACATTAATGGGATTCCACGAGGAATGAAAAGTTATCCTAGACAATTTAGTAGGTTGCCCTACTATGAGCACCTAAAAATTGCTCATCTATTTGATACAATGCATATCGAAAGAATGTGACTGAAACATTATGGCGAATATTGGATGGAAGGAGTGACAAAGAAAAAATTGTCAAAATTTGCAAAGACATTCAAGATAGCAACCATGCAATGAAAGACGTCATTCAATTTCATAGCAATGGAGAGAAAATTAATATAAACTCACTTCCATGGATGTTAACGGACCAGCAAAGTAATGTTGTAAAAGAAGTCATTCGAAAAATTAAATTTCCCACCGGATTTTGTACGAACATGAAGAATATCATAACAAAGAAAGGTGATTTCGCGGGGGTGAAAACACACGATTGGCATGTCTTCATGAAGGTAATTGTTATGGCCATATGCATTTAATTATTATTATTTTTCTTATTCCAATGAATATGGTTGGTATTTTTGTTTGTCTACTCTTTATTGATAAAATGAAACGATTTGTATATTATTGTTACAGTATGTTCTACCTCTCTCTATCCCGGACAACTTCAACAACAATGTCAAGCAAATAATATATAGTCTCGGGAAATACATGAGATAAGTGGTGATTTTTTCCATGCGCTTAGTGTTTGTTTAATTCAACATAGAACTTATATTTGATTTTCATTCTCTAATTCATTGCGCCGAGAGGTGCTCTACAGCCCAGTATGAGGGAGATCTTGTTAGTTGAGTGTTTGTCGAAAACAAAATAATACAAAGTAAACAAAAAAGAATAATACAAAGTAAAAAGTAATAAATATTATGTCGGCCATAAACAAAAAAGAATAATACAAAGTAAAAAGTAAATATGAGACTTAAACTAGAGACTTTAGAGCTTAGGATTAGGTGATAAATATTATGTCGGTCATAAACAAAAAAGAATAATACAAAGTAAAAAAGTAAATATGAGACTTAAACTAGAGACTTTACTTTTTACTTTTAATACAAAGTAAAAAGTAAATATGAGATTTTAGAGTGTTTGTCGAGTTTGTCGAGTAACAAGATAATACAAAGTAAACAAAAAAGAATAATACAAAGTAAAAAGTAATAAATATTATGTCGGTCATAAACAAAAAAGAATAATACAAAGTAAAAAGTAAATATGAGACTTAAACTAGAGACTTTAGAGCTTAGGATTAGGTGGCTCAGGTCTTGCACTCAAGGAACTATTCAAGGAGAGGTTTGCACCTCGGGAGATTTGATCCCTCTCGGCGCTTGATAGAGCCTAGGATTTGGATCTATACTGGTGTTACGTAAAATAATGTTTTTTTTCTTTAATCTCTTGATTGGGTTGTCATGTCACTTGTAGATGGTTGTCATCTAAAGAATTTCATAAAGAAGACATAAAGTATTGGAGGAGAGAAATTCCTCATCTCATGTGTGAAATGCAGAAGCATCTACCTTCGTCATTTTTCAATGCACAGGAACACTGCCACATACACCAAGTTGAGGATATTGAAATGTGTGGACCTGTGCACTCAAGGTCCATGTGGATGGTTGAGAGGCACTTGAAATTTATGAAGGGTTTGGTCAGACAACAAGCATATGCTGAGGTTTCTATGATGGAGGGATATATGGTATACCAAAAGATGTTGTATATTAGTGAATATCTTCCTGTATTAGCGTCAAAGCTCAATTTACTTCGCATTTATGATATGGACTCCAATAAAGATTTCGAAGGGGAGTGCCCGAAGGGGAAAGGTATATCAAGGAAGGTGAAAGGTAATATAACACATTTGACTGTTGATTTTTATGTATATATATCATACATATTCTATTTTTATATTCAGTACTATTTTGCATCAATTTAGAGTGTAATTATATACTTTAATGTTAAGTGACTATACGTTTGTATTGAATTTTAATTTTATTGTCATCAAATAGTTGGTCGAGAGTGGGATGCAATTCATTTATACATCTCAAACAATCTTGACTGGATGAAGGTATGGATCGAACTATGTGAACAATCTGGTCATGGAATATCATGGGAAGGTGTGGTTTCATTGGTTAAAGCTACACATCGCAATGGAGACACCAATCTAACACAAAGGGAAATCGATTTAGCAAGAGGTTTAAAACATAAGCAAGTAAGCATATTAATCAACCACACTATTTAGTTTTTTGTAAAAAATATTGTCGTTGTGCGTCACACTGATTTTTTTCCTTGTATGGAATTATTATAAACATGCACTAGTTAATCTTAATTATTGGATCATTATGTAACCTTTTCCTGTATGGATTGTTTTAGGTAAAACACGATAAGGCTATGTGGTGCAATGGATGTAGATATCACATCAAAAAGTTGGATGAAACGAAGAAAACATCTGATTGTGGGATATCTACAGTCTTTGAGGTGACCAATGTTTCTTCTAGAAGTGACAGACATCCAGAACTCTCCGAAAATCAATACTATGGGTATCTGGAAGACATTCTTCAGTGTGAATTTAACTCCTTCAAGGTATTTATGTTCGTTGTCAAATGGTACAGGTGTCGATTGAATCGACGTGATCCCGATAAAACAATTATTGAACATGATAATGGATTTACTATGGTAAATACAAGGTTGTTTGAGCCAGGAACGAAGCCCTATGTTCTTCCAACCCAATGTGAACATGTATTTTACTCTAGGTTCCAGGTAAAGCAGGGTGGTCATTTTCTATGAGACACGATCCAAGGGGAAGGCCGGTAAAGTATAACGTAGATGAAGGTAATGAATACGTTCTCGAAGAAGAAGACGCCGTTGAAGATGATCATGATCAACATGAGTTAGATGATCATGTTCCTAAAGAAGATGTCGAAGAACTTATTGAATCAGATGATGTATCAGACAATGTCCATGAAGATGATATCAATGATGACGTGATGATCGTAATTGACATCGACGACGATGATGATATGGTCAATCCTTGCAATGTTGAATCTGGATCATTGGATGATAGTACAGACGATGACTCAGATGAAGAAGATGATGAAGACCATTGAAATTTACGAGGTATGCAGTAATAATAAATTAACTGTTTCTTAGTGAGTTTCCATTTTCCTGTATGTTTTAATTAGAAACATTGCTTGTTATAATATAGTATGACAGAAAACACATTTAATTTTTTTGTACACATATATTTTTGTCGGGTTATGGGGAATTGAGAGTGATGTGAGGGGGGGGGAGGGGCCATAAGAGCTTCCACCTTCATGTGGTTGGCCCTTTTTAGTAGAGAATATTAAATTATTCTCGAAACAGAGAGAAGCCTAGTAAGGAAATGCACAATTATCAAGACTCAAACATCATCATCATCATCATCTTCATCATCATCATTGTCATCATCATCATCATCATCATCGTCGTCATCATCATCTTCATCATCATCATCATCGTCATCATCGTCGTCGTCTTCATCATCATCATCATATTCATCATCATAATCATCATCATATTCATCGTCATCATCATCATAATGACAAAAAACACATTCTTCATCATCTTAGATAGACATTCTTCATCATCGTCTTCATCATCACCATCATCATCATCATCGTCACCATCTTCATCATCATCATCGTCACCATATTCATCATCATCATCATATTCATCATCATCGTCTTCATCATCACCATCATCTTCATCATCATAATCATCATCGTCATCGCCATCATCATCATCATCATCATCATCGACGTTGTTGTCATCTTCATCATCATCGTCATCATCATAATCATAATAATAATAATCATCATCATCATTCATATTCATCATCATCACCATCTTCAGCATATTCATCATCATCATCATCATCATCATCGTCATCATCATCGCCATCGCCATCATCATCATCATCATCATCATCATCATTCATATTCATCGTCATCATCATCATCTTCAACATATTCATCATCATCATCATCATTCATATTCATTGTCATCATCATCTTCAACATATTCATCATCATCATCACCATCATCTTCATCATCATAATCATCATCGCCATCGCCATCATCATCATCATCATCATCATCACCGACGTTGTCGTCATCTTCATCATCATCATCATCATATTCATCGTCTTCATCATCACCATCATCATCATCATCATCATCGTGCAACTTATGCCCACTTGGTAATTTGATTCAACACCTTGTAATTATGTGCTCATAAATGATAAATGATATTGGAAAGTCACTCCTTTCATAATTCATCTTTATGAGTGAGTGTGACAAAAGAGAGTGGCATAACTTATTCATGCATTTTTAATCACTAGATAGTTCTTTACGAGTGAGTGTGACAAAAGAGAGTGGCATAACTTATTCATGTGTTTTTAATCACTAGATAGTTTAATTCAACATCGTATAATATTTTTGCTAATAAATGACATTGGAAACTCACTCCTTTCACCTACAGTGAGTGTGACAAAAGGGAGTGATTAGATGCAAATGCATAACTTACTTAGATTTGTTTTTTAATCATTAAATATAGTTTAATTTAACATCTTGTATTCTCATGCTCATAAATGATATTGGATATTCACTCCTTTTATCATAGAGGTAAAAACAATAATCAAAGATTGGATTAATTTGTTTAAGGATGGAGCAGTAGCAATAGTTGTCTTGATTTCTCAACCTCAGTTTATAAAATCCCGCATCCTTCTTAATCATCTTTTATAAGGGTTTGAGGATTTCAATGAAGTCAAAGACAAAACACCTTATGAAATTGATTTTCCCAAAGAATGATTACATCAATGCTTTGTTGTGTGGGAATGGGATAGAATGTTATAGATTTTATTCTTTTTGAATATACCAATATCACGTATTTTGAAATGATATGCCCAAGTAATTTTCCTTATGCAATAATGAAAATGCTTTTATTGGGATGTAGTGTGATCCCATATTTTCTACATCTATTAAAAATAGCTTTAATTTCAATATTGTCCATATAGACAAGTACATTTTGATTTATAAGGCCTATGAAAGCTATATCCATTACACATGAATTTCTCCATTTGGTGTTGAAAGCAATTTTCGATCTATCTTTATTTGAGACAAGAACTTGATTAGATCCCAAAAATCCATCCTAGAGTGAGCATTTCAGATCTCATTACAGGTTTCAAAATTGACTCCATAGGTAGAACTCGATAATTATATTTCTCTTATGCTTACTTAAGGTTTCTAAAATTGACACAAGGCCTATTTTCACCACTCTTGTTCCTTAACATGTACAAGGTTTTCAATTCATGGCTAATGGTACATTGGAAACATAATGTTTGCATCTAGCAACTTCTTCAACTCCTTTTGCATCAACGGTTCTAATGATGGATGAACCTTTCACATTTTTTATTGAATGGGATTAGTTGTTTTCTTCAATGGTATCACCTATTGAATAATTATTGTGTCATACACCTTCAAGTCCTGGTATGTCTAAGAAAATACATCTCTATACAATTTAAATAGCTTGATATAAGATCTTCTTTTAACCTCTAAACAAAAATAACATAGATTGATTATATTTCGATCCTCTTCTGGATAAGTTTTTAATTATTTTTGTTATTTTCTGTATTATTTGTATTTAATATATATATATATATATATTATATAAAAAATGATAAAAATATATATATATATATATATATATATATTGTATTGAATAAAAAAATTACAAAAACTAAATCAAATAATAAACAAAAAAACAAACATTATATATAAATACATAATAAAAAAACATAATATAATAAATATATAATAAAAAAACATAATATAATAAATATATAATAAAAAAAACTATATAATAGATATATATAAAAAAATAAAAAATACATACCAAATTAAAAAACTTACCAGCTTGATACCTCCCACGATTTGTGTTGTCAATACCTCCCACGACAGTTTTTGTTGCCGACCCTTTCTGCTACCTCCCCGCGAGACCGTTCTTATGTGGACCATGTTTGCTACCTCCCATGACCTTTCTGTGACCTTTGTTGAGCTGTGAGAAGAGGATATTCACCCTGCACGTGCAAATTGGGATTGTGGTTCCCTGCATTTGAGTCTGGTACTGAGCTGTGAACAGAGGATATTGAGCCTGCGCGTGGAAATTGGGATTGTGGCCGTGCAGGTGAGACAGAGCCCGAGTGGAGCAACTCCGAGAAGAAGCAATGGCACCTCCCAAATTGGTGAGTACGATGCCCTAATTTTTATGGGGTCCAATCCAAAGTATAAATCCATTTGGTATTGTAATTTTGTTTTTCTTGTGGTGAACAATGTTATTGCAATGCATTCATTTTTTATTGCAATTCATTCACTTCCGGATCACCCTTGATACCAACAAGACAATGTTCTTTAATGTGATTCAACCAGTGGTTGGTTGGCCCTGTTCTAATAATTCGTTGAAACAATTTTGTCTTCACCCATATAAGCTATTCAAAGCGACGATAACCCCATAGTTCCAAACATTCTCATCCAAGTTCCATTGCATGTCCAGTAACCCAGAGGAAAATAAGGCCGTCAGTTTGCAGAGTTTGCTTCAATATCTTTGATGTCATCTTCCTCTGTCCTTGGTTTGGAAGATATAGGAGGTGGAACTAAACTAGGAGATGGTCCTATTGGTGGCCTTTGCATAGCAGGATGACCATTAAATCCCATCAGTTGTCCAAGAACACCACCAGGTCCAGGCATTCCCATAAGACCCATGGGTATATGGACACCTCTTGGGCCCATGATTTGTGAGGATTGCTTCCTGAAAACATTGGAGTCCCTGCCACTAGCATGCCATGAATGCCTTGTGGATGAGGCTCTCCAGATACAGCCCACATATCTGGCCTCGGGATGCCAGAATTCATACCAGTTGGGGATCTACCTAAATCCATTCCTCCAGTAGTTCCCAATACTTGAACAACACCCATTGCATTTGAATTATCTATATTTTTAGTATTTATTTATTGTTTTGTTTGCCACCAACTGTAACACCACTTCCTAAAGCTTTGCCACTCAAGGCATTTCTTGTGTGTGAATGAGAACCCCTATGATGGCACTTCTGTGGTCGTACCCTTCTATTTTGATCTACTCCATTGAATGCAGAACTTACCCTTTGATAAAGGTCCAAAGAGATCACAATATTAGGCACAATCTTGTCAAGCGTATATATGAGCTCATCCTGGACAATACACCTATCCTCAATTTGCTCCACCAACTTCTGCCTCTTCTCCTTTAGGTAGATCAATTCTCCATTTCCTTCAATGTGCATATCTGCCTTTGACATTGACCACTGCTGGGGCAAAAATATAACAAACCAATTTTCTTGTGGTGGCGTTAATGTTCAGCTTGAATTCTGGATAAAAAAGGAAACTCCCGAGTGCAATTAACCAATAAAATGAATGAATGGATAACAATTGTCCCTGTGGAAATTGTTTCGAAAGTCTACAATAAATGCACTTGTCATAGTGCCTTCAATCCAAAAACATGTGCTATAGGGATGGTATACTTATCAGGCATGCTGGGAATATGCCCATATCTCACTATCACCACTACTTCAGTAAGATATGCCCATAATTTATGTTGTTTGCATGGCTGCAATTAATGTAGAATTGCCTTTTCTAAAGTCATGGTATGTCTAATCAACAAACCAGGCTTTAGTATCATTTGCAGAATTGCATAATTTGTCAAACTACCTTTCACAGTCTTCCAAAGGAAGTAATTCCTTTAGATATATCATCATTGGATCCTATCTTTCCATCTAATATCTAAATTGAGGAAACTAATCTAATTGGCCAATGAATTTAGCTAATTTTTAAGGTGATTTTGGTTAGTGGTTGATGAATGAACTGCAATCATATGAATACTTGAGGTCATTTGGAAAGTGCATTTGGAGCCAAGAAAGGCTATGTTAACCTGATCATTAATGCATCATATTCATGTTGCAAGAATAAGGCTTCGACACCTTGGCCTTGCTTCCTCAAATAGTTCCTTTTGCAACGACACGGAGTCTCTTTAACACATATTTTGATTTTTCCAAAAAGTTCAAGAGCCCTGGAACTTGACCAAAAGCCTATGTAAGCACTTCTAGTGTTCCTAGTTATATTGGAAGATGGCTCTACTACAAGGCTTGTGGATAGTGTATTTTGGGAAGGCATGGCATATATCATATATGAATTCTCTTCTAGCTTTGGAAAGTTATAAATCAAATTATGTTTGAGAATATGGACTCTAATACCTCCTTGGATTTGAATGATAGATTTTCCATAATGGTGAATTTGTCACTACAAATCCACCTACAAATGGAGAAATTTTCTTTAGACATCAGGCATCTTTGGCAATTAGAGTACTAGGGTGTGGACGTATGCACTAAGTTGGGTGTCATTGAAATACCCTGAGTTTTTATTATTGCATTTTGATATTCCAAAGGACTCTTACACCCCCTTTTGGCATATGGTTTTGGCCTTCATATATTGCCACCCATTTTTCTTGAGAACACAAAAAACAATATGTGTGTTTCATAACTCAGACCTTTTCCCTGGTATTCCCACACCTACAAGATGCTCCAAAATTGTATAACTAAAATGCAATTCTGTCATTCTCAAGAGAATAGATCTAGGAGGCATTGTGTCATACTTCTTATGAGTACTCCATTTTTCTGGAAAACCATTCATAACTTGAATAGACTGTAGAGTAATAATTATGCAAACAAACTTAAAGTGTCACTATGGGACTATGGTTTCTTTGTGTGTAGAAATTAAATATCTCTTGTGTAAGTCTATAGAAGAAACATGTTCTTGATAATATTCCATGGAGTGATAAGAGGGTGGTTGTAGTCGCCACCTACAATTAGATATCGCAGGTTGTATTCCCCACATACAACATGGTTTTCCTAGGTTGTAGAATGTTTGAGAGTGGTTCCAACTTCATCGAATCTCAGATGGAGAAAAAGTAGAATTCATATCCCATTCATAATTTAGTAAACATTCAAGTTTTTAGGATTTCCCAGATTGCAGCATGTCCATTAGATTCTATTATGTATGTTGGAATGAGATTGATGTTTAATAAAGAGCACCAAGCCCTCTATGTACCCTGATGTTGGAGTTGTTGATTGTTGAAATCTTGTGTCATGATTTTAGCAAAACTGTACCGGGGAAACTATAATTTATGCCTCTAACCTTGGAAACACAGTCTCATCCTCTAAATTTTCAATTAAATAGAAATGAGAAATACAATGGCCATAGTATATAGAGGGTTTATGAATTATGATTTATTAATTATTATGTTATATTGTTATTTATAAGATTATAAAATTTCAATGATTTATTATTTATGTTTTGAGTTTCATATATACTAATTTAAAAAATTTAGTATTTAGGGTGGGTTCCTATATGTTGCAGACCTAGATTTTCCCTATGACATTTTCTAAAATCTTGTGGGAGTGGGGGGTGCTTGACATATATATTGAATGCATTTACCTCTCTTGCATCCCACATTCTAGGAACTTGGTGAAACATTGCTACACAAGCCACCACATATTGTAAGTGTGGGATATAAAAGTAAGAGGGATGGGTTTTCATGAAAGTAAATCTATCCAATATCTGGCAGAACTCCAACCATAGTTCTAGAAGCACTTTACCTTCTCAAAAAAAGGCATAGGTTCCACATCCCAAAGTGTTTTTATTCTTAGTCATAGTATCTAGAAACCCTATGTTTTGGTTGAAAACAGTCCACTAGATAGAGCTTGATATGTGTTATACAAAAGACACTCTTTTGGTTAACACTCATCAAATTTGACAAAATGAATTCTCATCCTTTCAATCAATTGAAAGTATCTGCACTAGTCGACCTACATAATAGTTATAGGCCACCTATCCTTGTGAGCGCTAGATGCCTCTTTATTCGCACTAGTACCTTATTTCTAATGAATTAGTAATTGATATCAATATGATTGGATAGATCATGAAATGCCTGATTCTCAGAGATTTTGATACAGGCTTGATTGCCATAGTAAATCATGGTAGTGCTCAAATTAGAAGTTGCAGCAGAACCTAGACAACAATAGGGTTTTTGCCTTGTAGAATGTGTAGCACTTCTCTCCTCAACATCCAAGTCACCATCTGTGTTGCTTCTACTATTTGCGCAAATCTTAGGGCATAGAATTCACCTCTATTAGTTGTCCCCTGGTTTGTTGAATACTTAAAGAAAAATAATGTTTGCTTTTTTTCTGAAGGCTATATCTCTAAAAATATTTATAGAACAATTAGCCTTATCAAATTGTCATTAGCCTATTCCTCTCCTATTTAAGTGTGCCAATGGATCCAATGCCTATCATGTTCAATCCATAAACTTCATGCCACATCTAATGTCTTTGTCTCATGTTCTTTGTCCATCAAGTTCAAGCCATCAACTTCATGCTAAGTCACCAAGCTGCTTCATTTCATTAACCTTGTCCACTTCATCTTTGTCAGAACCATATGTATTGAAGCTTTCTGTGGTATCATTCTGATTACATCTTCACTATGCCAATGTTCTTCAACAGATCTATTGTAGCCACAAATGTCATCAAAGGTTATGTGGCTTCCTTAAAGAATACACCATAAAACTCACACAGTTTTCATGCCATCATCCAACATTTTTACTCTTTCTTCTTACCATTGGATCTTCTTGAAAACTTTGCTTTTTTTTTCTTCATTTTCTTCAGCTACTCAATATTCAACTTCATGCTTGGGATATGTACCCAATTATCACTTATTCCGTACTTACTCTTATTGACAACATGTATGGAGAGATATCAAACTTAATTTTAACTTGAGGAATTTATGGGTCAAAGGCACTATGGTTGAATGTTTACATGAGCTATTTTCTTGTCGTGATCTTAGAGGCCACATATTGACCCCCTATTTGATTTGTTGGGGAGTTTGGTTGCTTCAAAATGCTTGCATTCTAGAAGAAAAGTGAATCCCCACATTCAATTTTTCAACTCCAGTGGTAGCTCCATTTAAATTGTATTCCCTGATTGTGGTTTTGAAGGTTGGGTGTGTTATTAGTGAAGTAGCAGTGAATCCAGATATGACTTGGAGTTTTTTTCATGGGGCATGTCAAGGCCCCATAGAGTAGTGCAAGATCAGGTTTTCTCTATATATCTCCGATAGCCATTTCTTCATAGATCCAATCTAGAATGTAGGGCAATGTAGAATGTGAGGAATGAGAAAGATCCAATTTGATAGCTCGATTGGCATTATATCATCCCATTTTGCAAGGTCCAGGGCATTGCCTAAAAATTATGAGCATTGCATAAAAATTATGATCTCTACTCTCATAAGGACCATAGAAATTGAAGAGTTTGAGAGACCTCCCAACTCATTACTAAATTACTTAATGCAAATTCCTGAGAAAACCACATAAGATTTAATAGAGGAATGGAAGGGTTTCTAGACTATCACCATCTCTCCTACTAGCAGAATTTGTTTACCTTGCTATCAATCCTCTGTATTGTGTCCATATGTACATTATGTATCAATCCTTGCCACCATATGAGTTTTGACAGCAAGATTAATTGGCCCCATCCCATTATGAAGTAGAACCATGTGAGATAGATCCTATAACACCATTAGCATCATGACATAAGCAAAATCGAAGTTCCGTTTTTCGTCGAGGCGGCTTGAAGATGATAATTGCCATAAAGTGGCCCCAGGGTGCAAAGTAACGAAACATTTGACGGATTGGCAATGTATATATATAAAAGGAACAGAATTATACAGGCCTAAAATTGCGGTTGGTGCCATTGCGGTCAAAGTTAAATCAATTTGTAAGCCACCTCGACGGAAAACGGAACTTTGATTTTGCTTACCCATTTTTGTTGTTCTAGTTTAGGAAATATTTCAGGCTAATATGGTTTGTTTTAAAGTCTTCATCTTCTTAGAATTGGCTTTCATTATATCATTCATCAGGGTTAGTAAATTCATAAAAGGTAAGCATGCATCATCATACTTCAGACTTCAATCAAACCATCATGACTTGGATTGTGGCAATTTTAGTCTTTGACTGGGGTAGTACTGTAGCATCTTTAACACTTAGAATATAGTCGCTTCAAATTTGGACTGTGGTGGCGGAAGAGTCCAATCACAGCTATACCAGATTCATCTTTTTAGGGTGGCAAATGTGCACCAAATTTATATTGAGCACAAGAGGGGGAATTTACAATCAATTTGGGTTAAATTGGAAAACAACCCGTCCTATGAAGGTATGTGAGTTTGCACCTGTTGAAAACATACCAAACCTGTCAAATCACAAGTTGGCTGTGTTTACAGCTCAGGTAAACAAACCCACATGGATATTAATGTCCAACAAAAAACCACAATAAGCAGGTCAATGGGGCTCAAAAGTACATCAACTGTAAGCACATTCTATGAGTGTGAAAACAATGCCTATTGCTAATCTATCAAAGCAGAAAGAGGCAAGTACCCAGCTTTAAAAAGTACAAAGTAGGTGTAGAAATAAAACCATGACAACTATAAAGAGAGGATGTCAAGGTGAGTTGATGACAAAAATGAATCTCTATTTAGGAAAATTAAATATATAAAGTGATTTCTATAGTATGATGACTCCCTAATATGTACAAATCTCCATTTTCATATCCAAGTGTAGGAACAACATGTAGAGATGGAAATGTTGCATTTGTGTAAATTGCATTGGAGTTTTGAGGTGGTTCTCTTGGCATCATAAGTAGGGAACCACATGCAAATTATCCTTCTCCCTTAGCATGTTATTGCTAGTCCCAATAGTCTAGAGGATAAAATTTCCATCATATGGGTTGAGCTATTCAAGAACACTAAGAGAGATGCCATAGTTGGCCTCTCTTGCACTAGCACTAGAAGGACAAATTTCCACAGTGCACTTTAGTCATCTCAAAGATTGAAAAGTCTCCCAAAAGATTGAGTAAGTTAATGATAGGTGGGATTCCATTATC
This sequence comes from Larix kaempferi, assembly GCA_027924585.1. Taxonomy (NCBI): domain Eukaryota; kingdom Viridiplantae; phylum Streptophyta; class Pinopsida; order Pinales; family Pinaceae; genus Larix; species Larix kaempferi. The sequence goes on from BSBM01000222.1 coordinate 3,601,071, forward strand.
AATGATCCAAAAATACAGAAGGCATTTCACCAATATATAATGAGTGGTAGATAAGCAAAACAAGCTAAGCTGCAAAGGCTGCTAAAATTATACCATAATGTTCTGTTGAAAAAATAATAAAGTACTTTCAATGATAAGCTAGGGCACATAGAAATAAGAACAATCTATAATTGAAATTTGAGGAATGACAATAGATAATAACAGTTAGAGTGTTGCAACCCAGTGCATACAAGCTGATTTCCGCAAACAAAATGAAAAAATAGTTTGCTAAGTTGTAATTGAAATTTGAGGAATGACATTAGCTACTAATAGTTATAGTGCTGCAACCCAGTGCATACAAGTTGGTTTCCACAATCAAAATAACAAAAGCGTTTGCTAAGGGTGAACAATGTTTCATTCCCCAATGTGATTCGATGGAGGGATTGAACATGCGTGCGTAGAGACACATAAACCAGCAACAACCTAGTGCTGCAGTTCATTTGATGAATTTGCAGATGCTAGCTTACAGGGATCTGATGCTTTTATTAGACTAGTGCCAGAACTCAGAAGAATGCCTATGGGATCCAGTATTGTACCAGAGATGATTTACAACAACTCCCTAAGAAAAGAAGTTGATGCAAGCAATTGGTTAACACACCTCTACCATGATCTTAACTTAATCTCGACAGAGGTCTCTACACATCACCCCGGGCTACAACTAGACCAACATTACTACTGTATTAACCGCATATGTTCTTTGGAAGCATGGCCACATCAAGATGCTAGTCTCCAGTTTCCAAGTACTATACACACTTATGAAAAATATAAAAAATTATGGTGGAAATTCTTGAGAAAAGAAAATACAGATAGAACATATTATACCATGCTAAAGTTTGGACCTCAAATTACACATATCCATGAGGATCCTGCATTCTACGTCCCTGATTGGATGAGAGATTGGTGGCAGTCATTCGGCATCAACCTAACAGCATTAGAACCGGCTGTTATTCATAATCTAAAACGGGAAGTAGGAGAATCTCTCGAATAGGTCAGAGATATTTTGCAGACAACGATTACTGAGGATCAAATACTTGGGTACTACATTAAATACAAAGAACAATGGCTTGTCAAAACCCGCATAGACGTCCACATGCATCATAATAGGTGCGTGGTTCGGAGGTCTATTTATTCAAAGGCATGGTGCACTGAATCCAACCTCTTTCGAAAAATATATGGTCCCCCATATTCCGATGATTTGTAAATGTCTCAAAAGTATTTGGCTATGAGTGGGGCCTGTCCATTCAGATTTTCATAAAGATTGAAAAGAAATTCTTTGTAACTATGTCATGATAATATAAAGAAAGCCTTACTTTTCTCCGTGTCAATATGATTGAAAGTCTATGTTATGCAATAAATACCCTAAGTCATGATTACAAGTAATTGTCCAAATGAAGCATTAGTTGGGAATATGACTGAAAGCTACCATTTTTCAAAACAACTTACATGTTTATGGTTCGTTTTTGCTTGATTCAATTACTTTCAGTCATCTAAGAAGACCGTGCTTGAATAAGATTATACAAGTTCCACACAATTATATAAAATATTGTTTTTGAAGATTTGTGAACACTTATTAACCACCTAAAAGATCTTACATTTAAAAGTCATAAAAACTTTTAGAATTTTTCCATAATGGTTAGTTATTTTTATTTTATATTATTGTTGTTGAATATAAATGTCTTACTAAATGTAACTCAACTTCGTGTACCGAGATGATGAACCCAAACTGATGGGATGAGAGAGAATTTAGGGCCATGATGACAAAGATGATAGTTGGATGGTTTGATATGGGACTGAAGACCCAAAGTAGCAATACAAGACAACTCATAATTGCGTGAATTTCTACCCATAAGAAGATAAAGTGATCATCTTCCTCATTGCTCGAATGCCTACATGTTGAGAAAGGGAATGAGGATGAAGTAACATTATAAGAGGCGCTACACATCACCTTTTAAGAGGCGTTATGCCTTGCGGTCGTATCTAAACTTTTTTCCCATGGTGCAGGTAGAACCAAACAGGTATTTTTCAGATCTGTCTTCCTCGAGCGAGGGGAGTTTAGGAAGGCTAGAGGAAAGTGAGACATCCAGTAGGTGTAGAAGAGTTGTATCAACTAGATGTCAAAAGACCAGAAGAAAATTCCATAAACGCAATGAATTTTTTCATGCTCTAGGGGGATCATGTTCCTATGATGATGAGACAATAGGCGACATCGAGGTTCCCTTACGGTACATACATTTAGTGAAACAATGGGTACCCAAGGATCTTCCTCAACCAAACACATATTTTTGTGTGAGCGAGAGGATATATCGAATTGCACCGACGTCAATACATGGTTTCGGGTTGTTTTGCATGGATGGCATAAAGGTCCCTTATGGAAGATGTACAGAATTGATGGAGTATGTTGGACCTTGTTACAACTACAAAGATTGGATGCGCTTGGTCCAATATACAAAAAGTATGCATAGATATGGATTTTCAGCAAACTATTTACAGTTGAAAGACAAAAATCAAAATAAAGGAGCAACGTTGTACATGGACGGAAGGCCAAAGGCCATAGGGAATATTGCGGGGTTTATAAACAGTACACAACCAAGGTCTACAATTAAGCAACCAAACTGTGAATTTGAGGGGCGTGAAGGAACCATGTTTTTGTAGTTTCCATTAAATCAATATCTGTAGGGGAAGAGTTGCTTATTAATTACAATTTGAACCGATTAGATACAAACAAGGTTACTATGGGAGTGGTACATATAACATTTTACCCAACATTTTATTAATGAATTTAACCTATTAAGGATTTTTTCGTTAGTTTATTTCATTTAAATTTTCCATATTTACTTCGCAGGCTAGTGATTGGGATAAATCCCCGCCAGCAGATGGTTGGAGGAGTACATCTTCCTCCAGGGAGAAAGTATACATCTTTGTAATAGTACAAATATAATAAGAAAAAATAGTTTTTTTTTGCTTTGTTTTTTCATTATTAGTATATTGGTTTCGTTTCTATAATGTTATCTAATTATTTTGTTTACGTAATTTTCTCTATGTTTTTTATGCAGTCCAGTTCTGCAAGGGTCACAGTACCCTTGACGCAACAGGTATACATATTCTTTGTAATAGTAAAAATATAATACTTAATAATGGTTTTTAATCGATGTGTTTTTTCATGATTAGTTTTGGATTCGTTTAGGCGACTTTCACTATGTTTTTGATTTAGGTATCTGTAAGGGGAAACTCCCAGATATTAGCAAATCGGGGCAAGTCACTTATGACCATTGATCCGATGAGTGGATCATGATCCTCTAGGTTGCAGGTATAATCCATTGGAATTGTACCAATATAATACGTAGCATAATGTTTATTTTGTTATGTATTTTTCATGTGTATACTGGTTTCGTTGTGATAATGTTTTCTACTTCTTTTTTGCAGGGGTCCAATGATCGGGGCAAGTCCACAGCTGTGGATCAGACGACACCATCGTCCAAGCACCAAGTAAACCTAGTTGTAATTTTAGGAATCTATCGTGATAGATATGTTTTGTTAATATAATTTTAGGAATCTATCATGATAGAACTCAGTAGTGTTTTATATATTTTTGTTGCAGCCCAGTGAATCGTTGTTTGAAATAGCATCACAAGAATGTTCAGTAGATCCTGAAGTGGCTGAGATGCTTAAAGATTCCGACATAATTGGTGAAGACACAAACCCGTTTAAGATGATAGACAAATTGTTGGAAAATATAGTGCATAAATCGTTTCTCTGCTAATCAAGGTTCCGTAGACAAGCCAGAATATGGCAAGGATTGAATTGTTGGAACGGAAATATGAATCCTTGCGAGTAAGTTGAGGAATCTTGAATCATAAAATAATTCATTTATAACTTTATAATTTTCTCTTTTATATGATAGTAATGAACGTATAAGACATGGTTTGTATTTACATAATTATCGGAGACCACACAATAGTGGTCAAGGCGGTGTTGGCCCCAGCGAGGCTCGTGGAGAGACGTGGAATCATGAGCAAACGACTCCACATGCATTGACTCCTTCGCCATTGTTGTCGACAGAACAGTCGGAAACACATTCTGACACACCACGGACCCCAATTGTGAGCGCACGGTCCACTAGTGACTGACGCACACCAGATCGTCCAGAAGAAGTGGTCGACACCGAGAATCCTGGTAATATTGGTATCGACCTAGCTGCATTTCCAGGATCTTCCCGTGTCACTAGCACGGGAACAATGGAGGCAAAAATTTTGGTCGACGTAGATCCCCTCCCAATAAATATCGAGAAGGTCCCAGGTAATTAATATACATTGATCAAGTTAGTGTTTATAACTTCAATGTAATATACCAATAAAACGTTTTCTTTCAACTAATTATGATCATGGAATGATCGTTTTGCAGGAAATGATGTTTTCTATAAAAAAATGAATGACGCGTGCTTGGATATCTTCGGGCCCACCATCCAAGAAAGGTGGGATAGACAACTGAAATGTTTAAAAGATGAACTCACTGATCGGTTGGTTGGCCTGTTCAGCGACAAGACCTTCAATAAAGATGATGTCCTAAAAAAGGCTGGACAACATATCAAGGTTGTCCGAGACCAATATAGGACACACCTGGAAAATAACCATAGGTATGAGCACCCTCCAATGATTCCACCAATGGAGTGGAGAGCTCTAGTTGAGGATGGAAAGGAGAGGGCTCAGAGAAGAGAAGGAAAGATAACACCAGGCATAGGGAGGTATGCAATACTTTCCGCAATGTAATTCTAAAACTTAATATTATTGATTTCTATATCGAACTTGGAGCATCTAACGTATTTCAACACTTGCATAGGATTCCAGACACATCAAAGGCCACAAAGGCAAGACTGGAAAAAATAGGTCAACACAAGCTTGGGCCTGGTGGTTATTCGAATTTGGCGGCACGAATTGTAAGTTTCGAAAAACCAATAATGCATACAAATAATAAATTGCAAATTCTTTTTCATTTTATTGCACCGCAAAATGTTAATTAACGACGTTATGCAAATATGCAGGCCGAAAGATTCAATGAACAAGTCACTGAGGAAGACATGAAGCTTGGCTTCAAGCAAGGCTTTGGAGCTATTGTTGAACGCCGAAAAAGCTTGTCTGGGCAAACACAGTCTTCTAGTACCAATCCATCCAGTGCACAGGTAAATAGAATCTATATACTTTATTGAAGATTTATTGCTTGTGCAATCTATTCGTTATAAATACTTGACAAAAAATATTGACTCTGTTTTGAGCAGGAAAGCAATGATCCCCCTAATGTCGAGGAGGGACAACAACAAATCGAAGATCATGCTTCGAATCCTGGTAATGAATTTATTCATTTGCTACAATTTTATATATATCATTGCAAATGGTGAACATTAATTGTAGTTCACCATATTTCAACTGCAGAGCATGTAGAGGGTGAAACTGTACAGGTTGAGCCTGGACAAGAACATGAACAACATGATGTGGCCACACCAGGTAAAAAAAAACCTTTGTAATGTTTTTTTTAAATGAAATATTTGTCATTACAATAACAAAATACAACAGTGTAACATTTTCACATTGTTGCAGCAAATCCGAACCCCTTTCTGCAAAATCCACGTCTAGATCAGCACTCTAGAATGCAGACATCACCACAAATTACTGATGAAGAACCAAGAACTGGAAGAGAAAGTCCAGATGTAGATGCTCCTCTTAGAGATTATTTACCACTAAAGAGAAGAAAAACTAAAAAGAAGTGACTAGAAAAATGTCGTCTAATTATTTTTTATAACAATATATCGTCCATGATTTTTGGCCTAAAGAATGAATGAATGGTTTAATGGTTCAATGATTCAGTGTAGTAAACTGTTACCTTTATTGAATGTCAGTTTTTATTGAATGAATGTGTTCACTGAATGAATGAATGGTTTATTGAATGTTATCTTTTATTGTATGAATGTGTTGACTGAATGAAACAATTTTCTAATGAATGTTAGCCTTTATTGAATGAATGGTAGATGAAAGTTCATGATGAAATATGGATGAATTTACACGTATTTGTTTTTTTCAAGTACATGCATTGGGTATGGGGAATTGAGAGTGATGTGAGGGTGGGGAGGGGCCATAAGATCTTCCACCTTCACATGGTTGGCCTTATTCAATAGAGAATATTAAATTATTCTTGAAACAGAGAGGAGCTCAATGACTAGCTATGATGCTGGATTTCTACAACCCACTCGTGTGTCATCTAAATTTTGACAATTTCTTGGAGCTTGTTGTGATGTTTGGTTTCTCATCATAACCAATTTTGAGTTTCAACAACTTCAAAGGCTGAGTAAATGATGCACTGGAATCAATATCTTTAACCTTCTCTTTAATTTCCTTGGAATCAATATCCTTAACCTCACATTAAACCCTTCCAAAATGGTATCTTTACCATTGAAGCCTGGCTTCTGAAGCATGATAATTGCAACTAATCTAGCATACACCAACAACAATTAGAAACATGCTTCTTGTTGTCAACGTTCATCATTTTTTAGGGCTGCAACTTGCCCATAATGGCTCCTCTTACGCTAGGGAATTAAAGAAAACATATAATTTGCATCGAAAAAATAACAGGGTACGAACTGAACTGAGGAGATTCGAACCTGCGACCTATGTCTAGTCCCAAGGCTACCACCTTCAAGCTTGAAGTGCAGCTGACAATGGGAGACCACCTTCAAGCAACTTGATTCATTCAGCATGCATTTCACAGTGGGAGATGGTGGGATACCACCTTCAAGCTTGATTCATTATGCATGTATTTCACTATGCAACCGTCTCAAATTCTCACTACGTTTTCCCTCAATTAGTTTCTCAATTCAGCATGACCCATGCCCGCCGTCCGAGGAGTGTTGCCAGCGGTCTTGAGTTTCAGCCTGGCATCCGTGACGATTCATGGTATTATGTTTCCCTTCGGCTGCAATATGACAAACTCAAAGTTCACTATGAAGGTTTGTCTGCCAAATGTGATGGTTTGGGTTCTAATAGACGTGTGGTTCGGAGGTCACTTTGAGGAATTGCTCTGGGGTAACGGAACCGAAACCGTCACATTTGTCAGACAAGCCTTCATAGTGAACTATATGTTTTCCATATTGCAGCTGAAGGTAAACATAATACCATGAATCGTCACCATTGCCAGGATGAAACTCAAGACCGCTGGCAACACTCCTTGGACGGCAAGTGTGGGTCATATTGAATTGAGAAACTAATTGAGGGAAAATGCAGTGTGAATCTAAGATGGTTGCATAGTGAATTGCATGCAAAATGAATGAAGAGTATTGGTGTCGAGAGAAATGGTTGTGGGACGTCTTATGAGAGGAAATGGCGATGGGAATTGATTGATAAGGTCTGGCTTGAAGGTGGTAGCCTTGGGACTAGACATAGGTCGCAGGTTCGAATCTCCTCAGTTCAGTTTGTACCCTGTTATTTTTTCGATGCAAATTATAGATTATATTTATTTTCCTTTGTCAACTTTACGTATCCCTTTATATGTTTTCTTTATTTTCCTTTTTTAACTTTATGTATCCCCTTGTGATAATGGGAATTGTTAATATCGAGTCACTCGAGAATGAACATAAAGAGGATTTCCACGGTAATCTGTTCCATCCAAACCTATCAAGTGTACTTTTATGTTCAATTTGGAATATCGAGTCACTTGAGAATTGCGGACCTAAAAGTGCACTTGATAGGTTTGGATGGAATATATTACCATGGAAATCCTCTTTATGTTCAATTTGACCATGTATTCCTTGCATCGATATCTTCTAGTAATCCCAAGTTTGTCCACTATCTCCTTCAGCATTCTTCATTCTTTGAACAATTTTAAGGCTTCTATGTATATGCTTACTGATCCACACTTTTCACATTAGAGTTGAGAGGAATGCTACTATTTTTTCCATAAGGCATCGCTTACTACCATGGATGCTACCAATCACTCAATACCAATTGATGAATATAATTTGTGCCATATTTCTTGAACTCATACTTGTCAATTATATCTAGTAAATTCATAAAAGAAAATCCTCCAATCATCAAGTTGCTTTTATTTCATTTGATTCAACTACTCCCCCTATCATATGAACTTCCTCGAGGGCATCACCTTCACACAGGATGAAGTGACTGAATTAGAGGTAACCGCAGACAGACTTGTATAGATCATGTCAAATGACGAGGATGAAGAGTCAACTTTGAATCAACTATGTTGAGTGGAAAGCCAACATGGCTCTCTTCGTGAGATCCAAGAATAATAGTATATCTATTGATTTCCAAATAATAGTGTATTTTTTTTAAAATATCATACGGTATTCGGATATCCGACGACGAAGCAAAACTAAACCGACGTTCTTGCCACACCTCCAACGGAAAGGAACGTCGGAATCCATCCTTTTCCATGTCTAAATGTCATTGGATATCCGACTCCCACATTGAAGATATATGATGTTCTTGCCACACCTCTGATGGCAAGGAACATCGGATTCTAGCCTTTTCCATGTCTAAATGTCGTCGGATATCCAACTCCCACGCTGAAGATATCTGACGTTCTTGCCACACCTCCAACGGCAAGGAACATCGGATGCCATCCTTTCCATGTTTGATTGTTTTCGGATATCCGACTCCCACACTGAAGATATCCGATGTTCTTGCCACACCTCCGACGGCAAGGAACGTCGGATTCTAGCCTTTCCATGTCTGATTGTCATCGGATATCCGACGTTCTTGCCACACCTCCAATGGCAAGGAACATCGGATTCCATCCTTTCCATGTCTCATTGTCGTCGGATATCTGAATCCCACACTAAAGATATCTAGCTTCCTCTGAAGTGACCCAAGTCGGTTATCCGACTGCCTAGGTTTGTCGAATAACCAACGAAGTTCCAGCCGTCGGATTCAAGCTGAAAATGGACTGACGTTAAAAAAATATGGAGGTTGTCAGATGGTCGACCACAAGATGTAGAAAATATGACTTTGTGGCCGTCAAATTTTGGGTCCAAAAAACCTAGTGTACAATAGGATATGATAGAGAAATATGTGTTGATACGCGTGTCCCTAGAATCAGGCCAACCATGCAGCGAATAGTACCATTTGATGTCCAGAAGTAAAAACAAACTTTTGTGGAAGAAAGGAAATAATTTACTACGACACATAGGGGACCTTCGACATCTACACGACCACTAGTCTTCGACAAAGTTCCTATATATGATATGCCACCGGCTTCGACCGGTCAGCTCCAAAGCAAAGTCTAGGAAAGGTAAGTGCACTGAATATTTTCTATAAAGTTGTATAGGCCTAGTTAAAGATGAAACTACATAAGGGCATTGCAAATTTTAATTGATGAATTGGAAAAAGAAACCCCTCAAGAAAGGGTTCCAAATAATTTGTAAAAGAAGGTAAGAATGGGAAGGGAACTACAACTTAGTGCACAGATTGGGGACTTTGACATGGATTTCATTATTTTAGATCTTGGGTCAAATGTGAATGTTATTACTAGACAGACATGGGAAGCTATGGGAAAACCCAAGTTGGTATGGTCACCGTTCCAGTTAATACAATCTAATAAATAGAAAGTAATATTGTTCGGAAGAATAGTGGGTGTCCATGTTGAATTAGATGGACTGTGAAGCTCTGCTAATTTTGAAGTTATAGAAATAGTGGATGACACCAATCCATACCCTGCACTACTGGATATAGATTGGGCGATTGAAAACCATACTATCAGAAAATTGAAGAAAATATTGATGACATTTGAAGGAGGGGATATTAGAGTTTACTCACCTTTGGATCCTTTGGAGGGTCCGAGGTATGTTGAACCCGTATGCTGAAGACTTAGAAAATATCTATAAAGTCACTTCGAGAATGGATGGTTATGTCAATCCAACAACAGAACAAGCTACATGAATTTTCAACGAGGAGGTGTGCCCATGTCACAAAATCACTTTGTTGGGTTGGAAAAGAGGTATATGATCTACCTACTTATGAAGGGTTTCCCAATTTAGATGTTTTCATTTTTTATTTTGAAATCAAGGTACCTAGATAGAAAATAATATTAGATCTAGATGTAGCATTAAAATCTACTCCATCCAAGTAGTGGGATACCCACAAGGAAAAAATTCAGGGTTGGGTGTAGTGCAGAAAATTGCTAGAAGTCGGATTTGGAGAGGGAATCCAGTATAATAGAGAAACATATACTGGGCTAACTAGTCTTGTAGATCACCGAGCATCATGTACTAAAGAATGGGAACATGTTCTTAAGCAAGAGTGGGTCCATATTTTTATCCATACCATGGATACTATACCCTAGAGTTGGTATACATCACTGGAACTACGACAAGGAACAACATAATTGCATGATATGGCCATGAATTTCAAGAGAACGTTAAGTTATGAAGATGTGAATCCACTAGTAGACATATATTTGCAGATCATAAAGACCAAAATTTATGAAGAAGTGCATGTGCAGTTACCTAATTTACCATAGTGGACCATGACACTTGAGAAAGTGATGGAGTGTTAAAATATTAATAGAGATTTGGATGATGATCCAAGAAATTTGCATATTCCAAAAACATAAGGAAGCTGAGACCTAGAGGGTCCCGAGATCGCATCTGATAAAAAATTTTAGCTGTTGAAGACAAATAAGGTAAATAGGCTCATCCGAGAATCCAAAATTTTCTAATATTGGGGACTACTGGGATGGCGAGACTGTAGATAAGCTTACTGAGCTATTGGATGAATATAAAGATTTATTTCCTACTAAGTTCTCAGAAATGAAAGGCATTGTTGGTGATATGGGAGAGATAAAAATCCCACTAAATCCTAATGCAAAACCTATTAAGCAACCCCCATATAGATTGAACCCAAAATATATGGAAAAGGTAAAAGCAGAGCTCGATAGAATGCTACAGGAATTATTGAGCCTGCCGAAGAATATGAATGGATTAGTCTGATGGTGGTCCAACATAAAAAGACTGGTGAAATACGAATTTGTGTAGATCTGAGGAAGCTAAATGATGCTTGCTTGCATGATCCATTCACGATGTCTTATATAGATGAAGTACTTTAGAATGTGGCTATCTAGGAGGTTTACTCATTCACAAATGGATTTTCTGTATATAGTCAAATAAAAATCGATAAGGAGGATTGACATAAGACCACGTTTGTGACTGAATGGGGTTTCTCTTAGTATACAGTGATTCCCTTTAGTCTACAGAAAGCGCCAGCTATTTTTTCCTAGGTCGTGGTCGCAACATTTAAGGAGTTCATCCATAAATTTCTGGAGGTACACTTCGACGACTGGATAGTCTATGGACTACTAAAGAACCATATTGAGAATCTTAGGTTGATTCTAGATCACTGTAGATAGTACCAAATATCACTAAACTGGAAGAAGTGTATTTTTTATGCCCCATTTGGTATATTGTTGGGTCATGTGGTGTGTAAAAAGGGTTTGTTGATGGATCCTACAAAGATCACCATTATAGTAGATTTTCCACCACTAGCATTGGTGCAACAATTGAGAACAACTTTGGGCCATATAGGGTCTTATAGAACTTTTATAAAAGGATATGCACATATCACAACATTGATGGAGAAGCTATTGAAGAAAGATAGTAAGTTTCAATGGAATGAGGAGTCGCTAAAGAAGAAAATGTCATCGACCAGAACTTGCGTTGACATGATTTTCGATCTTGTTTTTCTAACAATTGGTATCATAGCCAAAGGTCTATTTGGCAGATAAACTCGTAGGAAAGAACGGTTCCTGGTTCGAGTGGGAGAAATGGCGGAAGAAGGAAATTTTAAGGTAGATAAATTTAACGACAAAAACAACTATTTATGGAAGATGCAAATGGAGGACTATATGTACCAGAAGGATCTCTTCCTACCATTGGGAGGAAAAGCAAAACAGTTGGCGACTATGAAGGATGAAGAATGGGAAGTTCTTGACCGAAAGGCACTGGGAACAATACGGCTGTTCCTCGCTTCGTCGATGGCTTTCAACATTTCAAAAGCAAAGACAACGGAGGGTCTGATGAGCGCATTAGGTAAGCTGTATGAAAAACCCTCAACCTCCCACAAGGTATTTCTAATGAAGCAGTTATTTAATATGAAGATGTCAGAAGGTGGATCTGTTGTTGATCATTTAAATGAATTTAATACGATTACAAATCAGCTAAGTTCTGTAAAATTGAACTTTGATGATGAGGTTACGGCTATTCTAATCTTGTGTTCATTGCCAGAAATATGGAATGGCTTGGTCATGGCTGTAAGTAACTTTGTCTCTGGTTCAAAGACTTTGAAATTTGATGATGTTGTTGGCGTTATTCTTAGAGAGGAAATGCAAAGGAAAAGAACAGGTGAGACATCAGGTAATGCATTGACCATGGAGAGCAGGGGAAGACAAAGGGAGAGGGGAGAGAGCCTACGTAATCGCAGCAAGTCCAGGAAGGACATATCCAAATCTAGATTGGGAAAGATAGATTGTTGGAACTATGGAAAGAAATGACATATGAAGAAAGACTACATATCTCTAAAGAAGAAAGGAGATAGACAAGAGGAGACTACTCAGGAAGCAAATGTAGCATTTGATGTGTTACAAGATGCTTTGATTCTTTCATTAGATAATACTAATGATTATTGGATAGTAGATTCAGGGGATTCATGTCATGTTGCACCCCATAGGAAATCCTTTCATGATTATGTTCGAGGCGATTTTGGACATGTTTTATTGAGTGATGATGAACCATGTAAAATTGTTGGAATGAATAAGGTACGGATAAAGTTAAAGAATAGTGAATGGATGCTAAAAGATGCAAGGCATATTCCTGCTATGAAAAGAAATATGATCTCAATAGGGTAGTTGGTAGATGGTGGTTGTTTATCTATGTTTGGAGAAACGTGGTGGACGATCACTAAAGGATCAATGGTGATAGCAAAAGGAGACAGGATAGGTACATTGTATTTATGTCTTCATAATACTGACTGTTATATCTCTTTAGCTTCCATAGGAACATATGCAACATTGTGGCATCATAGGATTGGCTGCATGAGTGAGAAGGGGATGAAAATTCTCCACTAAAGGAAGTTTCTACCAGATATGAAGTAGGTAAGCTTGGAATTCTATGAGAACTGTGTTTATTGAAAACAAAAGAGAGTCAAATTTCTCAGGGCTGGGAAATAGAAGAAGAGTGAAAAGTTAGAGCTTGTACATACAGATATATGGGGACAAACTCAGGTACAATCTCTTGGTGGCTCTCGTTATGATGTTACTTTTATTGATGATGCAACTAGAAAGACTTGGGGATTTATTGCATTAGACATAAATATGATGTGTTTGCTACTTTTAAGAAATGGAAAGCTTTGGTTGAGAATGAGACAAGAAAATGTTGAAGTGTCTCAGATCTGATAATGGAGGTGAATACTGCGGTAAGGATTTTGATAGTTATTGTTCATACCATGGGATTCATAGAGAGAAGAAAGTCCCTAGAACACCACATGAAAATGGTGTGTCAGAAAGGATGAACATAACAATCATGGAGCGTGCAAGGTGTATGAGATTGCATGCAAGGTTTCCCTTTTAGTTTTGGGTAGATGTTGTAGATACTATTGTTTACTTAATAAATAGAGGGCCTTCAAGTGCTTTGGATGGTGGTATTCCTAAGGAGGAATGGACAGGTAAAAAGGTAAACTACTCTTTTCTGAGAACTTTTGGTTGTGAAGCATTTGTCCATATTAAAAAAGAAAATAGAACAAATCTTGAGGCTAAATCAAATAAATGTACCTTTATTGGATACAGGGTTGATGATTTTGGTTATCGCTTATGGGATTATGAAAATAACAAAATCATTAGGAGTATAGATGTGGTATTCAATGAAAAGTTCATGTATAAAGATCAGATGCAGGGGAAGAAATAGGAAAAGGAAAACACAGAGTACACAGTGATTGATGAAATCAAAGAAAATGAAGTTCCAAAGGTGCCGGAAAATCAAGAACATCAGCAAGTACCTCAAATTCATGCAAGTGTAAGAAGATATACCAGTTTAAGTAGAGGCCATGAATTATTCTCTCCTTCATTGTATTGTTTATTGATGACTAATTTTGGTGAACCAGAATGTTACGAAGAAGCAATGCAAGTGGAAACTAGAAAGAAGTGGGAGTAAGGAATGAATGAGGAGATGGACTCATTGGTAAGAAACCATAATTGGTATTTGGTTCAGTTTCCTGCTGGTAAAAGAACATTGTAGAATAAATGGGTTTACAGGTTGAAGGAAAAAGATGGAGGAAAGAAGCGGTACAAGGCCATACTTGTTGTAAAGGGGTTTGCATAGAAGAAATGTATATATTTTGATGAAATATTTTCTCATGTTGTTAAAATGAATTCAATTAGAACTATTTTAAGCCTAGTGGCGGTAGAAGATTTGCATCTTGAACCATTAGATGTAAAAAATCCTTTCTCCATGGGGATTTGGAGGAAGAGATTTATGTTGGTTGTGGAGCCCGATCTTCCCTATTCAGAGGTTGTGTTTCAGCCGTGTCTGGATCCCATCCCATGATGGGGGGGTTTGAGGGGGCTTCCCCCCCACAAAATAGTCGCCATGGGGGGTCCGGGGGGGGGGGGGGGGCGACTAGTTTGGGAGTGCCCCCCTAGAAGGGGTTCGGGAGCAGTGCCCTCGTAGCGAAAATTTCATAAAAAATGCCTTGTAAAATGTTGTAATTTCATAGTCATAACTTGGTCGATAATGGGTGATTTACGAGCCCATGGTATTGGGTGTCCCATAGTATTTTCCCATGGTAATACCTCTTTAAAAGGAATGCATTGTAATATGGTTGTGTATTTTAGCATTGTAAAGATCTCTATGATTGTGTGAGAGAGACTGTGAGAAATTGAAGAGGAAGTTGCAGCAGATATGCTGCAGGTTGTATCCCTTCATTTGTTGGGTGGTATAGTAATAAGGACTGGAAATTTATGTGTAGAGGTAGACCATATTGGGTAAACCACATTACATTTGTGTCTCTCTTGTATTGTGTTTATGTGATTTATATTTGCATATTTTTCATTGTTATTGCTTTGCGATCCTATTTTTCTAACAATTTATACGCAACAACCCCAGGGGTATGAGGTCAAAGGGAAGGAGAATTTGGTACGTGGGTTGAAGAAGAGCTTGTATGGCCTGAAGCAAGCTCCAAGGTAGTGGTATTTGAAATTTGTCAGGTTTATGATAGAACAAGGTTATAGTAGATGTCATTCTAACCATTGTATTTATTTCAAGAGGCTAGATAATGGAATATATATTATCTTGTTATTGTATGTGGATGGCATGCTTGTTGTAGGGTCTAACATGTAGGATATAAATTTTCTCAAAAGGAATTTAGCTAATTCATTTGCGATGAAGGATTTGGGTGCTGCAAAGCAAATCCTTGGTATGAGAATAACAAGAGACAAGAAAAATCGCAAATTGACATTGTCTTAGGGTGAGTACATACAAAAGGTGTTGGAAAGGTTTAGAATGTAGAATGCAAAACCAGTTAGTACACCTTTGGTCAACCATTTCAAACTAAGTAAGGAGATGTGTCCCAAGACACGGAAAGTGATAGATTGCATGTCCAGGGTTCCCTATTCATCAACAGTTGGCAACTTGATGTATGCCATGGTGTGCACAAGACCAGTTATTGCACACGCAGTGGGAGTTGTGAGAAGGTATATGAACAATCCAGGTAAAGAACATTGGAAGGAAATACATTGGATTCTCGGGTATTTGAGAGATACGATCACTTATGCATTATGTTTTGGAGGTTAAGACACTGTTCTACAAGGATATGTTGATGCAGATATGGAAGGTGACAAATATGTGAGGAGGAGCACCATAGGGTATGTCTTTACTATAGGTGGAATATCAGTAAGTTGGATTTTGAAACTACAAAAGGTTGTTGCACTTTCAACAACGGAAGCAGAGTATGTTGCTGCTACAAAGGCTAGTAAAGAGATGATTTGGTTATAGAGGTCCATGGAGGAATTGGGTAAGAAGCAGGATAATAGCAGGTTGTATAGTGATATCCAGAGTTCCATTCATATTGCAATGAACTCAGCCTTCCATTCTAAGACTAAACATATACAACTCAAGTACCATTTCATACAGTCTGTTGTGGAAGATGAATTGTTGAAGCTGGAAAAGATACACACTAGCAAGAATCCTGTAGACATGTTGACAAAGGTAGTAACCAGAGAGAAACTGAGTTCCTGCTCGGTTTCAGTTAGCCTTCAAGCATGAAGGTGAATATGATAAATTTTCCATATCCAAGTTTCATAGCATAGTCCAGTAAGTGCAGCAGTTGTGTAGTTGCTATGATTAGTCTCCAAGTGGGAGATTGTTGGTTGTGGAGCTTGGTCTTCCTTATTCATAGGTCATGTTTCAACCATTTCTAGATCCCATCCCATGATGGGGGGGGTTTGGGGAGATTTTGGGGGGGATTCCCCCCCAAAAAATAGTCACCATGGGGGGGTCCATGGGGGGAGAGGACTAGTTTGGGAGCCCCCCTAGTGGGGGTTCGGGGGCAGCGCCCTGATAGAGAAAGTTTTGGAAAAAATGCCTTGTAAAATGTTGTAATTTCATAGTCATGACTTGGCCGATAATGGGTGATTTATGGGCCCATGGTATTAGGTGTCCCATAGTATTTTCCTATGGTAATCCCTCTTTAAAAGGAAGGAATTGTAATATCATTGTGTATTGTAGCATTGCAAATATCTCTATGATTGTGTGAGAGAGACTATGAGAAATTGAAGAGGAAGTTGCAACGGATGTGCTGCAGGTTGTATCCCTTCATTTGTTGGATGGTATAATAATAAGGACTTGCAATTTCTTTGTGGATGTATCCCATATTGTGTGAACCACGCTACGTTGGTGTCTCTCTTGTATTGTGTTTATGTGATTTATATTTGCATCTTGTTTATTGTTATTGCTTTGTGATCTTGTTTTTATAACATCCTGCGCATAGAGGCATAGGTGGTTGCTAGATTCAGTGGGGTTATAATATTCAAACCAGGACCCCATCATATGTATGTGCAGGTGAGGCATTTCTTAGACAAGCAGTGGTTGGTGACTAGTTACAGGTTGTTCGAAAAATATGTCCTCGACATCACTAATGAATGTCCCTTGGAGTGGAAATTTCGTATTGAGGCTGAGTAGACATCCACAGACGTGTCGCAACAAGATTTAGGACAGGGAGGGACCTCAGCTTAGAAGGGAGCTCATGGTGAAGATAAATATTCCCATCCTGATGGTAGTACTGGTGGTAACAACCATAACCAAAAAACGTTGCAAGAAGAAGGACGAGAATCGAGTGCAATAGAGACAAACCTGAATCCTGGTGAAAAAAGGAAAGCATCAAGTGCGACACAGGGGAAAAGAAAGAAGTTAAAATAAAAAGGTTGTAATGGTGTTAAATGAGGATGATATCAATATCTTGTATGATCGAATGACAAAATTGGTAGAGGAAACACCAAAGTTGGCCGAAGAAAAGAATTTGCAGTTGTTTGGAGTGACATATTAGCTTGTTGGTATGTGATGATCTATTCAGGGACTCCAAATTACTCCAGTCCAGTTTGGGGATGCATAGAAAAAGGAGGGAAGCTCAGATGAGGACGGAGTGCTCCAGGCATCCACTTCTACGATGGGGATGATAGAAAAACTGTTGCCACGGGCATTGAATTTTGGTGAAGCAGGATTACAAGAGCAGGCTCATCAATTGAGCTATATCGATTTGAAGTTACCTATGTTTATGTTGCAGAACATTCAGCATCATGCCGTAGAGGAGATAAAAATACGCGAAGAAACAACCTGTGGTGAAATTATTAAGTAGCGTGCTCAACATAGTACTTTGTAGGAAGAATATGAGAAGTTGCAGAAGGAGCGTGAAGAAATTGCTAAAGAAAAGGAGCAGTTGCATAATGTTGTCACGATAGCTTGCCATGCAGTACCAGAAACATAGGTAGTTGAAGATATGGCTACCGAGGAAAAAATGATGCAGCTAAGTGGATCCATTTCTAGGTTTTGAGAGAAGATTGTGGAGCCAGAGGGAAAGTTAGTGCCTAATACCCCATCAGAAGTTACTGCACAACGTACTGAGGATGTCGTTGAAGCCATCAAAGAAATCAAGAGATGCAAAGGTGAATGTGTGAATTTATTTGAAGATGCTACATAGACATGTGTAATGCTATTGGATGATGCGAAGCTGCAAGATATCAATAGCAGGTTAGAAGAGACACATAATAAGATGTCGAGTTTGAAGAGCCAGTTCAAGACTCTATCACCTGTTGAGAAGATGGAAAAAGTTGCAGAAAAAAAACTGATGTAGCATGAAGTCAATCAACTGAGGATTGAGCAACATAAATGGACTGAGGAGGTCAAATAACTCTAGAGCGAGGCAAAAAGGGTTCTAGAAATCATCAGTGTTGTGAATAGCAAAGTGCAGAAAACAATATAATGGAGTGAGCTACAATATCAAGCACATCTAACTGGAGATTTGGTACAAGAAGTGTACCAACATTGAGACAAGATGCAACAGGCTGTCAAATATGTAAAGCAAAAGTATGCAAATTTCTTTTTGAAGTCCAAGACACCTGCAACGCCACCTTGAAGTGGCTCGGTATGAGCCACATGTGAGTTTTGGGGGCTTGTTGGGCCAATTAAAGTTGATACATTTTGGAATTAGTTTTGGCATAAACATGGTCGAAACAAAGTGTCTCGTAAATGAGGAAACTACTTCGATGAACCTACCAGAAGTCAAGGAAAATGATATTTGAATATGTCAAGGGTGGAGTTGGGTAAGTAGTTAGGGTTTTGTGTCCAAATGTATTAATGAGTTGAGTAGTGGAGTAGTGGGAGTGGGGCAGGCTGTGTGTGCCCTATAAATATGTGATGGGTTGGGATTTTTTAGGTTGGTTGGTCTTTTTGGTACAATGAAAAGGTAATTCCAAAGAAGTTTTTGGGTTTTATGTCGAAGATAATATTGTGTACTGTAAAGAGAGAGTCGCATGATCTGTAGGCTATGTGCATGGATCCATTGTAAAAGAGGAGGAAGAAATGTGTAAGTTGTTGATGGAGGCATGAAGTGCTTATTTACTACGACTCTTGAATAAAGAAAATCGCTTCCGTGGTTTTCTCCCAATTGAGTTTCCATGTTAAAATCTTGTTGTTCAATGTGTGTGTCTGATGCCATAATGTGTTGTGTTATTTTGTCACTTTCTCCATAATAATGAATGAATGTTGTTAATGTGTAAATTTATGAATGGCATGGATACTACATAGTTAATGAATGCATGTCATGGTTAGTTAAATACGGTGAGTGGAATACTTGTGATTTGTCCAAGTATGGGGTGTTATGTTTGGTAGAGTTCTTCCGCACCCCTGTAGTAATGCATAAATATAGTTCCTGCAGCTCCCATATGCACCTCAGGTGAGATTTCACTTGCTTTGTAGGTGATGCCGAAAGTACCGATATCTAGGGTTTTGTTGGTGATTAGTGATCTCACCTGGGTCAGAGTAGAGTTGCACCAACATGATGCCAATATGTGTTCCCTCTCTTTATATTGTTGAGGTTGTAAGTCTTTGAATTCAAGTTTTATTTTCTATACTTTGGAAAAAGACAGTGTGCAACAACATAGATCCATCTTAAATCTAGATCTATTAAGCATCGAGATGGATCAAATTTCTTGAAGTGTAATTTTTTTATATTTAAAAAGTTTAAGATAAAAGAAAAATATTACACTTCAATAAATTTGATCTCTTTATCTATGTTGGTTTTAATTTTCTATAAATTTTGTGTAAATTTAAAATTGAGTTGACATGTGTTGTCCAAAAGTTTTTTATTTTTATTTTTTTTCTTTGTCACACACGTTACATGACAACATCTCCCTCGTATCGGGTTGTAGAGCACCTTTCTACTCTCAATGAAATGAGCCAACATGTGTTGTCCAAACGTTTTTTATTTTTATTTTTTATTGTGGTCACATACATTACATGACAACATCTCCCCCATACTAGGTTGTAGAGAATCTCACTACTCTTGGTGCAATTATTTTCAGTGTTTGTATTCTAATAGATCTTGAAACACTTATGTGTTTTTATGGTTTCTCTCCTCTGTATGGAGATGGGTTTTTTGGTAGTAAAGTGTGGAGGGTCTAAGAATACTCATTTTTTGTTGGTATTGTCTAAGTGCTTGGTTTATTTTTAGTTTTGTGAAGTCATGAATAAGATAGATGGAACAAAAAAACCTATACTTTTTGTCATGTAAGTGTAGTAGCAATTTAAAGTGTGATTTATTTCTTACTTGAATAGAAATGACAATCTTTTCCTCGGAAAAAAAAATATGGTGAATTTATTACAATATTTACATAGGGTAAGGGAAAGCCATATAAACAACCCTTAGTCCTACCTAATAGTCTCTACAATGACAATTAATGGGCCTCGATAGGAAAAATATAAGGAAGACATTTGTGCAAGATGCATTCTACTAATACTTAATCTATGTCATATTGATCATTTTTATCCCTCCATTGTTCTACATATAAATATTGAATGTAATTTGGATGCATGAGACCATGCCATACTAGAGGCAAGTTATTGTGATTATTGTTCCAAGTTGGATATAATTGATTTGTCATTTTTCCAACTTCATCTTGATTCTTTAAACAACCAACAAACTTTACCTCAACTTTGATCTATCTATATTTGAACTTGCAACATTGGAAATGTGTCAAAGCAAAGCTATAATCAAGCACATGACACAATCAAAGAGACTAATCTTGAAATAAAGATGTGGAGGTTCATTTAAGTTGGTACCATGGTTCTTGAAGGCTAGGAAATACGTTATGGACACGCAAATCATCAACCGACAGCTACTATTAGTCATGTATTGTGTAAAATGGATAAAGGTGAAGTTAATAAAACAACTAAAGGTGAAGTTATAAATAATTATTAATTATTATTGTTTTAAAGATCATTTTATGTAGCCCATAGGGGTAGAGAAATTGGTAACGAGTAATTGAGATGAGAATTTGTAAATCGAAGATCACAAGTTCAAATTCCCGTGGGTACTTATCTACAAAAAAAAGTAATTTTATGTAGAATAAGAGACTCGGTCTTCATAACTAGTTGGGAAAAAGGATTTTCGACAGAATTTCATAGGATAGTTTTTAGAAGTGTAGGGTTGAAGCAGTCCTTATAGTTGAAAAAGGGAAGTACTATAAGATTCAATTAAACTGTGGTGTTGGGGATAATACCAAGAGCAATTTGATGGCATTATGGTGCTTGATATTTATTGCTAAATCCAAAAATTTATTATATCTTCAGTTGTAGGGTATTCAAAAACCATTATTGATTAGGCCTTATCAAATTTCAATTTATAGGTCTTGGCTTTGGAAAGTTGGATTTTTAAAATCAAAAGGTTACAATTAGAGTTAAATGGGATTTCCTTTCAACATATATTTAGGGAGAGTAATCATGAAGCGAATGCATTATCGAAACTTGCATTCCAGAAGCATGAAGGTTTCATTGTTTGCGAGGAGTTTCATAATTCAGTTTTGGTTTCAGCTGAAAATATCCAAATCTTCCACGCACACACATATGTATTTCTCTTATTTCATTTGGATTTACCAGTGAATAGGCACATGCATTTATGAAAATGTCTGTATAATATTTTTGGATGACTAATATATTATGAACAAGTGGAATAAAAACTTATGGGTCTTGAGATATTATGGTCAAATTCTCATTTGTTTGGTGACAATGGTTGTGTATCAACCAGAGCGTCAGTTTGTGATCTACTGTTGGAGCCATGTTTGGGTGTGTTATTTTCCTATGAGATGCCTTGATTATTCTATTACCTATGTTGGTCTCTTATTGGATTGCATTATAGTAGAGATGGTGAATATATTTTTTTTATTAGTTGTTGGAGCTGGTTGGCTCCTTGGTTCTTTGTTCGATCTGGTTATGTCTTCAAACTGGTTATCGGTGACCTTTCCTTACTCGGACTTGTTTATGATAGCACTGTAATTTTTCATATACTTTTCATTACAAAGTATAGTTTTTTGCATTTTTGAAAAACAAAATCATTTTATATACATATATTACAAATGATAGTAAGGGCAAAGAAGAATACCAATTTAATATTTATAAGTTTTAATTCAAAGGATAATCAGGATGAATACAGTATAACGTTTCTAATCGGACTGTTGCATTTTTGTGCACCCACTTAATATCAAGAAAGATAGAAATATAACATCTTTTCATGAAAATAAAAAATGAAATGTGGCATAAAAAGGGAAAAATATTTATTCCCACCGCTCTTGAAGTAAGTGAAAATTCATTATCATTGTTATTGTTACTCTAGAAGAAAGCCACAGTTACATTAATGTTGAATAGACTAATCAATCTCCAATCCCAATATAATTGAGAAGCTATTTTTTTGACATTAAACATTATAACATTACAAAATCTACGAGTGCTAGGTGGTGATTACTTTTTCAAATCCCAATTCGAGATATACTCTATGTGCTAAAACATAGACAACATTTTAGGTTGAACATAGATGGAAGCACTCGACACTTTCAAATTGAATTTAAAAAATAAATATTTGACATTTTTCCACAATAGGAAGATAACATTGCAATGACACAAAAAGTTCCTTTTTCATAATATATAGATTATGTGCAAGATATTGCAACATTATATGAAGACAGATTAAGAAAATTGAAAGTCTTATCGACAAAGATAAATAAATGGTTAAATCTCAAAGGAAATTTGATTTCCAAGATATAAAGTTTGTCAATTTCAACAATAAATCAAAGAACTTTATTGGAAAAATAAGAGCGTAAAATTTTCACAAGGAAGAGATTGAAAATATTAATAAAGACGTATTTAACAAAAATGACAAAATTTCTCACCTAGGAAATCATAATAAAAATCTACTTGTAAAAGTCAAGAAATTAAAGAATGAGAAGAAAACATAATTGAGATTAAAAAAACACTTGTTGATAATGAAACCTTAACCAATCCGACTGAATCAAAGAAGTTTCTTGTGGTTAAAGTCAAGTCATGAATAAGGAAACCCTCATAAACTCAATTAAAATGGAAATGCCTAAAGTCACAATAAACTAAGTTCTATCTAACGAGATAATGTAGAAATTGATATTAATAAACTATCCATTAACAAGATGACACATACATATTCGATTACAGTTGAAGGTGCATCAATTGTCAATGATGAAGCCACATCTTAGCTAAAGGATGTTGACACAACAATGAATACAAAAATATTATGTATCAACATGATGGCACAAGTAAATCATGAACTTTAGATAAAACCTAAGATTAAGAAGGATCATTGGACTACGGTGTCATATTGTCACCTAAATTAGTTGTAGAACACAAGAATCAATGTACCAAGATCCAAAGATACCTAACCAAAGTCAAAGTTTTACAAAGACTAAGAATTTAATCAAGTTAGATCGTATCCATTACACTTCACTTCATGAGACAAATAATGTAGCAATATTGACTATAATTCATTCTTCTCTAATGAAGAGAAATGTTGCATTCCACAATTAACAACCATGAAGGAGTATAAGAAACCCACAATAACATGAACTAAAGAAATTTATTGTGAAGAACCAATTTATAGTGACATAAATTCCTACTCCAGTGCAAGGTATTTTTTAAGGATTCAAATGTTATACCTATGTATAGTATTATAGGTGACTATTTGGATTGATAAATTATACATATAAATATGTAGATGAATATTCAATAAATAAAATATTGTATACTTTTAAAAATTGTAAATTTTGGGTGAATTCTAGCAATTTAATCATATCTTCTGTAAAAATAGGCAATTTTTTAAGATAACTGGTGATTAGATTTTTCTCAAATGACAAAAAATGGCCAATTGGCGAAATTTCACCCTTAAAAAGTACCCTACCCTACTCCATTGCTACCCCAAGTTAGGATGATGACATGGAAAATGACTCATTTCCCCATGGGGTCTTTCTCACATTTATCAACAATCTAAAAATGATTCTCATGAACACACAGATAAATTGATATAGTTTGTCGACTAATTATATCTCCCCATTTCTATCTTCCTTGGCTAGATTCTGATGATTAAAAAATCCATCAATGTCACCAATGTATTGTTCAAATTGCAATTCTGATAATTTGGGTTGATTCAAAAGCGATGAATCATACTTAGATTGTAGTTTTGAATTGATGAAATAGTAGACTTGGGATTATTTCAATTTTGGTTTTTGGATTTGGGTAAAAATCCTTCTAAAAATGATGTCTAAAATTGGGCAATATGGTTGGATATTAAGCTACATCAAGCAAATCCAACCATTAATTCCTTTATAACTTTCTTCATAGAAAAAAGTTATGAATTTTTCTTGATATCACTTTTGAAACAAGCTCAAAATATTGTATAAAATTAACCCTTCCTAACCTTTTAACGAATGTATAACAATTTGAGAATTATAACACTTTAAACTTCAACAATAATGACATTATTCCAACAACCACTATTACCTTGCCAATGCTATCACTAAAGTAAAGTGTCCCTGTCAACCCTAACAAGATGAAAAGAAAACAAATAAAGTTCCATTATTATCCTCCTCGCCATAACATGCTTGAAAACTCACAAAAATATTTAGGCTTAAGTCTCCAACTACCATTCCCTCATGAATGAAGGTAAAAATAAAAAGTATGTAGCAAAATGGCTAAATAAAGATAATTACTTTAACTTAAATGCACAAGTAGAAGTCATATTTGCATCATGAAAGATTATATGATTTTTTTTCTTAACCGTCAAAACACTAGTTACTATATGAATTCTTTGCTGAGGTGACCCCTATATCTGACAATTGGAGTGAAAACCACGGATCGGGTCCATTTTTAGTGTAACATCTCTACCATGAAATTTTGTTCAATTTTGGCCAATTTCGAACTTTAGACTAGTGAAACCTAAGCGGTCCCAAATTACCCAAAATGATTTCAAATTATGTCTGGAAGGGATTGATGGGTCTTAATAAATCCTAATGCATCTATTGGACACTCAGACACTTGATAAATACATTTACGACTTTCATTAAGCAAGAAGGAATGAAAGGAAAAAATACTAGCAATTTTGATGTCGAACGCCCCCACTAGTCACTGAATTTTTGGCTTCCCAAATGCTATGTATAATGAAGATGGGTGTCTATTTTGGGGGGTCTTGTGAGAAAATAATTCTGATTTTTTCATGTTTTTCAACTTTAGGCGAACAAAAGTGATATTTTTGTTTAGAATTTCACTTTGCAGTAAAAAGAAAACTTTTAGAGAATTATGTTAGATTTCTATTCATAATTTTTTCAATTTTTTTTATTGAGATTTGATATGTCGATTTCACAAATGTTTGACAGTGTGTTCTTATAAAATGAAAGGACTACAAAATAGTCATGTTTTGTTGCGCCAGTAAAATCGTTGTTAAACTTGTTTTTTGCAAAAACAAAAAATGCTACGACAATCTACACACAATGTACTAGTGCCTGACTATAAGTTTGTAACCAATGGATCTATATACTAATTATTATATTTTTTTGAAGTCGATGAATGGGGAAACCTAGTCGATTTTCAACATGTTTTTTGTTGCGCCACTTTTCTCTCAATTGACTCTAAAAATAAAAAAACTACGAACACCCTTTTGAAGTAGACACGCCAATTAAGATTCCGATATTTTTTTCAATTTTTTTGGTGGTGTATTTTTAAAGTTATGGATTTTTCATTTCACCATTTTTTTAAAGAGATGAATCCAAACTCGACACATGTTACGAAAAAAAAAATTAAAAATATCAATTCTTATCTATATACAACAAAATCTATACCTACGTAAAGTAGATTCAATGATGAAACTAATGGTATCAAGTCCGACAGTCGTTTTGTAGTGTAAGAGGTTGTTTTTACCTTCCAAAAATGGAGAAACCTGAAAATTGTGCAGAATCGTATATGCAGCTCAAAATAGTGCCATAAATCATATCTCACATCAATGGAGTCACAAAGACACCCTCATCGATTTTTATGCATCCATTAGTGCACCATCAACACTAGAACATAAGCATGGAGAAGAGAATGATAGAAGAGATAGTAAAAGAAGAACTATGAGATGAACTTGAACTGTAGAGAGACTTGAACCTACACAAAACACTTGATTTAAGCTCCAATAAGAAGTCTGAATGGCCTCTCCTCCAACCAACTTGGACATGGATCTTTCACCTTCGAAATTGGTTCAATAGCAGGGAAGGTAAACACCCACCTTGCCTGGACAAGCTAAGCTCTCCAAGAGTGCAATACAAAAATGATACAAAAGTTGCTCTCCTTCCTCATCCTCCATTTTTACTAACTTCATGTGGACTCCTTCCCTCCATGAGCATGAATATCCCTCCAAGATACTCACCCAACTCGAGTTAGTGGTTGCTTCCTTCATGAGACACTTGTCCTCCTCATTATTACACTCATCTTTCCCCAATTCGAATTGGGAATATTGGATGACCATAACTCCCTCTATGCGCCCTCTTGATGGATATTTTTATCCCTGATATGTCATATTTGTCATAGGTCTTCCATCATGTCTGAATTTGTCATATTTTTCATAGATTCCTTCATTATTGTTGTCATAGATGCCATGGTATCTTGTTACTAGTGTCACAATTTTCGTATTATGCCTCTTCCTCTTCATTGGGAGTTACTCTTCCACTCCAAGTCGAGTCTCCTTGATTATTGCCATGAATATTGCCTCTTCATCTACCCCAAGTATGGTACCCTCCACCTTGAACTCGAATTTGTATGAGAATGATTCCAAGGGTAGTGGGGAATCTTGCCACATGTGGGTCCCACCACCTCTTATACACTCTCATGATCCAATGCCACCTTATTTTCCTTTTTATTATTGTTTATTTGGCCCATTTAATGTGAATTTGTAAGTCTAAGGTTGGGTCTTGTAGCTCCCTTATTTCAAATTCTAATGCTTCCACCCCAACCTAGGGAACTATTAGGTTAGTGGAATTTTTACTCCATGATAATTTATTTGGATGGAGACATTACAGTTAGTATTGGCATAGAAGAACATATTTTCTAGTGAGAGTATTTGAAGAGTCTTGAGCCCCTGCAAGGATGGTACCCGAATCTCCATCGAGTCAACCAAAAGACCCTGTCATTGGCTCCTAACGTGAAACCCATGACCTTGGAAATATATATATGCACTCATCTCCTCCAACCCCTTTCATGAATTGCCCACAATATCTAGTAAATGGAACCAACTCTAGAGACAAGTGCTAGCTTATTCATGGAACAGTATACATGGAGAATAGTTAGGATTCAATGGAAGACAAGCAAGTTCTCCTCGCATAAGCATTTCTTTCACAGTGGGAAAGTAACATCCTCCCAATCTATAAATAAGGTTTATGTGGATCAAAGGTTATAATCTGATTATAAACATATTTTGTTGTCATTGGTCAGGATGGCCGAGTGGTCTAAGGCGCCAGACTCAAGTTCTGGTCCTCAATTGAGGGCGTGGGTTCAAATCCCACTTCTGACATTCTTCTTTTTAATAATCCGTTCCTCAATTGAGGGCGTGTCAATTCAAATCCAATCCAATTTTCTGTTTTTAATAATCCGGATAGCGTGGATCCAGCAGCCAGGTTTGCCTAACATTCATGTATTTATATTGTTACTTTGGATCGAGATTTGCTCCTGAATAAGGAAATTCCATGCTTATCGTTTCTTTTTGTTAAATATGCAGAGCAAAACATACGGGTCAACTAAACAAGGCAATTCAGTGCAGTGTTGTGACTTTGCTTTAGGTGCAAGAGGCCCTCAGTTCAATTTCTCGGAATATCCCATAATATATACATTTAGTATCCTGTAAGAAGTAAACAGGAACTGTTGTTCTTGCTATGCTTAATAAATACTCTTTTAGGTGTTAATTCTAAAACATAATTTTATTTTATGTTATTTTGTACTTAATTTTATTCCATGATTCTTATCAATCCAAATGTAATCTTTGTATTGATAGGTTTTGTGAAATACTATTCCATACATAGAGATTGCGAGATTGCCATATTTGGCCTTTACATCTACACTCCTTTATGATGCTTGTAGATTTTCCATTCCTGCAATGGTCACTTGGCGGACTATTAATAATTCAGCAAATTTGATTACAATTTGAATTTAATATTAATTTTAAACCGTGTCTGCAAATTAGTTTATGCTTTTGTAGTTCTAAATGCTCCTCTCTTATAAAAAATGATCTTGTGCGAGGAGCAGCCGCTAGGAAAATAATCATATCTGATTCTTCATTCGTTTTGTGTTGCGCCTGTTGTTAGAATTACTGTTAGAGTAGGTTTCTTATATTTTCCTAGTGATTAAAAGCAAGCTCTCCTACATATTTCCCAACAGATCTGATGTGAAAGTCAATAATGTAGAAAAAAGAAAAAAAAAAATACATGGAAACCTTTATGACATCATCTCCATGAGTGCAGTATAATGCCTGTAAAAGATACAGTAACATGCATAGACATTAATGGATGCCATTCAAAACTTGAGTAAATGTTGTAGTTGAGTCGATTCCATGAAGACAAGACAAGTATATGTCTGTTATTGCTCTCTGCTCTTCATAGTTCATATAGCACTCAACAGCCTGGGATAAAGGGTACTCAAAATACCTGTCTTCGGTGAAAATTCAACTTTTACTCAAATTTTCACATTGATCATAGCTTTACAATGATCACAAATTAATGCAAGTGACAGTGTAGCTATTCTGCAGGTTTTCTTATGTTTGCTTAATTTTGGGAACTATTTCGTGATTTAAGAAAAAAATTGTAATGTACTATGTTCCTTAGTGAATTTTGTCACATTGAAATATGAAGTATTGTATTTGTAAATTAAACAACGATGATAGTTGTAAGTCATAAATATGAAGTTTGTAAATAAACAAAGGTCTTTGGCTCTTTTTTATTTGGTTTGTGTAGTGTGGATGGTTGTGAGTTTCAAAGATATGTGCATAAGATTTGTGAACGCCTCGAGAGCATTGACCATTGATTCAATAAAATTGTAAAGATTGTAGTTAAATATCTTTGCTGTATTTTTGTTGTTGTAACAGACTGTATGTGTAATGTCTATTAATATTGATGTCTTTGCAGATTTGTGGTTTGCTATGAATGCTTTCATTATGTGACTTTGATTTACAGGCCACAGGCAAGTGGTATCAAAGCAAAAGGTTCTTGCCTTGTTGGATATCGCAAATGACAGAGAAGACAAGAAGAACATTATTGTTAAGAAGAATATTTTCTATGATAAAAAAGATGTTGTAGACAAAAGTGCCATTATGAGACACTTTGCATGTGCAACAAATGATAGAAGACAAATCTTACTTGTTAAAAACAAACCCAAAGATAATTCCAGCATGAAGAGAGTATGTTGAGGAGAATTGTTCTCTACAAAAGCAATGCCAGTAAAGGACAATTACTAGGTAGAATTGCTTCTTTGTTTTAGTTGATAGCAAAATGGAAAGAGTAGTTACACAAGTATGGATTCAAGCAGAAGCCCAAGAGATGAGAGGTTTTGTGAGGAAAAAGATGAAGGTGAAGAAAAGTGCAAGAAATATTTGCACAAGTGGAAGCCTTAGAAAAGGTTCACAAAAGAATTTCAGAGGTAGTAGGGAAAGATTTCAAGGAGACGAGAAAATATTCGAAGGAATGTTGGAGACTATGAAGCAGAGGTGAAATGCTATGGAATTTTCTCAACAAAGATGTCTACCAAAGGATGAAAGTGATGAATATAAAGATGTTGTTGCAACAATGGATGGTGTTGCAGAGTTGAGTGATATTGCAGCAGCAAAGTTGCAAGGGAGAGATGTTGCAACAATGAGTGTTGTAAAGACAGTGTTGTGGAAGAGACTAGTCTTGCAGTAGTAGAGTTGCAAGGAGATGATGTTACAACAAATGTAATAGTGGAAGAGATGTAGATAGGAAATGTTGATTCTCATAATTATTTGAGTGTTGATGTGTTTGTAGGTGAAGAAAACAATAGTTTGCTTGAAAAAGTGTAAAAACAAATCTAAGAAACGCTGCAACAAGCATGTTACCAAAGTGAAGAAGATGCAAAGAACATATTTGAAGGGCATGAAGAAGAAGTCATGTATAAGAAGAAGGATGAAGACAAAGTTTTCAACGAATGCAACATTAGTATCACTGAAGGAGTTCTAAGATCAAAAGCCAAGGAGTACAAGCATAAATATGAAGTGTGAAGTTTGTGAATGCACAAAAGGTTGTTGGCTCTTCTTTGATTTGATTTGTCTAGTGTAGATGTTTGCGAGTTACAAATACTTGTGCATAGAATTTGTGGATGTAATGAGGCCAAAGAGCATTGGCCATTGATTCAATAAAATTGCAAAGATTATAGTTGAATGTCTTTGTTGTGATTTTTTAGTGATAAAATACTGTGATATTGATTTGTGGTTTGATGTGAGTGGTTTTTTTGTGTGACTTTGATTTGTAGGCCCCAAGCACTGCATTGTACTTTCCTCATGGTGGAACTATGCCCCACGGGTTCCACTTGTCTCCAAATAAACCTAAAATGTTGATAGTTAAAACAACTTAAAATCTTCTGTATACATCGGAAATTTAACACAAATTCAATTCTACTCAATTTTTCACCTTGATCATAGTTTTACCACAACTACAATTTCC
The DNA here is from genome assembly GCA_027924585.1 of Larix kaempferi. Taxonomy (NCBI): domain Eukaryota; kingdom Viridiplantae; phylum Streptophyta; class Pinopsida; order Pinales; family Pinaceae; genus Larix; species Larix kaempferi. The sequence goes on from BSBM01000222.1 coordinate 3,631,914, forward strand.
TTCATGTTGGAACTATGCCCCACATATTTCAATTTGAATATAAATAAACCCAAATCCTTGAAACAATTTAAAACCTTCTAAATCCATAAAAAAATTAATGAAAACTCAATTTCTATTCAGATTTCCAGCTTGATCATTGTTTTACCATTATCACAATTTCCTTCATGGTGGCACTATGCCCCACTGGTTTCACTTGGCTCTAAATAGATCCAAAGCCTCAAAACAACTTAAAGTTATGGATCCATCATAAATTTAAGATCTTGTTTTGTTGGATTTAGATAAAGGTGACAAGAAAGGAGGTGTTTTGAGTGCTAGTTATCAAATACCATACTATTTACTCTTGAATTCACTGTTTGGCTTCATTTTGCTTTGCAATATACTCTATAAACGTAATCAAGGGAGGCATTGGTATTGAAGCTATGTAGACTTATCTTCCATTTTACTGCCAAAAATCTCTGCCCATGTGTATAACTACAAAAGCCAAGATTTTCCTTGAGGCAAAACAAATTAGTTTTATTAGAATGGTCATAAATACATATGAGCTTATGGCTTCTATACTAAACATTATAGTTTTCTCAAATTTGTTTTGGAGAGAGAAATGTCTTCATGGATTTTTGCACCGAGAGTCGTGAGGTGCTCTACAACCTAGTATGGGGGAGATGTTGTCACGTAACATTATGTAACGTGACATTACCAAAAATAAAATGAAATTATAAAAATTCATGTTGGATGATAAAGTAAAAAATTAAACCAAACCAAAAATAATTAAAAAAATCCATGTCGGCTCTTGAAATAAAAAATTTAAAACCAACATCCAAAAAAAATTACACCTCAAGAAATTGGATCCCTCTTGGTGCTTGATAGATCCGGGATTAAGATGGATCTATGTTGGTTACGAACAAACAACTGAAGCTTTTCATTGGTTATCTCAGCACAAAAAAGACACATTTGTTTCTTGTTTCCTATCTCTTTTGGAGTGGCATTCAATGCATAAAGTTGGACAAATGTATAATAGTATGAGAGACTTGAAGAACTAAGTCTTATTGCATATTAGCATTATGATCCTAAGGGGATCCTTCAGGGAATACTCTGGTTAGGTTAATAGTTTTCTATGAGAAAGAGTAAAATATTTGTGATGCGAGAGCATCTTTGGGGTTTTGGCAATCTGATGCACTCTGGTTAGGTTAATAGTTTTCTATGAGAAAGAGTAAAATATTTGTGATGCGAGAGCATCTTTGGGGTTTTGGCAATCTAATGCACTCTGGTTAGGTTAATAGTTTTCTATGAGAAAGAGTAAAATATTTGTGATGTGAGAGCATCTTTGGGGTTTTGGCAATCTCGCATCAGCCAAAAAAATATTTTCAGTCAATTTTAATTTTTGTTTCAAGTTTTTAATATTTCTAGCATACACGACAATGTCCTAGTATTTCTGTTGGCGCACACACAGACCTTGGGATCATAAGTTGAATTTTCGTTATGTTATAGAAGATACATTATTGTACCTTCACACCAAATTTCAGAAGAAGATATGGAGTTTAGAGCCTAGGCACAAGCCCAAAACCAACACGGCAGTTAAATTTTTGCACAAATAATTACTTAGTATTTTGATCAGTGCACACTTAATTTTTACAAGATGTCAAGGAAACATATTTCTATGTTCCCACAAATTTTCATCAAATTTTGATAACGTACAACCTTCCAAACACCATGCACAATGTGTTCCATACAGTGTTTATGCACAAATAGGTGATTAGTATTTCGATTGGTGCGCTCTCATAATTTGGAGTCAAAGTCTATTGGATATGCTGTAGATGAATTGATGAGACAATTATCTATCTTCTCACCAAATTTCATGACAAGTTATTGAGTTTAAGTTCCATGCACAAGCTACTCCATGTTCAAAGATTGCGTGCAATTTTTTTCAAAAGCAGGAGTTCAATGTTTTATCTTGAGTGCAACTAATATTTGGAATAAGTTTGAAATTTTTATAGGATGTAGAGAACATACTTCTATCTTTCCTCAATTTTTCATAAAAAAAATATTGAGTTTAAGTGTGTCAAATAATTCAAACACTAAGCGCAACATTAGTAGTCCAAAATGTATACATGTACATATTTTTCTAATTTCGGCGTTGATTATTCAAACTTCAATTTGTAGATTGTATCTAAAAGTTCAAGAAACCAACCATAATTGGTTTGTAATATTCGAATTTTGTAATGTTTGAGCTACCCAATGAAATGAAAAGTTTTGGGCATTGAACACTCAATTACTCTAGCATAAATATCTGACACCTTGAGGTGATTGGGACCTTTGTTCTCTCTTAATTAGCATGTAGAATGAGTTTGTGTAGAATTCAGGGACCTTGAGGAATCTGTGATTGTATGAAGTTGAGAATTGATATATTTTTATTGGATGCATGAAGACTGAGTTCTGTGTGGTTTATTCTTATATATAAGCTTTTTGTAAATTTGTGTTGTTTATGTTGTGAGTTTATGCTATGTGATTATGGTCCCAGCCCATCATTACATCACTTCGAAACCCACAAAGTGCAATTTGATGAGTAGAAGTATTGGAGTTAAAGTTGGAGTGAAGTCTTATGCATAATAATAATAATTAGGATGAAATATTGAAGATGAAAAAGGATAATGATAATTGAGATGAAGATGATGATGATTATTATGATGGTGGAGAGAAAGAAGGTCTTGTAAGAACCTTAACTCAAAAAGTTGATGAAGACAAATAAATTCAAGTTGCAATTGTTACTTTTGAATTATAATATTTGGTAGATGGAGTGAATATAGGTGATGTAAAAACCTTAATCCAAAAGGCTGAATTAGATACACAAATTCAAGTTGCAACTGTTACCTTTGAATTAGAATATTTTGTTGATCTTCATGCAACATTTGATTATAATAAGGCAGAGCCAACTATGACGGTAAATAGAATTCGTGGGAGACCTAAGGGGTCAATAGGTGAAGCCGGGGAAGATAGGCTTAAGATGGCAGCACAAACTTTGAATGCAGTTCTAGGCTATTTGGCATATTTGTAATAGAACTAAACCAGTCAACCACTTAAATTATTGAATGGAGGTCAGAGAAGAACTAGATACTATACCTGAGGGAAAGGGTGACAGAATTGGAAGCAGAGTTAGAGCAAGAGAACCAGAGAAAGTAGGCAGAATCTAGTTGGCTGGATCTCGTTTGAGAAGCACGAGAGAAGCCATGGTTAGAGTTGATGACAAGGAGGAGAGGACTACCATCCCTCTCGGAACTTATTATCTTGATTCGATGATTTGAACAAACTATTTAACACTGCATTCTTCGGTGTTGGAGAATGTCAGTAGAATGATTACTATACTATATAACATAAATTAACTTGTAAAGTGGCTGTGATGGCTGGGTTGGTCTAAGTCCACAGATTTTGGTTTTGGTCCAAAGGGTGTGGGTTCAAAACCCGCTATCAACAATATCGATCACTTTTATCATGTTAACATGTCCGAGTGGTTTAAGGCGGCAGACTGAAGTGTTTTTGAAGGTCACCGTCTTCTATAACAGCAATTCCATTTTCATGAAAGGGCTAAAAGTACCAGGTTGAATCTGAGGGGATTTGGTCTAGTGGTATGATTCTCGCTTTGGGTGCGAGAGGTCCCGAGTTCGATTCTCGGAATGCCCCGTGTGTCTCTAACCAGATTTGATTGCGGATTTTGATAAGGTGGCAAACTGAATTTCTTGTTCCTTAGGGTTTTTGAAGGGACCCGACTTCTAAAGCAACAATTCCATTTTTATAATTGTGCTAAGGGTTTTCAAAGGCCGCGATTTCTAAAATAGAAATTAGGCATTTGATAAATGAGCTAAAAATAACAATTTTTATGTGAGGGCATTTGGTCTAGTGGTATGATTCTCGCTTTGGGTGCGAGAGGTCCCGAGTTCGATTCTCGGAATGCCCCCATGTCCTGATACATAGTTGATGTTACTTGGAGATCTGGAAATGATTGCGTGTTTTCTTTCTGTTTTTTTAGTTCTCCTTTTTGGGTTTGCAATTCTCTAACCTGTAGCCGATGTGCATCTCCCGATCACAGCTGAACTGTCAGCTGTTATACATGTTGGGCAGTTTATTCCTTATTATGGAATTATATTCTCTGATGACCTATTAGTGCAGACAATTTAATGGAATTGACTTGTTTGATCACTTTAGAGAGAGTATAAGGGAAAGGTAGATGCACTTCTTTGTAAGAGGGATCAGTGCTGAAATTTGATGGGAAAATGCTCATCATGAAGACCATTGTAAGGAATTGACTTGTTTGATCACTTTAAAGAGAGTATAAAGAGGGATCAGTGCTGAAATTTGATGGGCAAAATGCTCATCATGTATGGAATTGACTTGTTTGATCACTTGAAAGAGAGTATAAGGGAAAGGTAGATGCACATCTTTGTAAGATGGATCAGTGCTGAAATTTGATGGGCAAAACGCTCATCAGGAAGCATCTTGTTAGTTAAACACAGTTAAGCCTGTAAAAAATAAAAGCAATTCCTAAAAAAATGTTTGGTTACCTTATTAAACCATTTATTTTTAGAAGGGTATGTTTTTCGAATTCCAACACTACGAGGGATTATTTGTGGTGAAATGTCTACAGGGATCTCATTATATGAATGTATAGTTAGTTAAACACAGTTAAGCTTATAAAAAATAAAAGCAATTCCTAAAAAAATGTTTGGTTACCTTATTAAATCAATTATTTTTATAAGGGGTATGTTTTTCGAATTCCAACACTACGAGGGATTATTTGTGGTGAAATGTCTACAGGGATCTCTATTATATGAATGTATATTTCTTATTATGCTTAACTTTTGCTGTTAGTGGTGTGTTCCCTTTTATTGGTAAATAATTTATGCTTGATAATTATTACATGCTATGTTACCAGAAATTAGAAACGGGCAACGGGACAGAAACGAGAAGGGTATGAAAAACGAAGTTTGGAAGTTTCGCATATAAAAGAAACAAGGAGAGAGAAAAAAACAAAAAAAACACTTGTAAAGATCCAAAAGATCACCAAGCACACTTAACTCTTAACATATTTTCAATTATGTATGATACCACAAATCATAAAGATTTCTTTTTTCAAGGTGCCATCATCTTTTCAATTCACAAATCTTTATGTATGTAAAAATAACACTATAAAAACAGAATCATATCAACCATTAGAAGAAAAGGAATGTGAGGCAATTCTATTTGGCACCATTCCTTGTTTTTTATCAACCCACAATATCAAAGGTTGAGCTACATGATACCAAGCATATAGATCCTGAGTTCAGATGGATCTACATTGATGTAGGAGCATCCACAAAAAGTTTAAGGGCAGAAATCACGGGTCAAAATGAGATGAATCAAGGTCAGAAAGGTAGTGCAGATGGAAGTCAAGAAGAAATAGTGCAGACATGACTACGTTGGTTTGTGCATAAACAAATATGAACAATCTACAAGTTAAGGAGACTAGAGGTAGCATATAGTTTTGATAAACAAGAGATAAACGTGCCAAAGACTTATATAAGGCAGGATGAGAAGGCAAGTGTGTGGAAAAGAAGTGCATTTTGAAATAAACTAGCTGGAAAAATCGCAAAGGAAAATGAGGTGAGTGTACAAATAGCAGGCTTGAGTTGAAGAACAATGCATGCAGAAATAGTGCTAGAAACTGCATAGATTGGCGTGGAGAGGAAACATCAAAATAGGAAGATGAACATGTTAGATTTTCATAATTTAATACATTTTGATCTAGGATCTTAACTGAAGCAACAACATGTACAACATATCAAGCATAAGAGACAAGAAACAAGAGACACAAAACATTTCACCGGGGAAAACCAAGAAGGTGAAAAACCCCGCAACTTCCTTAGAGATAGAATAAGCATCAATACAATGATCACCATGATCAAACCCAAGAGATAGATATCTACAGTAGCATGCTCCTCCTCCACTTGTGCACACCCTTCTCTTCTCTCACTAATGCGAAGTGAGGAAATGAGACAATGTGTAAAATGAGAGAGACACACTCTCTATTTATACACTAGATCACTTGACCTTTACACAACTAGGTCGGCCCCAACTTAACCACATAACATAATGCTGACTAGACCGACCCCCAATAGGGTGGTCTAATAACCCTTTGACCCACATGACTCATACAGGGCCGACCCCAACAAGGTGGTCTAATAACCGATCAAGTATAAGTTACGACACTTACAATATAAATGACGACACTTCCGTATAGAGGAATAATAACATCTCTATAGGAATACAAACACTTCCGTATAGAGGAATAATAACATCTCTATAGGAATACAATATACATATATGAAATACATTCCGAAGTTACATATACATCAACACTCCCTCTTAACTAGGAAGGTATTTCTCGACATAGATCTGCTAGCACAAGTCTTCTTCTCTGGATCATCGTCACTGGATCATCGTCATCGTCACGGCTGTTGCTATCTCAATCAATCTCCAATCTACTCGTCATAGGAAGTTCTACAGAGCCAGTCCTTGTTCATACTGGATGTAGGCCCACCATCTGCAGGTCTTCATCATCACTAGCCATACTGTGGAATCCTCGGGACTTATTACGTGCGTCACAAAACCTGGCTATAGCATCCCAGGCTGTTACGAGCACACAGCTCTACCTGTCGGATCTCCTAGGAGCATATTACATGTGACCCCACCACAAAACCTTGCAAGAGCATCCCAGGTTGTTACGAGCACACAGCTCTACCTATCGGACCTCCCAAGGACATATTACATGTGGTCTCACCAAAAAACCTTGCAAGAGCATCCCGGGCTATTACGAGCACACAGCTCTACCTGTCGGATCTCCCAAGGACACATTACATGTGGTCATGGAAAAACCTTGCAAGAGCATCCCAGGCTGTTACGAGCACACAGCTCTACCTGTCGGATCTCTCAAGGACACATTACATGCCATAGGACAAAACCTCGAAAGAGCATCCCAGGCTGTTACGAGCACACAGCTCTACCTGTCGGATCTCCCAGGGCGCTATTATATGTCCTCCCAGAGCAATGCCTCGAAAGAGCATCCCAAGCTATTACGAGCACACAGCTCTACCTGTCGGATCTCCCAGGTCAACTTACATGCTCATCTGCACAACCTGTCCATGGCCACATAGTATCAACCTGATACTCACCATACATCATCCTAATGTACATGATCATCCTGATCATCATCACTGCATCATCCTGATGCATGTCATCATCGCATGATCATCCTGATCATCATCATAGCATCGTCCTGATGCATGTCATCTGGAGAAACATCTCGAAGCTCGTCATCCATGATCATCCTGATCATACAATGCATCCACCTAATGCATACCATGTATCTACTCGATACATATCATCATACATGATCCACCTGATCATACAATGTATCCAACTGATACATACACAAATAAATGATCCACCTGATCATAACAAGCATCCAACATGATGCATATACATATACATGATCCAACTGATCATAACAAGCATCCAACATGATGCATATACAAAGCAGTAACTAGAGCATCGTCCTGATGCTCATCATCCAGCGCTTACATCCACAGCCATGTGAAGGATCCTCCTCTCACCATGCTTGGAATGGCTTCAACAAATGTGTCCAACACTTCTTCATCGAAGTGTCGTCAATCTGAAGAACACCAAGCCTCTCTCTGAAGTAATCAAACTTCACTCTGGCTAGTGGTTTCGTCAACACATCTACAACTTGCTCATCCGTCGCAACATACAGGAGCTTCACTGCTCCTCTCTGCACCATATCCCTGATATAGTGATATTTGATCTCAATGTGCTTCGACCTGTCATGAAACAATGGGTTCTCAGACATCTTCACACAACTATGGTTGTCACAGAAGATACAGGTAGCATCCAACGGGATATCAAATAACTCAGACAGTAGCTTCCTAAGCCATACTGCCTCACAACTAGCCGAACAAGCTGCAACATACTCTACTTTGACTGTACTCAGTGCTACGCAGGACTGCTTCCTACTAAACCAAGAGATCACACATGATCCCATACTGAAGCAGCACCCAAAAGTGCTCTTCCTATCTGCAACACTGCCTTCCCAACTGAATCAACATAACCCTGCAAGTTAAAATTTTGATTCGCATCATACTTGAGCCCATAATCAACCATACCCTTCAAGTACCTCAGAATATGCTTTACAGCAACCAGGTGAACACCTCTCGGATCCATCAGGAATTGGCTCAATGTGTTCACCGCAAAGAAAATATCCGGTCTTGTATTCGTTAGGTACATCAAGGACCCAATCATCTGACGATACATCGTGGCATCAACCGGCTCAGATGAAGCATCACACAGAAGCTTCAGGTTCGATGCCATAAGTGTGGCCATGGCCTTCCAGTCCATCATCCCGAACCTCTTCGGGATCTCTACTGCATACTTTCCTTGTCCAAGGAAGATTCCATCCGCACTCTGCCACACCTCCATGCCTAGAAAGTAGTGCATCATACCCAAGTCCTTCATCTCGAACTTGACAGCAAGCTTCCTCTTCGTATCGGCAATCAACCTTGTAGTAAAGGTTGGAATCCGATTTACTCTTGGTAAAGCCCAAACTGGACAGGAAGCTGTCTATCCTGCCGTACCATGTCCTGGGTGCTTGCTTCAAGCCATACAAGGCTTTCTTCAATTTGCACACATATGACTCCCTGTCATGTGTCTCAAATCTGATTGGCTTCTCCACATACACTTCCTCTTCGACTACACCATTCAAGAAAGCTGTCTTGACATCCATATGGTGTATCTTCCACTTCAATATCTTCAATAGATAGTTTTCTTGATCTTCGTTGCTGGAACAAATGTTGTTTTCCTTCTTTTGTAGGTGATTGTACACAATATTTCCTACAAGTCAAGTTCAATTGCATGATTAGAAACTTCTCATAGTTTCATAACAAAATCTTACACATAAGAATATATGTCATACAGTCATGCAATTATTTTAGCCAATGTTTCAATACAACATTTATCCATATCCCGTAACTTTCTAGATGCCTTCCATCTCTACCAGAACATTGTTAAGAGTGTTCACAACTCCCAACATGTTAGCAAAGAGGTTTCATTCTAGATAAGTAGCAATGGAATGTTGTACAGTACCATAGGCCACTTACCCATCACATGCATATTAGTAGTATACTATTCATTAATACAAATATCCTAATATGCATAATACACATCCTAAATTTAGGAACATAAGTATGTAGATAACTGAACAACATCATTTAAGTAATCATATATATAATAAACAACAATTCAAATACTTATCTTTGTTTGATTGTTGGGTGGACTCCCTCTTGATCTTTGCTTCCTTGCAGGAACTTTTGGAGTGCGCTCCCTCTTGATCTTTGCTTCCTGGATTACCTGTCCTTGAACTTATATTCATCCTGGACCACTATGCATGCCTAAGTGTGCACTAGTGTCATCATTGTGTTATCCTCAAGATCTCATGCATAACCATACATATATTAGTATAATCTCAATACTATCAAAACATTATGATTCTAAATACTCTTAACATCTATGGTCATGATCATTTCACACACAAGCATTAGTATTAAAGGTTTCAGGGAGGACTTCTATTACTCATGCATATTCTTATTGACCATAGGACTCTTCTGGTTAGTCATATCATCAATCAAAGTAAGAAACATAATATGCATAAACTGTTGATTACTTAAACTTCTAACTTCAAGAATAATCATTCATACAAAAGTATAAGATCCTAACACAAGGTAGGATTCTAACTTGATATAGGAAAAACATACCTGGTTATCATGTTTCCTAGTTATGCATAATGTCTTCTTGTTCTTCTTCAAAGACTTGTGCTAATAACCTGCATAACTCATAAGTTAACCATTGTAGAACCAAAATTATACATACCTCATAAGTGGAGCTTCTATGTGATCCATGACTATGGATGAGTCTTTGTCTTTATGTCACCATGGTCATATGTTCTTGAACTAGAACTTTCTTGATGTACCTTTCATGTTAGCGGACAACATCAACCTCATACAACATCATAGTGCATTAGTACAATCATAAGTGTCATAACCCTAATCAATGAATGTCCTCTATCATTCACATGCATTCATACTTTTACTAGGGTGATAAGACAAGTATAAAATTAATCAAGATTGTACTAACCTAAATAATATGAAGACAAACCTATCATAAACTTAATCATGAAACATATTTCACAAACATAACTGTATCTCTTCAAGTCATACCTGTCGGGATTGCTTGTAGACTTTTTGTGTAAGGCCTTAGACTCATCTCCCTCTGGAACTGGAATCTCTTCACTTATGTAGGTGCCCAATTCATCGTCTTCTAGGATTAACCCAATCCACTTTGATTTGTTGAAATTGGATCAGGAGCTGGATTAGGGTTTGTCAGAGAAACCCAAAAAACTTAAAACTTTGAATTTCAAACTTCTGAATGGATGGAAAGATGTGGCTTGCTGAGCTGATCAAGCTGGTATACTTCAATTTTGAAAAATGCAAAATTTGACCCCTCAAAATTGCCTTTGAAATTTTCGGAGTCACTAGACAGGACCCCGAACTAGGGTTTGATAAAGCCCACCCTTCTGCCCAACCAAAAGGTTCGATCCAAAGCTCTAAACTTTGATTTTTCTGAGGAGCTTCCAGCCGTGGTCACAAACTTCAAAAATTCCAACTTTTGCAGAAGCCCTAATTTTCCACCTTTATGATCAAAATCCCAAACTAGGGTTTGGTCAAGCCCGGCCTTCTGCCCAACCAAAAAATTCGATCTTGGTCTCTAAATTTCGATTTTGATGAGGAAAATCCAGCAGTGGTCTCCGACTACAAGAATTTCAACTTTCTCCGAAACCCTAATTTCCCACAGCAGTGATGATCCAAAAATGAAGGTGCTCAGAATCCAATTCTGTTTGGACAGAAATATGCACCTGATTGTTTCTGGTGTAACTCATAAATTACAAATCTAGAGGGTCTGAAACTTTGACCTATGGTAGCATGACCTGTCTTCTTTCCAACCCCATATATCTGATCTCAAATGGATTCTCTGAGAGAGAGTTATGCCAAGTGTCGCAACATGACCTGTTTATGGGATAAAACAGGAGAGCGAACTTGTATGGTGTGCCACGTGTCACTAGTTCAACTTCGGCCTCTAAAAAATTTACCTATGAAAGTACAGTCCGTTCCCTACCTGTCACGTTTTACAAAATTTCATTTGGATCTTCCTAGCCCAAGTTGTGACCTTTTTGGGTAGGTCACCTGTTTATGACTGAGATCTGGAAGAGGCAGAAACCCTAGATTGTACAGATCATAAATCAAAAATTACAGTGAATTAGACGTTTTTCTTTGCACACAAGGTACATGGGGATGTTATCTACGACCTATATAATTTTCAGAACCTGAAGCTTTGCCAAAATGGATTTATAGTGAAAGTTCCACGATGACTTGTTTTTTCTATATCAAGCCCTAGCTTCCGATTTGGCGCAAGTGCAACAAGTCTCATAAATGCCATAGCATGCCTTCCTTCAGGCTAGCTTTGATACCATGTTAGATTTTCAGAATTTAATAGATTATGATCTAGGATCTTAACTGAAGCAACAACATGTACAGCATATCAAGCATAAGAGACAAGAGACAAGAGACACAAAACATTTCACCGGGGAAAACCAAGAAGGTGAAAAACCCCGCAACTTCCTCAGAGATAGAATAAGCATCAATACAATGATCACCATGATCAAACCCAAGAGATATATATCTACAGCAGCATGCACCTCCTCCACTTGTGCACACCCCTTCTCTTCTCTCACTAATGCGAAGTGAGACAATGAGACAATGTGTAAAATGAGAGAGACACACTCTCTATTTATACACTACATCACTTGACCTTTACACAACTAGGTTGGCCCCAACTTAACCACATAACATAATGCTGACTGGGCCGACCCCCAATAGGGTGGTCTAATAACCCTTTGACCCACATGACTCATACAGGGTTGACCCCAACAAGGTGGTCTAATAACCCATCAAGTATAAGTTACGACACTTACAATATAAATGACAACACTTCCGTATAGAAGAATAATAACATCTCTATAGGAATACAAACACTTATGTATAGAGGAATAATAACATCTCTATAGGAATACAATATACATATATGAAATACATTCCGAAGTTACATATACATCAACATAACATCACAAAATGGAAGGTAAGAGAGAAAAAAAATAAAGAGATCAATGTGAAACCAAATGCCATGAAATGAGTTAAGTTGTTAGAAGAGCCAAGTCAGTGAAGTAGTGAGAGGGAGATGTAATTTATACATTATGTACTTTGTTGCTTGATTATAAATAAGGAGATATATTATCCGAATTTGTGTATTAGCTAGTTCTATGTGAACGTATGTGATTGTTAGTGTCACGAACCCAAAATTTCGTAAAATTTAAAAACTTTTCTAAGTGCCTAAAATGCCACTAAAATATATGCGAAAATATAAAGTGTGGGTTTACTTTCTTTAAATACTGCTTTAAAATAATTAAATCTTTGCGACACTTAATACTGTTTACAAATGTCGTTATGCTAATCAAGAAAAAGATATACATTTTAATTTCAACTAAATAAATTCTGAACTTGATATGTCAACCATTTCTTAAATCTTGAGGAAAACACGAAAGAACTTCATTAAGTCTTAATATACATCTTTTAGGAAACATGTATATCTTTTATCGTACCAATAGGACAACCTAAATGGTAACATAATCACAATCTTAAGGGAACATATTAGCAATGTACATCATAATCAACTTTCTAACTGAATCGCATACTTCAAAGTAATCATAAACATTTTAAGAAAGAAGCAAGTACTCAAACATAAAGACACATTGAGAAACACCATAAGCAACCACATGAGACCAAAGATAACGTGGTTCACCCGTACACGGGCTAGTCCACAAAGGTGTGTGTGCAGCTTTTATTATTCATCAAAAGATAATTTACAACTACAACCCAATGGTTGCTTTAATCATCTTCCAGCTTTTTCCAAGCTTCTCAAATGAATGAGTAATTTGGTTGTTGCAACCAGATTTCTTCTCCTTCCTTCAAGCCTCTATCCCATAGAGTACTTTATCAAACATTCAACTACCTCACTTTGGGGTATTACTAATACTATAACATATCCAAAATACTGAACATACTGAAATCCTATCCCTCTCTTCAGGTTGTCTTTTACAAAGTTCAAGCATATTTCATAAAGTATTCATACTTTTCATTTAAATCTATTATTTAAATAAGCATTTAAACCTAATATAACCACAATAGGATGAGTATTTAATACTTACCTTTTTGACTAAGTAGTTCTATGTCAAAATAAATTTATTAGAACTATAATCTTTATGGATGACATAATTAAATATTTAAGACCATAACTAAGGGAACATACTTTATATCTAAATCATTCTTTATTACCATATAGTCAAGATCTTACCCCAAGAGATACATATTCCTTTTATTTAATACCTTCTTTTGAATATAAATTATAAATATAGTATAGTGATGACTATATAATTCTATCATAAAAACAAGAATCGTAACCTAAACATTAAATCGATAAGGAAATGTGTCTTCGTTAATATGTTCTAGAGATTATTAAAGATTAACCTATCTCCTCATATTCCAACGCGACCAGTTATTTACGATGGGAGTATGAAAAGATCTCCACATTTAACTAAAGCATAAATTAAAAGAACAACAAACTTTTGTTCGATGAGTTCGCAGGAGAAAAATACTCAGTTCTTACGAGTTCGGAAACACTACGCAAAACTCAGACTCAAATTCAGATATAAGATCATTTTAAGTAGAGAACGATTCAGAATTTAAGAAGAAAACAACAACGTTCCCGATATAATTCAATTTAAACGGTTCAAACCTCGAATAGAATTTGGCGCAGAGATATGGACTATGCAAGGGTAGTCAAGATTTAATGTAAGGAAGAATCAATAAGCAACGCTAGAGGTTTAAGATCCTGTGGCAAATGTAGATCTTCACTTTCCACCATCAAAACCCTATATGATTTCAGATCTGGATATGACTTTCATCTAAACATGATTTAGACGACTTCCTTCCAACTTAAAACAAAACCAAATAAACAAAATTTCGATCTAGAACTATAAGAGAAAACATAAATCAGAGCTACATATAAGATACAGGAATAGGACCCACATTTCTTTCCTTGCCAAAAATTGTTATAGAGAGTTTATTGTAAGAAGACGTACTTACAGCCGACTCAACCAAAGACCGCGTGGAAGCCACATGCGGGTTTTTCCATGCAACTACACTGATCTGTCGAGATGACGGTCTCTCCTCTTCCATCCAAACGTTCACATGATCACTCTAGCAAGCGTTCATAAGCAGGAAAGGAAGAAATTGTGATCGCTCTAACTCCTAGGTCTTTCTCTCCTATATCCTCCTTCTATTCGTGACAGCGTAAAAATAATACCTAGAGTTCCACTTCTCCAACGTGAAAATCCCAAACAATTCCGTATCCCCCTTTGCGAAATTCACCCTCACGCTAATCTAAATCTCTTTTTACCCTTATGGAAGGATAAACATATATATAAAAATCACACAATATGTACAGCAATGGGATTGCAAACGCGTGTGAGGAAAAATACAGTCACACTAGGTATCCAACAGCATATTAGTAAAATATAGTTACCAACTAAGCAAATTGTAGTCAAATGTCTATTGACAGGGTATGCCTTAATATGATAGTGAATATACTATGCAGACAGGGATGAAACGGTAAACCGGTTATGGAAATCAAATCAGTGACTAGACTCTGCAGATAGTAGATAGCGGTCGATCCCTATGTTTGTATTACAATTCCATGTAGAGATCGCATAGCGATCATAGCTATCATCATAAATTAGATATAAAAGGTAGCAACACTTATCTCATAATGTGGGCAAAAATCAACGTGACTCTGTAATCTAGAATTCTATCCGTGACTTACGCAGAGAGTAAACACAACTAGAATTATGAGTAGAAGAGTAATACCCATGATGCAGGATTGGCATCCTCACTCATATCGCAGCAACCATTTTAGCCCGTATCGCCTTCTCATCTCAGCTATGCCCTGTCTTCCCATCGCAGAGCTTCAACCCTCTTCATCATCGTCTGCCGAGGCTTGTAAATCTTGAAATTCTCATTTCCCGCTCTAGAGGACCCCCCTCCTCGAAATTTCCCTTCCTTTATGAAGGAGTATCACCCAAAAGAATGACTAACACTTGGCTCGTCCAAGGAACAAGTGGCGGCATAAAATTATGAAATAACGCTCCATCATGGAGGCAAACCCCTAATTTCTCTCATAACGGAAACCCACGAAATAACCAAAAGATTTGTATTAATTACAACATGTTCCCACTAGCAAGTGGTCGAATCTTCTATTTCAAGGAGAATATTTTTTTACACTTTATTTTAATATTGTTTTAAGTGCCCATTTTTAGAACAAAAAGGGCTCTCTTACTTTGTATAATAAGGAATATGATATCATTATTTTCATCTATAAATAAGATGGTTTTTAAACATCTAGATATATATATATAACTATATATAAGGCACTTGAATACTACTTATATATTAACATATTTACCATGGTTAATCGGTCATATGAATATGACTCCTTTACATATAAAGGTATCTCATACCTATTAGTTATCTCCCTTATTAACCTTTCGTATATATGTGTACAAGGTATATATATATATATATATATAATCTTCTTAAAAGGTAAAATAATTAATTTGCGACTGTTAGGTTATTAGCTTCAGGTTAACCCGTGAGTCGACTAAATTAAATTCGTTACTTTTCTCCAAGTGTCTATGGCATCGAGATGATATATCTTTAGTTCTCATGGCTTCATAGCCAATCAACCTCTTCCCTTTTTGTAGATGCAGACTATCGTGATCACAACTTTTAATGACCTAGGTCTACAATTTAAGTAAATAGATACCATAACACACATCATTCTCTGGTGGGGCCTTGGCCTTGAGCTCCTCACCAGAATGATTACAATAATAATATTAATGATAATAATAATTGGGGTCAAAATTTAGGGATGTTACACACTCCACCCCTTAAAGATAACACCGTCCTCGGTGTTCAACAGTTTATCTTTTGCGTCCATTCATCATTTTTCGCTCACTTTTTCTCTTAAGGTTTGGTCGTCTTTACCTCTTTGCATTTTCAGCAAGCTTTCTTTAATTGTAACCTGCACATTGTACAACTCGTACAAGATTTTTCAGTATTTTTCAGTATAACAGAAGTATACAAAATTTCAAAATAGCAAATGTTTATCATTCATCCTCATCCTTGATGAAATATTCGCTTACTTTATCATTCATAACATTCACACATAAATACATGGGATAGTCTAGCTACAAGACAATCATTATCATTAACTTATATCAGAAAACAATTCTTTCAACTGTACTTTGAAATCACCAAACCTCTTTGTACTTCCGCAATCATGGCGACTTGCATACAAAACTCTTATGTATTTCCTGCAATCGTGAAGACTTGCCATACAAAACCCTTTATGTATTTATGCAATCGTGGAGACTTGCCATACAAAACATGAGTCTTCTGTAACTCAGCCGGAAAACCTCTGCATACAGCATACAATATGACAGTCTTACTCTGCAACTCATTACATAGATTTCCCTCATCGAATCTTCTTGTGGGCTCAGTTCTAACACCACAAGGAAAAAGTTTAGTCTCCTCAGAGAACCTCTTGTGTGCTCCGTTCTAACAACACAAGGAAAAATCGTGAGCCCTTCCTCTGCTCAATTCGATGGTTATAAAGTTTGCCTAGGACTTTTGGGTCAGTATAACATTCAACGAGCTACCCACCTGCTCTGTTCCACTTCCATGGGGAACATGACCACAATTTTTAGGGAAGTTGCACCCTGCAACAGCTAGTAAGTGAGTGCAAGATGCAGCCTCTACTTGAGTTCAGGAAATATTATTTTCCCCTCAAACCTTCTTATTTGAGTCCGAGAATTTTACTTAATAACAATCATTTAGTATTTCTTGCATTCCACATGCGACATAATACCAACAAAATATTAACGGATATATCTCATTCTATGCATTTTGATGATTACACATCATCAATCATAAGTTTTATCACCAATCATGATTCATAAAATCATGTAAATAACATGTAAAGAAAATAATTACTTACTTCTGAGCAACCTAGCTCAACTTATCTGTGTAAGTCGACGTCCCCTTTTGATCATGTCATCAGTTGGGATTAAGTTCACTTCCTAAAAGGTTAGTATAAGGATAAGTTTCTCTTCTTCAATTGCTCATCTTCTGAACATATTAATTCCATAGCTTTATACGCATGCTTATTTACTTGTGCATCCTCTTCATTTCATCCTGACGCAACCTATATCAAATTAGATTTGCACATCCACTACTTTGCTTTAATAACTGAAATACTCATCTTTACGCCTTTGGGAAACTTTGAAGGTTGAGCTTTTGAATGACATTGCCCCTCGTCCATTCCAGTTCCATGCATCCAAAGAAAAACAAAATAACCGATTAGTAAAATTAACAACCTTCATACTTATTTATTGCATGTTGAGCTCATTAGGTCCAAGTGTTGTAACCTAATGCTCTGATACCATATGTCACGAACCCAAAATTTCGTAAAATTTAAAAACTTTTCTAAGTGCCTAAAATGCCACTAAAATATATGCGAAAATATAAAGTGTGGGTTTACTTTCATTAAATACTGCTTTTAAATAATTAAATCTTTGCGACACTTAATACTGTTTACAAATGTCGTTATGCTAATCAAGAAAAAGATATACATTTTAATTTCAACTAAATAAATTCTGAACTTGATATGTCAACCATTTCTTAAATCTTGAGGAAAACACGAAAGAACTTCATTAAGTCTTAATATACATCTTTTAGGAAACATGTATATCTTTTATCGTACCAATAGGACAACCTAAATGGTAACATAATCATAATCTTAAGGGAACATATTAGCAATGTACATCATAATCAACTTTCTAACTGAATCGCATACTTCAAAGTAATCATAAACATTTTAAGAAAGAAGCAAGTACTCAAACATAAAGACACATTGAGAAACACCATAAGCAACCACATGAGACCAAAGATAACGTGGTTCACCCGTACACGGGCTAGTCCACAAAGGTGTGTGTGCAGCTTTTATTATTCATCAAAAGATAATTTACAACTACAACCCAATGGTTGCTTTAATCATCTTCCAGCTTTTTCCAAGCTTCTCAAATGAATGAGTAATTTGGTTGTTGCAACCAGATTTCTTCTCCTTCCTTCAAGCCTCTATCCCATAGAGTACTTTATCAAACATTCAACTACCTCACTTTGGGGTATTACTAATACTATAACATATCCAAAATACTGAACATACTGAAATCCTATCCCTCTCTTCAGGTTGTCTTTTACAAAGTTCAAGCATATTTCATAAAGTATTCATACTTTTCATTTAAATCTATTATTTAAATAAGCATTTAAACCTAATATAACCACAATAGGATGAGTATTTAATACTTACCTTTTTGACTAAGTAGTTCTATGTCAAAATAAATTTATTAGAACTATAATCTTTATGGATGACATAATTAAATATTTAAGACCATAACTAAGGGAACATACTTTATATCTAAATCATTCTTTATTACCATATAGTCAAGATCTTACCCCAAGAGATACATATTCCTTTTACTTAATACCTTCTTTTGAATATAAATTATAAATATAGTATAGTGATGACTATATAATTCTATCATAAAAACAAGAATCGTAACCTAAACATTAAATCGATAAGGAAATGTGTCTTCGTCAATATGTTCTAGAGATTATTAAAGATTAACCTATCTCCTCATATTCCAACGCGACCAGTTATTTACGATGGGAGTATGAAAAGATCTCCACATTTAACTAAAGCATAAATTAAAAGAACAACAAACTTTTGTTCGATGAGTTCGCAGGAGAAAAATACTCAGTTCTTACGAGTTCAGAAACACTACGCAAAACTCAGACTCAAATTCAGATATAAGATCATTTTCAGTAGAGAACGATTCAGAATTTAAGAAGAAAACAACAACGTTCCCGATATAATTCAATTTAAACGGTTCAAACCTCGAATAGAATTTGGCGCAGAGATATGGACTATGCAAGGGTAGTCAAGATTTAATGTAAGGAAGAATCAATAAGCAACGCTAGAGGTTTAAGATCCTGTGGCAAATGTAGATCTTCACTTTCCACCATCAAAACCCTATATGATTTCAGATCTGGATATGACTTTCATCTAAACATTATTTAGACGACTTCCTTCCAAAATAAAACAAAACCAAATAAACAAAATTTCGATCTAGAACTATAAGAGAAAACATAAATCAGAGCTACATATAAGATACAGGAATAGGACCCACATTTCTTTCCTTGCCAAAAATTGTTATAGAGAGTTTATTGTAAGAAGACGTACTTACAGCCGACTCAACCAAAGACCGCGTGGAAGCCACATGCGGTTTTTTCCATGCAACTACACTGATCTGTCGAGATGACGGTCTCTCCTCTTCCATCCAAACGTTCACATGATCACTCCAGCAAGCGTTCATAAGCAGGAAAGGAAGAAATTGTGATCGCTCTAACTCCTAGGTCTTTCTCTCCTATATCCTCCTTCTATTCGTGACAGTGTAAAAATAATACCTAGAGTTCCACTTCTCCAACGTGAAAATCCCAAACAATTCCGTATCCCCCTTTGCGAAATTCACCCTCACGCTAATCTAAATCTCTTTTTACCCTTATGGAACGATAAACATATATATAAAAATCACACAATATGTACAGCAATGGGATTGCAAACGCGTGTGAGGAAAAATACAGTCACACTAGGTATCCAACAGCATATTAGTAAAATATAGTTACCAACTAAGCAAATTGTGGTCAAATGTCTATTGACAGGGTATGCCTTAATATGATAGTGAATATACTATGCAGACAGGGATGAAACGGTAAACCGGTTATGGAAATCAAATCAGTGACTAGACTCTGCAGATAGTAGATAGCGGTCGATCCCTATGTTTGTATTACAATTCCATGTAGAGATCGCATAGCGATCATAGCTATCATCATAAATTAGATATAAAAGGTAGCAACACTTATCTCATAATGTGGGAAAAAATCATCGTGACTCTGTAATCTAGAATTCTATCCGTGACTTACGCAGAGAATAAACACAACTAGAATTATGAGTAGAAGAGTAATACCCATGATGCAGGATTGGCATCCTCACTCATATCGCAGCAACCATTTTAGCCCGTATCGCCTTCTCATCTCAGCTATGCCCTGTCTTCCCATCGCAGAGCTTCAACCCTCTTCATCATCGTCTGCCGAGGCTTGCAAATCTTGAAATTCTCATTTCCCGCTCTAGAGGACCCCCCTCCTCGAAATTTCCCTTCCTTTATGAAGGAGTATCACCCAAAAGAATGACTAACACTTGGCTCGTCCAAGGAACAAGTGGCGGCATAAAATTATGAAATAACGTTCCATCATGGAGGCAAACCCCTAATTTCTCTCATAACGGAAACCCACGAAATAACCAAAAGATTTGTATTAATTACAACATGTTCCCACTAGCAAGTGGTCGAATCTTCTATTTCAAGGAGAATATTTTTTTACACTTTATTTTAATATTGTTTTAAGTGCCCATTTTTAGAACAAAAAGGGCTCTCTTACTTTGTATAATAAGGAATATGATATCATTATTTTCATCTATAAATAAGATGGTTTTTAAACATCTAGATATATATATATAACTATATATAAGGCACTTGAATACTACTTATATATTAACATATTTACCATGGTTAATCGGTCATATGAATATGACTCCTTTACATATAAAGGTATCTCATACCTATTAGTTATCTCCATTATTAACCTTTCGTATATATGTGTACAAGGTATATATATATATATATATATATATAATCTTCTTAAAAGGTAAAATAATTAATTTGCGACTGTTAGGTTATTAGCTTCAGGTTAACCCGTGAGTCGACTAAATTAAATTCGTTACTTTTCTCCAAGTGTCTATGGCATCG
Source organism: Larix kaempferi (assembly GCA_027924585.1). Taxonomy (NCBI): domain Eukaryota; kingdom Viridiplantae; phylum Streptophyta; class Pinopsida; order Pinales; family Pinaceae; genus Larix; species Larix kaempferi. The sequence continues at coordinate 3,653,155 of BSBM01000222.1, forward strand.
AGATGATATATCTTTAGTTCTCATGGCTTCATAGCCAATCAACCTCTTCCCTTTTTGTAGATGCAGACTATCGTGATCACAACTTTTAAAGACCTAGGTCTACAATTTAAGTAAATAGATACCATAACACACATCATTCTCTGCTGGGGCCTTGGCCTTGAGCTCCTCACCAGAATGATTACAATAATAATATTAATGATAATAATAATTGGGGTCAAAATTTAGGGATGTTACACACTCCACCCCTTAAAGATAACACCGTCCTCGGTGTTCAACAGTTTATCTTTTGCGTCCATTCATCATTTTTCGCTCACTTTTTCTCTTAAGGTTTGGTCGTCTTTACCTCTTTGCGTTTTCAACAAGCTTTCTTTAATTGTAACCTGCACATTGTACAACTCGTACAAGATTTTTCAGTATTTTTCAATATAACAGAAGTATACAAAATTTCAAAATAGCAAATGTTTATCATTCATCCTCATCCTTGATGAAATATTCGCTTACTTTAGCATTCATAACATTCACACATAAATACATGGGATAGTCTAGCTACAAGACAATCATTATCATTAACTTATATCAGAAAACAATTCTTTCAACTGTACTTTGAAATCACCAAAACTCTTTGTACTTCCGCAATCATGGCGACTTGCATACAAAACTCTTATGTATTTCCTGCAATCGTGAAGACTTGCCATACAAAACCCTTTATGTATTTCTGCAATCGTGGAGACTTGCCATACAAAACATGAGTCTTCTTTAACTCAGCCGGAAAACCTCTGCATACAGCAGACAATATGACAGTCTTACTCTGCAACTCATTACATAGCTTTCCCTCATCGAATCTTCTTGTGGGCTCAGTTCTAACACCACAAGGAAAAAGTTTAGTCTCCTCAGAGAACCTCTTGTGTGCTCCGTTCTAACAACACAAGGAAAAATCGTGAGCCCTTCCTCTGCTCAATTCGATGGTTATAAAGTTTGCCTAGGAATTTTGGGTCATTATAACATTCAACGAGCTACCCACCTGCTCTGTTCCACTTCCATGGGGAACATGACCACAATTTTTAGGGAAGTTGCACCCTGCAACAGCTAGTAAGTGAGTGCAAGATGCAGCCTCTACTTGAGTTCAGGAAATATTATTTTCCCCTCAAACCTTCTTATTTGAGTCCGAGAATTTTACTTAATAACAATCATTTAGTATTTCTTGCATTCCACATGCGACATAATACCAACAAAATATTAACGGATATATCTCATTCTATGCATTTTGATGATTACACATCATCAATCATAAGTTTTATCACCAATCATGATTCATAAAATCCTGTAAATAACATGTAAAGAAAATAATTACTTACTTCTGAGCAACCTAGCTCAACTTATCTGTGTAAGTCGACGTCCCCTTTTGATCATGTCATCAGTTGGGATTAAGTTCACTTCCTAAAAGGTTAGTATAAGGATAACTTTCTCTTCTTCAATTGCTCATCTTCTGAACATATTAATTCCATAGCTTTATACGCATGCTTATTTACTTGTGCATCCTCTTCATTTCATCCTGATGCAAACTATATCAAATTAGATTTGCACATCCACTACTTTGCTTTAATAACTGAAATACTCATCTTTACGCCTTTGGGAAACTTTGAAGGTTGAGCTTTTGAATGACATTGCCCCTCGTCCATTCCAGTTCCATGCATCCAAAGTAAAACAAAATAACCGATTAGTAAAATTAACAACCTTCATACTTATTTATTGCATGTTGAGCTCATTAGGTCCAAGTGTTGTAACCTAATGCTCTGATACCATATGTCACGAACCCAAAATTTCGTAAAATTTAAAAACTTTTCTAAGTGCCTAAAATGCCACTAAAATATATGCGAAAATATAAAGTGTGGGTTTACTTTCTTTAAATACTGCTTTAAAATAATTAAATCTTTGCGACACTTAATACTGTTTACAAATGTCGTTATGCTAATCAAGAAAAAGATATACATTTTAATTTCAACTAAATAAATTCTGAACTTGATATGTCAACCATTTCTTAAATCTTGAGGAAAACACGAAAGAACTTCATTAAGTCTTAATATACATCTTTTAGGAAACATGTATATCTTTTATCGTACCAATAGGACAACCTAAATGGTAACATAATCATAATCTTAAGGGAACATATTAGCAATGTACATCATAATCAACTTTCTTACTGAATCGCATACTTCAAAGTAATCATAAACATTTTAAGAAAGAAGCAAGTACTCAAACATAAAGACACATTGAGAAACACCATAAGCAACCACATGAGACCAAAGATAACGTGGTTCACCCGTACACGGGCTAGTCCACAAAGGTGTATGTGCAGCTTTTATTATTCATCAAAAGATAATTTACAACTACAACCCAATGGTTGCTTTAATCATCTTCCAGCTTTTTCCAAGCTTCTCAAATGAATGAGTAATTTGGTTGTTGCAACCAGATTTCTTCTCCTTCCTTCAAGCCTCTATCCCATAGAGTACTTTATCAAACATTCAACTACCTCACTTTGGGGTATTACTAATACTATAACATATCCAAAATACTGAACATACTGAAATCCTATCCCTCTCTTCAGGTTGTCTTTTACAAAGTTCAAGCATATTTCATAAAGTATTCATACTTTTCATTTAAATCTATTATTTAAATAAGCATTTAAACCTAATATAACCACAATAGGATGAGTATTTAATACTTACCTTTTTTACTAAGTAGTTCTATGTCAAAATAAATTTATTAGAACTATAATCTTTATGGATGACATAATTAAATATTTAAGACCATAACTAAGGGAACATACTTTATATCTAAATCATTCTTTTTTACCATATAGTCAAGATCTTACCCCAAGAGATACATATTCCTTTTATTTAATACCTTCTTTTGAATATAAATTATAAATATAGTATAGTGATGACTATATAATTCTATCATAAAAACAAGAATCGTAACCTAAACATTAAATCGATAAGGAAATGTGTCTTCGTCAATATGTTCTAGAGATTATTAAAGATTAACCTATCTCCTCATATTCCAACGCGACCAGTTATTTACGATGGGAGTATGAAAAGATCTCCACATTTAACTAAAGCATAAATTAAAAGAACAACAAACTTTTGTTCGATGAGTTCGCAGGAGAAAAATACTCAGTTCTTACGAGTTCGGAAACACTACGCAAAACTCAGACTCAGATTCAGATATAAGATCATTTTCAGTAGAGAACGATTCAGAATTTAAGAAGAAAACAACAACGTTCCCGATATAATTCAATTTAAACGGTTCAAACCTCGAATAGAATTTGGCGCAGAGATATGGATTATGCAAGGGTAGTCAAGATTTAATGTAAGGAAGAATCAATAAGCAACGCTAGAGGTTTAAGATCCTGTGGCAAATGTAGATCTTCACTTTCCACCATCAAAACCCTATATGATTTCAGATCTGGATATGACTTTCATCTAAACATGATTTAGACGACTTCCTTCCAACATAAAACAAAACCAAATAAACAAAATTTCGATCTAGAACTATAAGAGAAAACATAAATCAGAGCTACATATAAGATACAGGAATAGGACCCACATTTCTTTCCTTGCCAAAAATTGTTATAGAGAGTTTATTGTAAGAAGACGTACTTACAGCCGACTCAACCAAAGACCGCGTGGAAGCCACATGCGGGTTTTTCCATGCAACTACACTGATCTGTCGAGATGACGGTCTCTCCTCTTCCATCCAAACGTTCACATGATCACTCCAGCAGGCGTTCATAAGCAGGAAAGGAAGAAATTGTGATCGCTCTAACTCCTAGGTCTTTCTCTCATATATCCTCCTTCTATTCGTGACAGCGTAAAAATAATACCTAGAGTTCCACTTCTCCAACGTGAAAATCCCAAACAATTCCGTATCCCCCTTTGCGAAATTCACCCTCACGCTAATCTAAATCTCTTTTTACCCTTATGGAACGATAAACATATATATAAAAATCACACAATATGTACAGCAATGGGATTGCAAACGCGTGTGAGGAAAAATACAGTCACACTAGGTATCCAACAGCATATTAGTAAAATATAGTTACCAACTAAGCAAATTGTAGTCAAATGTCTATTGACAGGGTATGCCTTAATATGATAGTGAATATACTATGCAGACAGGGATGAAGCGGTAAACCGGTTATGGAAATCAAATCAGTGACTAGACTCTGCAGATAGTAGATAGCGGTCGATCCCTATGTTTGTATTACAATTCCATGTAGAGATCGCATAGCGATCATAGCTATCATCATAAATTAGATATAAAAGGTAGCAACACTTATCTCATAATGTGGGAAAAAATCATCGTGACTCTGTAATCTAGAATTCTATCCGTGACTTACGCAGAGAATAAACACAACTAGAATTATGAGTAGAAGAGTAATACCCATGATGCAGGATTGGCATCCTCACTCATATCGCAGCAACCATTTTAGCCCGTATCGCCTTCTCATCTCAGCTATGCCCTGTCTTCCCATCGCAGAGCTTCAACCCTCTTCATCATCGTCTGTCGAGGCTTGTAAATCTTGAAATTCTCATTTCCCGCTCTAGAGGACCCCCCTCCTCGAAATTTCCCTTCCTTTATGAAGGAGTATCACCCAAAAGAATGACTAACACTTGGCTCGTCCAAGGAACAAGTGGCGGCATAAAATTATGAAATAACGCTCCATCATGGAGGCAAACCCCTAATTTCTCTCATAACGGAAACCCACGAAATAACCAAAAGATTTGTATTAATTACAACATGTTCCCACTAGCAAGTGGTCGAATCTTCTATTTCAAGGAGAATATTTTTTTACACTTTATCTTAATATTGTTTTAAGTGCCCATTTTTAGAACAAAAAGGGCTCTCTTACTTTGTATAATAAGGAATATGATATCATTATTTTCATCTATAAATAAGATGGTTTTTAAACATCTAGATATATATATATAACTATATATAAGGCACTTGAATACTACTTATATATTAACATATTTACCATGGTTAATCGGTCATATGAATATGACTCCTTTACATATAAAGGTATCTCATACCTATTAGTTATCTCCATTATTAACCTTTCGTATATATGTGTACAAGGTATATATATATATATATATATATATAATCTTCTTAAAAGGTAAAATAATTAATTTGCGACTGTTAGGTTATTAGCTTCAGGTTAACCCGTGAGTCGACTAAATTAAATTCGTTACTTTTCTCCAAGTGTCTATGGCATCGAGATGATATATCTTTAGTTCTCATGGCTTCATAGCCAATCAACCTCTTCCCTTTTTGTAGATGGAGACTATCGTGATCACAACTTTTAATGACCTAGGTCTACAATTTAAGTAAATAGATACCATAACACACATCATTCTCTGGTGGGGCCTTGGCCTTGAGCTCCTCACCAGAATGATTACAATAATAATATTAATGATAATAATAATTGGGGTCAAAATTTAGGGATGTTACAGTTAGTTTGTGTCAGCACTACCTATATCGATCACAAATTTCAAGGTCGTTGCCCATATTGAGTTGTTGATTTAGGAGAGCACCATGCCTAGTGGACTAGATCATTTGGTAAACAAGCAAGGTTCTTTCTATCAGAGAGACAAAACTAAGTTGAGAGGGGGTGCCTGAAAGAACAAAAAAAAGTTGCACAAAGAAGTGTTGGGAAGATTGTGAACAAAGAATTGCAAGGAGGATAGAGGAGATGAAAGGTCTATAGCAAACTAAAGGAGAAATTTCAATAAATCAGAAACATAAAAGCAGGAAGTGGAAAAAGGGGATTTCGTGGGGTAGATTTTGAGATTGCTAAAAGGTAAGACATCAATGAAAATAGAAGTTTCATGCTATGGGGAAGCTTGGAAGCAGAGGAATTGATAAATTGTATGGGGAAGCTTGGAAGTAGAGGAATTGGTAAATTGTATTAGTGAAATGGAAAGAGATTTTTAATTCAGGAAGAGGTGGAAGCCTTTCAAAATATTAAATCACTGTGTGATCTGTTTTCCTTTTGAGGGACAGATCATTGCTATTGACCAGCTTGATTTTTTGCCCGAACAGGAGATCTAAGAACACCAATATTGATCATGGCATAAGGAAGGCATAACGTAAGGACTTGCTCTCCTATCCAAGGGGATTTATTCAAGTTGCACATCATTATCCTTTGTGGCACTCTTTTCAAGCCACCTGACATCTTTACATTAAAACTCGGGAGGAAAAAGAAACCTGTGAATCATTATTGGATCAAAACCACCTAGACTACCAAGATTTATTAGAAGATCAAGGAAGATGGAGGAAGTTGGTCTCAAAACTGAGATAAGTTTTTCTCATGAATTGCAAAGAGACATTCAATTGAAGTAGTTGTAGAACCTAGATAGAAATAACACACTATACGCGAGGAACAGAAAAAGTCTACAAGTTGTCAAGAAGATGACAAGACTAACAATACTACCAAGTTGCATAGTATCCTTCACACTCCATTTCACATGCCAAGTAATCCAGTAGAAGATGGAGGAAGTTGGTCTCAAAACTGAGATAAGTTTTTCTCATGAATTGCAAAGAGATATTCAGTTGAAGTAGTTGTAGAACCTAGATTGAAATAACACACTACACGTGAGTAACAGAAAAAGTCTACAAGTTGTCAAGAAGATGACAAGACTAACAATACTACCAAGTTGCATAGTATCCATCACACTCCATTTCACATGCCAAGTAATCCAGTAATAATAACTATGATTCATTATTCTCTAGTGGAGAGAAATGCTTCATTACATGGTGAATGACAATGAAAGAGTATAAGAAACCCACAACTATGGGAACTAATGAAATTAATTACCAAGAACCGATTTACCATCTACCCACATAAATTCCTACTCAAATGCCATCCCTGGGATGATGACATGGCAAAGGATTCATTTCTGTAAGTGGGTCTTTCTCACATTTATCAACAATCTAAAAAAGAGTCTCATAAGCATAGAGAAAAACTAGCGAGTGAGTCAACCCTTGTGGTGAATAAAAACTTCCTAATCGCTTAAGCTAGAACAGGTCGAGAGCTAAAACGTCTCAAGACTTCAACAATGGGGACACTATTGCAACAACCACCATTACCTTGCAAACTTTCACCAAGTATGGTGTACTTTCCAACCTTGACCGGATCAAGGTAAATATAGAAACTTTGGTTGTCCTCCTTATTTGTACCACACTGATAAGTAACCCTTTCCCATCTACAAATTGGGTTTATATGGAAGAAGAAGCATGTTTCGTAAAAACTATAATGCATAGTGGTGAAATATTATATCTAATGAATATTGGGTGGATTCAAATCCCACTTCTGATAATTTTTCCTTTTGAATACTATTCGGATCCAGCTTTGCCACAATCTTGTTTCTCAATTACTACCCAGGATCAAGCCTTGACCATGAAACAGGATAACCTATCCATCTGAAATCTATAAACCCAAAATAAATACATCTAAGGGTGTATGGTACGATTCATGCTTTTGGTGCAACAGGTCCCAAGTTTGATTCTTGGAATGCCCCTGGATATTTATTTTCTTCTGCAATCCTTTATGTTCATAATTCTTCATTAGTCTTTAATCTTTGCATAAATAGCTTTTTGTGAAATCCACTTCCATATGTGGAAATGCCGATGTTAGGCCTTGAGATCTACAATCCTTTACTATGATGCTTGGAGATTTCCATTCCTGCAATGGTTACTTGGCGAACAATTAATCATTCAGCAACTTCTCTGCAAGTTGAATTTATGCTTAATTTTAAACTGAGAAAATTAGATTATACTTTCAGAGTTCTGGATGCTTGAGAAGTTCCCTCATATAAACTAACATCATAATTGGAGTCAAGGCTCTTTAACCAGGAGCCAAAATGGTGTTTTCGTCATAGTTGTCTTATATGACGTTGAGATAAGCCATCCAAAAAAATTGCAGCTGAACTTGTTTATGTTTGCTTCATTGTGGCATAGTATTTGGGTTTAATCACCTAAGATTTCTGAATTGGCATTGACTCATTATATAGATACTATTGGGACATGAATATGTTGATTTTAATTTATATAAACCACCCCAATAAATTTGCAGCTGAACTTGTTTATGTTTGCTTCATTGTGGCGTAGTATTTGGGTTTAATCACCCAATATTTGTGAATTGGCATCCAGTGATACATGAATATATTTATTTTAATATATATCTCTTTTCATTACATATTTTATTAGATATAATTTTTTTATATAAATAATTTTATTTGGTCATATCATATATTTTCCAATTATTAATATTAAGTTTCAATATTGAATTTTACTTTAAAATTTAGGCACTACTAACCACTTAGTAACATATTGTTAAGACAATCCATTTCAAAAACTATCAACGACTAAGTGATGAGTCAATTTAGGGTGATGCGGTGTGTGACTATGTGTTATAGCGCAAATTGGTACTTCCACATTTGTGACGATGAACTCCTAAAGTGACACATAAGTCGTAAAAATGATCGTCTAATGTACCTATCATTATGGAAGAATCCCTAATTTGATCATATATGATGGTCTAAACCTTCAAGAAGACAATCCAGCTCTTTCCCCATTGAAATCACTGAGTCATGAGCCAAAATGAAGCCACACGCTCTTTTTTCTCATGCAAGGTGAGTGGCCATGGACCTTTCCCTTGAGTAGGGCATGTGTGCTAATATATATATATATATATATATATATCTTGAAAAATTGAAAAATGAAGTAGTTTCAAGGTGGTTGGACTCAGTTATAGCTCACAAAACCACTTGGTAACCATCATAACTATTCCAAACACTCATTAAAAAGGGATATGGTGAACCAAGAAAGGGGCACACCATTGTTAATGTTATGTTGGAGGAATTATTCTACCATTCTGAGTCCATTTGTCCCATTTCCCCTCAGTGACCCTTGTCCCTAAGCTTCCTTTCATGAGTTATTGGAGTCATCCATCCTATGTGACTTCTATCATGTACATCCTTGGAAGATAAAACATTTGGAAGTGGGAGCACAAGTGATTCAAGTGTAGAGGGACCCAGTCAAAGCCTTCGAAAGGTGCCAAGGCAATAGAAAGATAACTTGTGTATCATTTACTATTGTCTTTTAATAGAAATTTATAATCTTTCCTTCCCCCTAATGCATGTGTGTATTTTGAAGTGTTTTAGCCTTTGTTGGTTGAAGAGTAAATCATTTCAAGAGTTTAATCAATACTAGTTGTGATTATACCTAAGATTTTGTTTTGGTTGTTATCTTTGTTGATGCCATAAGGCTTGCGAGGAAGGTTATTTGGCTCTTTTGCAGGTATCAAGTTGTTCAAGTGAAGCATATCGAATTTGAAGAGCAAGAGTAACACGGTCCAAGCTTCAAAAGTAGGTTTCTTTCTCCTCTCATCTCCTTCCAATACTTGCTTGCTTGCTTGTTTGACTGATGAAACATCTTGAGTGTGTCTGAATTGTCCGCTTAAAGAGCTTTAGATCAGATTTCTCCTTTTCTAGTATGTTGGTGACCAACCCTAGCCATTAGGAAACTTTTCCCCACAACAAGATTGGTGACTCCACTAGGGATTAGATATATGTAGGGAATTTGTAGTTTGGTTTTCCTAGCTATTATTGGGCATCTTCAATCCATTAGGTCATTAACATAGTCTTCCATCCTTTAGTTTCCAAGAAAATTGCAAAAAATCCCAGTTTTTGCTTGTTTTAGGCTTGCCTAGGCATTCCACACTCCTTGTAGTGTTGAAAGAAGCGTGTGTTTGAGGCCACACGCACCCTGCTTGAGTAACAGGTGTGTAACCATGCTCCTTATACACTATACAAAAGCGTGGGGGTCAGAAAATAGGGTCATTGCCCTGTTTTGACTTGATTTCTTTAGTGATGTTTGTTGGTTACGATTTATGAGATTGGTTGGGAGTTAGCCCTATTAAATATGGAAAATTTTGGAGGTTGTTTGATGCTTGTATACCTTCAATTGATTTGAATCAGATGAGATTTAAGGACTTTAGTTTCCTTGGTTTCCTTTTTGTGATTGTTGCTTTACATTTTTGCATGAGAAAGAAAGAGCATAAGTACCTGCTTGTGCCTCTATTTTCCTTCTTGTATGAGTGAAAAAGAGATCGAGAGTTTGCTTTCTTAGTATACCTTATAGTACCCCTTGCGTTTAAGAAGACGAGTAGATTATTATCAAGTTGTCTAGTACAAGATAGGTGAAAGGATGAGTCTTGATTCATTTTCTTTTGTGCATTATAATGAAAAGAATTAAACATAAATAAGTGATTTGATTTCTTTTGTGCATTGTACGTGAAGGTTAGATTTGCATTTTCCATGATAGGGTGCATGTTAGGTTGATTGATTCAAATAAATAGCTAAAAGAGTGTTTCGAAGTGCACAATACGATTGATATTTGAAACAAGTTTGAATACCTTCTTTTCTTTTGTAGGATGACAATGTTTGAAATCATTTGAATGTCCTTAATGATATTTGAAATTATGTGTGTCCTTATCAATTTCGATTCTTGAGAAAAAATTTATTCTTGAAAAAACAATTGCAATTAAAATGAACTAGGAGTTTTTATTCTCTAAAATCAACATTAGTCTGGGATCTAGGGACTTGGCAGTAGGATGGAGAGTAAATTTCTCCAAGGCCATCAAAATGAAACTAGGAATCCACTAATTAAGAGGAGAAATCTAGTAGTAGAAAAGGCACTTGTTGGGAAAGCACGTCTAACACACGTGTCAAACACAAAATAAAGATAGGCAAGCAATTGAGATATTCCCTTGATTGTTTGTTTAGTGGGCTATGTGATTACGGGGGATCTACGGAAATGGAAATCCCTCGGGATGACAACACTTTGTCTAGATTTTTGGGTCTAGGAAATGTGTCCTACGTTCCCTGCCCATTCATGGACACCTAACCTACGGTTGTTCCTCCCAACTATTGTCTATAAAGTGGTAGCCATAGTTGATTTTCCTAGGTTCCTAATAGGTGACTACAAGGGAAAAAGTATTGTAGTACCTGGGGCAAACAAATAATATTCACTCAACTCCCTTGGAAGGTACTCATCTTCACAAGAGTGCTTGGCCCTTGGGTGATTGTTGTAGGAGAGTTACCACAACTTCTCTTTACATATTCGTTGGTAAGACTTGGACCCTAATCATACAAGGCTAACCTCAAGAAGTTCCTTGTGCAACTCTTCACTAATTGGTACCAGGTCTTAACCACCCTGTATATATATTTGGAAGAGTATTTTTGCTTGTTTTTAATCTTTCAAGAATTTTTTAGTGGGTGTGAGATTATTGAAAAACAAGTTGTAAACGTTTCTTCCCTTGCATTTGTTTGAGTCAAAGTGGTTGAATAGTCACCTCGTTGGTCCAAAAGGATCCAAGGGCCCCCACTTGAAAAGGTAGAGTTTCCTCCGAAGAGGTGCAAAATAGATCACACTAACCCTCCCCCATAGGAGGGCGGAGAAAGAAAACCAAATAACTATAAACAATTCCACCGAAGAAGGAAGAGAATACGAATCAAGTGAATTTGATAGTCTATCTAAAGAGGGATATCTTAGAGGGTTATATGATCGCATTCATCATCAAATAGGAGTACATATCCTCCCATTCAGGAATACTTAGATCAAGTTGAAATTGAGGACCTCACTAACCCAACTAGGGAATTAAACTTTCTCTTCTCCATATCACGCATCTCGTTGTTTGTACAAAGTCACAAGTTTGACACTCATAGTTTCATTCCAAATTTCAATCTATTTTTCCAATGGACATATATAAGTACCATAGGGAGCATTCCTTCTACTGGGGGAATTCCCTCTCTAGCCACTACAAACCTCACTTGAGGTGTTAATCTAATTGTGTCTTCCGCAATGGAATCCACATGGTATTTGATTTCATATGGAGTACCCATCGAAGGTTCAGTCCCCTTGATCATTTCTCATGTTAGTGGAATAGGAAATTCAACATATATACCACAGGTACAACTCCATTCTCTTTTGGAATTCCATCATCCGGATTCCAATATATGCATACTAACATGCCTCATGTGACACTAAATTTCAGTGCATCTATTGGGAGATCCTTCATCCCCTTCAATGTCTTTCCATTTGGATGTGGACACATTCCTATGCCAAATCCCTCTATGGAAACATGAGCTTATTCATGCTTTACTATGCCCTAAGGAAGCATGTGATCACCATTGCATCCTCTCAGAAGCTGAAAAGATCACCATTGCATCCTTAAAGATGTCAACATCTATGCACTGCTGGTGGGAGAACCTCTCGACAAAGATGGAGAAAAGTAGATACCCCATCGACACATGGGATAAATTCGTCGAACACATCCGAAAGGAATTTTACCCTCCTAAATACCTCGAGCGACAGTATAAGAAGTGGCAACAACTAAGGCAATGGAAAGACTAATCAATACAGAGTTACACCGACGAGTTCTACCGACTCATGGCTAGAATTGGCATCCAAGAAGAAGAGAAATTGCTTGTTTTGAAGTATGTTAAGCAGATTATCACAGTACATTCAGCAAGAGATGGAATTTTTGACTGTCAATACGCTTGCAGATGCATTCCACTATGCCAGCAAACTTGAAACCAAGCAGAAAGGGAAATCACGCTTCGCAACAAAGCCGACATCAGGACGGCCAGCCGACAAGAAGGCACCAGCCGACTTCGACAAGTCGAAATATTCTCAGCCGACATCACCAAATCCAGACCACGGCAAGAAGCCTTTTCACAAGAGGGAACGTAGCAAACAACTGCTGACCGGAAAAAGGTGCGATTACCACCACTCATCTTGGCATGATACGTCTGAATGCAAATCTCAGAAGACATTTTTGGCGAAAGTGTCGACCTCCGACACATTCGACAAGACAGTGGAAGAATTTGATCCAGATGCAATGACCCTTTTGACATCGACCACTCCAGAAGCCTCGACTATCATCGACGAGGAGGAATGAGAATGCCTATTCCATACACGGATATGGGTCCAGAGCAAACCATTGCATCTGATTGTGGACAATGGTAGCCAGAAGAACTTTGTTTCTAAAGATCTCATGAAGAAACTAGGTCTTGTTACCACTTCGCATCCTCATCCTTACAACATCGATTGGATGAAGGATGGAAAAGAACTACGGATCACTCGACAATGCAAGCTCGCCTACTTCATTAATCCTTTTGAAGATGAAGTACTCTGCGACATGGCACCACTCTCTGCAACCGACACCCTATTTGGGAAACCTTACCTCTGGGATAGACATGGAAGTTATCAGTCACGACCTTAGAAGGTGATTGTCTGAATATGAAATCGATGGTTCAGCATACCAGAGCGTCAACCTACACCAACGGTTGCACTGATATCTTCCAAACAAACAAAGAATCTCATCAATCATACTTAGAAGTTCGCATTAATCATGATCAAGATGCAACATTCTAAGAAGATTGCAGCGACGAGTCGAGTCACTGACCAATGCAGCTCCCGACAGAAGTAGCAAGTCGATCATATTCTCGATGAGTACCAGAACCTCTTTCAAGCTCCCGACGGAGTACCTCAACATTGTCAGGTAAAACACTCCATTGAACTCGTTCCTGGTTCTTCTTTTCCTAATGCATATGTTTCTAGAAGATCCATTCTCAAAAATGAAGAGATTTGCAGACATATCCAAGAATTAATCGACAAAGGTCATATCCGCCCCAACTCCTCTCCTTGTGGAAGTCCAGTCGTCCTAGTTCCGAAGAAAGACAGGACTTGGTGCATGTGCATTGAATACAAAGCTCTCAACAAAATTTCGGTAAAGAATCGCTACCCTCTACCGCAGATAGACGAGCTCATCAACTTTCTGAAAGATGCTAAATTATTTACTAAGCTCGACCTCAAGTCGGGATATCATCAGATTCCAATCAAGCCCTCAAATGTGTGGAAAACTACTTTCAAGACCAAGGAAGGATTGTTTGAATGGTTATTCATGCATTTTGGCTTAACCAACGCACCTGCAACCTTCATGCAACATATGGATAACCTTCTTTTACCTTTCATCGGCAAATGGGTTATTGTCTATCTCGAAGATATATTGATTTTTAGTTGATCATGGGAAGAACATGTCGGACATCTTCGACAAGTCCTCGACACTCTAGCAACATCAACTCTATCTAAACATGGACAAGTGATCTTTTGCGATGAACAACATCAAATATTTGGGGTATGTAATTGACTCTGCAGGCATTCACGTCGATCCAGGCAAAGTACAGATCCTCAAAGATTGGCCCATTCCTAGAAACATTCAAGAACTAAGAATTTTTCTTGGTTTGGCAAATTTCTATCGGCGATTCATACTTGGCTTCAGTCACATAGCCTGGCCGTTGAATCAGTTGACGAAGGGAAATGGGAATATTGTCTTCAAATGGACATCAACACATCAAGTAGCTTTTGAACATCTCCAGCACAGGCTCTGCACTACACCAGTACTTGTGTTACCTGATTTGCATCATCCCTTTGAGATTGAGATGGACGCATCGGACTATGCCTTGGGCGCAGTGATCACTCAGTCTAGTCACCCAGTCAGTTTTCATTCCAAAAAATTTAAAGACACAGTTAGAAGATATTCGACATAAGAAAAAGAACTTTGCGCCATTGTGCAATATCTCAAGCAATGGAGGCATTACGTCCTTGGAAAGGAAACGGTCATTCTCACTGATCACAAGCCTCTACAGTTCGCTCCGACACAATCAAAGTTGCAGACAAACCAACAATTCAAGTGGATTAATTACCTACAACAATTCCAGTTGGTGATTAAGTATTGGAAAGGTAAAGCTAACGCCGTTTCCGATTGCCTCATTTGACAACCCATTACTCTCCTTTTGACAGTGATGAGTATGCAGGGATACGACACGACCACTTGGCCACAGTTGTATGAGGACAAGTCGTCGACCTCCGACTACTTCCTGAAAGATACCTTGTTATACAATCTTGGACAGCTTTGTGTACCGACCGGTGAGCATCGACAACAACTCATTTGGGATGCGCACTACAGCAAGACTTCGAGACACTTTGGAGTAGCAAAGACACTTGCTATTCTGCAGAAGTATTTCTTTTGTCCTACACTTAAATCTTATGTCAACAAGTACATTTGATCATGCGTGGTTTGTGCCATTGCTAAACCGCCGAATCGACGACAGGGATTGTACACACCTCTGCTAGTTCCTAATCGACCATGGGAATCTGTTTCTATGGACTACTAGATGGGTTATCCTACTACCAGACATGAGCACAATGCGATCTTAGTAGTAGTCGACCAATTTTCCAGGATGGCCATTCTCATACCATGTAAGAAGACCACGACAGCGTAGCAGACAGTGGTAGCAGACCGCTCAGCTCTTCTTTACACATGTTTGGAAACACTTTGGTTTACCAACGATCATTATTTCCAACCAAGATGCCAGATTCATCAGCATATTTTGGAAGACCCTCTAGAAACTGCTATACACACGTCTCTCATTGTCGACGGCTTTCCATCCTCATACCAATGGATAGACAGAAGTTTTGAATCGCTTGGTAGTACAATTCCTTCACATGTACAACCACAAGCATCGACGCACATGGGATGAAAGTCTTCCATACATCCAGCACAGCTACAATTGAGCTCAACACAGCTCTACAGGAAAGAGTCCATTTGATATATGTTACGGATTTCAACCCTCAGCGCCTATCGAATTGATCATCTCCTCGACACAGTCGAGCAACATCGACTACAGCCAACGAGAAGTTGATAAAGCAGTCAAGTTCAGAGATCAAATCTGCGACATCCAAAAGCAAGCACAGGAAATGTTGCAAAGAGAAAACGATAAAGACAAGGCTCGACATGAAAAGAATCATATTCCTCATTCATTCCAAATTGGGGATAATTTATGG
Source organism: Larix kaempferi (assembly GCA_027924585.1). NCBI lineage: Eukaryota > Viridiplantae > Streptophyta > Pinopsida > Pinales > Pinaceae > Larix > Larix kaempferi. The sequence goes on from BSBM01000222.1 coordinate 3,669,130, forward strand.
TTACATATCAAGAAGGAGCGCTTCACTGGTCCATTCAAGAAGTTAAAACCTTTGCGATATGGTATGTATAGTATTCTTCGATAGATTGGCGAAAACGCTTTCCAGCTTGACATTCCTGCATGGATGGGTCTGCATCCAGTATTCAATGTGGATCTACTTCAACCATACCATGCACCCTTGTTGGAACATAACATCTTATCAACAGCAGAACCCAAAGACATCCATCCATATGTCTAGGAGCCTCTTCCTTGCGACACCATTGTGGGACAACGAGTACGCCATACAAGGACAAATACAATTCCCTTGTTTTAGGTTTCCAAATCTAGCCAACTCCCATCTCAAGGAAAGTGGTACTCTGTTATTGAAATAATCAACAAGTTTCCTCACCTTCGCAAGCAAACAATGGGGACCATTGTTTCTTAAGGAAGGAGGTCTGATCCACATCGCAGTTGGCATTGTTGTTGAATGCTAACATCAATTGTGACAAGTCATCAGTGTCGATACAACTTCAACAAGTTTCAACTCGAAATGATTTCGAAAAACTCAGCAACTCTGACGAGTCTCAACTCCGACATACCACGGCACACTCCACACCTTTGACATGTTCATCAACCTCACAGTTCGTGACATCGACATGCGACCAATGACTATCGAACTTCGACAGACTGTCTCTCTATATTCCAGTCAACTGTAATAGTTGAACTATTGAACCGTTCTAACTTCTTCTTTGTAACTGAACTTAACGGGAAGTAACCAAAGCGTCTCAGAATTATATATAAGCATGTATCATATTGTAACATACATCAATCTATCTGTTTTCAAGTAATAGAGAAAAACAGTTTGCATTCCTGCATATTGTTTGTGCGTATTTGTGTTTATCTGTGTAGTGTAATCCTGCTTCCTCATTCTGCTTCTTATTTCTTCCGCCATAACAGAGCCGACTCATTCAGTCGAACTGTTATCTCCCTCGTGCTTCCTGGACATGACCTGGATCAACATGCATTTCCCAGGGATGGGGAGCATGTGTAGCGTATATTCCACACCTTATGTCCATGTGTAACCTAGTTATACTTACATCCATGGAAATCAAAACAATCATTTCCTTGTACCCGATATCCATTATGTGCCAGGATAATATTTCGTTAATCAAAGTCAATGGGAAGGAAACGCCCCAGTATGTTGGAACCCTATAGCGGAAAAAAAGTCACCTTTCTTAGTGACACTAAATCTTCCTGACTTGACAAAGTTAACCAACGACTCGATATTACTTAACCCTAGTTGGCCCCTGGTCCCCACAAAATTACCCTTTGATATACCTAAGTTCGAAGGGAAATATGTTGAATACTTGGCCATGCATTTCATGACTTTCCATCTTTGGTGTTCATCGAATTCATTAATGGATGACAGTATTAGGCTCCACATTTTCTAGAGAACGTTAACTGGGGTAGCTGCAAATGGTACATACAATTACCAAGAGCTTCTTTCCAAAACTTTGATGCAGAAGAAATGACCTTTCTCAACCACTTCCAGTTGCATGTTCATTATGAGACTAGCACTAAGCTTTTGATGTCCTTCATGCAAGATAAATCTACACATATCTCTGATCATATTCATGAGTGGCAACGAAGGCGTCACATGATTAAGGCTTAGATTCTAGACAAATTTCTGGTAGATTGGTTTATAAATTCTTTGCAACCGTATATTGGGACATACATAGCTCTACCTGGGGTCACTATTGAGGAACAAACTATCATCAAGGCCCAAAAGTTGGAATTGGTGTACTCTCAATATCAGATGTTATACAAGATCCTTCCCACTGCTCCCAAAGTAGATTCTGACCCAAATCAACCAAATCCTGAAGCACATGCCGATGGTGTGATTGGTTTAGAGGAAAATGTTGCAGCGAATTAGGTCACTACCCAAATGGGACAAATATATTTGAATTCAAATTCACCTCTAGATGCACAAACCAACACCAACAACCTTATTCCTATTCAATGCTCTGATGTTTTGTTGGTGCATATATCTAACACCAAGGGGAACCCACCACCCAGAGGGAATAAACAAAACAAGAATCAAAAGAACGCAAACAAGGATAATAATGAAAGAAACAATAACAATGCTGGTGGGGGTAAAAAAGAAAAGAAGAAAGTGAAGTTTATGTATAAACTTTGCTAAGGAAATCACTTGACTCACCAATGCCCCAAGATAGAGGCTACTCAACAACTATTGGCATAGCAAGAAGTTGCAAAGAAACTCATTGTTTTGAACAACCCATTCCCTCCACAACACTAGTAAATGGTTTTTCGATCCCCAACCAACCCTCTAGCTCCATAAGGGGTCAATTAGGGAGCCTCCTCCCAAGGGGTAAACCCATCAAATGTGAATGTATACATTTGTGAAAGAGAAATTAACATCTAAACCATAGCTCAAACAAGAAAAGAAAAGAGGCAGAAGAGCAAAAATTCCCTGCTGTGAAAACAAGAAAAGAGGCAGAAGAGCGAAAATTATCGGTGGAGTGAGCATTCCCTGCTACATGAACATTCTCTGCTGCGTCGAGATGGGTGAAGCTTCCCTCGTTTCAGGTCTTTCCTCATTGCAATGCTTACTCTGCAGAAAGCAGATTGCCTCCCATGGGAGAATTACTAGCGTTGGTTCCCTGAAGCCATCCTCTGCGAATGAAGTTTTCCAGGATATGGCGCATGGAGACCTGGACAAGGTACAACATACTCTGCAAGAACCCTATAAGGTTGATTATCTAGGACATGGCATTAGTTTTCTCTCTGGTGGAAAGAATGATGGAAGCAGTGGCTCTGCATCGGGGTTTTCCAGTCCCTCGGACGAGGTTCAAACTTATATGAAAGACATGGAATCCCAAGTTCGCACACTCCGTGGTGAAAACTTTGAATTGAAGAGGGCCATTTCTCACCTTTACTCTCTCGTCCAAGCAATAAATGCGAAGGTTAGAAGCAACAACAGTAAGATCACAGTCCATGTTGCTAGTTTGGAAGAAACCCTTGATAAAGGTTGCCCCTGTTCCATCAACCTGGATGCTAAAATTATTGTAGTTCATAGCAGCATAAGGGTTTTGGAGGCCAAGATCGAAAGCATGCGAGCAGAGATCAAGAACAACACTGCGGAATTAAAAGGAGATGTGGGAGGGACAAATGTGGAATCTGTTCATCAGTAATTCGAGCTATGCCTCCAGCGTTAGCGTTCCAGCTTTGGGTTTGAATCTACCTGGCTATTTTTGGTTTAGTTTTGTTATGCTCCCTGATGTCTCAGAATTATAGGCTAGATGTCAGTTTGGCACTGCTCATAGCAGCAATTGTGCAGTTTCTCTTTTTTGAATATTGGTTAAGCAATGTTTTGCTTCTACATCTTGCTCTTAGGACAGTTTTTCAGGAGCTATAATCTCCATAGAATAGGATATTTTCATGAACATTACAAGTTGGTAGAAGTCGAGCAAGCAGTCATGGCATTTCTACTACCTAGAGAGTAGTCTCTTTGTAGATTTTTGTAAACTCAGTTTCATCTTTTATATAAAATTTTCTTACCCGTTTCTGTTAAAAAAAAATGTATGTAATTTATCTGTACAATATATTGATAACTTCTATATTTAATGGTCCAAGTTGTTTATTGATAGAAAATGCATGGTATGAATTAAGTGAACAACAACTTTAGTCAACATGATGGGAGCACATCCATAATTATGAAGAAGGCAAGTGTTTTTAATTAATTTGTGTATTTAAATTAATTTGTTTGAATTATTTGTAAACTTAACTAATATGTATTGGTTAATGTGTGACATGTAGAGCCAAAAAATGACGAAGCTCGATAAGATTCTTACCAAATTAAGTCCAGAAGAGCGTAAAACATTGATGAAAAGGTTGCAGAGGGATGAATAAGGTGAATAAAGAAATAAGTCAATATGAATTATTTCTTCAAATTTGAGTAATAATGTACTTTGGAATATTCACTAATATGTTTCAAATAACGTAATTCACATATGTTGAATTTTATGCAGGGATTGACAGCAATAGAAGTCAATGTCATCATAAGAAAAAATATTATGAAAGATGCAAATGATGATCAATTGGTCCTTATCTCATCTGGAGTGGTGCTAGAATTTAATAGAAGGGACACATAATTTTATAATACTATGAGGGATATAGTGGAAAGAACGTACATACGTACTTTTCACCTACAATATAGAAACCAATCAAATTATTCGAAGAATTAGGTCATATGAAAAATACAAGAGGTGTTCCCAGAGCAATGGTCAATGAGACATGTCAAACTTGCAATAGAAAAAACATGCAACAACAAAAATAACAATTCAAAAAATAATATTCCTAAACATGTTTATGTAGAACATGTATCTATAACTACTACAAAGCATTATTCATTCAATAATTTTAATTCTGCTATATTTATTTTTCATATCAACAGAAAAATAGTTTAATGCCATTTTACATTTTCAGGAAGATTATGAAAATCCCAAATGATGAATGAGGTGATATGTGAAATGTGACTGTAGGGATGTCCAAAAAGGTGAACAAGCAGATGGTCAAGGAAATGGGCATAATTGCATTGCAGAAGGAGCCATCTCAATAGCAATGTGCTTCAAAGGTACGAAATCATTGATTTTTAGGATTATGTTATATATCTCATTAAATAATTCAACATTAAATATTATTTTTCAATTGTTTTGTTGCAGAAAAGAAAACAAAATGGAACCTAGTAAGCACAAAAGACATGACGACAAGAAAAAAAGGGGTTGATAGAAAATTTTGTGAGTATTTGTGATTTCCTTATAAGAAATTAAGATTTCGTAGCGGTTGAAAAAAAGGGGTTGATAGAAAATTTTGTCAGTATTTGTGATTTCCTTATAAGAAATTAAGATTTCGTAGTGGTTGTGATATATATATATATATTGGAAATCCTTGGATGTCTTGAAACATGTGTTAACATACAAAGAGGGGCCATCAGAAGAATTGATTGGCATTGTGTTAAGGAAGGGTTATGAGTATATGTGGGCGTATCAAAAATTAACTGTGAATTTTGTAAGTATCTATGTGGTTTTACTTCTCTCATTTTATAAATAATAAAACAACAAAAATCCTTTATATTAAACCTATGATTTATGACATGGCATAAAACTTGTAGGAAACAAAGTATGGAGTGGAGCCAATAGAAGACTTGTGGATAGAAGGCATGAGATTTGGTTTTGAGAGAATGTGTATCATTCATGAGTCAATTATTTATGTGGTACGTCGCTTTTCAATTTACCTTCATGTATACTATCTATTTATTTTTCATTATTCCCGCCAGCAATGTAGATACACTCAGTACATTTTATTTTTATGTTTGCAAATGGAAGTTGAATAAGGGGAAAACAATCGAGCCAATCAACAAAACATTCGGCCAAATAAACCAATTGATGCAAGTGGCTCGAGCACCAATAACGATTCCAGCGAAGAATGATTATTTGTATTTAATTTTGATGTTAATGCAAGTTGTTGTAGCTCGTTCTATATTTTGAAATAATTGTCTGTGAAAATAATACATTTTGTATAATAATGCACTCGACATAGTGTCTGAATTGGAAAACAATGGATTACCAATAAGTGTAACAATAATTGCATGCATGTTGACATTTTGATTATTGTTCTCTTTATGTTGTTGTATTTCGTATGACAAAGGCACTCTTATTGATATATAATAAAATAAACATTTTTATTCTATTGCATTCTTCAATGTTATTGTCAAATGTTACATGTGAAATGGTACATTGGTAATTAATGTATGGATGATTAAATATTACAATAAATGCTTGCATCTACGATATAAGAAATTAATCCAAACAAACGCAATAATTAAAATTAAAATGAATATTACTATAAACAAATCTTTCAATTTCAGATGAATAATGGAATAAAAAAATATAAAATATAATATATATATTTGACTAAAATTTCAGTAGCCATTGTTCAAAGAATCACATGTGGTGTTTTTAATAATATATGTCGCACCAGTGTGTCTATACGAACATTACACACCGGTGTGTATATAAAAACAATAAGCACTAGTGCATGTATGCAAACAACATGCCCGACCCTCCAATGTAAATCAAATGCACCGTTAAATTTTAAAAATAAGAATGTCCACGCACTAGATGGATTATACAATGTGTTTTCTTCTCTGTATCGAACCAATGCATGCCAATGGCTTATGTGCACTAAGAACGATCGAAGTTTATGCCCACCATTTTTTTTGTGTTTAAGTGTGACATTGCGTTTGAGGTGCTAAAATGCACCGGTTCATTTTGATCATTTGTAATCACCAGGGTGTTTGACGATGAAATGCACTAGTGCACTCTAATAAATGGACAACACCAATAAAGTTAAAAAATATTAAAAAATGTGTTGTGCATATGATGTAAAATATTGTACCAGTGTGTTTATGTTGTAAATAAGCACATGTGCATATATTCTATACGCAAGCACCGATGCAGCATTGAAATTTGATTCTTTTTGGTGCTTGTTCTATTTGAGTGCACCGATGTAGCTATTGTAATCGTATAGCACCGATGCATCTTATTAAGACACGCACCAGTGCACTTAATTTTAACTAAGCGCACCGATGAAAAAAGATCTGCTAAAACCTCGACCGTCGAGCTTTTTTTAGTTATAAAATATATATGTAATGATCTCTGTAAAAATATATGCTACCATTGGTGGAGGTCATAGCAGAGGTTTTTTGACAAATTTTTCCAATCTTGTAACACTAAAAAACTCCACTATGACCTCCACTACAGGGTCTTTTCCTTGTAGTGGAGCCTCCTTCAACACCAACATTCTCAAGAAATCTATTTCAAAGTCTTATTGAGGGTCTTTTCAACCAAAACATTTTCTCATAAGAAACCCTTGTTCCATCACTTCAAAATTCCTTTCAAATTATCTCAAGGGTATAAAAATGTCAAAATTTTCTCCTCTCTCAACCCCAACGTTGTCTTAATTATGATCCTACACATGCTTGAAAAGCCTGATTTTCAAATCGGTGGCCTCGAAGAAAAAACCTCTTTTGAGCTAGACGCCACTTTCATTAACCTCCACTAATCCAAATCAGCCCTTCTTGTGACTTGATCCTATATTCCATAAGAATCCTCTTTTCAAATATCATAAGGTTTCAATTTCTCAATTACATTTAGGAAGCATCATTTAAGTCGAATGATTTGGTGAAAGGTCTCTTTACAAGTAAAATCAATAGATTTGTATCTTGATCTAGTTCTAGCTTGAAGGGAATTTCATAAAATTACAAGGTAAGATATGGAAACATATTTTTGTTTGATGATACGTCTCTCCCACTTGTTTTGACCTTGATTATGATAAAGCTTGCGTAAAGTGAGTAGTTACCTATTTGGTTGTATGATTTGAATCTTTTGTATGAGCTAACGTTTTGATGGTGTAGGGAAGAATCAAAATTGTATTTGAAATGGCTTATAAATTGGATCATAGTCCTTGTTACTTGAATTTCAATTTTGAAGGAGATCTAATATAACAAGTACATCATTGCTCTTGTGTTGAAGAAGCCATTTATTGATCATTCAGAAAATGCACTTGAACGTGAACCATATGAAATGTGATATGTACCTTCCTCTATATTATTATTGTACTTGATGTAACATCTTGGAGGTTGTGATCTACACATTGGTTTTAGAAAAACAACTTTAAATTAAGTCTCTTTCAAGACATAGATTACTCCCTATTGTAATAGCATTAATATATCATTCTCTTATATCACCCAACACATATGAGCTAAAGTGATTTTAATCATTGGCCATTATGTTTTCGGGCCGACTTGTCTCCATTTTAGCTAAGTCCCCTTGTGTACTGGTGGGAATTAGCTTGTATCTTTCCTTGGGTGACTTTAAAGCAACTAGAGTTATAGTTATCACTAGTTACTCTATTGGTACACCTCTTTGTGTTATGGTGTGAATGCCTCTTTTTTAATATTTAATAATTAAACAATCACATAATACTAATACACTGACAAGAGAAGCATCATCTTCTCTACACCTAAGTATATAATCCATAAGTTTAATTTGTCTATTTTATGTTTGTATGGATTAAATTGTTTATAAGTTGGCGATATTAATTTATGTCATTTAATTGGGATTATTGCATAATTTCACAAATTGTTTTGATGTTTTACTATGATACGAATATGATTCATGGAAATCTTCTTACTCAATAGCCCATTTGTAGTGCAACGAAGATAAAGAGGTATTTTGGGAAAAATACTTGTGATAGAGGTTCACTAGTGTGTAGTGCTTTCAATTAAGATCATACCCTTTGTACAAAATGGTTAGATAGCCCTTGGGCTGAGAGCGTTCTTGGTTGTTTATGGAAGTTGGATTCCTTGCACCACCATTGTTGTGCATGCCAATACCTATTTGATCACATTTACATCTTGTGTTTCTTCTAACATTATGTTTTGAAACCCACCTTCCCCAAGTTTAGTTTGGACAATAACGATATATTGAGTATTGTGTTGCTATATCATTAATTTGCATGTCATGCTAATGTCTTATATGCTTAAATATATATATCATGTTCATGTTTTAGTATTTGATGAAATCATGCTTTGTTTATTTTGTGATAAATTGTCATCTTGAATGGTTAATGGTGAATGAGATTTTCATTTATTAATAATAAAATAATCACCTTAAAACTAAGTGTGTCAATTCCTCATTAACTTCAAATCCCTTAGACACATCCTTAAAAAGCTAGTGTTAGGTGTATACTTGTGGTTGTCCTCATACAATCCTATGCAAAATCTTGGCCAAGGACTCCCCCTTGGATGGTCTAGGTTCATTCAGTGTTGGACCAAGGAAGCCAAAAGTGACAAATCCCCTTTTGTTAGTGACATGTTGGGTTGGGGCTTCATACGGTGTGTCGGATTAGTAATCGAGCTCATCCACCACATGGGATGCTAATTTGTGCATCAACATGCATGTGTTAGAATTCTGGATGGATTATTGTTGAAATTCATAGACATACAATGCATTTCTGCAGCGAAGCCTCAAATGGAATGGACATTTCCACTAGTTTGGAAATTCTCTTTAAATATGCAAGAGGTTTCTATTTTTATACAAAGTGGAGTGGAGATTCAAAAATTATGTGTTTATAAAGTATTGCTTCTTACTACGTAGCCAAATCATATCAATCCTATAGTATCCCTTGAGGTATTCCTCATAAAATCTCTCCCAGTAGGGTAGAGAGAAATTATTAAAATCATGAGAGGATAAGGATTATGGCTTCAAAGAAGCATGCTCATTGACATTTCATCATGCAATTTAAGTTGACCATTCCAAGAGATAATTGATGCATACACACTCTGTGCAGACAATATTTGTAAAGTTGAAGTAGCAACATAGATAAGTGTTTCCATTGGAAGTTTTAAACCTATGCAGTGAAACAATGCTTACACATTCTTAAATAAAACAAAAATTAAACAATGGCACACACAGAGTACATATAGATTTATCTTGAAACCCTTAACTAGGAAAACCAACAAAACTTAAAGCCACACCTCTATATTTTTCATTGTATTCATTTAACCATTCACCATACGATATTTTAATTAGGTATTTCCGAACATCCAAAACCCTAATTCGTTAACCTGGATTAGATTACAACTCCAATCTTTTAATCAGGATTAAATGACACACTTGGTCAAAAACAAAAAAACAACCAAAAACAAATCTAGGGCATTTCCCTAAACCGCATCGCCTTGGGGCTTACACCCCTCGTTAGTATCCACTTTGTGGAGGGTTCTTTGAACCCTTGGCATGGTGTGGCTAGGAAGACCCCTACCATGCCCAACACATACGAAAAGAAGGACTTCATCGACAGAGATATGACTTGACGCAACCCACATGCAAAGAATATATCACATACCAAACATCTGTTACATGGGGGTAGATATGGGATTTTAGCAAGAGAAACAATATTTTATAAGCATCTAATAAGGAAAAAATGGTAGAATACGACAAGGAAGAAGGAAAGAGTTGATTTTTCATCCTCATTATCATGCACAAAAAATAAGTTTCTATAGAATAACACATTTACATGAACCTTTTCAAAGATGGATATGTCCTTTGCTTGATATATAATCATCACCATATAAAGGCATTATGCACATGGAATATAACTAACTTTCCTGTAGCAGATGTACAGATTCTAAATATACATGTTCACTCTAAGACAAGAAAAAAGATTCATTTACCAAGAAGAAACAACCCAACAATGTAACTTGGTGATGCCTCAATATGCATGTTATTATTTGTTGTTGAAAAACAATGAAATTTATTAATACTAGAAATCACCCGTTATGTTAACAGTAAACTTTACATATCTTTTTGAACAGATGTAGGTTGCAAAGTCTACAATCTCTCCTCAATAGTTTCCATATAAAGAAATCAATAATGAGTAACACTAAGTTATTTTCTCTGTGAATCATCCAACAAAATAAATATGGTTTTATCTATGCGAGAGAAATCTCACAATTATAAGCAAACAGTCGGCCTCGCAATTTGGGCCCTAGATACATAGAAAAATTTCTTCATTGCTTTTACAATTTTGCCTTTGTAATAGGCTTGGCCTACTTGGTTAAAGTTTAAGTTCCAAGATTTTGTAATTATGTGGTATAATTTCTTGAAATTAGTAGAGGAACATAGAGAACTAAGGAAATGGCTTGAAAAGAGTGCTCCACTATGGCAATTTTACTTGATATGAAGGTGACATTCTTATGCTTCCTCTCTTGTAAATCAAGAAATACTCCAGATTAAGGTGTAGTAGGTTGATATCTTTGGTTACAAGTGGAGTTGGGAATTATCAACTTATATATGGATTTTGTAGTGCAACAAAGCAGTAGCTACTTACTAAAATTTTGTCCATTATACATGTTATAGTCTACTTATAATTAGTAATTGCATAAGATAAGTTATACATCCCTAGCTAGGATTTTTTTGGGTGGAATGTTTCACCTTTTATCAAGACACTCGATTGCAAGCCTTCAAGCACAAAACCTTGGAATCTGAGTGGCAAGGCTCGATTTCTTCCATGCTTAGATCGGACCAATGGAATAGTGTCTTCATAATCAACATATCAATTGAAAATGTTGCTTTCAATATTCTTGAGTTACTAGAGATAGTTTCAAACTCTTCTAGAGAATTCTTCTACTGCCGTAATGAAGACCTAGATAAGGAGGGCCTCTCTTTTGTACCTTTTTTTTTGTAAATAAAAAGACTTCATATTACATTTGAAACCAGAAATACAGTACTCGCTTACAACGTTCCATAGTTACAAAGCGACTAGACCCCAACCCCCATAAGCCTATCATTAAGGACAGATACATATTCGCAGGTCCATATATCAAGAAACAGACCTTTCGGTTGCCAATACAAAAACAAATATATGCATATATTTCCTTTTCCCACATAGCATTAAAACAAGAAAACCCCTTACTATCCATCCTCGGAATGACAAGAAACCAAAATACACAAAAAAGAACAGTCGAGCATTCTCTAATTTTCCGACCTTTTCATATTCTGAACCAGGGCTCTGCATTCATCCGGCACCTGCACCTGGGCGTCCGCCTTCTTTTTATTGGAGGGTGTAGCAGCCGAGAAAGAAGCAATAGTGGGCTGGGGAAGAACCTTCTTGGTCAACTTGCCAGAGGGAATTTTGTTCCCCTTATCATGCAGTCCCGGATACGAAAAGGATAAGCCTAGCCTCTTTGCAATCTCGTCAATTTTGCAATGCATCAGTTTGTTATCTGCATAATGGGATTTCCAAGCTTTTACCGGCTCCTCGTTGCCTCGCCTCTTCTCGATTCCTTCCAGCAACACATGCGCCATGAGGTTCTTAGTTACCCGTAGGTCATCAGAGTTCGGTCATACACCGAGGCTCTACCAGCTGTAGTCCCTGGATCAGTGACCCAAGCTTCGACCGAATTCCTAACATCCACCAGGGGCATACCTTGCACCTCATTCCACAGGTTTCTCTCAATTGCGGTAATATCCTCCTTGACAGAGGCGGGGATGTCGTTGTGGAAGAAATGGGAAACCGTCTGAGCCCTGGTCTGAGCTCTCGTTACCCTACCCAGACCTTCCATGCTTGCTGAAATTTTCTTCTTTCCCTTCCTGTCAGGTCCAACAGAGTCCATACCCAAGGGGGCTACAAACTCACGCTTCGGGGCCATTACCACCAGAAACACAATAAGCAGACTAGAAATAGGAGATCGTAAGTGGACAAGAACTACCACAGAGGACTCACTCAGAAAAAAATCCACAAAGAAACTGCTTATACTACTATACCTCTCCAAACGAGGATGAAATCTGGAGACGGGCGAACCCCCAATTGCTCATGATGAGATTAATAGGGCCATAAATGGCGCTATCACTCGAGAAACTGACCCGCCTCCTCTTTGTACCTTCACCATTACCCGAACTAATGGTGCCCATCGTACTGAGAGAATATGGACGCTTCGAATCCTTTCTCTAGATCATAACAAACCATGAGACATACAGACCTTTAATACTCATAATAACTAGCAAGGAGTACTTAGCACGGCAGGAGAGTACCAAACCCATCATCCCGACGTCAGCGGTAGGTCCGCTGACTGCCCCCTGTCCTTTCCATGAAGCTCGTGCTGTCCTTCGTCTACCACTTGGCGCCTACTCCAATCCTCAGCAGCCAGTTGTAGACATTGGGGGGCCCAAATCTCATTTTGGAATTGTGCCATGTGGCCCGAAACGTGGCCTTCCCGCCTGTCAGCCCCCAAGTTGGCAAGAAAGTCCGCAACCTTGTTGGCGGTGCGCCTAATGTGGCGAAAGGTCAGTTGGTTTAGAAGGAGGTGACGCAGGGTGTCCAAGCGGTGGGAAAGCCATCAGCTATCCGTCACGTGTTCGGTCGACTTCCCTTGCAGCAAGCCTATAGCCATTTGTATAATAATCTTCGAGTCACCCTCAATAATAGCAGGGGAAAAACCCCTGGAAATGATCATCTGTATGCCGAAGATCAGACCGTCCAGCTCCGCCGAATTATTCGTGTCATGCCCAATGTATCCAAAAAATACCTGCATAATGTCGCCCTCCATATTCCTGCATACCCCCCCCCGAAACCTGCAATCCCGGGTTTCCCGGAGAGGCCCCGTCAAAATTAATTTTAAAGGTTGCCATACCAGGGGAAGACCAAAAATTGGGACTAGAAGGTCTGCAAATATTTACACGCCTTCGTAATCCCAACAAGTCATCTGTAATACCCCATTTTGACCCTTAGGATATATTAGCATTTAATGTAAATAATGTGTACATGTGATGTATGTTTTCCTAGCGTGGAGCTCAAGGCCAAGGCCCCGCTAGTGAAAGCCTGAATTTTGATTTAAAAAGGCAAGCATTGATATTTTGATTCCCATGTGCTCTTAAGCCATGGAAATTGTAAAAATGATGTAAATAAACATCATGCAATAAAATACCAAAACTGGCTATGGGAGCAACGAATGAGAAGGGGCCATGTGTATCCACTAGGGAGTGGTGAGGGGGTTGAGGGATTGAACCATAGGCTGCCATATGTCACCTTGAGAACCCATTTGACTTTCCTTGATGACATTTAATTCTGTTGTAAGGAAGTGGTTGAGGATTTCAGTCCATGGCTTCAATGGAGCATGGGCAGCTCAGAAATTCGTATGGCAGAGTATGGGCTCTGTTTTCTTGTACCACAAGCCACTCTACCTCATGGAGGTTGCTTCTTCCTCATCCCCATTCCATTAGGAAACTTACCAGCACCATTTTCCATCCAAAAACGATTTGCCAGCAGAGTGAAAAACCAGAAATCGTGACTTTGAAAGAACCCGCGTTTTGAAGAGCCAAAAACGCTCAGATTTGGTATGGGACAGTGAAATCCAATGGGGAATCCATTGGTATGAACCTTGGGGCAAATTTGGGAGCATTAGCTACCCCGAAATCCATGGGAAAACCCAGTTTTAATAGCCCAGAAAATCAGTGACGGATTTGGGGTTATTCGTGACAGAGTTGTGAGAAATCCAAGTGTGGATGTATGAACAGAGGATGGGATTGCTGAGTCCAGCTTGAAGTGTATGTGGCTCTGGGATTGAGCTTAGGGGACTAGCATCCTCCTCCATTTCCCATTGCATGCTTGAAAAACCCAACTGTGTGTTGGCTTAGCATGGTTCTCTGAGTGAAACCCTGACCGTGAGTGAGCCATCTAGTTCCTCCTTAGTGGATACACAACCCATCTCGGGGGTGATCTCTCAGCTGAAAGAATACAGGCTGGACAGAGATCTATGGTTGGGTGGAACGTTGCTCTCACGTAGCCAGTCGTTGGACATCTACTTTTCAAGATAAGTGTTCTGTGTATTATAAATTATTTGCATTTTGTGTTCTGCAATATGTTAAATTGTCCATGTTTAATGAAATGAGTTGATTATCTTAATTTGGAATCCATGCATGGCATTGTAATGAGATTGAGTCTCTATATGCTGAATCATCCCCCGCTGTGATATATATATATATATATATATATATATGTTAGGCACTACTGTTTGTGTGCTTGCTATTATGTTTAATTCCGTTGTGTTTATATTGAGATGAATCTGCATATAGAAGTTTTTAATTGTTATGAATTTATGAGTAATGTAATATTGGGGCTAAGTCTGCCAAAATCCCCGGTGTGTTGTTAATGTTTCCTTCCCCGCATTTGACGATGGAAGGGGACGTCACATCATCCTTGCCCAAATCCCACCTCCTAGGAATGAGCTAATCCTCCTCCATGATATTCTTGTCTTCGTCCGTCCATTGTCTACTTCGAATAGTTTCCTGGATGTTACGCCTCAGAGTAGCCCAAACTTCCTCCTTTCGGTGGATTTTTCTCTAAAAATCCTCCCTTTGCACTCCTTCCACAGGACCCAACAGAGCATGCCCAGGAACATCTGCCATATTAGAGCGATAATTGGATTGCTAAAGGCCTAGACATCCCAATTGCTTAGCATGCGTCCAGATTGGCCATATGCCCGATCGCTCTGTCGAAATATTAAGGCACCATGGTCCCAAAGGAAATAAGAGAATTCGCATTCATCCAACAAATGGTTAAGAGTTTCCTCATTATTCTTACAGAGAGGACAACAGGATGGGCCTTGGATGCCACGTTTCTTAAGGTTCTCTCCTGTCAGGATTCTTTTCCAAAGAATCATCCAGCAGAAAATGGCCGTTTTCGGCCAAGGGTTCATCTTCCATATTTTAGCCCAGGGTTCCTCCCCATCAACTTCCCTATTTGTATGCAACTCATACGCTTCTTTGATACTGAAAACCCCTTGCTTCTTGTATCCCCAGCGCAGTTTGTCAGGGCCCATTCTCTTGCGGATGTATCTCTCTTGGAGAATTTCCCCAAAGGCCCGACCATCTTCCTCATTGGTTATACATTCCCACCACTGCTGATCAAGCCACGACCTGCTAAACTCTCCATGTCGATTGGCCTAGAAGTGACACACCTTAGATTTTCCATCCCTTAAGCCCTGGTCCTTAAGAGGAAGCCATCTATTATCATTCCCAAGTTTAGGAAATTGATTCCAAGAGTCCTCCCAGAAATTGGCCACTTCCCCATCTACCACTTCCCAAAAGCTGTGGTCCTGCACCAATTTCCTTCCTTTCAGAGCCTTTGACCAAATATGAGACCCCTCAGTCTCAGTGTTGAAACGAATCAGTTGATTATCTTGATGGTTCCAGGCATACTTAACTTGCCAGAGCTTGGCCCAAGGTTCATTATTATGGTTGCACCAACGCCACCACAGTTTGGACCCCTGTATTTCACTGACAACTTCTGGATCTTTGAGCCCCAAACCTCCCTTACCCTTAGGCAGACATAAAGTCTCCCATTTGACAAGAGAGAATTTGGATTTAGATTCCCTTCCACCCCATAGAAAATTGCATTGAATGCTTCTTATTTCTCTGAGAACCGATTTAGAGCTGATAAAAGGGAGAATAGATAAATTGGCATAGCCTGAAGAACAAACTTCACCAACGTAAGCCTGCTAGGGAGGTTTAGCGGTCTGTTAATCCAACTATGGAGTCTGCTTTTCATTCTATTCAAGAGATCTTTCCACGAAATACCCCTTAGATTGCCCTCAGAATGTGGGGCACCCAGGAACTTTGTGGGGAGAGAACCTTTGGCAAGATTCATAATTCGGAGGATATTGCGCTGAGTAATAGTAGAAGTGTTAAAGAAGAACACCAAAGACTTATCAGAATTGACTTCAAGCCCTGATGCCTTAGCAAAAAGATTGAGGCTTTTTTTGAAGGCATGGGCTTCTTGGACTAAAGAGTGCCCCATTAACATGGTATCATCCACAAATTGCTAGTGGGTATGTTTTGTCAAATTATCATGTAGATTCAGGCCTCTTATTGAACCCTCCTCTGCATGGGCTTTGATTAGGCGACCAAGCCCTTCTGCCATGAGGATAAATAGGAAAGGGAACAGAGGGTCCCCCTTCCTAATACCCCAGGATGAATGAATAAGTGTGGTAGGGTAACCATTAAGCAGAATAGAGAAAAAGGGTGTGGTCACTAAATTCATTATCCAGTTAACCCAGGCATTACCAAAACCATAAGCTTCTAGCGTTCTACGCATGTACTGCCAATTTTATTTGTCATATGCTTTGGCAATGTCAAGTTTGATCATCATGCCTGGCTTTCTAGTAGATTTTAAGGAGTGAATGGTTTCATGAGCCAAAATAATACCATCAAGGATCTGCCTACCTTCCACAAATCCAAACTGTTCCAAGATGATCAGCAGGGGGAGCAGAGGCTTCAAACGATTGGCCACTACTTTAGTAATGATTTTATAAATGAAATTGCATAAGGCGATCGAGCGGAACTTGCTGGGCACATCAACCCCTTACTCCTTTGGGATTAAGGAAAGAAAAGTTGCATTGAATGCTTTTAAAACCCCAGCACTCTTGCGAGATTCTTCCACAATGTCAGCAACTTCTAGTTTGATTAGGTCCCAGAAGAAATAAATGGTAAAACCGTCAAGACCTGGGGCTTTTCCCAGAGCCATCTGGTGCATTGCATCTTCCACCTCCTGTAGGGATACAGGTTTGTTCAAGATCTCATTGTGTTCGTCCGTGACCGATCTAGGGATATGCCTGGTGATCTGGGCGATGGCGGGGCTACGATCCCCTTGGTTCTCATTGAGAATGTCTTCAAAATGAAGGACAAGCTCCTCTTCAATTTCCTACCGAGAATCAATATGGCTCCCATCCGTTTTGTGAATCTTATAGATTTTGGATTTGTGACGATTGTGGATCACAGTATTGTGGAAAAATTTTGTGTTCCTGTCCCCTTCCTAAAGCCATTGATTTCTAGATTTCTGCTTCCAGAAAATTTCTTCCTATTTCTCCCTTGCTTCCAATTGATTCAAAAGATTGAATTCTTGTTCCTTAAGCTCATCCATCCATCCTTCTTCCATTCCTTTTCTTTGTATCAATTCCAAGTCAGTTGCCACTCGAGCTTTGTCTTGGAAGATGTTCCCAAAGGAAGACTTATTCCAATCTTTTATCTTGACTTTGACAGCCTTTAATTTTTGTTGGAACTGATACATCCCAGTCCCCCTAGGAGGGACTAACTCCTGCCACCACTGACCCACCAACTCCTTGAAATCCTTGTGTTCGAGCCAGAATTGCTCAAACCTGAAAGGTTTAAAAAGGGGAGCATTAGACCATTCCCATTGGAGGCAGATGGGCCAATGGTCAGAGCCTGCTGTCGATAGCACAACCGCATGGGCCTCTCCCCCATCTCTGATCAGATCCTCTGTAGTCAGGAACTGGTCAATTCTCGAAGCCACCAGGTGAGTACCTCCCCTTTTATTGTTCCACGTATAAAACCCATTTCCAGTCTCAATATCAACGAAAGGACTTTGGGTGATGAATTCTCCAAAGGCTTCTTGGTATTTATCAAGAGTCCTTCTTCCTCCTTTTTTCTCTTCTAAGGACACAATTAACTTAAAATCGCCCCCCATGATCTAGGACCCATTGGATGCTTGTTCTTTCAGTGACAGTAGTTGTTGAAGAAAAGCACTTTTATGCGGGAATGCACTCGGCCCATAAATATTCACCAGTTTGCCTGATGCACCTAATACACGATCTTTGAATCTGGCACTAAGGCAGAAACAGTTTTCCCACTAGTCTGAAAGATCTACAACATCTGGCTTCCAAAAGATTGCCACACCCCCCGCAAAACCAGAGGCGTCTATGGCCATGTATTCACAACCTCTCCAAATTTTTGTTTTAGCCTTTTCCAAATAAAGTGAACCACACTTGATTTCCTGAATAAAAAGTATATCCAGTTTTTCCTATCTGATCTTTCTTGCAAGAGTTTTTATTTTCCTGGGGTAATTGCACCCTCTAATATTCCAAGATATCAGCTTCATTGAGTAACCTTATTTACTTCATAGAAAGCCTCCAGTATTGTGGGATACTGGCCAAACTCAATTAACTTCACTCCAATCTCTGCAATTCTTTGTCTATTAGTTTTCCTTCCCCGTTTCAGGTCGTCCCCCTGAGATTTCCTCTTACTCCCTTTCGGTGGATCTGAGGCAATACCCAGTTGTCTAGGTACCTTAGCATTGATGATGGTCACCTTGAGAAGCTCTAGTTGCTGCCTATTGACATAACCCTTTCCTTTCTTATCCCAGTCCCTACCTCAACAATATCCTCCATGTGATCAACTTTCTCCTTACCCTTGCAATCCTCCTTTTCCTCCGACGGATCTTCCAGAATTTGGAAAGGGTTGGAGGATTCAATACCCTTCCCAGGGTTCTCCCTAACAGTCTTATTCTGACCTGCCTGCTTGTTTCTCCTCTTGTTGAGGACCTAAGTGAACCCTTCTTTGTCCATATTCCCCACCTGGCTGCTCTTTGATGGGGGGGGTGGAGGTTTTACCTGAGGGCAGTTTCTACCCAGATGACCGTACTCGTGACACTGGCGGCAGCGAAAGGGAAGTTGCTCATAATCCAGAGGCTGGATCCATTCTTCATCGTCCCAGTTTAGACTTATTGCCTCGGGGAGTTCCTTGGACAGATCCATGTAAACACAAATCCAAGCGTAGACTGTATAGTGTTGTTGTTTGGTTTGATCTGCAATTTGACAAATTCCCCCAAGGTATTACCTATATCCTGCAAAATTTCTAGATCCCAATATTCACAGGGTAGAGAAAAGAGCCTAATCCAAACCGGAGCAACTGTGACATCCTCAGATTCTGGGTTAAACCTTTCCTTCCAGGGGCAGAGATATAATCCAGCTGAGAAGAAGAAATATGGACCTCCTTCCAAAATTCTATCGCGATCCGTCGTATTAAAGAAGATGATAGTGAAAAAACCTTTGGCTCCCAGGTGTAGGTCATAATGGCCCTTGGGTTTCCAGGTAGAATTAATCCAATTCACCAGCTCCCTTTCTTTGGGGCCTATCCCCACAAACTTCCCGATTAGGAATTTTTCCTGCCATTCCTCAATCCGTCCTCGGATTTTTTCAGATTTGATTTGCATATTCGGGATTTTCTGGGTTCTGGGGAGGCATCCTCCAGGCCCCATTCTCCTCTTGGCTCCTTTCCCTATTTCAGACATGTCCCCATGACTCTGTCCTGCCGAATCATCTGTCGGTGGCGGTCGTGGAGGGCAGTTCGTCCCCATTTGACAGACCCGAGGAGAGGGCCCTGAACCCGCACCACCCACTCTGTCAGAGCCCAGAGCCTCACGTGTTCCCCGTGGTCACGCCCTGCAGTATGATCCGCGGCAGCCTCTATCTCGTAGAGTAGCACCCTCGTTTTAGATTTTTTAGCGCCTCTCTTTTGTACCTTAATATGTATCTCTTGTAGGGATTTTTTCATTTGTGAGGAGAAGTTTGTGCTTATCTCTTACTTCTTTTCTTCTTAGTAGGATTTTTTTGAAGTAGTTAAGGCTAAATAAGAACATAAAAGATCCACATAGCTTATTTTGTTGCTTCCTTAGCTACCATGTAATATGCTTCACAAGACCAAGTAGCTTATACAAATTATTATCTCTGAAAAAATCCCCCTTCCACAAAATTGGGATGAATGGAAGTTGAAAACCTGATTCACACCAAATGGAGAGGGTGAAATAGCTTCAAGAAATCGTCATTCCTAGAAATCAAGGTGAATGAAAGGTTACAACTCAAATTTCATAGGGCAAAAACCAATTTTTTCCCTCTCCCTCATAAATATGCATGTGGTAAACCTTTATACTTATCTTTTTTCATAAATTGTGCACAAATGTTAACAAAGCATTACAACACAAAAAATTTGCCCAGTCATTTGGAACCCCTAATTTGACCCCTAAAATTTTTCCATGCAATCAACAAACGAAAGGGATACAAACAGAATTAGAGTAAGAAAACCATCATACCAAGTAATTGCGAGGGAAACATTTAAACAATGTTTTATTGAAAGGGATACAAACATAATTAGAGTAAGAAAACCATCATACCAAGTAATTGCGAGGGAAACATTTAAACAATGTTTTATTTCACTTCATTTTTTTGTGGATGGCACACTAACTTAGTCCTCTGTCCAATGTCTAGAAATCGATGCACACCTACCCAAACCCATGTACCAATCAACATTTCAGGCAAATGCCCACAACGTCCACTTTCAGCTTAGGAAAGGCGCTATCAACCCTGGATTCCTTATTATTATTTGTAGTATTAAATAACAAATTAGAAATTATTATTAAATATAATTGCTGTGTATCCTTGATCACGAAAATATGAAAGCGGACGTGCCGGAGTGGTTATCGGGCATGACTAGAAATCATGTGGGCTTTGCCCGCGCAGGTTCGAATCCTGCCGTCCACGCTGACTATTTTATATTTCTTTGCTTTGCCCGCGCAGGTTCGAATCCTGCCGTCCAAGCTGACTTTTTATATTTCTTTTATTGAGAAACTTGATATTTTTGAATCTGAAAAATAGGAGCAAGAAAATTTGTGGTCTTCAAATTTCCAGTCCAATCTATAAGGAAAATACAAATGCGGGTTTTGACAGTAATCTTGCACAATGTATTTGTACTACACTAATGAACAAATTTTTGTGACAATCACAACGAAACTCTTTATCTGTAATGCCAATACACAAAAAACGATGCTCCGCCGCAGGGAGAAGAAAAATCGGAATTAAAGCATCAGCTACTGCATGGAGAATCAAATCTTCAAACTACTACAGGTTGAGAGTGGTATTTAAACCCACGCCCTTTAAGACCAGAACCTGAATCTGGCGCCTTAGACCAAGTTGGAATTAAAGCAGCAGGCTACTACATGGAGAAGCAAAACTGGAAATAAAACATCAAACTACTTCATGTTTGAGAGTGGGATTTGAACTCACGCCCTATCGGACCAGAACTTTAACCTGGTGCCTTAGACCAGCTCTGTCATTTCAACTGCTGTATTAGCCCATTATAGTAGAGATTGATACAATAATAAATAATAACCTCAGTCTTTTTCTCCACTATCCGTCTGCAGCTCGCTGTTGAACTCCTTCGCTGCATATCGAATGACTCTTATTCGTGAATCGCTACCTTAAAACCCAAATAAAATCAATTGGCAATCAGCCCAATTCAACCTTTTATTCGCTACCTTTAAAATCAAATGAAATGACAATAATTCAGCTCGGCGGATGGAGAAGAAGACCACCTCTAATTTCAACGGTCAGTTGTTTAATTAATGAATTACACCACTACCACCAAAACTACCTGATTAAAACGTAGTCAAACCATTATCAAGCCAATTGGATTTAGAAAAAAATCGTTGTTAGTGTCCCAAAATTACCTTACATCGGCTCTGCGTACAACTCATCAACTCACCAATTGCCTTTCAAAGTTTCAGTTGCTCCCTTTCGTCATTCGAGCGTACAGAGCAGGCAGAGATGACAGGTAAAAGGCATACTGGGCATGGGGAAGGAAGTGCAAAGGCAAACCTAGAAAATGTAGAGCATAGATGACGACAAAGGAAGCCCATTAGCCCACTATAGTAGTTTTTCTCATGAGATCAAAAGGGTGGTGGAGATAATTGAGCACAAGTTAAGTTGAGATCGCATAGAGGCATGACTCCCAATGCACAAGTTAATGAGGAAATTGTGGATGTATTCTAGACAATAGCTTTCTTGACCAGCATGGAAACCAAATTTCTGAAAATGGTGGAAATCTATTGGCATATGAAGACTTTGGTAGCCATGAGATTTGCCGATAGGAAGTGCACATTGCACAACAAAGTGAAGTTCTCAACAAATTGAATGGACCATATTGATAAAAAAAATATGACAATCTCATTCATGAGATTGGGGTTAGAGGATTGATCCTTGATTTTCAAGGTTTTAGGGCTTGATGTTGATCAATCATTTGAAGGGTTGTTAGACGGTAGATTAGACATTAGTGTCATTGATCTAGGATCTATTGTATCCATTGATAGGTTATTCAACATGATTATGCATCATGCCAAGAGATTGGTTAGGTTTTGTTATGAAAATGGAGGAGGACATTAGGAAAATTCAAGAGAATCGATGGTATTGAGTGGCCTAGATTTTAGTTCTAGAGTGGTGGCACCCTACATTTGATCCTAGAAAAAAACCCATAAATAAGATCTCAATTTGCCAGGGTTACCCTAGAATATTGGAATGAGAAGTTCCTTGTGAAACCTTGGAATGTTGGAATGAGAAGTTCCACATGAAACCCTAGAATGTTGGAATGAGAAGTTCCTCATGAAACTTGGAGATTGTATTGTTAGGACATTGGACATCAACTCTTATTTCAAAAAAAACCTATTGGAGGTTTCTAGCAAAGATATTGGTGAAGACATATTTTTGGGATGGATTACCTTATAGTATAGAGATAGATATAGTTGGCCATAGTCATTGTCAAATTATGGAATATGTTAGAGTCCCCTTCATATGTGTGTGATTCCATGCTTATGGGCATGTAATAGAGGGTGTAGCTTCAATTTTTCAAAGAAGCTCTAGAGAGAGACGTCTCCAAGATAGAATGTGGATTTAAAGGGTCTACAACTTTCCACGGAAGAGGAGAAGGATGGGTTGGGCCAATATTGAGTGGATAAGCATTATAAAAAATAAATTGACTTTGAAAGGCCAACCAAATACCAAGAGATGACTCCAAAAGGTGTTGAGAAGGCCCTAGATATTATACAACAAGGAGAGTCCTTGGGGCTAGAGACCAATAATCCAAGAGGTACAAGCATCTCAGTCTATCATTGATGAATCTCATATGCTTGCAACTCCAATTAAGATAAAGATTTAGATTACAAGGAAATTGGACCTTAGTTTAAGATCCCTAAAGTGGGTAGGTCTCGTATAGTTGGGAAAGTTGGTTATGGGAATAAAGGTAAAAGGATGAAGGCCATAGAGGGTAGGGTTAGAGGAAAAGAAAAAGAGAATTTAAATATATAGTTGGTGGAAATGATGAGGGTATGGCATAGTTCTAATGTGAATCAACATCAAAAAGCTTTAGACAAATGATCCCCATATCTAGCAACTAAATCCTAGATACTAGCTCAAGTTAAGAAAGAAAGATTGAGATCTCACTAAGGACTATATTTAAGATGGTTTATGGTGTGATCCAATTAAGAAAGTTCATCAAAATAATACAGGGAGAAAATATTTCCTTCACCATGCCCAAGCGAAATCCCTAAGAGAGATTAAATAAGGGAAACATAGGTCATTCAAAGCAATCCTTAGAATAGGACAAGTCCCATCCAAGTTTAACCAATGATTATTTTATCCCCTAATGTTAGGGGTTTGGTTATCCCTTGCAAAAGATTGGCCTAGATAGTTTGGTGGAAGTTAAGAAACTTGATGAGGAGAGAAACATATAGAAGCAATTGGAAAAGACAAAATAGAAGTTGTTTGGTAGGAGAGAGGCAAATTCAAGGATTTTGAAGAGTAGGGCTATGTGGATTAAAAAGGGTGATGAAAATACTATTGTATTTCATAATTTCGATAGTCACAAGAAGAGAATAAATATTGTTTGGGAGATGAAAAATAAGACGGTGATACAATTGTAAAGTTTAAGATATTGTTGATCTAGGAGTCTCATTCTTTCACTCTCTTTATACTAAACCAAATAGAATTAGAATGGGGGAGATAGTGGATATTGTTGGTTTTATATATTGATTACAACATGTTTGCAAACTAATTCCTATAGTTAAACACATTAGCATAATACAATGGCACACGTTAACATCAACACATAACACATAAATGACCCTAGAAACCCTTGTCCTGGGGAATTGGACACTCAAAAAAGGTGTTTACAATTGTGACTTGCTAGACCAAAAATCACATTTATTTACATCTTATTTATAGAGGAAATACAACCAACTCTAAATAATAGCAATCCATAACTTCCCAACCACTTTCGGTAATTCTATTACACTCGACTTAACTAGGTCAACTTTGGTCGAATTCCCATTGAGCGTTTTGGTCATTCCGTCAACTTCCCATCAAACAAGTCATTTTCTTTCGACCAAACAACTTATTCTAGTCGTTCGACCGACCATATTTACCCTGTCTATCTCCTATGAATCCAATCGAATTATACTAGTCGGCTATCAACTTTGCCAATCGATTTACATTCAAAGAATATAACATTCCCAACATTCTGCCACTTGTTTTCTTTTCATAAACAAGAGATTCATAACTTCAGTTCACTCAAGCAGGGATGACAAGCCCATCGTTTCCCTCCACCAAGAAAAATTTCCTATGCTCACCAAATTGGTCAATGAATCTACAACATTCTTCACCGTGTCTACCTTTTCTAGTAACAGCTTCTTTTCCTCCACCATCTCCCTCACAAAATGGTATTGTACATCAATATGTTTTGTCTTCAAATGATATGTTGGATTCTTTGCTAGGAAGATTGCACTCTGATTGTCACAATCCAACCTAAAAACATAAGCTTCCCAAACCCAACATCTAAACACAACCTCTGCAACCAAACAAATACCTTGCACACATGAGTAGGTTCCATGTATTCAACCTCAGTAGTTGAAATTGAAACAACTAACTTCCTTCTACTCATCCAACTGTTTGCTATGTTGAATTTCTTGAACACATATCCACTGATCAATTGTCTGTGATCAATGTCTCCATCCCAACCGAAATTGACAAAACCACGGACATTGATTTCCTTATTTCCCTTAGGCTCTCATCCATATCAAATTGCATAATCTATTGTGCCACGTAGATACCTGAATATTATCTTAACTACGGTCCAATTCTCTTTTCTAGGTGTTGACATATACCTACTCAATACTCCCATTGCATGAGCAATATCCAATTGTGTACAGACCATAGCATCCATCAAACTCCCCATAGCACTAGCATAAGACACATGTAACATGTACTCTATTTCTTATTGTGTCTTTGGACACTTTTCAATAGATAGCTTGACTCCCACAGGAATAGGTACCTTGACTGGTCAACTCTCCTGCATGTTAAAACGTTTCAGGATCGTCTCAATGTATTTTTGTTGACTAAACCAGATCCTTCTACCTTCATGATATCTTTGTATTTCCATTCCAAGAATAGAATTTGTTGCTCTGATATCCTTCATGTCAAACTTGGAGGATAACTAAAGTTTCACCTCTTTTATTAGATCCATATTATTCCCAACCAACAACATGTTTTCGACATACAAAACTACATATATGAAATGACCACTGACTTTCTTCCCATACACATAGTGATCAACTTGTCTTCTCACAAACCCCAGCTACTAGATACACATGCCAAAATTTTGATACCACATCCTAGGAAATTGATTTAGACCGTAGAGAGACTTCTTGAGATTACATACCAATTCCTTTTATCCATGCACTATAAAACCTTCAGGCTACTTCATATAGATTTCTTATTCAAGATCACCATGAAGAAATGGTGTCTTTACATCCTTCTGTTCTATCTCAAGATCAAATGTTGCTTCTAAAGACATTAATACCCTTATGGAAGTTAGCTTAGCAATATGTGAAAAAATTTCATCGAAGTCGAATCCCACGACTTGGGAATACCCTTTCTCTACCAGTCAAACCTTGTACATTTTGACTTGACCTACTGCATTCAAATTTTTCTTGAATACCCACTTAATGTTGATGGGTTTCCTTCCATTTGGTAATGAGACTATATCCCATGTTTCATTTTTCTTCAAGGAATCTATCTCTTCTTGCATGGCCCTTTTCCATAGTTTGTTCTCTATTGAGTCAATCACTTCCTTTATCAACCTGGGATCGTCGTCTATGGCAGTTAACGCAAACACAAAGCGAAATTTGGGTGGATTATACCTTTCTAGTTGTTTCCTTTCTCGACCAAACCTCCTTACATCTAGATTCTACTATTCCACCCCTTCGTCGAATTCAGTCGACTCTTCCAAATCCAAACTTTCGTCATTCATTTCAAACTCTTTCTTTTTTGGTTTTTATATTTTCACCTCTTCATTCTTGGAAGTGCCTTCGAATTCTCTAAATATCAAATATTGGTTATAAATGGACTTCCTTGTCATTGGTTCCATAGATTATATCCTTTCATTCCATCCTTGTACCCGATGAAGATGCATTTCTATGAATTGTCCCACCACAAATGCATCACACCCAAACACTCTAATATGTGTAAGAGAAATCCTTTTGCTAGCCCATGTCTCATATGGAGTCTTCATGTCAAGCAGAGCCATTGACGACGATCTATTCACCAGGTAACATGGCGTGTCGACTGCATTAACATAGAATTTGTCTGCGACTCTTCCACCATTGAGCATTCTCCTTGCTTTCTCCATTAGTGTTATGTTCATTCTTTCAACAAATTTTTTCTATTGAGATATGTAGGGAGTTGTGTTTTGTCTAGATATAACATGCTATCTACCAATCTAGTCAAACACTTTTCCACATAATTCTCCTCCATTATCATTTCTCAGCACCTTGATATTTTTACCATCTTGATTCTCCACAAGAGCTTTGAACTCTTGAATCTTCTAAAAAAACTCTGATTTCTTCATTAGAAAATACAACCATGTCATTCTGGAGAAATCATCTATCAAAAAAACGCAATATCGATATCCTCCTAGTGAAGGGACCAACATAGGTCCAAACACATCACAATGTATTAAATCTAGTATTTCCTTACCCTAATAGCACCAAATGAGAACCTTACACAACTCTATTTATCATAAATAAAATGTTCATAGAAGTTGAATTCTTCAGAACAATCAAGGAGACCTTCGACCATACCTTTGTTGTGCATAGATTGAATACCTTTCTTACCCATATTCCCCATCCTTCAATGAAACAACATGGCTGATTCGACTAGACCAACAGATGTTCTATTGGACTAAGGACAGACCACATTAGAACTTTCATAGGTGTCTGTTCTTCCCAATAGTTTATACAGGGTTCTAGTATGAACAACTCTCATCAACACGATTTCTCCTCACACCATCTTGCATGTATCTTTCTCAAATACTGACTGTACTCCTGTATTCCCCATCTTAATTATTGAGATTGGGTGTCCAGATAATCCTGGGATATGTAATACTCCTAGAATTGTTTCTATTCTTTTGTCTTTCAAATTAAATTGAGCTTTACCTCATCTGACTATCCTGGTCAGTGAATCATCTCCTAGTAGAACATCACCACCATCAATCTTATCATACTCACAAAACCACTGTTTGTGAGGTGTTATGTGATATGACATGGCAGATTCGATTAACCAAGAGTCATGATCTGATTGTGTACTTGTAGATTCCAAATAATCATCACCTTTCTCCTATTGTGAAATCTCACCATCAGTTGACTGACCTTCATCAGTCCCTTTGCCTTTCTCGATTTCTGTCGACTTGTAGTTTCGTTTATAATGCCCTACTTTACCGCATCGGTAGCATGTTTTCATCACTAGACCAAGGGATCTATTCTTAGATCTAACCCTCGAATTTGATCTTCTACCATAGGTTTTTCCTTTTCCACCATCTATTGGTCGACCTCTTATTGTCAAGGCTTCATGGGTCAAACCTTCCATGTTCTTTCATCTTATCTCTTCCAACAACAGATATGCAACCACATCATTGATCTTTAATGTGGTATTGTTTCTTCCAATAGCCATGACCAGGCTATCCCAATAATATGAAAAGAACACAATATAATGATACATTTTTCCTCTTTAGTGATTTCAATATCTATCGGCAACAATTGACTAATCATAGTGTTGAATGCATTCATGTGCTCTGTAACCGGATCACCTTCACCAATCCTCAGAAGAAACAACTTGTTAACCATAGCTTCTTTGCAAAGTCTTGTGTTGAAACATTCAACAATATTGTCTTCTCCTTTTTTTCAATACTTTTCCAGTATTTTTTTTGACATACCACCCGGAGTCGTTCCTGGGACAACTGCAATCCATTGTTTTCGATCTACAAAGAGATCCTCCATTTTAAGCTTCCAAAGCTCAAAATTTTTCCCATTAAACTTTTCAATTTCTATCCTTGATGTGCTATCCATCCTAACAATGAATCAATATCTTAGGAGACTCACACCGTAACAGGCATTCACCAGATCTAGGACCAAGGCAAACCCTCAGCAACAAAGGCGTCCCCCTACAACCAAATACAACTCTAATGCCAACTATTGGTTCTATATATCGATTACAATAGGTTTGGAAATTGACTCATGTAGTTAAACAAATTAAGATAAGATAATGGCACACAATAACATTAACACATAACACAAAAATTACCTTGGAAACTACTCTCCTAGGGACAGCCAACAAACCAGTGAGATTTCAAATCATCTATTAATCAAACACTCAAAACAAGTGTTTACAACCATGGCTTTCTAGACCAAAAATCACACTTCATTACATCACACCATGTCACATACTTCATAGCCATTACATCTTATTTATATATGCAATACAACCAACTACTCATTAATAACAATCCATAACTTTCTAGCCACTTTTGGTAATTATGTTACATTCGACGTGACTGGGTCAACTTTGGTCAATTTCTTGTCGAGCCTTTTGGTTGTTCCATCGACTGAATCTTTTCGACCGATTTATTTGCTTTAGACCAAACAATTTAATCCAGTCAATGTCAACCGACCAGGCTTCCCCGTCTGTCGCCTCTGACTCCAGTAGACCTACACCAAACAACTATCGACTTTTCCATTCAATTTACATGCAAATAATATAACATTCCCAACAAATATCTACTCATAGGGGAACTATATGCTAATGGAAAAAAGTCCCAAAAAAAGAGCTAAAAGTAGTCATGTCTTCTTTTAAACAAGACAATAACTTGGGACTTAATGGATGGACAATGGAGTTCTACATAGGGTCTTTTGATTTTCTTGAAGAATATCTTATAAGGGTGATATAGGATATAAATAGGTTAGGAAAGGTGCTATGTTCATTCAATGCCACTTTTTAGAATCAATCCACAAACAAGATAATGTTGTGCACCTTAGATATGAAAATAATATTATGCACAAAATATCCAAGAACATAAAGATAAAAAAACTCTTTTTTGATATTAATATCAAAACCCTTAAGGTAGGGAAACACCATCAATTATTCATTATGTAAGGATTCACTCTACAAGCCATCCTTGTCACAATAGAATACTCACATCCAACTTCCAACTTCAACTTACATAATACAATGATTCTTGTGTATGTAGACTTTCTTATGAGTATTCCTATGC
Organism: Larix kaempferi; assembly: GCA_027924585.1. Taxonomy (NCBI): domain Eukaryota; kingdom Viridiplantae; phylum Streptophyta; class Pinopsida; order Pinales; family Pinaceae; genus Larix; species Larix kaempferi. The sequence goes on from BSBM01000222.1 coordinate 3,698,966, forward strand.
CAACTACCATTTATTTTTCCTAACCACCTAATGGGCATATTCATTAACCACCAATTACCAAGTGGGCATATTCACATTACATTCATTATCCCCTTGGGTAACTCCCTGAGTACCCCATAGTATCCTCCCTAATTACATTACATTACATCTTCGTTCACATGTTTCGTCCTCAAATCATGGGAATAATCCATATAATATTAACTAATAAGAAATGTAGTCAACTTGTACCAAGCATAAGCATTCATCAATTCTACTGAAATGTGGACATGAGATCCAACTACTTCCTTGACACTTTGATAATCATTATGGTTGCTCCTTTGGTTCCATGGTGTCACTATGCTACTATGATATGTTCCTGCATTAGTGTTAGTTGTCCATGCTCCTCCATACTAGTTGTGTTTCGTGTTTCGTGTTTGTACATAGTAATTTTTCCAATGCTCATGACCTTACCTTAATGATTATTATTTATTTGGGTGGTGTGGGTCATGATATACAACAACCTTATCTATTAGTTCTTTGGTCTTTGACTCTTGAACTTGTTAATCCTTTCATGTAGCCCCTTAAATTCTTCTTCATTTTTATGCCCTTCAAGTGATTATGTTTCCCCTTCTTCTGATTCAACCATGAATAACTCTTCATATGTTGGGTATGCACGTACTTCAACTATTTTATCTACAAGGGATTCTTGATGTGCCCGCTTGGGCCCTTCTTGTTTCATAAGAGAAATATCATGCAATGTAATTTTATTTTTCTTATACCAAAGTTTCATAAGCTTTTTTTTCACATTAATATTAATTATACCAACTGATACCATCAAAGGATATAACAAAACAATATTCACATCATCCATGCCTATAGCATGAAAATATGAATGCAACACACATTTGTCTTTAGTGATCTTCAAATCTTTAAAAAATTTAACATTTTCACCCTCAAGTAGTGTGCTTTGAATATGCTTTGTGGGGCCTTGCAACCTTTTAGCCAAATTAACATTAACACAATTATGTTTTCTACTAGGATTTATAAAAATAATAACATTTTCCTATTGAATACATCTAGAAACCTATAATAGGAATTTTGTGTATGAAAATAAACCCCTAGTTCTTTCTTTATCTGTCTTTGTATCATGCAATGACCTACCTACAAATATTTTCTCATATGCTTCATCTAGAATTTTTAATAGCTCCTCAAAGTAAAATACTTGACTTCATATCGCTACTTCATCTGTTAGATTATCATATAGTGTCATTTTCAAACATTATTCATTTTTCTGATAAGATTCAATGCATTCTTGAATACTAGAAATCGTTACATTTTCCTATCAAAGGCATTTTTCTTAAAATAAAACCCACAACTAAAACTAGGGATTTAAATAAATAACTTACTTTTCAATGTAGCTTATTTGTGCAATGAGGGTTTTGAGGTAGCAAATTTGAAATGATCGAACTTCCTCACAATTGGTTGGAATGGTTGTTATGGCCATTCACCAAATGATGAAAATCCATGATCATTCTGCATCTACTATATTTGATTTTATGGAAATCTAGGTACTCTATCAAAAGATATCTGATATGTAATCCATGCGACTATCACTAGAAAAACCCTTAAACAATTGATTTTAATTCAATTGCTAACTCAACTTCTAAAACTCCAATTTGGATGTTTTCTTTTTTAGCTTGGCTTAGTTTTTTAGAGAAATTCAAATAGGTAGTTGGTTTCTTCAAATTACTTATAAAAAGTTTCATAAATGTATATGAGTGGTGCCATCCTCTTGTTCCCTCCAAAAAAATTGCAAAAAGAAGAAAACAATATTCCACATATTTTTGGTCTAAGAAAGGGTTATAATACAAAATTTTATATACCTTAGATCTGAAAAAAATATTATACACAAAATGTCCAAGAATAAGATAGAAAAACTCCATTTTTTTATTAATATAAAAACCCTTAAGGTAGGGAAACACCATCAATTACTCCTTCTAGAGGGAGTCGCTTCACAAGCAATGCTTGTTAAAATAGAATATTCACATCCGACATCCAACTTCAACTTACTTAATACAATGATACTTGTGTATTTATACTTTCTCATGAGTATTCCTATGCCAACTACCCTTTCTTCTCTAACCACCTAGTGGGCATATTTAATATTCGCCAACTACCAATTGAGCTTCACATTACATTCATTATCCCCTTGGGTACCTCCCTAGGTACATTACATATAACCTAAAACTTCCAAAGAGCTTAGGCCAACCTCTCTCTTACATTCCAAAAGGTGTCTCAGAAAATTAATAATATTTTTTTCAAATATGTATTGTCTAGGAAAATAAAATTATTAGAACATCCCTTTAGCTAATTGGAAGTTAACATCAAATCCAAAGATGGAGGGTGGGGGCTGAAAAATATACATTATTTCATAAAAGTGTTGGTCACTAAAATATTGAGGAGAATTTTCTTTGGAAGGAGTATGTGGAATGATATTATTATAGTGCATAAATATATGAGTCCTAGATTTGTTATTGATTGGATGAGGAGCTAGAGAAAGTCTATAAGAAATGTGTATACACAATTGAAGGCTTTAGCTTAGTTTTTTCTTCGTATTGTTAGATGGTTAGTATGGAATATAGGTAACAATGAACAAGTAAGAGTTGGGGTGGATCCATGAGTAGCGTGCAAAATAACTAAAGGATTCCAATATGGTTTATTAATATTGTTCAGGATAGAGGAATGTATACTCTCAACCAAGCAATTGATTAGTGAAACTGTTGATATTTCATGGATACAACAACATTATTAATACAACATAAACATATAGCAGTAAAGCAAACAATAACAACATACACATCATGGGAACCATTATTAATCTTGGAATTTTTTTTGGGAAAAAACAACAAAAGATATCTTCATTATGATCATTTTCCTAAACTAGCCAAGAAATGTTCAACCATGGCTCTACCAGCCATGACTATCGTTGACCATCATGGAGTTCCCAATAACATGATCAATCATCTTACAATGGATTTCAACCATCCTCTTAATAGGATTACATCACATAAATACCATGGTTAGATCTCCCAGTACCATGGGAAAACCTCCAAATACCATGGGTCTATACAACAATGACCAAAGTAGGTTAACTTTCTATATAAACTATTCAATATTAACCCAACATTCCCCCCTTTAAAATTGAATTGGGAATTGTTATCCTCCCCCCCCCTCAAGTTCTATCCGCTAAGAATCTGGCTTTGCCCCTATCACCTAGGTCTACATTCTCAAATTTACTAGTGAGTTACCAGGGGTACACATGCCTCTATTGGTATTACAGTCATATGCCCATTTATATGATTACAACTCCATTAATAAAACATTGCTTTACAAACATTACTACTTGAGCACCTACATGCTCATACAATAATAATAACCAAGCACTCTTGAACCTAGTACTTGAATTATGTTGCTTAGTCAACAACGAACTGCATTGTCTGCTCTAGTTGATCCTTCTACACAATCGACAACAGAATACGCCATATTCTCCAGTCGATCTCTCTATATAGTCGACAATAGACTCCATGGTTTTCTTCAGTCGAATTGACTTCATGTTGCTCAAATTATCTCTTCGGTTGCTGCTAGCACATCCACCTCAATCATGACTTCATATGTATTAGGAATCATGATAGAGACTAACCCTCAGTAACATAGGCATACCTCTGAAGACAAAAAAAATCTATTGTGTAGTCAAACAATCAACCAATCGACTACCCAGTCAATTTTAACTATGACTACTTAGTTGGCCCGAGTTTGTCCACTCAATCGACCTTCTATGACTCCTCGGTCGATATTGACCTTGACAATCTTGAAGAATCCCAATCGAATTGAAATACTTAGTCGACCCTATCAACCATATCCTTAGTCGAATCAATTGAGCAGATGAACATTTCATTATTTGACCTAGTCGATCAGTGGACCTAATCGACCAGTCGACCATTTTCTTAGTTGACCCAGTCGACTAGTTGGTCCCATCGATTACCTTGGTCACCACTTTACCATTGACCATCTGTTGAGAAGTCCACCACCGGTCGATATACACTCCCATCAACTATCTGTCAAGCTCTCTACCACCAGTTGATTTTCATTCCCATCGACTATTAAATCACCTTCGTCAATTTGATAGGTCAACTTTAACTATTTGATTTATCCATCCAAACACATAAGTTGTATCGAAAAATTGTCATAAACTCACTGTAATGGAAGGCCAACTCAATGGAATTCATCGCAACAATGGAAAAGGGATCGGGGCTTTGATTCTATCGGTAATGCTTGGTTAATTCCACTGAAATTTTGCAAGACAAATCATCTAGAGTTGCTACAAAGTTGTGGCATAACTATCTCTAAATCACTACGAGCCTAATTTTTTAACCTCCAAAAATCGTTTAAGTCGCCATTTAACACCGTAGTCACCAAAGGTTGAAAGGGGAGAGGTCATTCGAATTTTGTTATAAATAGCCCCTTTACCCCGTTAGACCACCGTTACATTGCTTGCGAAGATCCATGTGCATGTCCATCCACCTGGATAAATATACAAGGAACGAACTTCCACAACTTACTGCCCTACACCTGTCATCGATTGTGCCAAGTAAGTACACATGCCCTGCTCGGATTTTTCTTTTAGCTCAAACTTTGGATAGTAGTAGATGATTTGTCTCATTTGAGTCAAGGGTTTTAAGCCCCTAATTGGTGCTCAGCTTATTGGATTTTGGGCAAGTGGGGTCTCCCTATTTTGACCCTTAGATAAGAAATGGAGCCTTACGACCCATAGGGCACAGTTTCTCCCCCCTCGTAATTTAGGGTTAATGCGAACTCAATAACGAAGCCATTGATTTCGAATGACACCTATCTTTCCTCACTTGAATCGAATTAAACCACACAAGGGTTTTGAAGTGAAAATACAAATTTTGACTTCCCCCCCCACTCAAATGAATGGTTCAGGCTTCGAGTTACTCCAATGACCGTTGCTCTAAATTTTCCTTCTCTTTCAATGATAGCACCAGCTTAAACCATGGGTTTTGGTTTTAAGAATTAATTCATCATCCATGACCCTAAGAGTCCCATGAGAGCTCCTCAAATTACTCAGTCATTTTTTCTTAGACCTCCTAACCCTTGTGACATCCATGTACATTGTTGTATTGAATTTTTATTCTTTCTATATGTGCGGTGTTTATAATTGGAAACATGGATTATAAACCTCAAGATGCAATATTCACTAAGCTCTAAAGGTGTAACTTCCCTATGGAATTCTACAATAGACAGAACCCATTTTTAGACCTAAAACACTTGAAAGCATCACCACCAATATGTCAAATATAGAGGGAGGGATCCAAAATTGATTATGCGTTGGAATGTATTTTCATTTTGCAATGATAAGTTGATTTTGTGGGCATATCTTGTTAATTTGTGTTCCATGGAAAATGATGTTGTTATTAATGGCTTGTAGGAGTTCACTATGTCTCTATGGAGCATTAGACAACATTCCATAGTTGTGCAAAAGATATCATCTGGTGACGATCAAGCATAAGAAGTTCCCCTCCAAATTCAATATGCTAATACTCAAAGAACAACTAGAGTTGACAAGAGTATAAGTGGGGGGGGCTATACCGGTTTTTCAAAAATGAAGAGTATTAGTTTACTAACTTGGAAGAAATCTTGATATATCAAAATATAAAGCGCTTGGGACTCCATAAAGCAATGGTAAGAGCCGATATTTTTCCTTCTGTAGAAGTAATAAGTTGGCTTATACCTCATATTGATGCCACATCTTGCATCTTGAAGAACATTATAGGTGAAGGTATCGCTTCCTTTCAACCATCCCATTTAGAGAAGGATTACATGCTTCATGTAGCTGAGGTTAACATGACACTTGAATGGGTTGAAGGATTGAAACTCAACTACATAGACTTCATCAAGAAAGTATGGATGCCCAAAAAATAGTTTCAAGGGAAAGTGGTGAGTGTGAGACGAAGATGCTAAAACACCCTTATCAGGTAACCCTAGCTCTTTTATGTAGATTATATGGGATTGCTAGTGCATCACACTTCAAGCTCCAATGCAATTCATCGTTATATCATGTCATGATGTGCACCACAAGGTTTAATTGGGAGGCCATTATTTCCACGAACATGGAAGACCCAATTAAGAAGGCACAAGATGGTCTTCTTGTGCATAAAACAGAATTTCATATGTATTCATATCTGTCAGATACATTTTGTATTTTCCACGACTTCTTAGGCATGGGATTCCAATGGAATCCTAAAGAAACAGCCATACATGTATGTTTTCAAGCATTATGGGCACAAAAGCATGCCAGTTACTATAAGAAAATTTTTGAAGAATTCATCATGCCTTTGTTTTCAAAAATGGCATTTGCATATTTGTGAATGGATTTTGTTTCAAAGGTAAATGAGCATTCCCACATATAAGTTTCCAGTAGCTTAAGGTGTTCCAAAGGCATGACTGCCTCTAGAAAAATGGATTCCCTCAGTATATTGGTTGCCTCTAGGGAAATAGTTTCCCCTATCATATTGGTTTCCCCCATATATGTATTTTCACCTAGCATAATGGTTACCTCCAGTATCTTGGTTCGTAGGGATGTCGTTTCCCTAAGGAGAGGGACTTCGCATTGGATATGGAACACCTCCATAGACATTGCTACTTCCAGGTTGTGGAAAATCACCCAAGACATTACTTGGGCCTGGGGGATGGAAGCCACTAGAGACATTATGACTCTCTAGAAAGGGGAAACTACCATAAACATTAGGTCCACCTATAGAAGGTGTAGGATTTATCCCACTTGACACATTCCACCCAAAAGGAAATCCAACATTAGGAATAACCGAGATACTTGTAGGAATACTAGAGGTAGGTTGAGAACTACCTTTGGCATTAAGCTAAGGGTTTTAACCCCCACCAAAAACAAAGGTAGAGGTGGGACGTTGCAAGGATGCAACTGGTTGACTAGTGTTGGGTTGGCTCATGGATGGAATGGATGGCACAATTTTCGCACCCCAAAGGGGGAATGGGAATAAGACAGGTGTATTGGACGTAGGAGTATTTTCCCCACATGCAGGAGATGGGGGAGGTTGCACTAGGGTACCACCTTGGTTTCTTGACATGGATAAGGTAGGTTCTCCTCTAGTAGTGGATCTACTAACACCTGACATGACTGTTGGATGGATGAAGAACAAACACATAGCACTAGTAATTGTGCTCATGTGCATGGGCATGGGGCTGAAAGGATTGGTTAAAGGAGGATTAAAATGTGGCGCAATGCTTTCATACACTAATTCAACCTCAACTTGGTTGGTGGTAACTGGAACACTTTTTGAAATGATGGTTTTGTTTTCCTCTACTTGAGAGGTGATTCATTGCCTAGTGGATGGTGTTTCCTCCTCGACGGGAGAAATACCACGAATACGTTTAGACTAGCGAATTAGTATATTGGCCAATATGAATTATTAAAATACAATAAAATAAAGAAATAACAACCTAGGGTCAACTACAACACAAAACCAATAGCACATCCCTGGCCAAAATCTAGGTGATCAACGAGGAAACCAATGGATGATTAAGGGACTCTTCCAGAGGTGGGTCTCAATATGCCAATGAATAGGAGAGAGATAGTTATGGTAACCTATCAGACCCATGACTCCCAAGGTGCAATCAAACTCAAGAAGATGGATCCCTCTAGGGAAGTAAAAGGATATAATTATGTGTCTTCCTTAGGTACCACAAGCACTTCCCACTTGTAGTCACCCATGTAAGTATCTAGGAAAAGCAACTATGTTTACCACTTCATGAAATGGCGACCAAGCGAAACAATTGCAAGTCAATACTACTCACCCCAAGGACTATCCTCTCTTCCGAAACCCCTATACATGTGACAACCCCACCAAGACAAGTAAGGAGGGGATATCTCTTTCACCAAATTGGATTGACCTCATCCTTAACTCATGTTTGAGATGAGATTTCCCATCAAGCGCCCTCAATTACTAATGTATTTTTCTCTCTTTAATGACTCTAGTTCCATTTTCGTGGCTTTTAATAGTTTCCTCTCCAATCCTATTCCAAGGCCCTAGATCCTAGCTAATGTTGGTTTGATATGAACAAAAATATGTTTAATTGATTTTAATTATCATTCATTGTATGGTTGTTGATTTCTCACAAGGTGAACATAATGAGACTTTGGGGTGTTTTGGACTCTTGACTCTCTAGCTAGAAAGATGCAAGATGGGGAAGCACTTGTTTCTCTTTCGATGAACACATATCTATGACAGGAAAATAAATTTTTCTTTTTTTTTAATGTAACATTCATCCAATGCAAAAATCCCAATATATACACAAGCAAGTTGAAAACAATCCTTTGAATGTGATATTTCAAGAAAATTGTCCAAACAAATTTCATTTAAACCAAAACCCACACCCTAAAGATGATGAAAATGAATAAGTTTTTTTTTTTTCACGATGGCATGAACAAATGCATATGAAATAAATAAATATGGAAAACGGAGTTTTAGTTTGATATAATAGGGATGCAATAAAATTTTGATCACTATTCGCACACTCCACTATATTGCATGAAGACAAGCAACCCAAAACCAATGACAAAGGATGACTAAAGGACGACTAAAGGACACCAAAATTCTTAAGATGCCACTTGAAAACAAGTAGTATAAGAAGTTCCAATAGCATAAAAATATCACTAGAAGGTAAAAACACTCAATTCATATCACTATTCATTGACTTAAGATAATTCAATCAAATACAAACAAAAGGCAAAAGAAAATAAATGAGATTTCACATATATATATATATATATATATATATATATATATATAGATATATATATTATATTTTGGAGGAGGAAAAATTCCCTTCCAAAAACAACCAATTTAAAAAATAGAAATAAAAAAATTTGTTGCGAACCGATTCTGATAGAGGGAGATATGGGCATTTCAAATATGTGCATTTTTTCAAGGTTTCAAGTCACAACCATGGAAATCTTCATAATGTCATATCTTTTGATCAAGAGCTCCGATTGAGGCAAGGTTTGGAAATATTATTTTTCAAGATTTCCAATGGTCTACAATATGATATAGTTTGGATACATATTCAATGTTCAATCAAGGACATAAACAAGCAAGGATTTAGGAAAACAAAACTAGGAAAGAATAAATTCTCCTCCCCAACGGAGTTGCCAATTCTATTATGGATATTTCTTCCTGCACACAAGTCAGAACTCCCTCGGGTCACTTTCCCTTGATCCAAGATATATAGGGATGGTAGACCACTATGTTTTCTTCTCTAGATCCAAAACAATCACATACAAAACATGATGAAAAGAAGGAAGAAGGAATAACTCACCTTAGCATAGATTACCTCCCTTGATGATGGATTGGGGTTGATGTAGATCTGGTTGACATTTCTCCAGATCCAATAGCTAATCAATGTACACACATATAAACAAGATAAAACATTCCTCAAACCTTTCTATAAACATGTATAATATATGCATGTATTTGAAATAAAATCCTATATCTATGCTAGATCTAATCTGATATATTCATGGGGAGATTAGATCCACCACCAACATCACATATAATATCCAATCAATATAAACCATGCATTCATGAAAAAACTATGATGTGGGGGCGGGGGGGGGGTCGAGAAAACACACACACACACACACACACACATAAACAAGAAGAAGCACATCACATCATACCTTGAATCATGATGCAAGCCTCTTCGAAACTCCTTGCTCCACTCCTTCCTTAACTTATGCACAAAGGGATAATCTCCAATGAGAACAATATGGATCCATTATGGAAGCCACCATCATAACAATGCTCTTAAAATATCTCCTCTTCCCCCTTGAAATGCCTCCATTATATGGATAAATGGAGGAAGAGAATGAAATGAATCTAGAATCCTAAGGTCGCTCACATTCAAGTAGGATTGAGAGTTCCTAAGCTAACAAATGTCGATCCAACTCACTTCAAAAATTTTCTCAATAGATAAGGAAATAATGAGGCTACTAGCGGCTATCATTCCCTATAATGGAATACGAATTGACTTTATCCCTCCCTGTAGTGGTGCAAGGAGTGATAAATTTAGAGTATTGCTTCTTATTAATGTTAAAGGAGTGATAGGGCTCATTTTTACTAGGAAAATCAATTTAAAAGGTTAGAAAGGTAGTGTTTGACCATGATAAATTAGATATGTTTCCTCTAAGCTCTAAGGATGGAAAATAAGGGCATAATAGTCGAACTATAACTTCAAATTCAAATATTTCCAATAAAAATAGCCATCGACAAATATTTCCTTAGTGAACTAGTTTATTTCCTAGATATTTGAGTGCTTGATGATCAATATAAAATATAAATGGATTTTCTAATAGGTAGTGTCGATATTTCTGCAAAGCAAAAATAATTACTAAGGCTTCTCTTTCAGTTGTTGAATAATTGCTTTCAACCTTGTTTAATCTTTGGTTGGTGTAGGCCACTAGGTGGTCAAAGTTTTCATCCCCTAGTTGTGCTAGGACCGCTCTGAACACTATGCCCGATGTGTCGATATGGACATGAAATTTTTTCATCCAGTCAAGGAATTGTAGAATTGGAGCTTCGAATAATTTTATCTTTAATAGTTCAAACAAATTGTTACACTTCTTTGTCCATTTAAATTCCATATCTATTTTTAGGAGTTCTTCCATTATATAAGTTGTGTCAAAATAACGTTTTGTGAACTTTTTGTAGTAACTTGTATGGCCCAAGAATACTAATATATGCTTCTGATTAACAACAGGATTTAAGTCATGTATTACTTTTATTTTTGTTGATTCGAATTAAATACCATCTTTGCATACCTCATGACCTAGTAGTACACCTATGGGTGTGACAAATATGATTTACTTTATGTTTAGGTACAATCGAATTTCTCCACAACGTTCGAGCATTAGGCAGAGACATTGGACATCATCCTTTGGAATACTATATATTTTATAATCAATGAAGTATATTGCCATGATTTTGTACATATATTCTTGGAAGGATTTTTCTATGATTCTAGAGAACACAGCATGTGCATTTTTCAATCCAAAGGGCATAACTCTATATGCAAATGCTCCAAATTCTAGTAACAAATTTTGTCTTTGGTTTTTCTTGTTTGGCAATAGCAACTTGACTGTAGCCCAAAAATTCATCGATAAAAGAATAACACTCATGACCTACAACGTCATTTATAATTTCATCTACAAATGGGGTGGGGATTGGATCTATAAGGTAAGTTTATTTAATCCTTTGAAGTCAACACAAATTTGTAGTCTTTTGGGATCATGTTTCTTGGGTTGGATGACCATAGGGATGGGTAGTTCGGATTGATCGACCAGATAGATAATGTCTACTACTAGCATATTATCATTTTTTTCATCACAATTTCTTTATATTTATGGGATAATATGTACGAGCATTTCTTTATTGGATTTGCGTCTGGTACAATATTAAGTTTCATCTCACCCATCTCTTCTACCAATCCTTTTAAGTACTTATAATCCCTACCAAAAATGTATTTATATTCTTTAAGTAGGTTATCTATTTCGGTTGTTTGTTGATTCGACCAGTAGTCTCCTATATTAGCTACTTTTGGTCGATTATCATAAAAAATTTGACTTCCATTATTTTTATGTTTCCATCCATCCAATCTAGTGCTTTGGATTCATCCATATTCCTTTCACCTTCGTTAAATTTTGCATATGCTTGGGGAAATTTGTTGTTTTTGTCATCATCCATGTTGACTATTGTCACTACTAATAGAACTACATTGATCTACTGTAGAACCATCATATGGTCTTGTTTTCATCTGAATCTTTTAGCCGAGAGCTTTTCGGTTTCCATGTTTATCATTCTTACTACGGCATGCCTCAGAATTTCTTGTTGGTAAGTTATTTGTTTACACATTGAAGTCGACATCATGTCGACCGGATCCTTCTTTTGCACACCTTTTACTCGACTGTCAGGTTTTGCAAAAACTTATGTATTTTTTGTAGTCCATCTTCTAATTCTTCCTTTGCAGGTATGAATGAGAAGTTATTAAAAAAATTTACTTTTATTACTTCCCATTTTTTGGTTTCTCCCTTGGGTTCTTCGACCTTATACCATTTAATATGCAAGTCACCTAAAGTATCTAGAAACATGTGTGGCCACGTTCTTTCATCTTTGTACCCTATCCCTCATTATTAGGATTTACCATGTCTTTATCACTCTGAATGACTTGATATAACTTCCTTATGCTAATGTCTTCGTCACAAGGTTTTGTCCATGGCTTTCCTTCGTTAGGGTCGAGGGATATTATAATTATTTTCCCTTCCCCTTTTAGTTTTATCCTACCCTTTTCTAATGAGATTGTCGTCTTCATATTTATTCCCCACGGTCAACTAACCAAACCTATATATATGGGGTCATCCCATTGACTAAGTCTATGACCTCATAATCGTTTGTTGTCGATATTCCCATAATACTCATTCGAGCATCTTTTAAAACTCCAATTGATTCTATCAAGCCTTGATCTACTAGTTTGAGGTAATTTCGAGGTCTCACCAGATTCGGTCAGCCCATTTTTAGCCACATTGCTCACGATAGTATGTTTACTTGTGATTTGAAGTCGACTATACCTTGTCGAATCTGATAGTGTTCTATCTCTAAGTCAACTAGGGGGTCAATCCTTTAAATTTGTTTCTTCGTGATTTAGTTAGGATAGAATTTTTGAAATCCTACCATTTTATCGATGTGATTTTAAGAGACTTAACAACTCAATTAGTCTTCCTACCGCTTCTTCCTTAGCTAAGAGGACAAGGAATTCATTTAAGACATCATTTATATTCGTATGTTCTATTTTGTTTTTTTTAATTCTTCTTCTCAGACGATGTCCCATAATAGTTTTAGTACTTCCTTATATATTTTATTTTGCTTCCAGGGGTTAGGGTACTCCAATACTTTATTTTTTTAATTCTTGCACTAGGATTTTCCTAGGAAATGTCATTCCCTATTGTGGCGCATGACCTCATGATTACTTGTAAGTTTTTGGAATTTAATTAAGTGAAATTCATGCAGCTCTATAGTAGGTGGACAGTATTTTTATTCTGAATTTTTTCTAACATGATCAGGCAATCTTCTAATGAATGATCTTGAACACCATATTTTATATAGAATTTTAAATCAGTTCTATATTTTAGGGGACAACCAACTAAAGTGGTCGGTTTTGTAGAATATCCATTGTTTTGTGGATTCTGGTCAGTTGTTTGAGTGTGATAGACATTCATTTTGTTTCTTGCATTTAGTTGACATTTGGAAGTATTATGGGACACCTCTTCACAAATGGTGCACCATTTTCTCTTGTTATTCTTCAAGTTATGAGGGAGATCATGGGATACATGGTTAGTTGAACATTCATATATTTCGCAGTAACTCTTGGTACGTAATGGTCTAGTATCTTGTTGACTTTTGTCGAGCTTCCTGTAGTTGTCTTTGGTGTGGCCTTCATGCAAACAATTTGTACACCATAACTCTGAGCGTTGTATAGTGATTTCTTTAAGATACCTTTGTATCATGTCCATTCTCTCTTCCAATCTTTTATCGATGCTAGGAGTGATCCATTCATCATAAGTATTGATACATTGAGCTATTCTAAGATATTCTTTGTAATTTTTAGTCTCATGCATTTTGAGAGGTGACCTGATTCTGAGAAGTAGTCTTGCAACAAACCACTAGAGTAGTAGTTGGTCATCTATATTGTATGGTATCTAACTAAGAAGGTCTTTAAATATTTTTTCGTAATCAAGAATGTATTCTCCTAGTAATTACTTGATTTCTTTCAACTTATGAGCTGCTAGAAGCTTGCTATCCCGTGTCTTAAAAAATGCGAAAACAAATATGTTTGATTTCATTCTTTGTCCTATTATGGTTTAATGTGTTGTTCATAAATTGTGCGAGGGCTTGTTTCCTTAGAGCTCTTGCAAACTGTGCGACTAGTTTTGCTTCATCGACAACATCGGTTGCATCCCAAATATTTGCACATAAGAACTAATGTTTTTTGGGGTCTTCACCCTCTTCATAGATGGGTATTTGTATAGTGTGGTTGATCGCCATTGCCGATGCAATTGGTATAAGTTGACTTGATTTTTTTATTTCTGCTTCTTTATACATAACGATTTCGAAAGATCGTGACTCTTTGACTGTGCCTCTTTTCATTTGCAGTGTTTCTTCTTCTTCACTAATTAATTGTGGCAGGCGGGGTGCCTCCACGAGGTTCTAGTACTTGACGTGGATTCCAAATGCTCCTTCACTAGGATTTTGGAATGATGGAATCCTAGTTTCTGTCCTCAGGTCTCTCAATTATCATCCTAACAAGTCAGTTTGTTTCGTCTAGTTGATTCCATATTGATGTTTGATCGGGTTCAACATGCAAGTTACTGGCTAAAATTTCTCTCACAATGGCACTTCGAGGGGATTGTGATAGTGTTTTACATCCAACTACAACTTTTTGTCCGTCGATTCCTTCTTTGTCTTATGATTCTAATAGACGTACAACTCCAAATCCTACAACCACCCTCTATAGCTCTTCATACAAGGTTGGATCGGTTGTATCGACTCCCTCTTCTTCCTCTGGTCAAATGAACATAAACTCAGGTAGTGTTAGACTTGTACCTTCCTTTCTCTTTCCTTTTCTCTTCGACCAACAAGGACTTGCACCTTCTTGCAATTCTTCTCTCATTTTCCTTCTTTTTTTTCTCTTTCAATTTTCTAGATATTCGTTGTTGCTTTATCTGTTGATTGGATTTTTTCCCAACTTGTGTTATCTCCTAGTTTTCCTTTCTTTCTAGTTCGACTAGCATGTCTCTTTTTACTAGTACATCATGGTAAGCACCCCTCCAATTGTTGAACCGAATTACTCTAGGTTACTTATTTTCCCAGTCAGTAGAAATAAGTGTAATCAACGGTGGTCAAGGTTACACAATATGTTTGACCCCTTTGTCAATCAAGTAATGTGCATAGGAAACTGTCATGCAAATCGTCATAGAATATCCTCTTTATGTTGTCGACGGAAATTCTTCTTCAAACTCTCGTTCCTTGGAAAATCCATATGCAATCTTCTTGATCTACTCATAAAGATTAGTTTGGTCATTGTTGTTAAGCTTATGCATCAATTCTATATCTTCTTTACTTGGTGTCATCTACATTCTATTCAATAAATTTGTGGATTAGCATAGGCACATATTCCAAGATTTTTTCATGGGTTTTGGTAAAACACATTTTCTTTGTTTGCATGACTGTTAGTTGATTCCTTTTGGCGTAGTTGTTAATGTATTTCTTAACATTTCTGTACCACCACCTACACACTTCTTCTAGTGTCAACATTTTTGCATACATATCTCTATATGTTGTCCCGGCTACAGGTTAGGATCCCAACAATGGAACCATTGTTTGAATATAGGGGATTACACATTAGTTACCATTGATACATATTAAGAGATACATACGTGCATAAAATAGACAAAAGTAGATATGTTTCCAATAATTTGTTATATTATTAGTAGAAGGACACATTACAACTTATACCGATATCCTTTTTATATATACGAACTGACATATAAATATACATCACTGCTTACATATTCGGTTGCCCTGATAGGCCATTCAACTAAATAACTATAGGTCGATCAATGAACTAGGGTATCGTATTGTCACCTAAATCAACATAACAACACCCAAAGTTACCTAACAAAAGGAAATGTTTTACAAAGACTAACAATTTAATCAAGTTAGATCGTATCCATTACACTTCATTTTATGAGACAAATAATGCAGTATTAATAACTATAATGTATTCTTCTCCAATGAAGAGAAATGTAGTATTCCACAATTAACAACCATGAAGGAGTATAAGAAACCCACAATTACGTGAACTAATGAAATTATTGCAAAGAACCAATTCATAGCGACATAAGTTCCTACTCCAATGCTACCCCCAAGTTAGAGTGATGACATGGAAAATGACTCATTTCGCCATGTGTGTCTTCCTCACATTTATCAACAATCTAAAAATGAATCTCATGAACACAGGGGAAAATTGAAATAGTTTATCGACGAACTATATCTCCCCATTCCTAATTGCCTTGGCTAGATTCTAACGAACAAAAAATCCTTCAATCTCATCAATTTATTATTCAATTGCAATTCTACCAATTTGGATTAATTCAAAAGCCATGAATCATGCTTAGATTGTAATTTTGAATTGATGAAATAGTAAACTTGGGATTATTTCAATTTTAGTTGTTGAATTTAGGCAAAAATCCTCCTAGAAATGACGTTGAAAATTAGGTAATATGGCTGGATATTAGACTACATCAAACAAAACCAACCATTAATTTCTTTATAGCTTTCTTCATAAAATAAACTTATTAGTAATTCTTGATATCAATATTGAAACAAACTCAAATATCGAAACAAACTCAAACTCTGGTACATAATAAATCATTCCTAACATTTCCACGATGCTAGAACAATATGAAAATTGTAACACTTAAACTTCAACAATAAAGTCTTTATTGCACCATTACTTGCTAATGCTAACCCTAAAGTAAAGTGTCCTTGTCTTCTTTACAAAGATAAAAGGTAAAAAAAAAAAACTCATTGTTGACCTTCTCGCTATAACAAGCTTAACAACTCAAAAAAAGATGTAGCTCAAGTCTCCCACTCCCATTCCCTCATGGATAAAGGTAAAATTTAAAGTATTTTGTTTTACGTATATGCCCAATTATATCTCATATCTGCATCAGGAAAGATCATATAATCTCGGGAATAAATATATTCACTCATCTCCTCCATCTCCTTTTATGAGTTGCACACGATATCGAGTAAATGGAACCAACTCTAGAGATAAGTGCTGGCTTATGCATGGAACAGTTCAGGATTCAATGGAAGATAAGCAAGTTCTCCTCGCATGAGCATTTCATTCACACTGGCAGGTAACATTCTCACAATCTATAAATTAGGTCTATGTGGAACAAAGGTTAAGCTTTGATTAAAAACATAATTTATTTTGTGCACAAGCTGGTCAGGATGGCCGAGTGGTCTAAGGCGCCAGACTCAAGTTCTGGTCCTCGATTGAGGGCGTGGGTTCAAATCCCACTTCTGACAATTCTCTGTTTTTGAAAATCCTTTTTATAATATGAAATTTGTTTGGATCCAGCAGCCAGCTTTGCCTAACATTCCCGTATTTATATTGTTACCCTGGATCGAGATTTGCTCCTGAATAAGGAAATTCCATGCTTATCATTTCTTTCTGTTAAATATGAGAGCACTAAACAAGGGAATTCAGTGTAGTGCTGAGACTTAATGCTGTGATGTATTGGGGAATTCAGTGTAGTGCAGTGCAAGAGGCCTCCAGTTCGATTTCTCGAATACCCCGGAATATATACATCTATCCTGTAAGAAGTAAACAGGAGGTTGTTGTTCTTGCTTATGCTCTATAGATACTCTTTAGGGTACTCATTCTAAAATATAATTTTATGTTATGTTACTTTGTACTCGGTTTTATTCCATGATTCTTTATCATTACAAATGTAATCTTTGTATTGATAGGTTTTGTGAAATCCTCTTCCATACATGGAGATGCCTATATTTGGCCTTTACATCTACACTCCTTTATCATGCTTGTAGATTTTCCATTCCTGCAATGGTCACTTGGCGGACTATTAATAATTCAGAAACTTTGAATACAATTTGAATTTATTAATAATTCAAAAACTTTTATTACAATTTGAATTTATTCTTAATTTTAAACTGTATCTGCAATTAGTTTATGTTTTTCTAGTTCTAAATGCTTCTCTCTTAGGAAAAATGATCTTGTGCAAGGAGCATCCGTTAGGCAAATATTTACATCTTATTCTTCATTCGTTTTGTTTTGTATTGGGCATGTTGTTAGAATTACTGTCAGTGAAGCTTACTTATAGTTTCCGAGTGATTAAAAGCGAGCTTTACTACAAATTTCCTAACAGATCTGATGTGAAAGTTAATGATGTAGAAAAAAAAAATACATGAAATCCTTTATGACATCATCTCCATGAATGCAGTATAACGCCTTTAAAAGATACAATATCAGGCATAGACATTAATGGCTGTCATTCAAAACTTGAGTAAATATTGTAGTTGAGTCGATTCCATGAAGACAAGACACATATAGGTCTGTTATTGCTCTTTGCTCTTCATAGTTTATATAGCACTCAATATTTCCTAACAGATCTGATGTGAAAGTCAATAATGTGAAAAAAAAATACATGAAATCCTTTATGACATCATCTCCATGAATGCAGTATAACGCTTGTAAAAGATACAATATCAGGCATAGACATTAATGGCTGTCATGTTATGATTTAAACGAGCAAGATAAAATAATATGTGAGAGAAAATTAACAATAAGCAAGCAACCATTCATATAGACACATAGTTTACTCCGGAAACCCCATTCGGGGAAAACCAGCACCTAATGAAGATCTTCATTACATGGCCAAAAACGGCCAACAGGACCAAGTGAGCTAGCCACCAACTACCTCCAGGCCACTTTCAATGGAGTACACCAAGCCCTTTATAGGCTTCATTACATGCAAATACAACTAGCAAGAAACCACGGGCTGCCAAAACCATGTGCCCAAAACCACTTACATCCTTGCTCATTCCCGAGTCAAGGTTAACCCTAACATGTCATTCAAAACTTGAGTAAATATTGTAGTTGAGTAGATTCCATGAAGACAAGACACATATAGGTCTGTTATTGCTCTTTGCTCTTCATAGTTCATATAGCACTCAATATTTCCTAACAGATCTGATGTGAAAGTCAATAATGTAGAAAAAAGAAAAAAAATACATGAAACCCTTTATGACATCATCTCCATGAATGCAGTATAACGCCTGTAAAAGATACAATATCAGGCATAGGCATTAATGGCTGTCATTCAAAACTTGAGTAATCATTGTAGTTGAGTTGATTCCACGAAGACTGATAGATTTTATGAAGGGGCAGAGCAAAAACTGAAAACAGAGTATGGCCTAAAGGCAAACACAAAACAGGGTATGCAGTCGACCAAAAACAGAGACAGGGGCAGGCTTTGCAATGGAGCTCTGAGGCTCTTCTACCACATTCCAGAACTAAAATGAACACCCCAAAAATACATTTAACATTCGATGCCTCTTCACCCGAGGCTCATTTACTTCTACACCCAACGCATTAAATCTTTGTACAGCGGTTGGTGGATACATTTAGTTGGCGGGAGGAATTATCTCCAACACTCCCCCTTAATTCCGACCATAAACAAACTACTAATATCTAACACATGCATACAATGCCGTCATAGGCTTTTAACAAAAAACATTGAAACATTAATGCCTGCTGGTCTAAGTCTCAGCTAGGCTTACATTAGTTCATGTCAAAACTCAAAATTATCTTACCATTCTTGTCTGCTGCATGCTGATGCAGCGGCTTCTTTTTCTTTCGTTTGCGCCAGACCTTGAACTCGGCATTCTTCTTTACCTTCTTCTTCATTCTCACCTTCTTCTTCATGTTTTCTTCAAGCTCCTTGGGCTTGATTCTTTCATCAATGTCTGCAAATTCTTCAATGGCTTGTTGCCTTGTGTCTTCATCTTTAAATTCTGACTTCAGCATCCTTAGTTCGTATGTTGTGGGAATTTCAAGATCGCACATGCTGTTCACATCCTTCATTTTGTTTTCATCCTCTTCATTGGCATGCTGCCATGACATCAACTGATAATAGTGTCTGATTTCTTCAACACTCCATTTCATAAAAATGTTTTCAGCTGGTTTATCTTCTTCCTCTACATCTTCAATGCAGATTTCTTCATCCATGGTGCTGCTAAGCACTCTTGGCATGTCACAATGCCCATCATCACAGAATTCAAATGCTTCATCTTCCATGCAGCTTTCGATAATCTTGTCAAAGTCTTCAATAAAATTACAATCTTCATGGTCTTCATTATACTTATCAGCTCCAATGCTGCCTTCTTTTCCATTTTCTGCTTCAAATAAGGACATCACATTGTCCACATTCTTTAGAAACTCTTGAATGATTTCATCATCATTTTCATTTACATTTTGCTCAATTGCAGGCAGATTTCTATATGCACCTGCACATGCACAAACATCTAACCTGTTAGAATAAATTTCTGCCCTCATGGGCATGCTCTTCATGAGCACTTCTTCTTCGATTTGTTCTACTGCTTCAGCTTCTTTTTCAGCCTCTATTGGTTGTCCTGCAACTTCTTGAGTTTCTAATTCATCATTTTCCGTTGCTGCTATGGCAGCTTCCTCTTCAACATCATCTTTGTTATCTTCATCCACTTGTGGCTCTGCATAGTGGGCTTCATTGTTCTCAAATTTATCAAGCTCTGCTTGTGTGACAGAGTCCTTGACCGTTTCATACGAACATTCAAATGCTTCTATGGATGGAGTATCTACTGCTGCAATGGCATTTCCATCTTCATATTCATCCACAAGTGCCTCTACACCGTGGGATTCACTAACAGCTTGGCTGTCTTCTGCTTCAACTGCAGGATTCTCAACTGCTGCTTCTTCAACATGCTGTGACATTGTTGGCTGCTTGCACATGTTACTCCCCCTTTCACTGAACTCCTCTTCCAAGATTCTCCATGCTTCTTTGGAAGTCTTTGCTGCTGCAATCTTGTGGAAAATACTTTCATCCACAGCTCGTTGGATGAGATGCAGGGCTAATTCATGCTGCTGCAATTTTTGGTCTTCAGTCAGGGCTTCAAAAGCCTCTAAATCTAGTGGATGCACACATTCATTTTGAACTAAATACCACAAATCCTCTGCTCTAAGAAAACTTCTCATCTTAATAGCCCAAAATTCATAATTGTTACCTGAAAAATGTGGGGGTACGAGGAGAACTCTGCTGCTCCAGTTATCCTGGTTCTCCTCTTGGACTTCAACTGTGTTAATAAGCTCCTCTGCAATGGGAACTTCTCCATATCTCTGTGCAAAATAATTTTCCTCTGCCCTTGCATTTCTTCTTTTGATCTGTTTGAGTCTTCTTTGATAACCCATTTCTTCTCTTCTTTGTTCCAGGTGTCCTGTGCTGGCAATTGGTCTTCTTCTTGCAAGTCTCCTACTTGCTTCTCCTTCCCTATCGCCCCCTAAAAAAAATATACATTTGCTTGCTGGCTGCAAGACCTGCTGTCGCAGAACCGAAATTTAGTCCGTTTACTGGAGTTGGGCATAACCTGCTCTGGCGTCTGTTCTCCTTTGTATGTTTGTCATATATGGTGGCGTTGTTGATGATCTGCCGAGTCCCCTGGCGGGTCTTTCTTGGACGTTCTACAGCACCAGTTGTCCCAGTTTGGAGTCGATAGTGTGGCAGCGCATGGGAGTCTATTTGAGTGCAGACATCACACAGGCTGCAGGATTGCTAAGGCTCCACTTTCATGACTGCTTTGTCCAGGGATGCGACGGGTCGGTGTTGTTGAACGCGACGGCAGGTGAGCAAACAACTCCCCCAAGCTTATCACTGAGAGCAGAGGCTTTCAAGATTATCAACGACATCAAACAGAATGTAGAAGCTGCCTGCAGTGGAATCGTCTCGTGTGCAGATATCGTTGCCTTAGCAGCCCGTGACTCCATTGCAATGGCTGGAGGACCATTCTATCCCATACCTCTCGGTCGCAGGGACAACCTTACCTTCGCCAATTTATCAACGACTCTCGCCAATTTACCTGCCCCAACGTCCAACGTAATGGTGCTTATGAGCATTTTGGGTCCCAAAGGCTTGAATTTCACAGATCTGGTGGCTCATTCAGGAGGACATACAATTTGGCAGAGGCAACTGTTCGTCCTTCGAAAACAGACTATTTAACAGCACCACAGGTGTAAGTATGCAGGATTCCACTGGTCTCACTTCCAGGCTGCTCTCCTACACGCACCTCTGCATGATCACCTTCTCCACGCACAGCCTGCACGGGCTTTACGCTTGGCTATTCTCCTGGCGACTTCACCACCACACAGCCTCCACTGGCTCCTCCACGAGCTCCATCCTCTGTAGCTCTCTCTTGGACAGGCGGTCTCCTCCACTAGTGCA
Source organism: Larix kaempferi (assembly GCA_027924585.1). NCBI lineage: Eukaryota > Viridiplantae > Streptophyta > Pinopsida > Pinales > Pinaceae > Larix > Larix kaempferi. The sequence continues at coordinate 3,721,167 of BSBM01000222.1, forward strand.
CCAGACTCCTCGGGATCTCCTTCTCCAGACTCAGGCTTCTTACTGCGCTCGATGGACTGGCTACAGCCCACAAAACAGCCCACAAAGTTCTCTCAGGTGATCTCCTCCTCCACGATGGAAACAGAGAACGGGCTGGTTCCTTTCAATCTCGACGGACTCGGCAGCTGCTCCAGTTCTCACGGCTCCTCTTATTCTCTACAACCTTCTGCGCTTCACCTCCAGGCTGGGGATCGCCCCATGGGCTCTGATACCATGACAGATTTTATGAAGGGGCAGAGCAAAAACTGAAAACAGAGTATGGCCAAAAGGCAAACACAAAACAGGGTATGCAGTCGACCAAAAACAGAGACAGGGGCAGGCTTTGCAATGGAGCTCTGAGGCTCTTCTACCACATTCCAGAACTAAAATGAACACCCCAAAAATACATTTAACATTCGATGCCTCTTCACCCGAGGCTCATTTACTTCTACACCCAACGCATTAAATCTTTGTACAGCGGTTGGTGGATACATTGAGTTGGCGGGAGGAATTATCTCCAACAAAGACAAGACACATATAGGTCTGTTATTGCTCTTTGATATTCATAGTTCATATAGCACTCAATATTTCCTAACAGATCTGATGTGAAAATCAATAATGTACAAAAAGAAAAAGAAAATATGAAACGTTTTATGACATCATCTCCATGAATGCAGTATCGCATGTACAAGATACAATATCAGGCATAGACATTAATGGTTGTCATTCAAAACTTGAGTAAACATTGTAGTTGAGTCGATTCCATGAAGACAAGACACATATAGGTCTGTTATTGCTCTTTGCTCTTCATAGTTCATATATCACTCAACAGCCTGGGATAAAGGGCACTCAAAGTCCTGTCTTTGGCAAAAATTCAGTTCTACTCAAATTTTCACCTTGAGCATAGCTTTACAATGATCACAATTTGATGCAAGAGCATATGACACTGCAGCTATCCTGCATGTTTTCTTATGTTTGCTTAATTTTGGGAACTATTTCGTGATTTAAGAAAAAAATTGTAATGTAGTGAAATATCTTTGGTCCTTAGTGAACTGTTGTCAATAATTAAAATATGAAGCATTGTATTTGTAATTTGAACAATGATGATAATGGTAAGGCATAAACATAAAGTTTGTGAATGAACAAAGAGTCTTTGGCTTTTTTTTATTTGGTTTGTGTAGTGTGGATGGGTGTGGGTTTCAAAGGTCTGTGCACAAGCTTTGTGAATGTAATGAGCCTTGAGAGCAGTGATCATTGATTCAATAAAATTGCAGAGATTGTAGTCGAGAGCAGTGACCATTGATTCAATAAAATTGCAGAGATTGTAGTTGAATGTCTTTGCTGTATTTTTTTGGTTGTAACAGACTCTCTAATGTCTATTAATATTGATGTCTTTGAGAATTTCTGGTTTGTTGCGAATGCTTTCACTATGTGACTTTGATTTGCAGGCCACAGGCACTGCATCAAGTGGTGGTATGAAAGCAACTGTGTAATGTCTATTAATATTGATGTCTTTGGGAATTTCTGGTTTGTTGCGAATGCTTTCACTATGTGACTTTGATTTGCAGGCCACAGGCACTGCATCAAGTGGTATGAAAGCAAATAATTCTTGCCTTGTTGGAGATTGCAGATGACAGAGAAGACAAGACGAACATTGTTGTTAAGAATAATTTTGTTATGATTAAAAAGATGGTGTAAACAAAAGGGCCAAGATGAGACAGTTTGCATGTGCAGTAAATCACAGAAGACAAATCCTACTTGTTAAAAGCAAACCCAGAGATAATTCCAGCATGAAGAGAGTATGTTGAGGAGAATTGTTGATCTACCATTAAATGAGATCTTATTAAGTAAGCATTCTATCCATCCAGAAACATCAAATAACCATTCTACCAAAAACTACTAAGATAGTAAGCAAGAATTCTACACTGTCAAACAAGTGGAGGTAACATCACTGCCAATGTCTACTTGATCTACCATTAAATGAGATCTATTATCTTGTCAGATCAAAGTTGCTGATGCTGGGGCTGCTCGTGGATGCTGAATTGTGGAGGAAGCTGGAATGCTGAGAGGAAGGCATGCTGCTGAGCGCGAAGAATGAAGAAGGTGCTGCTGAGCATGAAGAATGAGTGTGCAGGCTGCATGGAGCATGGGCGCAGAAGGGAAACTTGAGGATAGAGAGGTCGTGCTGCTGAATATTGGGGAGTGATGAGTTTGTGCAGACCACATGTATATTGGAGGAAGAGCTAGGTGAGGATGAAAGAGAGGGCTGCGTGAAGGTTGAAGGAGAGGGCTGCGTCCCAATTGAAAGAGAGAGCTGCATGTAGGAAGCAGACGTTGCCTCATCTCAGATGTCCTCCACTTTGCTCGAGCTGGAGTGTGTCCTTTGCATGCCAACAGATAATGGCGCCACTGCCTCAGAGCTTGCACAAGGCTGCTATAGTTTCTCTTAGCATCTGAAAGATATTCTGAGTGGTCAGCAACATGATGTCCTCCCTGAGGTAGCTGACTCAATCTCAAATGGTGAACCCAAGTGTTTCCCGAAAATATCATTGATGAGCCTCATGAAGGTGGCATGGGCATTATCCAGGCCAAAAGGCATGACCTTTCATTCGACAAGACCGAATTTGGTCTTGAATGTTATCATCCACACAACTGTTGGGTTCATTCGAACCTGAGGGTATCTTGGTGTCAAATCCAACTTAGTGAACCATTTAGTACTTTGTAGGGTGTCAAGTAACTCCTCAATCCGGGGTAGGGGGTAGCGGTTCTTCATCGTGGCCTTGTTCAAGGCTCGATAATCAGTGAGTAGGCGCATTTCAGGGGTGTCTTTCTTGGGGATAACGAAGGCTGGGGAAGCACAAGGAGAAGATGATGGTTGAATGTGTCCTGAGTTGATTAGTTCTGTCAACTGCTTTTCAATTTCCTCTATTTCCTCTTTTCCTTTGATATATCAGCAAATTCTTGGAGAGGAGACATGGATTTTGGGATGGGATGAGGGGTGTTGTTTGGTTGAATGGGGCGGACCAAACAAAGAGGTACACATTGGTTGAGATGGGCATGAGGGGTTTTTTCTTTTGTCGGATTGGGTTTGGGTGGGGCTGTTGTAAGGATATAGGTGTGGCCATCCTTGGTAAGTTTATACTGGCGAGATTTGGCTATATAAATGGAATTCCATTGGTCCTGGTAAGGGAGGCCGAGAAGTAAGTTCCGTTGGTCCTGGTAAGGGAGGCCGAGAAGTAAGTCAACACAATCTAATGGTGATACATTACAGAGTACAGAGTCTTTAAATTGACCGATGGCAAAAGTTATCAAGCAACGATGAGAAACCAGAAGACGGGGACCATCCTTTTGGACCCATCCGAGATGATATGGTTTCGGGTGAGGAGTGGTGGGTAGATGGAGGCGCTGCACTAGCTCTTGTGAAACCAAATTTTTCTGGCTGTCGTTGTTCATGATGAGCAAGGCCAAGGAATTTTTAATTTGGTAGTTATGATTAAAGATGGGTAGGGTAGATGAGTTGGAATCTTCAGATGTCATTAAGATCAATGAGGGATCTACTTCAGCAGGATTCTCAAGAGAAACCTCCTCAATTTCATCTACAAGTTGGGATGAAGTAGCTTCTGTGCAGAGAGTTGTGTTGGTCTTGAGGGATTGTAAAACGCGACAATCTAAAGTGTTGTGGGAAATAGTCTTGTGGAAAGAACACCACTGTGTATTGGCATTTTGGTTCGTAGGATGAGTGGAGGGAAAGCGAGATGAAGTATTGGGTGTGGGAGTTTGTGAACCAGAGGGATTTTGGTTGGGACGGGATTGAGGAGTACGACCCCAAGGAGCTATCTTTCTTTCGATTGCCATTGCTCTTTGAAAAGATTTATTTAATGTAGAATTTCAAATAACTCAACTTCTCTACACAACTGAACCAATAACCCAAAATTAAATTTAAAGATTAATATGTCTTGTGGGTCTGGAATGTGGAGCAACAGTCCAATCTTGGAGAAGTATTCGATATAGGCTTGTACCCCTTGTGTAGGTAGTTGTCGGAGCTGGTGCCATCGGATCCATAAAGACTAAAGATACCCGAGTTGATAAAAATGATCTCTCAATGCTTCACACATGCGAGCCCAAGTGCTGATCGGTTGAGAAGAAGAAGCCTCTGTTGAGGCTCCAATGTCTATTACCAAGGTGGTATTTTCTTGCTCTGTGTCTCACCAGGTTTGAGAAAGTCCTTCCAACTGTAACACTGCAATCTGTAGCTTTCTCTCTTCAGTAAGGTCTGTGCAAGTCCTGAAATATGTGGAAAGGCTGTGGATCCATGAATCCACAGCTTCTCCATTGGTTTGGCCAGCGAACTTAGGGAGTTGGAACCGAGTATCTAACCAGAATGGATCTGGGTTGGTTTGTTGTTGCATCCTCATTAACTCATTGAGAGAAGATGCGAGGTCCTGGACTGGATTAGAGGCATTTGAATCAGACTCAATGGCCAATGGATCTCTTCTAGGAGCCATCTTGTGGAGTAAGCAGGATTGGAGGCCAAATTTTTTTGTTGCTTTTGAGATAAATCTGTTGTATGCTCTGTGTTGAGTACAGAGGGCGAAATGCACTGGGGGGGTGCTGTAAGCTTATGAAATAAAGGATTGGCTAGAGGGAGAGATATGTGGGCATGAAGATCTGTGAATCTCCTCTCTTATGGTGGAGATCTGTGAGTGCCTTGGGAAAGATCTGTGAATCCACCATCAACTGTAGGAAACCCTAACAAGGGTGTGAGATCTATTAGAAATCATGAAAACTGAGAAAAAAAATATGTTAAGAAAACCCTTACTGCATATCTTGCTTCTCCTTCGGATCTTGGGCTCTAATAACAATTGATCTACCATTAAATGAGATCTTATAAAGCAAGCATTCTATCCATCCAGAAACATCACATAACCATTCTACCAAAAACTACTAAGATAGTAAGCAAGAATTCTACACTGTCAAACAAGTCGAGGTAACATCACTGCCAATGTCTACTTGATCTACCATTAAATGAGATATATTATCTTCTCAAATCAATTTGTTGATGCTGGGGCTACCTGTGGATGCTGAGTCGTGGAGGAAGTTGGAATGCTGAGAGGAAGGCGTGCTACTGAGCGTGAAGAATGAAGAAGGTGCTGTTAAGCGTGAAGAATGAGTGTGCAGGCTGCATGGAGCATGGGCGCAAAAGGGAAACTTGAGGATAGAGAGGTCGTGTTGCTGAATATTGGGGAGTGACGAGTTTTTGCATACCACGTGTATATTGGAGGAAGAGCTGGCTCAGGATGAAGGACAGGGTTGCGTGAAGGTTGAAGGAGAGGGCTACGTCCCAATTGAAGGAGAGGGTTGCGTGTAGGTTGAAGGTTGGGTGCATTGGTGGAGAGCGCGAAGGATGTATTGAAGAGTTGTGTTATGGAAGGGAATAAATGTTGGGTCGCAGAGACAGCGTGAAGGATGGAGCAAGGAGAAGGGCGTGAGTGTTGTTGGCATGCACCCTGGATCCTGCTCGTAGAAGGGGCAACATGTAGATGGATGGCAGGCAGCCTGGATCCTGCTCGCAGAAGGGCAACGTGTAGATGGATGGCAGGCGGCGTGGAGCTAGGACACAGAAGGGCAGCATGAGGATGAGTGGAGGCTGAGCATGAAAGGGGGTGAATGCACGATGCATGTGAAGGAAGGTTTTGGTTGCAGGTTGAGCGTGAAGGAAGGGTGTGATGAAGAGAGAGGAGAGGGAGTGCGCGGGTGGGGAGTGAGATGCGCGTGGAGAGAGGAGAAGAGCTGGAGATGGGCATGAGGAAGAGAGATGGAAATGGGGATGATGGCGGGTGGCGTGAAGGTGGAGCTGCTTGTGTAGATGGGGCATCGTGAAGATGGTTGCCAGGAAAAACGTTGAGAGTGGAACCCATTGGTAGCCCAATTCCTCCCTGTTTAGATCTGGAAGCGTCCCCTGCTTCTATGAGAAGTTGAGGAAACAAACATGTTGGCAGGCGGTTAGGATGGATCAGTATCGTAACATCGTGGGTGCTGCGATACTGCGAAAGGCAGAAAGTTGAGCCCAAATGATGTCCCTTTTTGTAATTTTTGGTCAATTGTACCGCGATATGCGGAGTTTTGGGTCATTTTGGACCATGTCAGTTAGTTTTGGGTCATTTAGACCATGTCAGTTAGATATTGGGTCAGTTGCTCGAAGTGTCGGTTAGGAAGTTGTTAGAAAGTGGACAAGCAATGTAAAGGCGGAAGCCTATATATAGACATAGAATTGTATGTGTTGAATAATCTTAGATCATGGTATGCATCTTGAAAGCATGCGTCTTTGGTTGTGTATCTGAGATTGAGAGATATTGGCGAGATCTATATTTTGCGGAAATATTGTATCTGAGTTTTTGCGGAGATAATATGATATGACGAAGCCGTTTTTGCGCAATCCCTGTGTTTCTTCTGTTCAATTATGGTAATGCATGTTGCAAGATATGAATGATGCAATGTTTCCTTAAAGCAAAATTTGCTTTACTGTTATATTTGCTGCAATGATGAATGTTTCTGTTGAATGATGCTACGAATATAAATGATGTCTGGGTGAATTGCATAAGATCTGTTTTTAATGTTGCAACAAGTTAGGAATTAAGCCACAACCATCCTCCTTCATTCGGCGGAAACATGGTTCCGTCAACTCTTCCTGAACATCTCGGGTGAGACTTCATCTGCTCTGCAAGTCTTGCTGGACGGGGTAAAACCTGTCTGGGCCGGTGCTCAGGGAGATCGCGATGCTCTAGGCATTGACAGTGTGTGGAACCCCTATCGACTAGGTTTGTGTCAACAAATGGTTCCGTTGCTAGGACTGTAGTGCGAAGTGAAAGGAGGATATGTTGTGGCACCCGACGAAACAGGAAATCCAGAAATGGTTTGATCAGAAGCTGTAGGAGTTTGCTGAAGAAGAAAGTCGAAACTCTCGGCTGACGGTAGATCAGTGGGTGGAAAGGTACATTCACGACGGTCCGCACGAATATTTTTTCTGTGAGTTCCCAGTCATTTTGTTCGAGTGGTTGGCAAAGTTGACCTTTCAGAAGAGGAACTTTCAAGGCGGTGAACCAACAACCTGGACCCCAAAACTAATCCAGGAGCTGTAGGAAGTTGATAACAAAGCATCGCGGGCTGTCGAAGTTTGGATTGATAGCATATTAGAAGGCTATATCACTGAATTTGCGGTTGATACGAACAAATCCTATAGTGAGGCAGAAAGGTATTTCTTCCACGGGCCACGAGGAAGGTTTCTGTTGTCACTCCAACTGTCCATTAGGATGCTTATTTGCGAGAATGGTATATTGAAGATACATTTGGATCAGTAAACAGCCTGGTGGGCGGAGGTCGTGGGTACCGCGACAGAGGGGGGCGGTACATGGAATGATAAGGGGTAGATGAGTGCAGGTCATGACGAGACTGTGAGTGAATCCGAGGAAGAGAGTGGTCTTACAAGGAGAGGAGCAAGGTTTCGACAGGAAAAGAGGCAGAGGACAGGAGAAGGTCCTGCTGCGATCGAACTGCAAGGCTGCGAAGGAAGACCACATGGGATGAAGTGACCTCACATCTCGGACAAGGACAACTAGGCTACGCCCAGGATAGAGGCAGGACCAAACGCCGACACCAACGTACCCACACCTCCGCTCACTATCTCTCAACAGGTAAGGAATACTACTTCGACACCACCGAGATCATCAATTCCACAAAATTTAATTGCTAGTAGCTCAGCGACTGGAGGAAGGAATCCCAGGATGGCAGGGGAGGACACAGAGTTACCGCTGTTCCACGAAAATGGAATAGATAATCCTAAACAATACTAGTTTTTATGTGAAGCCGTATGGACAGTAAAGCAGATTATCGATGGTGACGCTAAGAAAGGACAACTAGCGACAACTCTTCGAGGTCGCGCCTTAGACTGGTTTATGAAATTTATGCAGGTTCCTGTCGGCACCCTAGCAAAGACACTGGATGAAATTCGCACAGGACTAATCGCAGAGTTCCAGAAGCCCAAATCCGAAGCACAGTATATTACAGAGCTTAAAGAGATTAAGCAGTATCCCAATGAGTTTGTGTGGGACTTTGATCAACGGTTCAAGACGCTGATGGAAAGGGTTAGATTTGATATGAGCACTGTCCAGCATAAAGAATGGTTCATCGCAGGACTGCTTCCGTACATTAGACTACTGCTGATGCAACAGAACATTACGACGCCCAGTGAAGCTCTAGAGATTGCAATGCGGTTGGAAGCGTCGCCGATTGGTGAGAATGCAGTCGGGATGTCACAGATCCAATCACAGTTAGCCAATTTGACCATACAATTGCAATATCTGAAGAAGGGCAAGGAACAACGTGAAACAGTCTGGTGCACGCGATGTCGAGGAGAGGGGCATACTAAGGATACTTGCCCAGACTTTCGCAATTATTTACTTTCAGGAGCACCGAATTCGTTGAACGGTGGCGGCATGCCGTGGTGTCGCATTTTCCATGTATATGGTTATTCCCATGAGGAATGCCAATATATGCAAAAGATGGTCACAACATTGAGGAACCGCTATTGTACATTTTGCAAATTTGTGGGCCATGACGACAAAGATTGCCGTTCATATGGGTTGTTTCAGGAGAGAACGTATGATGCATTCTATGTGAAGGACGACCAACGTGCCGTACAACAACCGCAACCGCGGCCACAGGTAGCCCAACCGCTACCTCAACCACAAGTGCAGTTTGTACCGCAGCAGTTCATGCCGCAATATGCTCCGATGCAGATGGCTCCACAACAGCCACAATACGTTCAGCAACCGCAGTATGCACAACAAGGGAAAGGCATGCAACCGAATCCTATGCTATAGTAGTGTAATCAACCGCCATACCAGCAACAAGGGGGGTATCGTGGAGGATACCAGGGAGGACGGGGTGGAGGATTTGGTCGCAGAGGAGGACTAGGAGATCACGGACCTGTTCAATGTTATCATTGTTCGGTATGGGGACACTATCAGCGAGACTGCCCCCTGTTATAGACACAGTGTACCTTCTGTTTTGTTACCGATCACACGGTTCAGAATTGCCTGCAGTTGATTGCACGGTGGCAAGAAGGGAATGTTCCGCAGCTGCAGAATCAGAATCAGGTGCAACAACCAGTGCAGAATCAAGTACAACAATTGGCACAGAACCAGAATCAGCGGCCGAACCAAAATGTGAACCAACCCGGGAATCCACCACTGAACCAAACCCAGGGTGTGAATATTGCGACAATTTCTACGGAGCCAAGACCGCAAGATGCTTTTGTCGCTATTGTCCCTCGTGGAGGTAAGACAACTGGGGAGGATAGCTCACACTCACTGATTCGGTTGGCAGGACAGAAGAAGGTATCATTTGACATTGATGCTGAACGAGAGGCATTCCTTCAGGCACGTTGCGCATTGGACCAAGATCACCGTAAGACTATTATTTACGACATGCCCTCTGCTTTTGATGCCAACACATTGCAAGCGTTTCTGGAAATTTGCTTATCTTTGGAAAAGGACCCTAGTGCTCTTGTTGAGATTGAAGCTCTACTGCAACGACCTGCTTGGGGTCGACGAGAGTTTGTGGTCAATTTCTTACAAAGACGGAAGATGGGTAAGGAGATGCGAATGAACATTCAAATTGGAGACTATGATGTTGATTCAGTTATTCTGGATCTTAGTTCGGATGTCAACATCTTAACCAAGCAGGCTTGGCAGAAGATGGGGAGTCCGCCATTGAGTTGGTCTCCTGTACAACTCAGGTTGGCGAACCATGCAAAAGTGACACCAATTGGGCGAGTTCCACGGTTGGTGTTGGACATTGAGGGAATGAAGATATATGCCGACTTCGATGTCATCGAGGTAGTTGAAGGGGGAAGCTCTTATCTTGCCTTGCTAGGGATTGGATGGGATAATGACAACGCAGCCGTCATCAACTTTAAGAAGTGCATGATGACCTTTGAAAACCGTGATCTCAGATTCATCGCCCCATTGGATCCAGCTGAGGGACGCAGGTATATTGAACTAGTGAAGGACGACGATCCTAGCGAATGGGACCATGCATTCAATATTTAAAAAGATTATATTCATCCGACTGCCAACGGTGAGCTTGGATGGCGCAGCGACAGTTCTGCATCCTCCAACTCTGATGATGCGCTAGAGAATTGGCAGAACCGCTTGCATGAGGTATTGCTTCACAAGTGTGGGTTAGTGACGAAGTCCTTATGCCACGTTGCAACTGAAACTGTTACTCTCCCAATATATGAAGGGCTTCTTGGGTTGTTTGACTTTTGGTGACATTTGAAGAGAGAGTCTCAGAACCACAACGATTGTTGGCATTGGAGGAAGCACTGAAGGTTGCTCCAGCACGTTGGTGGGAAACCCATAAGAAATCGATTGTAGAATGGTCGCAGCACCGCAAATTGATGCTGGTTTGCTATGGCGATACCGAAGTCTACCACATAGGGAAGTACGATGGACAGAATGATCCTGGAAGTCACTTGATGGAGTGTCAGCGATTGTGGGCATCGCGACCACGAGATGAGTGGGTCCATGCCTTTATCCATACTTTGGATGAGATGCCGCGATCATGGTATACTGCAGCCGAGTTGCGCGGGGAAATTTCGACTTGGTTGGAATTGACAATATGTTCTACCCATACGTTCAGCTTTGCGGATTCCAACCTAGATGTTCACAATGCCTTGCAGCTCATCCGCGATGTAATTCTGAAGTTTGCTCCGGTGGCATATCCTGTGGAGCCACATACACATTGCCAGATGCAGTCTCTGAAGGAATGTTATAATATCACTGGTGGGCCAGAATATGGTGATAATCCGTGGAATGTCAATATTCCAGAGTCTGAAGGAAGTCGCGATGTTGTAGCCCCTGATGCGCCAAGTGATTCGATTAGTCAGTCGTTGAAGCTCCGCAAGATCAACATTGGGATAAAGGACAATCACAAGTTCGCAAATGTTGGGGACTATTGGGATAATGAGATGATGAGCAAGGTCACCGACTTGCTGCATGAATTTCAGGACTTATTTCCCACGAAGTTTTCTGAGATGAAGGGAATCCTGGGCGATCTAGGAGAGATAAAGATCCCATTGAAACCAGATGCCAAACCAATTAGGCAGCGTCCCTATTGGTTGAATCCGAACCATAAGGAGAGGGTCAAGGTGGAAATTGATCGCATGTTGGATGCAGGTATTATTGAACCAATTGAAGAGTCTGAATGGATCAGTCCTATGGTGGTGCAGGACAAGAATACCGGTGAAGTGCGCATTTGTGTCGACCTGCGGAAGCTGAATGATGCATGTTTGCATGATCCCTCTCCGACCTCGTTTACCGATGAGGTGCTCCAAGGTGTGGGTGGCCAGGAGATGTATTCCTTCACGGACGGGTTCTCAGGCTATCATCAAATTCACATTGCGAAGGAAGACTGCCACAAGACGACTTTTGTGACAGAATGGGGTTGTTTTTAGTACATGGTGATGCTGTTTGGATTAAAGAATGCACCTACGATATTCTCGCGGGTTGTCGTTGTTGCGTTCAAGGATTTTATTCAAAATTTTTTACAGGTGTACATGGATGATTGGATAGTCTATGGCTTAATCCATGATCATCTGGCGAATTTGCGGTTGATGTTGGAGCATTATTGCCAGCATCAGATATCGTTGAATTTAAAGAAGTGCATTTTTTGTGCACCATTTGGAATCTTATTGGGTCACATTGGATGCAAGTAAGGATTGTTGGTCGACCCAACAAAGATCGCGCTCATTTTGAGCTTAACACCATCGACTAATGTCAAACAGTTGAGAGCAACATTGGGACACACTGGGTACTATCGCAAATTCATCAGGGGGTATGTAGCGATTACGACCCCTATGGATAAGTTATTAAAGAAAGATGCGTATTTTCAATGGATTCCCTAATGTCAAGATAGTTTTGAGACGCTGAAGGCTAAGATGGCTATGGCACCTAAACTGGGATTTCCGGACTAGAGTAAGGAATTCCATTTCCACATCGACGCATCATCAATCGCACTTGGTTTGGTGTTGATGCAACCAGGAGAGGGAGATCTTGATCACCCCATTGCTTTCGCGAGTCGGAAGTTGTCATCCGCAGAAAGGAATTACACCACCAAAGAGAGGGAAGGCCTGGCGATGGTCTATGCATTGCAGAAATTTCACCATTACTTATTGGGAGGACATTTTAAGATGTTCATAGACCACTCTGCATTAAAATACCTGGTCAATAAGCCTGTGTTGGGGGGAAATATATGTCACTAACTGCTTATTTTTCAGGAGTTTGATTTTGAAGTGATCGTGAAGCCAGGGCGGTTAAATGCTGGACCTGATCATCTGTCGTGGATTGAGACAGGAGAGGAGCCAACCAACATTGAAGACGGGTTGTCGGATGTGCAACTGTTTAAGGCTGAGGTCACGGATGGCTACTTTGAAGAAATCATTCAATTTCTCACAATGGGTACCGCACCAGAAGAGTTCACCACTAGTCAGAAGAAGAAATTGGTGGTCAAAGCTACAGACTTCCAGTTAATTGCCGGGGAGTTATACAAATTGGCAGCAGATGAGATATTGCGACGTTTTGTTTTGCCTCATGAGCAAGGTCAAATTCTGTCAGAAGCACACGCAGGAATGGATGGTGGACACTATGGCGGTCGTGCGACTGCCAGGAAGGTGCTTCGAGCGGGGCTCTGGTGGCCTACGCTGCACAACAATGCGACAGATTATGCACGATCCTGCGATGTTTGTCAGCGAACCGGGAAGCCCTCCTAGAGGGATGAGATGCTGCTGACGCCTCAGCTGACACTATAGCCATTTGACAAATGGGACATGGATTTTTTGGGATCAATCAACCCTCTAGGGAAGCGCACTGGTGCCAGATATATCATCACAGCGACAGATTACCTGACTAGATGGGCATAGGTTGCACCAGTTGTTGATTGTTCCACGGCCACAGCTGCGTGTTTCTTGTTTGAGAACATTGTCACTCGCTTTGGATGCCTCAAGATATTGTTGAGCGATCAAGGTAGTCATTTTCTCAATCTCACCATCAGCGCATTAACTGAGGAGTTGCAGATACAGCACAAGAAGAGTATGCCATGTCATCCACAGGAAAATGGAACGGTGGAAGCTTTCAACAAGATATTGGAACATGCGCTGACAAAGGTGTGCAATGTGAACCGCGATGACTGGGATCTAAAAATCCCAGCAATATTATGGAAATATCGCACCACGTGTTAAAGGTTGACGGGACAAACACCATTCAAGTTGGTGTATGGGCAAGAAGCAATTATGCCTATGGAGTACATCGTTCCAAGTCTACGCATAGTGGCAACAACAGGTATGGATGCTGCAGCGGCATTAGAAGAACGTCTTGTGCAGTTAGTACCATTAGAAGAAGATCGCTTTATCGCAGGATTCCACCAGAGTGTGGAGAAGGATCGCCAGAAGGCTTGTCACGATCATCACATCAAACACAAATAATTTCAGCAAGATGACTTGGTGCTGATGTATGACAGCAAGTTTATGAAACATCCAGGAAAGTTGCAGATGCATTGGCTTGGTCCATAATGCATCAATCGCATAACCTCAGGAGGAGCGGTACAGTTGCAGCAGTTAGATGGGGTGATGCTCCCCAAGTTGATCAATGGTAGTAGGTTGAAGCCCTATCAATCGGGCTTGGAGAAGCGCGATGCTTGAGTCGCATCGGTGAAAAAAAAAATGCAGGTTGATCGGTGGCAGGATGGTGCACCGACATAGACAAGAATGCGCAAGCAGGGAGGCTTGTGCCGCAATTTAGGAACGGTTCACGACAGTGGCACAGTCGTGACAGGGTCAAATCAACAATAAATGCCGAAAGTTCAAACAGTTAATTACGGACGCTCGTTCAAATGATGGGCATTAATGGCGGATCCGACCAATCGGCTCGCAGGATCGATGACGGATTTGGGTCATTAAGACAGGATTTAGTCTGAGTTAATGCAGGATTTAGTAATGATTACGAGGGATTTTGTTGGGCGCTGTAAAAACGGGTCGAAGTTGGTCAGAAGGCACCATTTGTGGCAAGTGAGTTCAGTTGAAGAATCGGGCAAGGTTGAGGTTGTGTTGCAGAGAGTAGAGAGCAGTTGAAGAGTGTTGGGCAAATTTTGGGATTCCGTAGAGCCATTTGTTGGCATTGAGGGAATTGAGCATAGCATGCTGAGTGAGCCAGAGATAGTGGATATTTCTAGTGAAGTTGAGTCACCTCTCCTCCCTGCTACTCATTTTGAGGAGGAGGTCAATTTAGTGACCGAGGTTGCTAACATGCTGGTGGGATCGTCTTCCATGGTCCGACAAAAGAGAGGAGGGACGCATCTTAGCTTCGACCGGCCTGAGAAGCGACACACCCGTGCTACTTCCCAAGTGTTGGAAGGCATTGCTATGGAAAGCCCATTGAGTTCGAGCATTGTGGAGTCTGCAGTTCATGCAGGTGTTTTTGCTGTGGACACCCTAGGCTACTGACCGCCATGTAGAGATGGGGCGCAGCTGAGGAAGGTCTCTAAGAAACACTGGTATCAAATACGGATGCCGGCCATACCGCTAGGGATGAGTTGCACTACCGACATCGTACCGATGTTGATGCAGTTGCGGTACGATGATCACGACTTGTTGGCATTGGATGATGTTATGTCGAAACCATTCCAGCGACGAGCACCAGGGGAGACCGGTCCGGCACCACGCATTCCACTTGACTAGGGACACGGCTTGGAGAAGTCTGGAGTATTGGGATTGATTTACATGCCACATTTTGGGCGGTTGACGGAATCCAATGCCTACGTCAAGCAGTTGCTGGCCTGTTTTCATGGTGGAGTGTTATGGCTGGATAGGCAGGTCACCGTGATGGTGGACCTGATCTCTGAGATCACAGGCTTGCCCAAGGACGGGGTCGACCCATCGAAATACTTTTGTGGGAAGAACAACGACAAAAATATCGCGTCAAGACTAAGGAAGCGGTACAAAATGTAAAAAGACGGACGAGCCTACCGCTTGGATACTATCAACGAGCCTGCAGTCAATCTTGGGGCACGAATCTTGGCTACCAAGCTCCTGCAGAACACTCGACCCAATCAAGGAAACTCTGGGGTTGTTTCCTGTGCAGTGCTATGTGCGGTGGGCATGCAGATGAACTGGTCCTTGTTTTTACTTAACCAGTTGATGGAGGATGCATTGGTGGCCAAAGCAGGGAAGCGGGAATTCAGATATAGTTGGCTGCTCATTTTAGTCGCCTTGGTCGTCTAGATGGAACCTGACGACTACCAAGGCATGGAGGTGGAAGGGGTCGAAGAACACAAAGGGGCGCGCTACCAAAACTTATGGTGGGTACAGGAGCCAGAGCGACTCAAGGATTGCACTACGCAGTTCTGGTTTTATTGGGAAGTGCTGCAGGCAGTGGCTGAGCGTATTCTGCGGATCACTCAGGCCACTGTCGACAAGTATAAGGGGATTTCCCGGTTCGCGATTGGTCCACATAGCATCTATGTCCTGGCGCACCGAGATCCAGATAGACAGTGGTTTCAAACCCCCTATAAGATAACAGACGCTGATTTGGAACCGATTTTCGACGACTGGTTGGTCGACTGACGCGTACCAGTTATTTAGGAGGCGGAGTATACGGGGATACCATCTGATGTGCCAACTATCAATGAACTGCATCAGCTGTCGGATGATGAATCATTGCATACCTCGTCGACCGAGGAGCGTCAGCTTGAAGAAAACAGAACAAAAAGGCACCAGGAGCATGGGAGAATTAGTGGGATACCCCTGTCGTCGGAGGCGCAGTTGGGCCGACTAATACTAGCAATCACTAATGCATCCACCGTAGCGACCAAAGCGATGATGATGAAGACAGATGAAGGTTTCCATGCACTCATTGCTCGTCTGGAATCTTTGTGTGAGATGGTTTTGAAGAAGGAACCAGAGGATGCACCGGTGCAAACAACTGCCACAATCAGCACTGAGCCGCGGGTCAGGAATGTTGATATTCCCCTGACTGTGCTTGTGACAGATAATGAGGAGTTGAAAACTTTGTTGCAAACGATAGACAAGGTGGCTGTCAACATCAATGCTCTACCAGCGAAAGCGTTGACAACTATGCAGGTGGTTGCCATCCGAGAGATGGTGGATAGGATGCATGATATCAACAGTCAGTGCCTACGGTTGTAGAAGAGTGAGGCAGCAGCTAAGGAAGCAGTTTAAGAACGAACAGGGAGGGATGCTACAACGTGACAGGCTATAGACAAGCTGGAAGAGGACATCAAGAAAGAACGAGCTGAGAAGGCTCGGGTGATTAGTGAATTGAAGCAAGAGCAGGATCGCCTCATTGTGGAAAAGGCCAATCTGTGGGATCAAAGTGTGCGGGTGGAGACAGTCATTACTGAGGCTTGTCACCATGTACCGAAGCCCACCGCAGAGTTGGACGTGCTTCAACGCGTGCAGTGACTGGGGGCTGCCATTATCCAGTTGCGGCACAACAATCAAGAGTTAAAAGCTCTGGTGGATCCTAGTACACCCCAAGTGCAGGTGGACGACCGCAAATGGGCTATTGAGGAGGTAGCAACGCAGATGGAGGAACTGGAAACAGCAGCGACAAAACTCGCAGCGGACATTGTACAGTTTTGGGGCCGAATTGTTCAGGACGAACAAATTGAACAATTGACCAAGTATTGATAGGAGGCGGAGGGGCAATTGGCTATACTAAAGGTAGCGATGCGCACAATGCCACCAATGGAGCAGGTTTCCAAGTCTACGTACTTAAAAGAATTGCAGCAACGCGTCACCAAGGCCGATGAGCGACAGAAGAAGCACGCTGCACAATTGGAGGAGTTCCAGGAAGTTGGCGGTCAGTTCATGACAAAAGCCGATGAAGTCCTCCAAGCGGTATAGGAAGGTCGTCGACAAGTTGCGGCGAAGCTCACTGAGCATCCATATTACCAGGATGTGATCAATAGCCAGGCAATGGATATGGTGGCAAAGGAGCAGGTGACGACAGTCGAGCAACAATACGAGGATTTTTGGGTCAAGACCACAAGGTACACCATGTCGTGCTAACGTGGCTCGAGGGCGAGCCACAAGATTGTGTTGGGGGCCTGTTGGCAGGTAGTTAGGATGGATCAGTATCGCGGCACCGCGGGTGCTGCGATACCGCGAAAGGCGGAAAGTCAAGCCTAAATGATGTCCCTTTTTGTAATTTTTGGTCAGTTGTACCACGGTATGCAGAGTTTTGGGTCATTTTGGACCATGTCAGTTAGTTTTGGGTCATTTGGACCATGTCAGTTAGATATTGGGTCAGTTGCTCGAAGTGTCGGTTAGGAAGTTGTTAGGAAGTGGACAAGCAATGTAAAGGTGGAAGCCTATATATAGACATAGAATTGTATGTGTTGAATAATCTTATATCATGGTATGCATCTTGAATGCATGCGTCTTTGGTTATGTATCTGAGATCGAGAGATATTGGTGAGATCTGTATTTTGCGGACATATTGTATCTGAGTTTTTGCGGAGATAATATGATATGATGAAGTTGTTTTTGCGCAATCCCCGTGTTTCTTCTGTTCGGTTATGGTAATGCATGTTGCGAGATATGAATGATGCAATGTTTCCTTAATGCAATATTTTCTTTACTGTTATATTTGTTGCGATGATGAATGTTTATGTTGAATGATGCTACGAATATAAATGATGTCTAGGTGAATTTCATAAGATCTATTTTTAATGTTGCAACAAGTTAGGAATTAAGCCGCAACCATCCTCCTTCATTCAGCGGAAACATGGTTCTATCAACTCTTCCTGAACATCTCGGGTGAGACTTCATCTACTCCGCAGGTGTTGTTGGACGGGGTAAAACCTATCTGGGCCGGTGCTCAGGGAGATCGCGGTGCTCTATGCATCGACAGTGTGTGGAACCCCTGTCGATTGGGTTTGTGTCAACAAGACGTTTCCTCATATCAGATGTCCTCCACTTTGCTCGAGTTGGAGTGTGTCCTTTGCATGCCAACATATAATGGCGCCATTTCCTGAGAGCTTGCACAAGGCTGTAGAATTCCTTGTCACAGGTGCTATAGTTTCTCTTAGCATCTAAAAGAGATTCTGAGTGGTTAGCAACATGATGTCCTCCATGTTTAAGCACTGCGCCAAAAGCACACTGTGAGGCAACTAACTCAATCTCAAATGGTGAACCCAAGTGTTTCCCAAAAATATCATTGATGAGCCTCATGAAGGTGGCAGGGGCATTAGCCAGGCCAAAAGGCATGACCTTCCATTCGACAAGACCAAATTTGGTTTTGAATGTTATCATCCACACAGCTGTTGGGTTCATTCGAACCTGAGGGTATCCTGCTGTCAAATCCAACTTAGTGAACCATTTAGTACCTTGTAGGGTGTCAAGTAACTCCTCAATCCAGGGTAGGGGGTAGCGGTTCTTCACCGTGGTCTTGTTCAGGGCTCGATAATCAGTGAGAAGGCACATTTCAGGGGTGTCTTTCTTGGGGATAATGAAGGCTAGGGAAGCACAAGGAGAAGATGATGGTTGAATGTGTCCTGAGTTGATTAGTTCTGTCAACTGCTTTGCAATTTCCTCTGTTTCCTTTGATATATCGATAAATTCTTGGAGAGGAGACATGGATTTCGGGATGGGATGAGGGGTGTTGTTTGGTTGAATGGGGCAGACCGGACAAAGAGATACACACTGGTTGAGATAGACATGATGGATTTTTTCTTTTGTTGGATTGGGTTTGGGTGGGGCTGCTGTAAGGATATAGGTATGTCCCTAAAAATCATATATTGTCAAAAAAACCCTAAAAATTGTCATAAATTCAAAACCCTAAAAATATTTGGAATTTGCAAAATTTGGTCCACCCCTCAATTTTTCCCTAGTTGAAATGTCCACAGATCTTGAAGGGCGTCTCATTTTTCCCTAGTGCATTGGGAAGCGATAGAACCCTAGATCTCACTTACCTTGGGCCACATTAGGGTTTTGACTTCACCTAGGGCTTCTTCCTAGCCTCACCCTTCATCTTTTCCTCAAAGTGCACCTTTTTGAGGGCTGCCTTGGGATACGTGGAGGTGCATTGGTATATGTGAGTTGCATTGCAATCTGTGAAATTGGAAAGGTGATTGATGATATGCATGATTAATTATTGAACTAACTCCTTAGTTAGGTCAAGTTGTCTTCTGTATATATTGTTTGACTCCATATAAGGAATTGATCTAGTTACAAGGTTGTGGAAAGGTATTTGCATGTGTGCTGTTTGCATGTATCATTTAGGGCTCTCCCTTGGGTTTAGGAGTTACTTAAAGAAGTTAGGAGGCTAGGATGTGGTGATATTTGGGCCTAGACCTCTTCCACATGCTTACTTCACTAACATTTAGTCTACATTGTGTTTCTTATTTATGACTGTTAGTTTGAGCGGTAACGGGGCAAAAATTAGAAACCTGGGATTCGTAAATATCCCATTCGTTGGTTCAATTGATGGATGGGGACGTTACAAGAAGTCAAATCTCACTAATGACAAATTTTCCTTTTGAATATTCGGATCTAGCTTTGCCACAATCCTGTTTCTCTATTACTACCCAAGATCAAGCTTTTCCCATAAAACATGATATTCTATTCCATCTCAAATCTATAGACCAAAACAAATACAACTAGGGGCATTTGATCTAGTGGTGTGATTCTTGCTCTGGCTGTAAGAGGTCCCAAGTTTGATTCTCAGAATTCCCTTGTATATTTATCTTCTTCTCTAAGCCTTTTTGTCCATAATTCTTCGTCGTTAGTAAATCTTTGCACTAACCCTTTTTGTCCATAATTTTTCATTAGTTTGTAAATCGTTGCATAAATAGATTTTTGTGAAATCCTCTTCCATATGTGTAGATGTCGATATTAAGCCTTTAGATCTACAATCCTTTACTATGATGCTTGTAGGTTTCCATCCCTACAATGGTCACATGTTGGTCTATTGGCAACTTGTCTACAATTTGAATTTATGCTTAATTTTAAATTGAATGTGCAAATTAGATTATACTTTCGGAGTTCTGGGTGCTTCCCTCATAGAAAATAACATCATAATTGGAGTGATAGTTTTTAATTGAGAGAAAAAATGGTGTTTTCGGCATAGTGGTCTTATATGACGTCAAGATAAACCACCCCCAAAAAATTGCAA
This sequence comes from Larix kaempferi, assembly GCA_027924585.1. NCBI lineage: Eukaryota > Viridiplantae > Streptophyta > Pinopsida > Pinales > Pinaceae > Larix > Larix kaempferi. The sequence continues at coordinate 3,741,434 of BSBM01000222.1, forward strand.
TTGAACTCATTTATGTTTGCTTCATTGTGGCATAGTATCGGGGTTTAGTCACCTCAGATTTGTGAATTGGCATTAGTTGATTATATGGTTATTATTGGGGCATGAATAAATTGATTTTAATAATATCTCTTTTTCATTATCCATCTTATTAGATATACATTTTAATTATATATATATATTTTATTTGGGTCATATCATACATTTTCCAGCCATCACTGTCAAGTTTCAATAAAAACAAGTTTTAAATATTGTTAAATTTTAATTTTACTTCAAAATTTAGGCACTGCTAACCACTTAGTGACAAAATCTTAAGACTAATATATTTCAAACACTCTCAACGATTAAGTGATGAGTCAATTCTAGAGTTATGTTTTGTGCGACTAGTGAGTGGCTTAGTGGTGTGAGAGGATGGGTGCGAGAGCAACTTCATGATGTGATAGGGCAACTATGAAAGCAACTATGTAATGCGAGAGTGCATGCAACTACGATGTCATGGAGTGAGCAATGATGTTAGGTGGAATAGTACGAGAGGAGAGTAGAGTTAGGTTTTACCATCATGGGGTTCACGGTATAGTAGACTTACAATTGAAAAAAAACAATGTATACCCTTTGCCTAGTGTCTTGAAATTTCTCAGGGACGTGAAGAAGTTACTCTAGAAATCCTTGAAATATGCTTGGAATGGATCAAGTATAATTTAATTGTCCTTGAGTCTTTATTGTCATGACCATTTCATAATGTTTCCTCGACATTATTAAGTCCCCGAAATGCCAAAATAACAAATATAAAGGCCTTTTAGGTGAGGATGCGTTTCCATATAAGTTTGAAGGGTTTCATATATTAAAAATAAGTACAAAAGGTTTTTTATTAAAAGTACATTTTTATCGTTGTTTACTATGCATATGATCTTATGGTAAGGAGCAATGGTAAGTGTTAGCACTAAATCCACCTTTTCAAGCATATGGGAAAATAATTGATCATTTGCAAAAGATGAATAATTAATCCTGCAAGTTACAGGGTTTCTGCGTTCGGTCAATCTACGCAAAGTGAATCGGTCCCTAAGAAATCCCCGAAAGGGCTTTGTCCGATGGGTAGGATTCCACGCAAAGTAACAATGTTAATCAATGCAAATCCTCATTCAAGGTATCCATTGATATCATGTTTCATATTTCCAAGCAAGGATCACCACAAGAATTTACGCAACATTTTGTAGCGTCGCTTATTTTAAAACTACACGTGTGCTAGAACTTCCTGTAGATGACAGGATTATGTTAAAACAGAAAGGTGCTACAGAACTTCCTGCACTATAGAATTGCCTATAGATGTCATGCTTATGTTAAAACAGGAATGCGCTACAGAATTGCCTACACTACAGAATTCCCTGCAAGTTGCAGTTTTGATTTAAAGTGGAATTTTCAATTTTCTATAAGTCTTTAAGGTCTAACAAATTGTAAAATGTCTTGTTGAGCACTAATGTTTTATTGGCATGAGAAGATAGATTCATAGTCAAAGTGAACAAGATCTCCTATTTTTTTAGGATCTCAAGTCCAATGAAGAATTTACATTTTAAATTGTAAAATCTCATAAAAATCAATTTGATATTGTCGTAATATTTAAGGATAGATTTCTATCCTTTCTTGATTTCTATCCTTTCTTGGGGGATCTAGAACTAAATTTTATGAGGTAATGAGATCTCTATAAAAATATGGAAAGAGAAATAGGAAAAGAGTAAGCTAAACTTTAGATCGTTTGCACCAAGAATCCGACAATTTTTCCAGCGAAAATCCGGCTGAAATTGCTTAAATGAAAGTTTTGGGTTGCTAGAATTGCATAATCGAGGTGCCCCAGGGGTAATCGAGGTCGCTGAATCCATTCCTACAACCAAAATTGCAATTCAAGCAACCCAAATCGCATTTTCAGCAATTTCCCCTTCTCCGGATTCCTGTGAAAATCTCCCGTAAAGGTGCAAACGGTCTAGAGTTTAGCCCACTTCGGAAAAGAAGGGGGAGGTTTTATGGACTGAAACTAGAGATCGATTTTGTAATTTTCATACAACTAAGTAATACACTAAAGTTCATGCTTCCATATCAATCTTCTATTGTATATTTTGTTCTCCATTCTATCTTTACTTCTTCCGATTTGAATGTTTGATTATTTCTCTTTCACATAAATAATTAAGTAATTTGCAGATCTAATAGTAACACATTGTGTTATGACTTGCCTGCAATTTACATTTACATTCAAAAATTCCACTTCAGTACTTAACACTGTTTTGTTACTGTAGTTATTCTACATGAATATATTTTTCCTTCCTTCTTGATTACATGTATATTCATTCTTTTGTTGTGTTTCTTCTTTCATTTCCATTTATATATGGTACAGTCTCAGTAAATGTATGCCTGAAACCTATGAAGTTTTTTGTTTGGGATACTTTTTGTGCATTAAACCTTAAGACCTCTCTTCCATCAATTGTCCTACCAACTATTTAAAACCATTCCTAAAACAAATCTAAAACTTAAATCATCATCACATCTGAGGTGCTTTGACTCTTCCCTTTAGTAGTCAAGGTGTAGACTTTAGGGATAATAGTAAGACAATTATTTATATCTTCTTATTCATTTATTTTGTATTTCTTCTAATGCTAATACTACCACTATTTAGAGAGTTGTTTTCAAACTAATATTTTTGTTCATAATTAAGAGCAAACTCTACTAAATATTTCCTATAAACGAGATTTAAGTGAGAGTCAATATTGTAGAGAAGATAAGAAAATACATGTTTAGCGACTGTATGTGGGTTGCTCCTCTACAACAAGTATATACATATCTAATCTCATTTATAGATTAACCATTTGACATTTAAACATAATTATATGTTGATATCACATTTAAAAATATCGAAATAAAAGGATGCATTTATGCAAAATAGAAAATACAATTATACATTGAACTTGGTTTTTCTGGAAGACCTTCGTCAAGTTCTTGTCAATGCATTCACTTGCATTGTGTTCATTGAGCTCCCACAAACATTAATCGGGTTTCCAATCATAAGATCCATTGGTTTATCACCCTGCATGCTCCCAATGGGTACTCTTCTTCCCCAGGGACCCTTAAGAAGCAATGAGGTTGTATGAAAGAAACACAATATCAGCATGATTGGAAGTGGAGCTTCACAATTTCAAGCCTCTCAACCTTGACCACTTCCAAGGGATCAAACTCCCCATCACTAAAATTTTAACAATACTCAACCATTTTGTAAGAGGAAAAGATGATCCCTAGCTCATCTCATTGCCTTTCTTTTCTAGAGTTTTAAATCTTTGATACATGTTCTTTTCCATACATGCATGTGTGCACTCGAGTCTTCTTTTCCCACATGTGTGCATGCACTTGAGTCTTATTATTTTCTTTAATTGATTCTTACTCTTATTATTTCCTTTAATTGAGTCTTATTCTATTTCCTCTCCTTAATTAAAAGGTATGTTTTAGTCAATCTTCTCTTTAACTAATTGCTTGCCTTTGTCATGAACATGTTTTTTATTTTATATTAGTGGATTAGTTATTCAACACAAGCTATTATAGATTTATAAAATTATAATTTAGTATTTACAAACGTCAAATTACAAATATAAATTTTATTTGTTATTTAAATCTTGAAATGCTTCATCATTCATGTTTACAATGTTGTAATAAATCGGTGTTACTATTTTAACTTTTAACTTTTAAGTTATTATTTAGTAGTTAACTTAGAAGTTAGAACTATTCAAAGTTTCCAGTTTTAGATCTTAGCCATGTCTCGAGTCTTTACTATTTAGTTTTGACAATGGACAATGAACAATGATGATTGGACATATTTATTATTTTCTTTTATAATTTCAATTGCATAATTAGTTTTAATTTTTATTTCAATGTTTTCAATATATATATATATATATAATTGTCGTCCTCAACCTAATGTCCTCTGAAAAATTGGGGTGCACTCTAGCCATCCCGGAAGTTTGTCTCCACATCCCTCGTGTCCCCACGTCCCCGAGGCTAGTGCAACATAGGAATTTACCAAGGTTTTATCAAATATGCCATGATCATACGCATGCCCTTCAAATAGACATTTTTTTGCAGTGAAGACATGATATGACGATTGAGATCATGTTAACTCAATCCACTTGTATCTTGTTGAGATACTAATGGTCATTGAGGAATACGATCGACACCTTATTGTGTGCCCCTCAGTCAAGCCTTGTGAATGACCGAATCCACGACCTACCATCATGACAACATGCATTTTGTGGGAAAAAGACTCACTCACTTTTCAACCCATCACATGGAATCCTCTGCTATTTATGGCATTCATTTCCCCATGCAACACCATTACCCACGAGTGGATCAATTGGAAATAATGATCTTGTGCCTGCACACATGAAATCCATGTGCACCAAATAGTTCATGCAAAATATCAATTTTCACATTATATCACCAAATAACATATTTGGGCTCAATCAGGTGCCCATCTGACATTTATGTCACCTTGCATTAATGTGTTTTCTTGTCAAAGCACCTAACAATAATTGCAATATATATTTACATTTATAATTTTCATGCATCATATCGCCAATGGATAGTCATCATACATAAATCCATTTACGACCATTTATTTATAACATAAGAAAAATAATATGGTGATCATCATGCAACATAAATGTTTTAAATTTTAGCATCAAGACACATAGTATCAATTTGAGTAATTTGTGATCAAACATGTTCAAATAATAAATTTCTAAGCAAAACGAGGCACCACATACCTGTTAATTTTTTAGCATTAATTCAACATACTCTAGGATCTTTACTAAGAGAATAACATGTACAGCATATCTACAGCATATCAACCATAGACACAATAGCAATCACACAAGAGACACAGAGTTTCCTGGGGGAAAACCAAGAAGGTGAAAAACCCCTCAACTTCCTCAGAGATAGAAAGAGCAATGATACAAAACCCAAGTACAAGAGATAGTCTCCTAGCAACAACTTATCCTCCTCCACTAGTGCGCCACTCTCCAATGAGTGTATGAGTGAGAAAGTGAATGATCAAATAGAGTGCCTCCCGCACTCTATTTATACTTGACTTGACTTCCCTAATAACCTTTACTAGGTCGGACTCAACTCAACCACATAACATAATGTTGACAGGGCCGACCCCCAATAGGGTGGTCTAATAACCCTTTAACCCACATAACTTATACAAGGTCGACCCCATCAAGGTGGTCTAATAACCCATCAAGTATAAGTTACGACACTTACAATATAAATGACGATACTTCTGTATAGAGGAATAATACCATCTCTATAGGAGTACAATATACATATGTGAAATACATTCCGAAGTTACAAATACATCAACACTCCCTCTTAATTAGGAAGGTATTTCTCGACACAGATCTGCTAGCACAAGTATTCTTCTCTGGATCATCGTCATCGTCACTGCTGCTGCTATCTCAATGAATCTCTGAACTACTCGTCATAGGAATTTCTACATAGCCAGCCCTTTTTCATGCTGGATGTAGGCCCACCACCTGTAGGTCTTCATCATCAATGGCCATACTGTGGAGCCTAGGACTAATTACGTGCATCAACAAAACCTCGAAAGAGCATCCCAGACTGATTACAAGCATACTGATTAACCTATCGAATCTCCCAGTATCTTTTGCATGTAACTGGACAACCTATCCATGGCCACGGAGTATCCTCCTGATACTCATGATCATACTGATCATCTCATCTCATCGTCCACGAAGCACTGCCTAGATTCACACAATACAACACTTACACTCACCAGCATGGAAGGACTTTCCTCTGACCATCTGGGAAAGGCTCAGCACTCACATCAACGCACATGGGAGAACACATCTACCACCATGTCGGAAAGGCTCTGCACTTACTCAACGCACATGGGAGAACACATCTACCACCATGTCGAAAAGGCTTTGCACTTACATCAACGCACATGGGAGAACACATCTATCACCATGTTGGAAAGGCTCTACACTTACATCAACGCACATGGGAGAACACATCTACCACCATGTCGGAAAGGCTTTGCACTTACATCAACGCACATGGGAGAACACGTCTACCACCATGTCGGAAAGGCTCTGTGCATTTGTGTCTTCGGACTCATCACTCATGATCCACCTGATCATGTAATGTATCCACCTGATACATATCATCACATATGATCATCCTGATCATCATCAAAGCATCATCCTGATGCATATCATCCAGAGTATCATCCTGATACTCATCACACATGATCGTCCTGATCATCGTCACTGCATCATCCTGATGCATGTCATCTAGAGTATCGTCCTGATACTCAACATATATGATCATCCTGATCATCGCCACTACATCATCCTGATGCATATCATCTGGAGTAACATCCTAAAGCTCATAATCCATGATCATCCTGATCATACAATGCATCCACCTGATGCATACCAAGTATCTACCTGATACATAAATGCATGATCCAACTGATCATACCAAGCATCCAACCGATGCATATACATATACATGACCCAACTGATCATACCAAGCATCCAACCGATGCATATACATATACATGACCCAACTGATCATACAAAGCATCCAACTGATGCACATACATATACATGATCCAACTGATCATACCAAGCATCCAACCGATGCATATACATATACATGATCCAACTGATCATACTGAGCAGTAACTGGAGCATCATCCTGATACTCATCACACAGCGATTACATCCACAGCCATGGGAAGGGTCCTCCTCTCACCATGCTTTGAATGGCTCCTGCAAATGTGTCCATCACTTCTTCCTCGAAGTGTCGTCAATTTGAAGAACACCAAGCCTCTCTCTGAAGTACTCAAACTTCACTCTGGCTAGTGGTTTCATCAACACATCTGTAACCTGCCCATTCATCGCAACATACAGGAGCTTCACTGCTCCTCTCTGCACCATACCCTTGATATAGTGATATTTGATCTCAATGTGCTTCAACTTGTCGTGGAACACCGGGTTCTCAGACAGCTTCACACAACTATGGTTGTCACAAAAGATACCAGTAGCCTCCAGTGGGAGATCAAATAACTCAGACAGTAGCTTTCGGATCCATACTGCGTCACAACTAGCCGAACAAGCTGCAACATACTCTACTTCGGCTGTACTCAGTGCCACGCAAGACTGCTTCCTACTAAATCAAGAGATCACACCTGATCCCATACTGAAGCAGCACCCAGATGTGCTCTTCCTATCTGCAGCACTGCATGCCCAATCTGAATCAACATAAACCTCCTGGTTAAACTTTTGATTCGCATCATACTTGAGCCCATAATCAATCGTACCCTTCAGGTACCTCCTAATATGCTTTACATAAATCAGGTGAACACCTCTCGGATCCATCACGAACTGGCTCAATGTATTCACCGCAAAGCAAATATCGAGTCTCGTGTTCGTCAGGTACATCAAGGACCCAATCATCTGATGATACACCATGACATCAACCGACTCAGATGAAGTATCACACAGAAGCTTTAGGTTCGATGCCATAGATGTGTCCATGGCCTTGCAGTCCATCATCCCGAACCTCTTCAGGATCTCTATTGCATACTTCCCTTGTCCAAGGAAGATCCCATCTGCACTCTGCCACACCTCCATCCCTAGAAAATAGTGCATCATTCCCAAGTTCTTCTTGAACTCGGTAGCAAGCTTCCTCTTGGTATCGGCAATCAATCCATCCTCACCTGTAATAAACAGGTCATCCACATAAAGAAGTAGTATCACTGGATTGCCTTCCTCAACCTTGTAGTAAAGGTTGGAATCCGCTTTACTCTTGGTAAAGCCCAAAGTGGATAGAAATTTTTCTATCCTACCATACCAAGTCCTAGGAGCTTGCTTCAAGCCATATAAGGATTTCTTCAACTTGCACACATATGACCCTCTGTCATGTGTCTCAAAACCAAGTGGCTGCTCCACATACACTTCCTCTTCGACTACACCATTCAAGAAAGTTGTCTTGACATCCATCTGGTGTATCTTCCACTTCATCACTGCAGCCAGAGCAAGTACTGTTCTGATGGAAGTGTATCTAGCTACAGGAGCAAAAGTCTCTTCATAGTCTATTCCCCTCTTTTTGAGAGAAGCCACGAGCTACAAACCTCGCCTTGTATTTCTCTATGCTACCATCTGCAGCATGCTTGATCTTATAGATCCACTTGGAAGTCACGACAGACTTCCCTCAAGGTCTTGGGACCACATCCCAAACATCATTGTTCATGATCGACTGATATTCCTCGATCATGGCATTCTTCCATTACTGCATCCCAAATCCTGGGAACTTCAGATTCTTCAATATCTTCAATAGATAGATTTCTTTAAACTTCGTTGCTTGAACAAATTTTGTAGTCCTCCTTTTGTTGGTGATAGTATACGATCTTTCCTACAAGACAAGTTAAATTGCATTATTAGAGACATCTCATAGTTTTCAGAACAAATTCTTACACATAAAGAAATATGTCATGCAGTCATGCAATTATTTTAGCCAATGCTTCAATACAACATTTATCCATATCCTGTAACTTTCTAGATGCCTTCCAATCTCTACCAGAACATTGTTAAGAGTGTGCACAACTCCCAACATGTCAGCAAAGAGGTTTCATTTTAGATAAGTAGCAATGGAATGTTTTACAGTGCCATAGGCTACTTACCCATTACATGCGTATTAGTAGTATACTGTTCATTAATGCAATTATTCTAATATGCATAATACATAACCTAAGTCTAGGAACATAAGTATATACATCTTTGAACAATATTATTTAAACAATCAAATATACAAGAAATGACAATTCAAATACTTATCTTTGTTTGTTTGTTGGGTGGACTCCCTCTCAATCTTTGTTTCCTTGCAGGAACTACTGGAGTGTGCTCCCTCTTGATCTTTGCTTCCTGTATTACCTGTCCTTGAACTTATATCCATCCTCGATCACTATGCATGCTTACTAGTATCATCATTGTGTTATCCTCAAGATCTCATACATAATCATACATTTATTAGTATAATCTTAATACTATCAAAACACAATAATATTAAGCATGTATAGTCATGATAATTTAAAACACAGATCATAAGCATTAGTATTCAAGGTTTATATAGGACTTTTCTGGTTAGTCATATCATTAATCAAAGTAAAGAACATCATATGCATAAACCCTAGATTACTCAAACTTGTAACTTCATGAGTAATCATTATCAATAATACAAAAGTGTAAGATCCTTACATAGGGTAGGATTCTAACTTGATATAGGAAAAACATACCTGGTCATCATATTTGCTAGTTATATCTAGCAATGTTTTCTTTTTCTCTTCAATGACTTGCATAACTCATAAGTTAACCATTGTAGAACCAAATTATACATACCTCTCTGTGATCCATGACTATGGATGAGTCTTTGTCTTCATGTCACTATGGTCTTGATCTAGGACTTGATTTGTACCTTCATGTTAGCGGATAACATTCTCCTCATACAACACCATAGTGCATTAGTACAATCATAATACAATCATAAGTGTCATAACCCTAATCAATGAATGTTTTCTATCATGCGTTCATACTTTTACTAGGGTGATAAGACAAGTCTAAAATTAAACAAGATTGTTATTAAACTCATGAAGACAATCATATTATAAACTTAATTATGAACAGATTTAAAAAAACATTCCTGTAAATCATACCTGTCAGATTGCTTGTAGTAGTAGTTGTTGTTGTTCCTTTTGTTCTTAGGGCAATCTGAGGAAAAGTGTCCTCTTCTTGGTATGTGCTGTGAGAGCTTGATCTTCATTTTTCTTCTCGAGCCACAAGCCTAGTTTCTTCTTGTGAGCATTCCTCCCACAGTCTACTGAAAGAGATCAATTTCTTTCTTGCACAAATTCCTTGGATGAAGGAATCCCATGACCTAGGAAGGCCATTAAGAGTGGTCATTACCACTTCTCCATTCTCTATATCGTTTCCCACAGTTTCAAGTTGTTCTTTATCTGGGAGACCCTTGAGAAATAAGACTGCATGGTCTCCACATTCTGGAACTTGATATTCTTCAATTGGTTCCTCAAGGTCATCTTCCGATTTCTTTTCTTCCCTTCAAATAGCTTGGACAAGGAATCAAACATCTCCTTAGGTGTCTTCAGAGATGACACATGTGGCATGAGATGGTCTTTGATAGAATCAACAATGATCCTTTTAGCATTGACTAAGTTCCTCTTGAGTAAGGCCTTAGCCTTTTCTCCCTCTGGGACAGGAACCTCTTCACTTATGTAGGTGTCCAACTCATTCTCTTCTAGGATTAACCCAATCCTATACTTCCAGGCTTGGAAGTTAACAGCCCCTTCAAGCTTATCCTCAAGCTTGGTGTGGTGAGACATCTTTAAAGAGTACTTCAAATGGAAATAGAAAAGATTTAGGTCTTACCACTTTATTTACTGAAAAGCGGATCTGGTGCTGGATTAGGGTTTGTCAGACAAACCCTAAAAATTCAAACTTTGAATTTCAAACTTCTGAAGAATAGAAAGATGCGCCTTGATGAGATGATCAAGCTGGTATACTCAGAATTTGAAAAATGCAAAGTTTCACCCCTCAAATTTGCTTTTCAAACTTCTGGGTTCACTGGGGAGGACCCTGAATCAGGGTTTGATTTTCCCGAAGCTTCATCCATCCAAAAAGTTCGATCTTGGTCTCTAAACTTCAATTTTTTAGAGGAGCTTCCAGCCATGGTCTTAGATTTCAGAAATTCCAACTTTTGCAGAAGCCCTAATTTTTGGCTTCACTAGACAGGACCCCAAACTAGGGTTTGATTTTCCCAGAGCTTCACCCAACCAAAAAGTTCGATCCAAAGCTCTAAACTTCAATTTTTCTAAGGAGCATCCAACCATGGTCTCAGATTTCAGAAATTCCACTTTTTGTGGAAACTCTAATTTTTAGGTCAAAATCTGAAAATGCTCAGAATTGAATTCTGTTTCGACAGAAAGATGCGCCTTGCTGAGGAGAGTCAATCTAGCCTCCTGCCTTTGAATATATATGGAAAGAAACCCAAAAAAAAAGAATCCCTAGCTTCCGCAACTGCATAGTGTCTTCTTCTCAGGTTAGCTATGATACCATAATAATTTTTTAGCATTAATTCAACATACTCTAGGATCTTTACTGAGAGAATAACATGTGCAGCATATCTATAGCATATCAATCATAGACACAATAGAAATCACACAAGAGACACGAAGTTTCCTTGGGGAAAACCAAGAAGGTGAAAAACCCCGCAACTTCCTCAGAGATAGAAAGAGCAATGATACAAAACCCAAGTACAAGAGATAGTATCCTAGCAGCAGCTTCTCCTCCTCCACTAGTGCGCCACTCTCCAATGAGTGTATGAGTGAGAAAGTGAATGATCAAATAGAGTGCCTCCCGCACTCTATTTATACTTGACTTGACTTGCCTAATAACCTTTACTAGGTCAGCCTCAACTCAACCACATTACATAATGCTGACAGGGCCGACCCCCAATAGGGTGGTCTAATAACCCTTTAACCCACATGACTTATACAGGGCCGACCCCATCAAGGTGGTCTAATAACCCATCAAGTATAAGTTACGACACTTACAATATAAATGACGATACTTCCGTATAGAGGAATAATACCATCTCTATAGGAGTACAATATACATATGTGAAATACATTCCGAAGTTACAAATACATCAACAATACATTCTTTCTACGGAAAACTTTGCCTCGAAGTTCGGAAACAAGTAAGGAACTACTGGCAAAGTTTAAATGTGTACGTCCATGTTGAAAATAGTGAAAAGCTCAGGATTATAGTTATCTCCGTTGATCTTTTATTTCTTTACCAATTTAAGCCCAATGCATCAATTTCCAATTTATATTTTTAATAGTGAAATAAATGAAGTGCATACACTATTCTATGAGAAAAATGAAACTGAATGAACCTAAATTAATCATGCATGGGTCCAACAAAGAACAAGTTTGACATTAACAAAGTGTAATAGTGTAAGGAGTAGGGAGAATAGTTCATCAACCACAATTAATTTCAAATCTCAAGGACACGCTTAAGAATCAAGGATAGCCTATTATTTCCAAGAGGACATTAACTTATTAGCAAAACATGAAGTAAGTAATCATAAACAAAATGACCATGAGAAAGTCCATATCTCACATTTTTTGCAGGCCAATATGTCTACCCTACCACAAGTACCTAAAGAGCTAGGAGAGGAGATAATAGTCGTTGACCAAGCCTCGATCTCAAGATTATAACGACTAAGCATAGTGTCTTCCCAACCATATGAGGATAGTTTCAATTACCAAGAAATAAACTTCTTCTTGTCAAATTATGTTAGTCACATTATAATGAATTTGGGATCTAAAATGAGCCTCCTAAGAAAAATAATAAAAAAATCCACATCACACTACAAATATGCCATGTCACACTAAGTTAAAGGTGTTATCTAGTGAAGTTCAACCTATAGTATCTCATTAATGGTAGTTGAAAAGTATGTTGGGTTAGTGTAGATTTAAGAGATGAGGGTTCAAAATAATAATGAAATGTTTAGACTCTTGTACACACAAAATAAATGATACAGTGGGAAAAATTTTAAATTTATATTATAATTTTTTAAATTTTTTTATAAAGGTGCCACTACTTTTTATATATTTAATAAAATATAAAACTTAAAAAAGAACTAAAATTATAATTACAAAATAAAAAATCATTATTTTTATTTTATTTTGTATTATCATTACTTCCAAGTCCTTTCAAATATAAATCTCACATTAATAAAGATTATAGCTTGGTAATTTTGAAATAATAAAACATTTATATAATTATCTTTTAAAACTAAAAATAAATCATTTTTAAAAAGTATTGTAAATAAGAAAATAGGAGAGAGATAAAAGAATCTTTTGCTATTTTTGTGATAACTTTGACTCCTAAACTTAGAATTGGGCACTCTTGGTACCATTGGAAACATATCGACGAAATATACAACTTTCGTATATTTTGAGTTTTTCAAGATTTCGCACTGATTTTTTGGGGCAGGTATTTTAGTACCCTAGTACTAAAATACAGTCCCTGGAAAATCGGTACGGAATATCGGCAATTTGAAAACATGAAAGTTGTAGATATTTTTGATGCCTTTTCAATGGTACTACGAATGTCCGGTTCCGAGTTCGTGAGAGAAAGTTATCACAAAAATAGAAAAAAAAAAATATTTTCTCTCTATCATATTTTCTTATTTATGATACCTTTTTAAATATTATTTATTTTTATTTTTAAAATATTAATTATATAAAAAATTTTATTATTTCAAAATTACTCCACTATTATCTTAATTAATGTGAGATTTATATTTTAAATGACTTGGAAGTAGTGATAATATAAAATACTCTATATTTATCATATTTCGAGAAGAACTTTTCAAGATCTTAACCAAGGTGAGATTTATATAAACTTAGCTATTTTCAAATAAAAATATGCCACATAAGCATCATGTGTCAAACTCAACCATAATAATTGACCAAAGTTATTGAAATTCTATTGGTTTGAGAAATCTAATTCAATCCAAAAATCCAATTCAATTCAACTCATCCATGGCACATTTTTTTATAAGGCCCAATTTAGACCCCAAATTTCCTCTAATGTAAGTCACTTACACCACAGTCCACCTCTATCACTTGCACAATTGTCAATAAGCAAGTGGTATCTCTAGTGTTATCTCCAACGAGTTTGACACCATAAACAATAAGCACGTGTAAAAAAATTTATGTCTTCAAGAAATGGCAGGAAACCAGGAAGGAACACCATAGATCCAAATAGAGACAACAATATTTAAACGGTAAAATGTCTTAATGCTCAAGAAGGATTCCATATACTACAATATTGTACTCTTAGTTATGTGGGATCACAACCATATCATTGACAAATCACCCTCTATAATATAAGGGTCATTGACTAATGAGGCCAAATACAATTATATGTTCAAATCTTATTAATACTGAGAGGGGGAGTGAATCAGTATTAACATAGTTATGGACAATTTTTACTTCTTATCAAATTGAATTGGAACTTAAATTACGCAAATTTTTCATAAATAAAACATTCAACATCACATGCGCAAAACACAGAACAAACATATTTTTATGTGGAAACCCAAATGGGATAAAACCACGGAATAATCTGATGTTCAAAACATTGTGCGCACCTTCTGTAAATTGATATCTTTCTATTGTTGAATCACTTATATCAACATTACAACTGACTTCATACTTCACAAACTGTGTGTTGCTTCATCATATTCTATAGTCTGTGCTCAGGTTCAGTATGTCGTTCTGTTTCTATGCATCTGCAAACTTAACTTATACTCGCATCCTTTGTTGTGACGCTATTCTGACTTTGCGCGTCTGTATTAGATCACTCTGCGCACCTTTTTCTATATCAATCTTCTGTCTTGGTACATCCATACTTAGATAATATGTGAAATTTTGTGCATCATCTGTGATATTTCCTTTTATGTTCTTCACAATTGTCTCAGATTACTCTATGTTGTGCATTTTCTTATGTGCTGCAAGGCTGTCTTCGTGCATCAGATAAACTACTTCACTTCGTGCATCACTAGCTGTAGTTCAAGTCTGTCTTCGCACACCTGTCTTAGATCATATCTGACCTTATGCATACTATCTGTGATACTATCATTCTATATTCACGCACTTGCACATCATTTGTAGTTATGCATTTATATCTCCGCGTAACTGTCACAGATAAACTACATCATCCTGCGCACCATCAGTAATTTTGTTATTTTGATTGTGCACACTTGACTCTCTATTAGATCATGTTGTTATGGTTCCACGAGCCCTTGATTCCCTAAATAAGAATCTTGTCAAATCGGTATCTTCCAGTGTCGATCTTACAAGCTTACTTCAACTCTCCAACTTGGATTCCTATTTATACTTATCCTGCGTGGATGGTATGTCCACAAGTTGGCCATGGCATCCCTTCTTCCTTGCTTCACAGTTCCACTTACTTCACGCTTCCACCACTTGTCATGTTTTGTGCCACTAAGGTGGCATCTCTTGTGGGTCTTGCGCATACTTGGTCCTTTGCTTAGTGGGACTTGCGCCCTCTGTGTGTGGTCTTGTGCCCATGATGTACCATCGCTTGTGGGACTTGCTCACTTGACTTCTTCGATCGCCACTTTCTTTTGATATTCTTGCGCACTTCAACAACTTGTATACTTATTATAATTGGTGTGTCTTTTGCACTTCCGGGGCTTGCATAATTGTCCAACCACTTCTTGTTCCCAAGCGTCTTGCACACTCTCGAACCTTGTCCAACCAAGTCTTTTGACTTAGCCTTGGGATAGCATGATTAGGTGGACTTAGGACTTGCGCATGTACCATATGTAATTCTTCAAACTAGATGTACTGAATGTACTTTTGGATATACTTCTGTAATCTGGATGTACTTCTTATGTACTTATTCAAACTAGATTTCTTCAAAGTGACTTTCATATACTTCTTCAAACGGACACAAGAATATTGAATCCTCTTTGACATCAGTTGACATCAATGACAACCAAAGTTCAATGGGATAAATTTACCAAATACCAATAATATGAGAATTATTATCTCATCTATGCAAAAGAAATAACAGTGATTATCAATAAACTTAAGTGCAACGAAACATTAAAGAAACACACTAAATGCACACATGACTAGTGCATGTTACTACCTCATTTGAACACTTGGATTAGATAATTTCAGAAAAATTAGAGAGTAATGACTTGAGGATCAACATTGTGGATGGACTTGAATCTACAAGTGGCACCAAGCACTAGTACCAATGTCCCTAGAGGATATAAGTAAAAGAAAAAGGATATTGATAGTGCTATGGATTAAGAGGATCCCAATATAAAGGGTGATTTTGATGATATGTAGTTATTTGTTGTAGCATGTATTTTGGACTCTATAGGCCATTTAAAGCCTCATTGTTATGCATTTTGCTTCAAACAATGCATATACATGAGAAAATTTGCATATATATATACACACACACACGATTTGGAATTGCATTGTTATATATATGAATAAATATTTTTAAATCAAAATTTGAATATTCAATATATGTTTTGGTGAATTGGTTTGTTTCCATTTTTCCCCATCGAGTCCAATTGGGGTCAACCGATTTAATTCTTGACCCTAACTATAAATTTATAAAGGTGTAATATTTATAGATCCTTCTTTACCTTAGCAATATTTTTATCTCCATAGGTTGGACTCTAGTACATCACTCCATCATCCTAGGGACAACGATTTCATTTGAGGCAATAAGCCTCATTTTCACTATAATCATATAAATTATAATGTATATTTTTCTGCTAAGTCACTTGACCTCACTAAGCAATAATTTGTCATCATTGAACATTAGTAATTATCTAGTTGCATTAGTATATTTTCCAATTCCAAACACCTTACAAGTTAATTGCATGTTTTACACTCCCCGGATCTGGGTGACACCGACGTAAACATGGACCAGCACCCCTCAGGAGCTTGCCACCTGGACGAGTTCACTCACTTGTATGGAGACCCCTTCAATCACATGCACCCAAACGACGATAAGGATTTAATGCAACATGATCATATTCAAGGCACAACATTAAATCAACTCCATGCAGAAGGCACTTCGATGACAGGGAATGCGCTGGAAGGCACCACACACATTAATTCGCCACCTTTTCCAAGATGACATCCAGAATCATTAACTCCTTCAGTTGGGATAAAGTGAGTGTGATGGATTTCATTTGGCCCTGCATTTGCATTCTAGACACTTCCATTGATCCTGCTCTAGTTCTGGTCTGTATCGTTGCTTGTCTGAGAGATATCCACATTTCTATTGCCCCGACTCTGGTTTGCGACGCTCTTAGCTGGTCCTTTGTCATGACATGACCAAGAGGAACTCTACATAGAGGCAGAAATAGGAGAGGTACGGGTAGACACGCCAGAAACAAAACTAACTGGGTAGCTATGGACGACTATGCGGAGAGTGTCTCTGCCTCTACCCACGTCCTTATTAATAGTTTGGAAGTTCGCATAGTGGCGGCCATTATAGCCTTGTGGAGGCATGGAGTAAATATCAATCACTACTAGTTAATTAAGAATATGATGAGTACTCTGGTGGATGAAATGACGATGAATTGGAACGCCAATAAATTCACACTCAGAGATATCAAACCAACCTGGTTAAGATGGGAGAGCACCTTGACAATTTCTCCAGCAGGCTGAGGATACTGAAGGTCCCGCTGGTCTCGCTGGTGGGTCGAAGGCTCTGGATGCTCAAGACACTGCTGAAAAAGGTCCCCCTTCCGCAACGCCTGCCACTACAGGCCCTTAGCACAATGGAGATAACAAGGAAATGGGGAACAACCCCACAATCCCTGGCTACAGCACCAAACCTCTGTCACCCACTCTCACCTATCTAGGGACGGTGGAAGACTAATTTGGAAGCTGCCCCATAGTGGAAGAAGAGCCAGACCTGCACTATGTTGAAGTAAACTCCTAAAAATTTTCCAAGGGTGTCGGGTTATTACTGTGATACTAAGATTTTTTTTATAATCTACTCTACTATCTAGTTTTTAGTACTCTCATTATGCATGATATGTATATTCTAAACTAGACCCATAAACACTATTGGGCAAGCCTACTCTTCATGGTATTTTTTTGGTATAATTTTAGTTTTTTCAGCATCTTTGAGTACCTGGGATGGTGGCTTCACCACCTTAGGCCTCCCCAGACTGCCGATAGGCATACTGATAGACATGTAACTTCTGATGTATTTTTTGACTCTCGAAATTAATATACTACTGCAACCTTACAAAAAAAATTGCATTTTTTACACTTTTGTATTGTAAAATTCAATAAAAGTATAAATAAAACAGAATATATTTGTGTGTCGACATATATTTTCTTTTCACATTCTCACTTGTGTTGTCATCTACTGCCATTAATGTTGATTGTGAGACACTCTCATTTGAAGGAGCCATATTACTACCACTATGTATGAGAAAAACAAACAAATAGGCACTACACTTGCAAGGTAGTTTGTAAAGGCATGAAAATACATCAATACATAGATAACCTTTGGAAAGTAACCCTAAATTTGTTCGATTAGGAGCCATTTCATAAAATTTCTCAATGAAAAAGAAAGTTTCCAACTGAGCAATCAACCATTCTGAGAGTAATTATTTTAAAATGACAAGTATTTACATTCATAACTTTCTCTTTCAACTTTAAAATACTTGCAGATCTACTTTAAGAAATTTTACAGTTCTCTTATCACAATTTATTATATTGAAAAAAAAAAATTCCCACTACAAATTTATGCCAGAACACACTGCTAATATAATTTTAATGTGATGCTTCAAATTTCTAACTGGAATCACACAAATCATTAATTCACCTCGACTTCAATGATTTGTTTGGTAGGCTACCAACGAGGTCCATTCCTTGAGAGGCACGAATAAGAGGTTGGGAGTTGGTGAAAGTATTTTGAAAAAGAATACCCATTTGTCACATCAAATTAGGAAAAAGAAAGGTCTTGTAATTAGTGATACCGGTTTTTGGTTTTCCCTTAATCATAAGGGTTGAATTCCACAGCCAAGGTATGCTATCATAATGCAAGTTTTTTTCCAAGCATAAAAAAAGCTTGTTTCTTGATATTCTATTGAATAAAAAAGAACAAAATACAATACCAAAATCCATCTTCCACATCAAAATAGATCATCAGCTATATAAAAAAAAACACAAAACTAGCCATGACCAGATAAAATAGAACTGTAATATCCCAAATTAAGACCATTTATATTATTTCTATGTTTGAGTTTAGTGTTGAGCTTGTAGGCTCTGGATCACCTAGACTGCTTAGACTCGTTATGTTTGAGTGGGTTTTGAGCTATAGGTTATGGAGCACCTGGACTGTTTAGACTCATTGTGTTTGAGTTGGTGTTGATCTTGTAGGCTCTGGAGCACCTAGACTTCTTAGACTCGTTATGTTTAAGTGAATGCTGAGCTATAGGCTCTGGAGCACCTAGATTGTTTAGACTCATTATGTTTGAGTTGGTGTTGAGCTATAAGCTCTAGAGCACCTAAACTATTTAGACTTGTTATGTGTGATTGATGTTGACCCTATAGTCTCTAGAGAATCAAATACAATAAAGGATCTTATTGTTATATTAATTATCTTCGTTTAAATTTCCAAATGATGGAGGACAGATCCACTTAAAGATAGACTAAGCATGCTAGGGATATGATGTCTTCTAAAGTAGTTTCCAAACAAAAGGTCAATAGAAAGGTAGGACAAATGTGAGGATAAACCTATATTAATTGATTAAAAATCAAATAGATAAAGAAATCTAAAAGAGAATCTAACTATTTCCTAAAAATAGGATTAAAAAGAAAGAAAGAAAACAAAACAGTGTGATTTTCCTAAGTAAGAGAAAAAGTTGCCTAAATGAAAAAGAATAGGAGATTTTTTCCTCAAGAAAGAATAAATATAGCAGAGACTGTACATTAAAGGGGGTAATGGTCCCTATCTCACTGGAGGGTTCAATTGTATGTCCTTGAGTGCTCATTTTTTCCATGATGAAGTATATGGTTGATCCAAGAAGGATTGTGGGAAGAAGGGGAAATTATTTACAGGATTCTATATAGAGCTAGTAAAAAACCTTGTGGGTACTCTGTTGACAGTAATTAAGATAGATAACATCACCCTAGTCTCATTTCTCTATTATGCTTGGTCTGGCTCGAGGATGACCTATGGAACGAACAAGGGACTATTTGAAGTATATGGTTGGGAGGGACGTGGAAGTTCCCTATTCAATTGGAGGTTTAAAGGATGATAAGTATTTTCAACTCCTTCAATTCATCTTAATGACACTCTACAGTTGTGTGGTTAAAGTTTATTTATTATTTTTGATTTTATACTTGACTAATCTCTTTACTTGCAGCTCCAAATAAGCTTTGAACATCCAATATGAGCTTACTGAATTATCTTAGCCTAATATGCATAGCTGATCTGATTTATTGTACAGTTTGAAAGGATTCTTAATGTTATCAAAGTGGATTTATGTTCATGAATTTCAAGCTATGATTATCAATTATAGATCAAAGTAGACTGCTATTGGTTTAAGGATTAAGCTTAGATTATTTCATTTAAGCCTAGATTTATTTGTAATAATTATGTGGGTAATTCATGATCCATTATTTTGTTTTTGCATTCTAGAATTATCTAATCTCGGGTCAAAATAATGTGTATTTGTATATTCTTCTTGTTAGACGTAATTAATATTTATGTGCTTATTATTGTTAACTATAATTAGTATCTACTTTCCTATTATTGTTAACTGTAATTAATAACTAATTGTCTAATAATTGTTGATTGTAGTTCATAATTATTTGTCTATTATCATTAACTATAATTAATATTTATCAACTTTTTATAGACTAACTATAATTAAATGGTAGACTAACTGTTAAAATATTAGATCTGATATAAGCTAATCATTTTAATAATTAGACAAAAACATAATAAAATAATTAACTTAATAAATAAAAATATCATAGGCTTGACAGCCTTAGAGAGAAAACTCTCGTAATAAGCAAGGAATGGAGAGGATTCTGAGATGAATCCACGACCAAGCCCTTAATCAAACCTTGCCTTAATATTGTAATATATTATAATTAATAATAAAAAGCTAATACACAGAACCATTGTAAAGGTCATACCATATCATATTAAAGCCAAAACAACTAATTTGAATTAACATACTATAATAGGAAAAGAAACCAAGGTTTTAAACCAAGCTTTAATCATAACATATAAATCAAACAAGCTTTTAAAACAAGGCTTTAATCACATCCCATAAAGAAATAAAGCTTTCAAGAAAATCTTTAATCACATCTCATATATATTTTCATAAGTTTCCAATCAAACTAAGGAAATCAATTATTCCAATTGGATCACTAAAGGGAGATTTAGGAACGAAACGATACCCAAGCTATGAGGATCGATCCTGTACAGGTGATCCATACAACATAGGTAAGTTTATAATTATTGTGTTTATGGCCTCACATCCTCATAATAGGATTTTATATACCTATTGTAGGTTAATAATAAACCTGGAGATTACCGTTAAAAACATCCATACATCAAAATCATCATTAACACATTAAAAGGATACACAGGAAAAAAGTGACTGAAGGAATCGAATTGACATGTAAACCAAGAAAACTATTTATAACAGGTTTAAGACCATATGGTCTTTACCTTGGATCATTGGCCATCCCATAAACATGAGGTCGAGCCTCAAGGCATTGATGTTAAGCCTATTAACACACAGACTTTCCCAATAAGGGAGGCACGCGTAATGATGCCATCAATAACAATAATACCACAATTTAAATAATAAACATCTAGGGGTCAAACCCCAAGGACAATAATATACTCATGAAACCAAACATTGAACAATGAAACAATACATAGGAACTCCATTATTCTACATTCAACACCCATAGTAAATCGACAAAGACAAACATTCCCTACGTTTTGTATGAAATCCTAAGTTGAACAGTTGTAAATGAGAAATAAAGGATCTCATGCATACAAATTAACAAAGGGCCTTGCCCTGAATATTATATAGAACATACATATAACCAAATAAACACATTAAGATTACACTTCACCCAAAAACCTCGAGTATATATATAATATCATATACAGAGTATAAGTTCTACATAGAACAAATCGACCCAAGGTACAATTCACAGAGATGTACGCTATCCGAATGGAAATCAAAATGATACTGCCTTCAAACTTAACCAGAGACAACGCTCTTGCGAAATGAGCATTGTATTTGCATAAATCATAATTTTAATCAACAGAAGTTTGGTCATAGAGACCTGGGAAGCGTAACCCCTTAACATTCAACCATGAAATGCCAACCCTGAAAGAAGGGATGCGAGCCATAATATCCATGTGCTTATCGGTGGTCTCACAGTGGATGAGCGAGCTTCCATAAACCATTTCCATGCATCATCTCAAGTTATCTTGTTGCAAACAAAAGAAACTATTATTAATAGTGTAAATAACATGTAAGAAAACAACTATACCAGTCAAGAATAAGAGTAACTAGAACCAATTCTTACATGTAGCAAAAGGTTGGGCATGTTGGAGTGAACTGAAAGGTTAAACCCTTGTATCCTCCAGGCAGTAAGAACTTTAAACAACTCCTCACTCCTCATTAAAACCAATATGTTGAGACTCGGAGCCAAAACTCAGTCCAATAATGAGTTTAAATGGGAAAAACAAGCCCTACGACCTGAGGGTCGAATGGAGAAGGGAATGCCCTGGGCGAACCGAGAGCTTCACAACCCAACCCAAACGTGCAAATGAGGAAGAATAGCCTCTAAGGATAGGTTTGATTTCAAGTAAATGGTTGTACATCGATCAATTAATTCATTTCCATCATATGCACAGGTGGAAGCTGGAGGAGGTGGACTACACCTTCCCACATTTAATGCTAAGTATGTTTCCAGCTCAAGGAAACTCAACCTTGTATAATCACCTTTCTCAAACATTATATATGGATCATGGCCTTAGGATAATGCAAAGCATGTTATTCATGTTTCGTTCTCTCACTGCATGGAACGTTAACAAAGGGATTTAGCATATGATGAGTAAGCCACATGGATTGATGGCCACAACCTCCGCAAGGTCGACTCTACCTAGTAAAAATATTAATCAAGCAAATTAAAGGTCAAACCAGATATACTATTGAGATCATCATAAAAGTAAAGCACTATAAGAGTTTAATACAACCTATATAAAATAGTATGGAAGCTATGTGATTAATATAGGATTGGTAACTAATGATAAGAGTTTAATATACAAACATAAACGATATTGAAGCTAAGCATGGGTCATAATAAGAACTCCCCAAATAAAGGCCAATGCTAAATGGCTTAAGGCCTACGTTAAACCAACAAGAATAATAGTAACACAGTTATGAAAGTAATTATATTATTTTGGAGTTAAATCAACTATGAAGATAGTTATGTTATATTGGGATTAAAAGAGGTGTATCTGAATACTATAAACCTCTTATACCATTAATAGTTACCCTTGGTTAATGAACATAAAGCCTGCTAATAAATGGGTAATGTTATGCATAAAACATGTTGCTTGATGTTGAGGTAAATTATAATAATGTTGTATATAATTATATGTATTTGAATATACATGCCAAGAGAGGGGACTCTTCATGCATCTGAAGCAAGGAGTCAAGGATTGTGTTTAAATGTAAGTGTTATTGGCTATAGGACAGACTTAATTATGTTCTCAATAATAATAATAATAAATTTTGTAAGGGAAATTTTGTCATATTACGAGTGGTATCAGAGCAAAGTTTCAAACACTTTGCGACCTATGAGCTTATCACTCAACTGTTGTGATTAAGTTTTGGAAACTATTTTTTTTTTGTTTACTCCACATTGAATTGTTTTTCAGAAATTTGAAACCATGAGTGTTGAAAGGGCTAATAACAAACACGAAAAATTGAACTCACCACCTCGAGAGGCGGAATTGGTAGTAGAACTAAATGACAATCTTAAAGAAGCTACCCCTTTTGAATTGTTGAAGACAATGCAAAGTTTAAAGGCTGAATTTCATAGGTTTAAAGCAGATAATTTGAGAGATAGGCAAGGGAATCAAGAGGTAAACGAAGCCCTATTGAAAACTTTAATAGAAATAAAAAATAGACAGCAACCAACGCACACTTCTAGTAACTGAATTGAAGGTCCCCACTGTAAGAAAAGAGCTAGAAGCCAAGAATCTAGGAAACAAAAGAAATCCCAAGTAAAATTTGACTCATCCTCTGCTGATTCAAAGGAATACTACAACAATAGTTCTTTCAATACATGCTCCTCATCCCCTCGTAGGAAGAATCATAAGGCTATTAACAGTAAGGCTTGGAAGGAGAATTCAAAAATTCCAAAGCTCAAAATTTTGACAAAGAGTTAGACTCAGGGGAAAAGGACGAGGAATGGTTGTTAGGAATGAACAAATACGTTAAGGTGCATGATTACCCTAGCCGGATGATGTCCCATTTGGCCATCTATAACCTGAATGGGAAGGGTTCTAGATGGTGGCAGGATTTGAAAATTATTAAGAAAATGAAAGAAAAAGACCTCAAGTGGAAAACTTTCAAGAAACCGTTTGAAGATAAATACATGTCTGAGATATTCTTTGATAAAAAGATAAAATAATTCCATGATCTGAAAATGGGCTCTATGTCCATGGATTCCTTATAGACATATTTTTGGAGCTGTTGCAGTACGTTCCCTATATCAGGGATTTAAATGTGAAGATACAACAATTCATAAGATGCCTTCCACCTTACATTAAAGATAAAATAAAGTTTGATGCACTCAAAACCTTGGATGAAGCATTATACAAAGCAAGACTTTGTTATGAACATTGCCAACACAGGGATGAAAACATACAAAAGAACGAAGAGAAGCACAAAGATTTCTTGGACAACAAGAAAAAGGGGTTTAAACCATCGCCTTACCGAGAAAAAAAAATAGTTTTCCAAACAACTAAAACATTGGTAAGTATGGAACTCAATCTAACCTTCCATCCCAAAGTGTCAACAAACCGACAGTGGTTGATGGAGCTAAATCAGCCCCATTACTAGTGAAATGTTGTAGATCCCAAGGCCCCCACTTCTACAAATATTGCCCCCAGTATCATAATTTTACACAATTTGCAAGAGGATGTGACCATGGATGATGTTGCAAAAACACCGAGGATATGTGCTGCCTAGGAGGGCAGACAAGGTGACCACCAACCACCATGGTCGAAATTGAAGGTAAAATTTCAACAAATTGTATTTCTATATTAATTGACCTAGGAGCTTGTCATAGCTATGTGTCCCCAAAAATTGTTGAAAGTGGAAAACTAAACAAAGAAAAACACAACAAACCATGGTTGGTACAGTTGGCCACTAGTGCAAAAAGGAAAAAATTCAACTATTGAAGAGATGCAAAATTGACATGAATGGCTTCTAAACATAAGCAGATTTGAACATTTTACCATTAGGTTCTTACGGCATACTGCAGGTATGGATTGGTTAGAACAACACCAAGTTATTCTAAACTTCCTAAATAAAACTTTTACTTGCATTGACAACCAAGGAAATCAAATAATGTACAGGGGGTACCTAAGAAATGTTTTGTAAGACAAATATCATCCCTATAGGAAAATAAATGTATAAGAAAAGGCTGCCAACTTTATGTTGTTAATATCCACAACCTTGAAGAAGGAAACAAACAGAAACTTGAATACTACCCTATCGTAAATGAATTTAAGGATGTATTTTCAAAATAAATACCAGGGTTGCCACCCAAAAGAGACTTAGATTTCTCCATAAAGTTAATACCAAGGGAAATATCTGTCTCAAAAGCACCGTACCACATGAGTACACCTGAATTAGTAGAACTGAAATTACAACTCCAAGAGCTGATTGAAAAAGGTTATATTAGACCTAGTATGTCTCTGTGGGGAGCACCAATTCTCTTCATTAGGAAGAATGATGGTACAATGTGGATGTGCATTGATTATCAACAGTTGAAGAATTTGACAATTAAGAATAGATACCCACTTCCTAGAAGAGATGACTTGTTTGACCAAGTTTGGGGAACATGGGTTTTCTCTAAGATTGATTTGAGGTCTGAGTACCATCAAGTAAGAATTCAGGAATAATACATAAGCAAAACAACCTTTAGGACCCGTTACGGTCACTATGAATTTGTAGTGCTTCCTTTTGGATTGACCAATGCACCTGCAACCTTCATGTGCATGATGAATAGTATTTTCAGTAAATACTTGGATAAGTTTGTGCTAGTTTTCATAGATGACTTATTGATTTATTCAAAAGACGAAAAAGAGCATGAAGAACATCTTAAGATTGGTTTACAAGTGTTGCGAGAGCAACAACTTTATGTCAAATTTAGTACGTGTGATTTTTATAAAAGGAAGATTCAGTATTTAGGACACATAATTTCGGAAGAGGGTATAGTGATGGACCCAGAAAATATCAAGGCCATCATGGAGTGGCCCACTCTTACTTGTGTATCCAATATAAGATCATTTTTGGGACTAGCAAGATATTATCGAAAGTTCATTGAGAACTTATCTCAAATTGATTATCCCATGACATCCTTACAACAAAAAGAGTCAAAGTTCAATTGGAAAGAAAAGTGTGATGTTATTTTTTAGAAATTAAAACATTTATTGACTACTACACCTATCTTAAAGATAGTTGTTCCCGATGGGGATTTTGTTATTTGCACTGATGCAAGCAAGGAGGGACTCGGGGGGGGGTGTCCTTATGCAAAATGAATACGTATTTTGCTACGAATCCTAGAAAATAAAAGATCATGAAATAAGTTATGCCACTCACGACCTTGAGTTAGCCGCCATAATCCACGCTTTGAAGATGTGGAGACACTACCTTATGGGGAAAATATTTAATCTTAAAAACTAATAATATGAGCTTAAGGTATATTTTTGAATAGCAAGACCTAAACGCTAGACAAGCTAGATGGTTAGCTTTCCTAAGTGAATACAATTTCGAAGTTAAACACATAAAGGGAAAGGAAATAAAGTTGTGAATGCTTTAAGTTGCAGAATTCACCTATTGTATGAATTAACAGCTAGCCAAACCAGTTATGATCTGCATGGCAGAATCAGGGAAACAAGAAAAAATGACCAATTTTATGCAGAAACTTCTCAGATAGTGTAAGAAAATAGGTTGGGACAGCAACAGAAAGAGTACAAAATTGACGAAACAGGTCTGTTATTGTCTAAAGAAGGACTATATGTACCTGAAATAGAAAATATCAGGTCTGAAATATTAACTAAATTTCATAAAGAGACCTACTCAAGCCACAGTGGATATCAAAAAATGATATCAATAGTGAAGAAACACTTATTTTGGCCAAAATTAAAATATGATATAGCTCTGTTCATAGCCAAATGTCAAGAATGTCAGCTTGTTAAGGTTGAACATCAGCATCCAACTAGTTTATTCCATCCATTTCCCATTATGGATGGAAATGGGAGGTGATAAGTATGGACTTTATCACCGGCTTGCTTAAGAGTAAGAAGCAAAATGACTCTATTATGGTGGAAGTGGATAAACTATTAAAGGTTGCACACTTTATTCCTGTGAAATCCACCCATAAGGCCATCCACATTGTAGAGATTTTCCTAAATGGAAGTTCCAAACTGAACGGTATACCTAATACTATAATTTCAAATAGAGACACATTTCTTCAACAATTTCTAGAAGTCATTGTTTTCAGGACTAGACACAAAATTAAACTTTAGCACTGCATATCATCCGTAAACAAATGGAAAAATAGAACACACAAATTATATTTTGGAGGATATGCTCTATATGTACATAATGAATAATCCATCCCAATGGGAAGATTACATTCATCTTCAGAATTTGCATATAACAAGGGTTTTAAGACCTTAGTCAAGATGAGTCCATTTGGGGTTCTATATGGCAGAAAATGTAGGACACCGATAATTTGGGACAGTCCAGTGGATAGGCTCATGTTGGGTCCAGATTTGCTAAAAGATATAGAACAGTTGGTAACAAAGGTATATCAGAATTTAAAAGAGGCACAAGACCTTAAAAGAGTTATGCTGATAAAAACATAAGAAATAAAGAGTATCAGATTGGGGAACATGTCTACCTAAAAGTCAAAGAAAAAAGAATTTCATTGAGTTTGGGAAAATGTGAGAAGTTATCTCCTAGATATTGTGGGCCTTTTGAAATATTGGCTAAGAAAGTATCAGTGGCATATGAACTTGCCTTACCTGCTCATGTGAAAGTTAACAATGTTTTTCATGTATCTTTGCTTAAGGAGTATGTTTATGATCCTAAACATGTTATTGATTGGGATTTGTTGCAAGTAGAACCAAAAGGGGAATCTATACCATAACCCCTTCATATACTGGACAAGAGAGAATCACAACTCCAGAGGTGGGCCATTGTCTAGTTGAAAGTGCAATGGAAGCACTTCGGGCCTGAAGAGGCCACGTGGGAAAATGCAAATGCCATGAAAGAGGCATACCCCATTGTATTTCACAATTCTACTTAATATTGTTAACACCAGGATGGTGTTGTTTTAATGGGGGTGGGATGTAATATCCCAAATTAAGACCATTTATATTATTGCTATGTTTGAGTTTGGTTTTGATCTTGTAGGATCTAGAGCACCTAGACTGCTTAGACTCATTATGTTTGAGTGGGTGTCGAGTTATAGGATCTGGAGCACCTAGACTATTTAGAATCATTATGTTTGATTTGGTGTTGAGCTTGTAGGTTCTGGAGAACCTAGACTACTTAGACTCATTATGTTTGAGTGGGCGTTGAGCTATAGGCTCTATAGCACATAAACTATTTAGTCTCATTATGTTTGAGTTGGTGTTGAGCTATAGGAACTGGAGCACCTAAACTATTTAGACTTGTTATGTGTGATTGATGTTGAGCCGGTAAGCTCTGGAGCATCAAATACAATAAATGATCTTATTGTTATATTAATTATTTTCTTTTAAATTTCAAACTGATGGGGGGGGAATCCACTTAAAGAGATACCAAACATGCTAGGGATAGGATGACTTCTAAAGTAATTGCCAAACAAAAAGTCAATAGAAAGATAGGACAAATGTGAGGATAAACCTATATTAATTAATTAAAAATAAAAATAAAAAAGATAAAGAGAGATAAAAGAGAATCTAACTATTTCCTAAAAATAGGATAAAAATGAAAGAAAGAAAACAAAAAAAAAGTGATTTTCCTAAGTAAGAGAAAATATGCCTAATTGAAAAAGAATAAGAGCCTTTTTACTCAAGAAAAGAATAAATATAGCAGAGAGTGGACATTACAAGGGGTAATGGTCCTTAGCTCACTGGAGGGTTCAATTGTAGGTCCTTGAGCACTCAGTTTTTCCATGATGGAGTAATAGTTGATCTAAGAAGGATTGTGGGAAGAAGGGGAAATTATTTACAGGACTGTACATAGAGATGGTAAAAACCCTTATGTCTACTTTGTTGATAGTAATCAAGATAAATGACATCACCCTAGTCTCCTTACTCTAGTATGCTTGGTTTGGATCGGGGGTGACCTATGGAACAAACAAGGAACTATTCGAGGTCTATGGTTGGGAGGAACATGGGAGTTCCCCATTTAGTTGGAGGTTTAAAGGATGATAAGTATTTTCAACTCTTTCAATTCATCTTAATGACACTCTACAGTTGTATGGTTAAAGTTTATTTATTCTGTTTGATTTTATACTTGACTAATCTCTTTATTTGCAGCTCCAAATAGGCTTTGAACATCCAATATCAGCGTATTGAATTATCTTATCCTAATATGCATAGTTGATCTGATTTATTGTACAGTTTGAAGGGCTTCTTAATGTTATCCAAGTGGATTTTTGTTCATGAATTTCAAGCTATGATTATCAGTTATAGATCAAACTAGACTTCTATTGGTTCAAGGATTAAGCATAGATTATTTCATTGAAGCCAATATTTATTCACAATAATTTTGTGAGTAATTCATCATCCATTATTTTTTTTCTACATTCTAGAATTATCTAATCTCAGGTCAAAAAAATGTGTACTTTCCTATTCTTCTTGTTAGATGTAATTACTATTTATGTGCCTATTATTGTTAACTGTAATTAGTATCTACTTGCATATTATTGTTAGTTGTAATTAATAACAAATTGTCTAATAATTGTTGAATGTAGTTCATAATTATTTGTCTATTGTCATTAACTGTAATTAATATTTATCTGCTTATTATAGATTAACTGTAATTAAAGGATACTAGACTAACTATTAAAATATTAGATCTGATATAAGCTAATCATTTAAATAATTAGATAGCAACATAATAAAATAATTAACTTAATAAATAAAAATACCATAGGCTTGAAAGCCTTAGAGAGAAAACTCTTGTAATAAGCAAGGAAAGGAGAGGATTCAAATACGAATCCAGGGCCAATCCCTTAATCAAACCTTGCCTTAATATTATAATATATTATAATTAATAATAAAAAGCTAATACACAAAACCATTGTAAAGATCATACCATATCATATTAAATCCAAAACAACTAATTCGAAATAACATACTAGAATAGGAAAAAAAATCAAGCTTTTAACAAAGCTTTAATCATAACATATAAAGAAAACAAGATTTTAAAACAAGGCTTTAATAATATCCCATAAATCCAACAAGATTTCAAGCAAAGCTTTAACCACATCTCATATGTCCTTTCATAAGTTTCCAATCAAACTAAGGAAGTCGATTATACCAATTGGATCACTAAAGGGATATTTAGGAACAAAACGATACCCAATCTAGGAGGATCAACATGTAGAGGCGAGCCATACAACAAATGTAAGTTTATAATTCTTGTGCTTATGGCCTCACTACCTCATAATAGGATTTTTGTTAGAAAAACAGGATCGCAGAGCAATAAACAATAAACAAGATGCAAATATAAATTACACAAACACATTACAAGAGAGACGCCAATATATCGTGGTTCACCCAAGATGGGCTACGTCCACACTGAAATTGCTAGTCCTTATTATTATACCATCCAATAAGACATGTCCAAAATCACCTAGAACATAATCATAAAAATATTTCCTATGGGGTGTAGCATGACATGAAGCCCCTGAGTCTACTACCCAGTAATCACTACTATTATTTAAAGCAAGAATCAAAGCATCTTGTAACACATCACCTGCTACATTTCCTTCCTGAGTAGTCTCCTGTTGTTAATCTCCTTTCTTCTTTAGAGATCTGCAGTGTTTCTTCAGATGTCCTTTTTTTTTACAGTTGCAGCACTCTATTTTTCCCAATCTGGACTTGGATCTACCCATTTTAGACTTGCTGCGATTACCTTGGCTCTTTCCTCTCTATGTTTGTCTTCCCCTGCTCTCCATGGTCAATGCATTACCTGATGTCTCACCTGTGCTTTTTCTTCGCATTTACTCGCTAAGAATAACACCAATAACATCATCAAATTTCAAGGTGTTTGAACCAGAGACAGAGTTACTTACAACCATGACCAAGCTATTCCAGCTTTCTTGCAATGAACACAAGATTAGAGAGCCCTAACCTCATCATCAAATTTCACACTTACAGAACTTAGTTGATTTGTAACTATATTAAATTCATTTAAATGATCAACAACAGATCCACCTTCTGACATCTTCATAGTAAATAAACGCTTCATTAGAAATACCTTGTTGGAGGCCAAGGGTTTTTCATACAGCTTACCCAATGCGCTCATCAACCCTCCGTTGTCTTTTCTTTTGAGATATTGAAAGCCACCGACGAAGCTAGGGACAACCGTATTGTTCCCAGTGCCTTTCTATCAAGAACCTCCCATTATTCATCCTTCATACTCGCCGGTTGCTTTGCTCTTCCTCCCAATGGTAGGAATAGATCCTTCTGGTACAGATAGTCCTCCATTTGCATCTTCCATAAATGGTAGTTTTGGCCATTAAATTTTTCGACCTTAAACTTTCCTTCTTCCGCCATTGCTCCCACTCGAACTAGAAACCCTATTTTCTTGCGGGATTATCTGCCAAATAGACCTTTAGCTCTAATACCAATTGCTAGAAAACAGGATCGTAGAGCAATAAACAATAAACAAGATGCAAATATAAATTACACAAACACATTACAAGAGAGACACCAATATATTGTGGTTCACCCAAGATGGGCTACGTCCACACTGAAATTGCCAGTCCTTATTATTATACCATCCAACAAAGTGAAGGGATACAACTTGCAGCACAGGCGCTGCAACTTCCTCTTCACACTCTCTCAGTCTCTCTTACACAATATCATAGATATTTACAATGCATAATACCTAATACATCAACCCTAGTCATATTACAATGTCTTTCTTATAAAGGGGAATACCATGGGAAAATACCACGAGTTACCCAAAACCATGGGCCCGTAAAACAACCCCAAAAATTTCCTTCGGGAGCCCTCGGACCCCAGTGGGGGGAGGCTTCGCCCCCCCCACAACCCCCCCCACCACCCCCCCCCCACCACCACTGGGGTGAGTGTACAGTCCTTTTGCATATCATATAAAGTTGGGGTACAAACACGGCTGAATAATAATATCTCTAAATCTGGGAGATCAGGCTCCACAACCAACAATTTTATATACCCATTGTAGGTTAATAATAAACCTGGAGATTACCATTAAAAACATCCATACATCAAAATCATACACAAGAACATAGTAACTAAAGGAATCGAATTGACTTGTAAGCCAAGCAAACTATTTATAACAATTCAAAGACCCTATGGTCTTCACCTTGGCTTGTTGGTCAACCCATAAACATGGGGTCGAGCCTCAGGGCGTCGATGTTAAGCTTGTTAACACACAGAATTTCCCAATAAGGGAGGTGTTCATGATGATGCCATAAAAAAACATTAAAAACGTAATTTAAATAATAAACATATAGGGGTCGAACCCCAAGGATAATAAACTACTCATGAAACCAAACATTGAACAATGAAACAATACAAAGGAACTCAATTATTGCACATTCAATGCCCATCATAAATCGACATAGAAATACAGACCTTGCGTTTTGTATCAAAGCCTAGGTTAAACAATTGTAAATGAGAAATAAAGGAATCTCATGCATAAAAATATACCCAAGGTCGATTCATAGAGATGTACTCTATATAAATGGAAATCAAAATGATACTACCCTCAAACTTAACCAAAGACAACGCTCTTACCAAATGGGCATAGTATTTGCATAAATGGCAACTTTAATCAACATAATTTTGGTCATAGAGACTTGGGCAGTGTAACCCTTAACATTCAACCATGAAATGCCAACCCTTAATGAAGGGATGTGAGCCATAGTGACCATGTGCTTACCGGTGGTTTCACAGTGTATGAGCGAGCTTCCAGAAACCATAGCTACGCTCCATCTCAAGTTAGCCTGTTGCAAACCAAAGAAACTACTATTAATAGTGTAAATAACGTGTAAGCAAACAACTATACCAATCAAGAATAAAAGTAGCTAGAACCAATTCTTACTTGTAGCTAAAGGCTAGGCACCTTGGAGTGAACTAGAAGGTTGAACCCTTGTATACTCTAGGTAGTAAGAACTTTAAACAACCCCTCACTCCTCACTAAAACTAGTATGTTGAGACTCAGAGCCAAAACTCAGTCCAATAATGAATTTAAATGGGCAGAACAAACCCTATGACTTGAGGGTCGAATGGAGAAGGGAAATCCCTGGGAAAAACCAAAGCTTCACAACCCAACCTCGACGTGCAAATGAGGGAGAATAGCCTTGAAGGATGGGTTTGATGTCAACTAAATGGTTGTACAACGAACAATTAATTCTTTTCATCATATGCATAAGTGGAAGCTGGTGGAGGTGGACTAAACCTTCCCACATTTAATGCTAAGTACGTTTCCATATTAAGGAAACTCAATGTTGTGTAATCGCCTTATTCAAACATTGTATATGGATCGTGGCCTTAGGATAATGCAAAGCATGTTATTCATGGTTCGGTCTCTTACCTGCATGCAACGTTAACAAAGGGATTTAGCATATGCTAAGTAAGCCACATGGCTTGATGGCTACAACTTCTGCCAAGGTCGACTCTGCCTAGTAAAAAAATTAATCAAGCAAATTAAAGGTCAAACTAGATATTACTATTGAGATCATCATAAAAGTAAACCACGATAAGAGTTTGATACAACCTATAAAAAAGGGTATGGAAGATAAGTGATTATATGATTGGTAACTAATGATAAGAGTTTAATATACAAACATACACGATATCGAAGTCAAGTAAGTATGGGTCATAATAATCCCAAGAACTCCCCAAATAAAGGCCAATGCTAAATGGCTTAAGGCCTAGGTTAAACCAACAAAAATAATAGTAACACAATTATGAAAGTAATTATACTATCCTAGAGTTAAAACAACTATGAAGATAACCACTATAACAAAATACCCTTTTGGGGGCAGTTTTAGTTTGTGATAGTTTTGCTAACCCCCCTAAAAAAAAAATTATTCTCAAGTCTTTGGGCGCGGTCCTAACAACTCCTCCCCAAAAGTCCTGAAAATTGGACTTTTGGGGGCGGTTTTTACAAAACCGCCCCAAAAGTCCAATTCTCAAGACTTTTGGGGGCGGTTCTAAAATGACCCCCCCTTAAAGGTGTTTTTGAAGGTGGTTATTTAACCCCCCCCCAAAAAGTCATGAGAATTATCATGACTTTTGGGGGGGGGTTTAAATAACCGCCTTCAAAAACACCTTTAGGGGGGGTCGTTTTAGAACCTCCCCAAAAATTCATGAGAATTCTCATGACTTTTAGGGATTTTTTAAATAACTGCCTTCAAAAACACCTTTAGGGGGGGTTTTAAATAACCGCCTTCAAAAACACCTTTTAGGGGGGTCCTTTTAGAACCTCCCCCAAAAGTCCTCATTGTTAATTTCTTGGTTGATATTTCATGTAGTGAACAAATTACTTAGTTGATAGATTATATAGTGAACAAATTACTTGGTAATTACTAACACATATTAATGATTTTTGCATTGTATACAAAGAATGCATTGAGTACTTTGAACTTGATGGATAAATAGCTCAAGTGGTTGAGTTCTTTGAGATTCATTCATGAGAGAGGGTACGGTAAATTCCAGGGGGGTCAAGAAGCCCCATGGTTGGTGGGAAAAATCATGGGGCATCATGCCCTATTCTACAATAGTTAGCCATGAGGGTGCTCTCTCAAGTTACTTCATCCTCTCGTTGTGAGAAGAACTGGAGAACATATGGGAATTTGTACAGTTTGAAAAAGAGCAGGCTTAAACAATCTAGGGCTGAAAAAAATGTTAGATGTTTATAAGGTTAGGTACAAGGTGAGGGGGTTAGAGGTTGACGCTTACAAGATGCATGAATTCATTGCATGGTTCAAGTGTGACAAGTGCATGAGTCATTTACATGCATTGGTTTTGTTAGGTCAGTGTCTTATTGGCATTATTTATTGTGGCCATTTCAATATTTGTAACATTGAGAATGGTTCTCATGGCCTAGACCATGTCCTATGAACTAAACTTAGGGTCTAATGCCATGTTAATTTTCCATGGGGTTGATGGTCCATGCATGTTAACCTAGATTACCACATAAGAATCTCTAGCCTACATGTGATCAGATCATCATGATTCATGATCATCATTGTTATCATCGTTGTTGTCATTGTTGTTCTTGGTTTTTCCATGGTTATGTAAACCAATAAACCAACCATGGTTTAATATTTATAGTTTATGTAAACCAATAATGGTTCTCATAACCTAAATAATGTTCCATGGTTAATAAATTTATTATATGACTCATGGTCCTTGTGTAGGGCCCTAGACATAATTACTTTACCTTATAAGCAAGATATGGTGGCCATTTCAATATTTGTAACATTGACTATAGTTCTCATGGCCTAGACCATGGCCTATGAACTAATTTTAGGGTCTAATACCATATTAATTTTCTATGGGGTTGATGGTCCATGCATGTTATCCTAGACTGCAACTTGGGATATCAAAACACCTACCTAACTATGAAGCAAATGTAATACTAGCCAGGATTAAAATCATATACTAGAGGTCATGTGGCCATGTACCTCGAATTATATTAGATAAAGATAGACCATCAACACCCAACTAGAAAATTGAATTCCGTAAACATACACAACATTCCTTAAGAAATAACATTATCCTTTGAGGTTCATGGTCCACACTTGAAGCCCCAGGACATCACACATTCCCTGTATGATACAATGGCGCCCATTTCAATAATAACTATGCCAATGAATGTTCTCATGATCTAGGGTCAAACGTCATAGTCTAAGGCCATACAATTTTCCTTAGGTACTGATGGGCCATGTGTGATGTGTTAAACCACCATGCATGCCCAAAATAAAGAACCATAAGCCTACGAGTGATATATGGTCACCATTTCAATATTCATTGGTGCATGAAAATATGGTTCTCTAGGTACATTTCATGTTTTATGCATGAAATATGGGATATTATGCAATAACACATTTTCTTTTATAACTTATGGAATTAGAACCCATGCTGCCACTTAAACCCTCCATAGGTAATATTTGGCTAGCTATGAGTGGGATATGGTTGTCTTTTTAATGCTTACACTATAATATTTAGCAAGTCCAAAGACATAGTATTAGGCCATAACATTTGCCTTTATGTAGGTCCACCGGCCATGGGTAGGGCCTCATACCATTGCATGGGTCTCATTAGTGTTCCTCCTCTCACAATTCCCATGACCTCTAGAACCTTTTAAACTTTTAAACTTTCAGAGATCACTTTTAGCATTAGCCAGTGTGCATATCATCGCCCCATGTTCTAAGGCTATGTGTGAACATTCTAATTACTTTCACATCATCTTTTGTTACACAAGGATTGAGATTGATTTGTGTTTCCTTTGATTGCTCAAACGACCAATTTTTGCCTTCTATATGTGCCTAATTTGGCCTTTAGGGCAGAGGGAAATATTGAAGTGGCCTTTGAATTACGTGATGAGATGCTGCAGAAAGGTCTCCAGTCTCCTTTTGTTACATATAACTTATTCATCAATGGACTTTGCAAAAATGGTATATTGCAGGAAGCAAAGCAGCTAATGGATGGCATTACACAAACAGACTGGAATTGAATGAAACAACATACTACATGATCTTGGTAATCATTTCAACAAGGGTACTAATCTACATGAGGCTATTACATAGTTGAAAAAATGCAGTAATTTATGCCTTTTTCTTACTAATTTATGGCACCTACAAGAGGAGGTAGGTAGAGGAAGCAAAATACCTCTTGAATGAGTTGTTGGAAATTGTGATGACCTAATTGAACATATTAGGAGACACTAATGAGAGGTTCCTTCCAAGAATGCATTGTAATTCTATGCACTAAAACAATTCAAGATGGTTTTTGTCTTGATGTTGTTATCTATGATAAAGATTGAAACACGGACCAGTCACGAGTAGAGAAGGCTAGTGAATAACCTATTCAAGATTTGGAATTCCAGTGAAGTAAGCAACCCAAAGGAGGCTGGTGCTTGTTGTTAAACATGTAGATGAGATCAGCTCTTATATGTAAGTACAACTTAAATTAGAGGTGTTCAGTTGCATTACTTCATTTTCTTTTCTTTCTTTCTGATATCTATGTTTATAAGTACCAATCTTGTACAAGCATGCAAAACATTAACACTACTAAATATTTTCTAACAAATGTAATAAAGAATTGACAACTCTTTTGATTCAAAAGAGGGCCAATTTAGGGAAATACAACCATGTTGAGAAATATTTTGATTCAAATCATACAAACATTGTAAACACACCAACTGCGGCAATTTAACCACCTCACACATATTATAGCTTGGGAAACTCTAAAGACACCATGGAAAGGGAACACCAAGAAGATCTGTCAAAATATTCAGGTATGAACTGGAACAATACCATCACTGTATTTCTTAAGAAGAGCGTCAGTGATTTGAAAATAAGTAATCAAGGGTCAAAGGCCATCAGGCCAAAATTATTTGTCAATTGTAGGCCTATACCTGACCATTTGGTTAAGAAGGCCGAGGAATATGTTGGACCAATTCATCATGATGAATAGCATGAGAGAGGATCAATCTTGTAAAGAAGGAACCTTAGATATTTCTTCACCTTCCCTCTATCCAATAACCAATAGGGAGGTTGATTTCTAGTTTCTTTCCCTCTTGGATGATATGTCTGCTTCTTGAATGTGTTCTCTCTTGACATGAAAAAAATAGATAGATTGTAATTCATATTTCAACTCCATCATTATCTAAATACCCCTCAAGAGTTTCTAATTCCAAGAAGCGACAAATATTTCTAGCTTGGATAAATCCAAGTTTGAGTCTCCAAAATTTTGAAGGTATCTAACACATTTCTCCAATACAAAAAACATCAAGATTGTTGCAAGAATTAACTCTACTTTGTTGTTCATATCAACAAAAAAACTACATTAAAAAATGATTTTGTATGAATTTGATAAGTGTAGAATTATTCCTACCCAACTAACACCTAGATTATCTTAGGAAGCACCACCAAAGAAACCAAAAGGCTTGTCCTTGCCCACCACTAAATCTAAAACTTCACATACATTCTCATGCTTCCTTACTTGACCATAGTACAATATTGATGAACACCATCTTTGAAGTCGAACCTTTCCTTGAAAAAGTGTGGCATTCAATGCAACCAAATTTCCCAACAAATGAACATCAGCAAGGAAATTATGATGCAATTTCCTAACTTCTTCAATATCCAACTTTTTTGCAAAGCCTCATCTAGAAATTTTCCTTCCTGTCTATATCTTCCTTTTGTTAATTTCAAATATCATTCCATGCCCCCTTTACAAAGGGGCATGATAGAAAAAGTGTGTAGTAATTTCTTCAACTTCTTTATGCAGAGAGTGAAAGACAAGATCATGTCATGATCTATTTTGTAAATTATCCCAAGTTAAAAGTTTGTCTTCTTACCATAAAAATTCACAACTTGAGTGGTTGATATTGAAGGTTTAGTATCCTTTACAAAATATTGTCAAATATCCCCTTTGACAAGATAGGAAATAACTTTCTCCCCCAAATTCAGACTATAACCTTTAAGTTTCTAGCCTTGAATAAACAATGTTAGAGACAAAGGATTCCCATCAAAATACCTACCATCCTTTGGGATTGTCAAAAAATTTCTAGTATATGCAAAGATCAGACATCTTACTCCATCAATACAATCATTGGGGTCAATACATTGAAGTTGTTTCCCTAAGGAACATGCATCATTATCCAACCTTAAGCCATTCTCACATTAGAAAACTGCTAGTTGAAATTTACCAAATAGTCGAGTGGCAGTTTCATTCAATAGATGTGATATTTATTGACCATAATGTCAATGAACATGTAAGTCTGTAGAGTATATTGGAAAAACATCTAACAACTAACCTTGGAAATCCAATGATACAACATAAATTATGTCCTTGCTCTTAAACATAGTTCTATAACATGATTGAAATTGATTTATTTGTCCACTGCATAGGCCCCACATACAAAATTGTTGGAATGTAGGCAATGTGGAGTTCATTTCAAGTTTTTGCACCCTACCAATGACTCTCACAGAAAAAGCCATTGTCTAGAGTCAAAAGCTAGAGTGAGGGGGTACAAGACATTAGTAGTGTGTTGTGAATTGTACCACATACATAGCAATTTGTGATAAAAACATGGTTTATAAGTAATTCCCATAGCAAAATATTTTTGAATGTATAGGTTGGCTTTGGAGGATTGTGGCTCAAGCGATTATTGATTGTGAGGTTAATAGAGGTTAGTGGAATAGAGGCTCGTTGCAACACCTATGCTAAGATAAATAATATGTTAAAGAGATGTCAAAGCATAATCATGGATAATGATGTTGGATGCCCATGAAATGACTCGCACTGTAGGCACAATGATGTGACAACATTGGTGCAAATAAGAATGCTCAATTAGATAGATAATGGAAGAAAAATGATGACAAAAATCTATGACAATCCCTATTTACAGTTGTTTTCATAGTTCGAACATAATTTCATTTCTCATTAATTAAGGTGAGTGTGACCAATTTGAGGGATAAGAAAAGTATAAAAAATAATTGAACTTGTGAAGAGAAAACAATAAAAAATACAATATTGATAATAGGCTCATTTCGACTTGAGGAAATAAATTACATATGATGATATAACAGTTTTTGCATAGAGAAATAAAAAGGCTAATGGAGTTTTTCTTAGTGGATAGTAAGATTTACCTTGCTATTTTTTTTAATGTACATATACAAATGCAATAGCATAGATCATATCAACCTATTAAGAATTACACTTTAATTTTTTCATTCTTCTCAATGATTAATAGAACCAAATGATTTATTAAAGGTAACACATAACATACTTAGATCATGAATCTTAGGTGTTATTGTTATAGAAACCAAAGACCATAATTTACACCTTAGATTAAAAATTGAAAAACTCATTTTACACAAAAGAAAATTTAAAAGAAAAGGAAAAAATATAGGTGGGCGCCAAAATTTGTCAAAACTAATTTCTTTTGTCATCTTCCGATCTTCAAAACTCAGATCTCTTGCAGCTCTTGCTTCATTTTCCGGACAAAGGTTTACAAGCAGATTCAAAGAGTTTTGATCAAGTTTCAGACATTTTTGGGTAGGAGGCGCACTTGTTCAAGAGACATGAGGGGTACTTTCAACTCCACATATTTCCTTTCTACTAACAACGAAGAAAAAAAAGGTGAGTTCAATCTCAGCCTCATCTCTAGATCTTGAGGATTTCCTTTTATATTTGGGGATCGATTTGTAGATCTCAGTACCAAGTGGGAAGGAGATGTTTTCCCTTGTCCACACTTAATTATTGACTGCATTTTCCTTGTGTGAACCACTATTTAATGTGGAGGGCGCACTCTCTGTTTATGCCATTCCTTATTGTTTTTTACCATGGAAAGAGGGTGTTTACCAAGAGGCTGGGAACATTCCCTTGGGATACAAACAACTGGTGTACTGAAAGGAAGGTTACAACCCTATGGGAGAAGAAGAATATTGAATATGGGCTTAGCATGAGACTGTTACAGCCAACAAGAAGTGAAAATGGGGTGGGGTGGTAGGTCACTATCATTAGCAGCCAATTTGTGGTAACCAAAGATTGACCAACGATGTACAAGATCACTTTATCCAGCAGCCAAATCAGTCAAAGTCATTATCTCCATCAAATCGAGCTGCTAGGAAGTTCCAATCACTGTTGGGCGTGAACACTTTAAATTGAAGTTGAATGTAACGTTTTCATCTTCCTGTAAGTGCCAAAGAGAAGTATTATATCCATAATTGTGTGCTGCTATTTGTTACACCTAAACCTTGCTACCTTGAGATTTAGTGTAAACATCCCTGAAGTTCCATGTGACTGGAGGGCTTAACTGACCTACTTTTCAAGGTCATCGCAGTTCACCCTTGTGCAACATGCGACGTCGCAGGTTGTCTTAATGTAGCCTGCGACGATGTCAGTTATTTGGATAAAAGAGTATCTTCGAGCCCATTCTCGAAGATGAGTGATGTGGAGCCCTATCCCTAGCCTTTAGGGGAGCTGG
Source organism: Larix kaempferi (assembly GCA_027924585.1). Taxonomy (NCBI): domain Eukaryota; kingdom Viridiplantae; phylum Streptophyta; class Pinopsida; order Pinales; family Pinaceae; genus Larix; species Larix kaempferi. The sequence continues at coordinate 3,782,879 of BSBM01000222.1, forward strand.
CATTCGGTTCCCTATCCCTTGGGTGAGATACCCTATCTCTCTCCTACCATATCTCAACATATCCTATCCTACTAGTCCTATATAAGTGAAGCTCATTCCCATACCAAGGGGAGGAAGTCTATGGTATCTACATGCTGGTGAAATTAACTTAGGAGAGATCTCTACTCATCCCTTGAGAGATCCATCATCCCTTGGGAGGCTTTGGCATTGGCTTGATCGAAGGAGGATTGCTACGTTAAGTCATTGGTTGTAATCTCTTCATCCTATGTATTTCCCTTTTAATACAGTAATATAAGTGCTTTCCACCAAATCTCATTGCATTAATGATATTTTGTGTATTTTTCCTGCTTACTTAGATCTATTATTGTGTAGGTGCATTTTACTGCTTGTTTTGTTGTGTTGTCTTGACAGTTTTGCAGCTGAGATCTGAATACCGGCAAGTTTGGAGCAACATTCAAGAAGAAAGGATCAACGATCTAAACGATAAGACACCTATCTACTCGATCTATAATTAGATCTAGGAGAGTCATTTATGTTCTGTCTCTATTTGTTCTAGACTCACGTTGAGCTACGGAGATCAGGCCTCAAGTCCACTCTTGGTAGATTGTTCGTCAAACAAATCTGGTGACCATACTGGGGAATACATTGTTTGTAGTTTTCAATTTGAATTCCATTTTCAGTTGATTTCTTTTGCAAGCCATCTTATTTTTCCTCCTAAGTCTTTTTCACCATCAGAACTTCACTTTGAAGAGTCTATAGTCCTCCTATGAGTCTATACTCACTATTTTCAAACCATTTCATTGCTCATTGTTTGGATATTTGTTCATTCTTGAACTTGGATCTCACCCATCGCACCTGGGAAGTGGAACCAGAGCGTTGATTTGACCTATGCTCTCTGTCTTTTGGCCTGTCGTCGCAACCCATCCAATGGTGTACTGCAACATTGTCGCAATTCCCGCTCTAGTGACTTGTGATGGTCGCTCTGTGTATGCACACAGACTGCGCTGATCTGTTAAATTTGACACAAGGGCATCCCCCCTCCATTTTTTTATTTGAGTTTTGTTTTGGTGTGCAGAATCCTCTGCACTGTACCTTCCAGGCAGAGACACTTTTTATTCAGCATTGCTTTCGTTTGGATTGTTTGTTTTGGTTTTTTGGGTCTTTTTGAGATTTGGATCCATGTTTGGCCCCTTGAGTAAAAACTAGTGTTTTGCTTGCATCTTTAAGTGAAATGGGTCCATGGGGGGCCATGAATTGTGTATCCTATAGTCGTTTTGACCCATATTAATATTTTGAGATCATTTTTGGTTCGGTGTGATTGGCTTGTTTCAAAGACTTGAAAAGTGTGGGATATCCATGTCTTTTTTAGCCTCTCTTTCTTGGGTTCTGCATCTTATTTCCTTTGCATCCTATCTAATGATTGTTTGAAAAGATTGATTCTTTGTCTCCACTTTAGTTCAAAGAGAAGCTTGGTTTTGTCACTCTTTTGCTATATTCATGAAATTGGAAAACATAAGTATTCTTCTTGCTTTAATTTGACCATTTGAAATTCTTGGTCTCACATTCATAAGAAGAAGAAAGGATTGTTTCATATTTGTGTGCGTTTGGGTTTGATAAGACTGTTAAGTGCTTTTCTTTGTCTTGCATTTGATTGGAAACGTTTGTGGAGTTTTTCTTTCCGTAGATTGGATGTGTTTTTTTCAAGTGTAAAAAGATAGGAAATGGATTAGAATTATTGCATTTGGTTTGCTTTGAATGATCTTTGAGTGTCATAAAGTTTGTGGGTGCTCTCATTTTTTCTTTGGGAATTTATGGGTGATTAGAATGCTATTAGACATTCTCTCATTTTCTGCTTGTTGATCTGAAAAGTACTTATTTATCAAATTTCATCTTGGTTATTCTCCAATCCAGTTACACCAAGTGCACCAATCGTGTCGAACCTAGGTCCTTCACCACATGAGCATCAATCTCATGGTGACCTTTCTCCTTCTTCGTCGAGTGCTGAATAAGCTTCTGTCTCTTCCTCTTCTCCTACTGAAAACTCTGATGTTAGTAAGAAGGCAGGTGGGAAGAAGAAGAAAGGGAAGACTAAGAAGAAGAATACTAAGCAGAAGGTCACGACCCCAGCCACTGATCATCATGTTGGGGGCACCAATACACTTGTTACAAGTTCACGTAAACCGAAATTCCCTTGCAAACTTTGTAAAGGGTCCCATTTTCTTAAGACATGCCCTGGTATCTTCAAGGCCTTAGAAATATGGTCGCATTCTGAACAAACCTCGTCATCAGTCTCTAGACATCATATTGATGATACGTCATCAACTAGTGAAATTTTAGTTAAGGGTCAGAAGGGTATAGCTGTAGAACCTTGTTGGTTATGCAAGGGCATGCACCGTACTTACCTTTGTCCTCATATGGATGAAGCCTCACAATTGTTGGAAGACATGGACACATCCCATAAACACCTTCCAACAAAGTAATGTAGGTTGTTCCCTGATCCTACATTGGTTGATAGGGCGTCAATCCGACCCCACCCTCAGTTGACCCCACTCTTTCATGAGAGAGTGAAAATGAAGCGGTCGATTCAACGACATCGTTGATTGACCCCATTCCCCCCTTGAGGGATGATACCCAAGCGGTTAATCAAGTTTCGCTCTTGGTTGACCCCACTCCTCCTATGACGAGTGAAATCCAAGATATTAATCGAGCTTCATCTTCGGTTCATCCCACTCCTCCTTTGAAGAGTGAAACGCAAGCGGTAGATCCAGTTTTATCCTCGGTCCACACGACTCTTTCATTGGAAAATTCCCAGATTGAAGAAGTCACCATCGCAAAATCTTCGTCGTATCCTGCTTTTCCAACTGAAAGTGAATTAGAAATCGTTGATGTCTTTCTGGTCTGTTCAGACAGTCCTAGGCTAGGAGAAGTCTCATCCATGGGACCTCCTCCAAGTACTGAGGTTATTTCATTTGATTAGAATAGTCTGGCAGAATCTCGTCTCCCCTCAAATGTTCCTTTCCAGATATCTGTAGGTGTTTCCGATAAGGAAATATTTAGCACTATAGTTGACGAGGGAGCTTCTGTTAGTATTTTATCCTCAACTGCTTAGCAAGCTATAGGGTCTCCTCAACTTGCGCTGGTTACTGGCTAAATCTTGGCTTTCAATAGAAGGCCTATTGGACCTTTACAGATTCTTCCGCAGTTACCTATCACCTTGAGAGGTAAAACTGTTTATGTTGATGTCATGTTTGTCCAAGGCCCTTTAGATTTCGATCTGCTCCTTGGACGCAATTATGTCTATGCTATGAAAGTCGTAGTGTCCACACTCTTTCAAGTGATGTATTTTCCCTCTGATGGGAGAATTGTGACCATTGACCAGCTTTCCTTCATGACACCCAATCATCGCATGACTTCCATTCAACAAACTTCCATGAACGTTCTACACGTATTAGTGGTTTCTTCCCCTTAAGCATGAGGGGCATGTCTCCAGCCTCTGGACATCATGTTTGGGGGCACAATACTAACCTCTGGACATCATGTTGGATAATTGCCTTATCTTGAGTAGATTTTCTTTCTGTTTTAATCTCGGTAGAAAATGAAACAGTACCCCGCGAGCATAGTTCCCTTTCTGTGTCAATCTCTTTAAAAAATGAAATAGGTTCCTGCGAGGATAGTTCTTTTCCTATCTCAAGATTGTTAAAAAATGAAACAGTACCCAATGAGCATGGTTCCCTTTCTGTGTCAAGCTCGCTAAAAAATGAAACAGGTCATACGAGCAGAGTTCTATTCATGTGTCAAACTCATTAAAAAATGAAACAGATCCTTTTCCATTGAGTCGAGTCTTTCCATTGACTTAGTACCTGAACCTTCTTTTCATCCGCCTAGGGGTAGCTTAGGCATATGAAATGAAGCTTGGGGGAATCTCTTCAACATTGGTACGTTATGTTGAAGTCACTTACTTCTAGCAATCATGCTAGTAGTTCCCTTTCTATGGAGTTAAGTCACTTACTTCTAGCAATCATGCTGGGGGCATATACCAACCTCTGGATATCATGATAAAAAACTTCGACCAATGGGAATATCTCTGAGCATAATTTCTTTGAGTTTTGAGCTCGCTAAACCATGAAAATAATCCTGATCATAGTTCATTTTCTGTCACAAGCTCGTTAAAAATGAAGCAGACACTATTAGCATTCTTCCAACCTATCTTTGAGCTCATTAAAAACAGTAAGATGGTGTTAAGCAAACTTTTCACTTTTTTTGTGCTCTGGTTGAAACATGAAAAGTGGTTCAAGCTTACTTTTTTTTCTTTCTCTTTCTCTTAAAGCCATGAGAATAAGTCACCGAGTTATGATTTATCACTTTTCTGGGCTCATTAAACTCCTACGGAAAGGGAACCCCCCCCTGGAGTCTATCTTTAAGCTATTTTCAGGATCTTGAAATACGAACTAATTGCCAAGCGAGCTTGTCACGTTCACGCTTGTTAAAGAATTTGAATTGTCGTCTTCCTAGTGATAGTTTACCCATTTTTCGGACCAGGGGGCACTACTTACGAAAAAGGAATACTCCAACCATTCATGACTAGAAGAGTCCTCTCCCGCGTTGTTTTACCCTTTTTCGGGCAATGAGGCTAACTTTACGAAAAAGGACCATTGGAGTCTTCTTTAGTTCTTTTCAGACTCTCTAAACATGAAATGACAACCGAGTTTACCTTCTATGGACTCATTAAACTTTAATATTGAAGGGCACGCTATGGGATGAACCCATCCTCTCCCAGGTTCGGAAAATATTTGGGATTGGACTCATCTATGAGATGAGCTATACCGAGCACCTGGTTACCATCATCAAGCTCGTACAAAACATATGAGGCACTCATCAATCATGATGGGGAAAAAGGAAATCTTTTGTATTACACCTTTATCTACGGCAGTACCTAGTCATTCTTAAACATGGAACTCATTTGCATTTGCATACAGTACTTGGACCATCTATTTTTCCTCGAGTTTTGCCTACTTCTTGAGTCTTGTTACTCCTTTGGGTCATTCAAAGAACGCTTCCATCATTAGTTGCATTAGGATTTGGTGTTGTACTCGTCAAGTCAATACTACCAAGTCATGCCATGCCCATGTTCAAGAATACTTTCACCACTCATTATCTGCAGTTAGTACACCTTCCACCATGTCGGTCTACTTCGAGTCAGTCTTGCATGTTACTGTACCATCCGATCTACTCCAAACATCTGTTGTAATGTTTCGTATTGATGATGGGGGATTCATCATGGCCCTCCTTCGATGAATTCATCCTTGTCGACTTCAAATCATCATCTAAGGATTGAATCTAGAAACCAACCAAGTACCTTGGTCCTGTATGCCTCAATGGCAGGTTACCTCACTTTCGACATGAGTTTACATCATTGACTCTTGATTGAAAGATTTCGTTAAGCATTCGAATTCAACTCATTTATTCGTGCTTGACAATATGTACTATGATACCTTGGGTATCATTGACATTAATGGTGATTTCCCTCACACTTGTTAACGGTATACATCAACGACCGGTAATTAAGTGGTTTCTACCATGTTCGATGTCAAGACATTTGTAATCACATGGATAGATTTGTATCATTGCGCGTTCGGCTTGAAGACCCTAGGGAAACATGTTTTACCCAGGTTGCAATGGAGATTGTTTTGAGTCATATCACATGGATCCACTTTTGTATTGGTCGTGGCTGTGTTATCATCTCATCATGGATCTACGCTTGTGTCTAGTAGTCATGATTATGTTCAATCGCTCATTACTACCATGGATCTGCATTGTATTGGTCGGCAGCCATGTCGTGAGTCGTATGAGATTGTGTACTCAGAGTCAGTTGTATTGCAGCAGCGTCCTTCGTCCGACAAGTCCATTGCCATTCCTTCTGTCAAAGCATTTCACCTGTCAATTTTCAACAGCTTCATGCTTTGGGGGGCATTCTGTTACACCTAAATCTTGCTACCCTGAGACTTAGTGTAAACATTCCTGAAGTTCCCTATGACTGGAGGGATTAACTGACCTACTTTTCAAGGTTGTCGCAATTCACCCTTGTGCAACATGCGATGTCACAGTTTATCTTAATGTAGACTGCGACGATGTCAATTATTTGGATAAAAGAGTATCTTCGAGCCCATTCTTGAAGATGAGTGATGTGGAGCCCTATCCCTAGCCTTTAGGGGAGCTGGCATTCAGTTCCCTAGGCCTTGGGTGAGATCCCCTATCTCTCTCCTACCATATCTCAACCTATCCTATCCTCCTAGTCCTATATAAGTAAAGCTCGTTCCCATACCAAGGGGGGGAAGTCTATGGTATCTACATGCTGGTGAAATTAACTTAGGAGAGATCTCTACTCATCCCTTGAGAGATCCATCATCCCTTTGGAGGCTTTGGCATTGGCTTGATCAGAGGAGGAATGCTAGGTTAAGTCATTGGTTGTAATCTCTTCATCCTATGTATTTCCCTTTTAATACAGTAATATAACTGCTTTCCACCAAATCTCATTGCATTAATGATATTTTGTGTAGTTTGTCTACTTAACAGCTTACCTAGATCTATTATTATTGTCTTGATAGGTTTTGTAGCTGAGATTTGAAGATCATCAAGTTTGGAGCAGCATTCAAGAAGAAAGGATCAACGATCTAAACGGTAAGACACCTATCTACTCAGTCTCTAATTAGATATAGGAGAGTCATTTATGTTCTGTCTCTATTTTTTCTAGACTCACGTTGAACTAGGGAGATCAGGCCTTAAGTCCGCTCTTGGTAGATTGTCCATCAAACACTATTCTACAGGAAAGTCCAAGTGTGGTTTGTGTTGAGCATTTTTGCGTATTTAAGACTAATTTATTGCTACTACAAAAGTTGTACTTGGAATTCACCTACATTACTCTTTAACTATATTGATCGTCTATGTTATTTTTTATGTTTGAACACCTTAAATTGTATTGTGTGCATTGCCATATGAGTGCTGGTATTTCTTGTCAATATGTGCTTCAACTTTGGCAATTATGATGTGGTGATGAAACCAGAAATATAAAACTCAAATCCCAACAATCTTAACCCATACATCAGACCAACAGACAGAGGGCAGTTAATAACAAAATATCTAACAAAGGGGATCAAACTAAACCCAGTCTCAAACTCAGTGAAGTCCAATATTGTTTCAATGTATGTGAAGTGTTTGATGACAGTTCTGAGTCGGATAACAAAGAAGTTAAAACCAAAATTTTAGCTCAGTATTGATTGGGGACATTACATGCATGGGTCGAGGTTATTGTATCATGACAAGGTTGGAGCACTAATATTGCGTCGTCGACCTTCTTGGTCATGATAGGAACCTGGAAGAAGTATATTCCTTCATAAAAGCAATGCTTTTAGAAACTAATTCTTTTTTGTGGGGTGCATTGCTAAGGGCCTATAGAATTCATCTTAATATAGGACTTGCACAATGTGTTGTAGGACAGCTTCTTGAGTTAGATCCTCAGAATCTTGTCTATTATGTATTGTTATCAAATATATTTTCCATTATTGTCAAGTAGGATAATGCAAACAAGGTGAGAGGAATGATGAAAGACATTGAGGTTTTCTCTGAACCATTCTTTGGAAAATATGTTAACATAAAATAAAAAATAAGTTTATTAATGTCCAACAAAAACCTACAAAAGTGGGTCAAGGGGAATAAAAACGTAAATCTAATGTTGGTAGTATAGATAGTCCGCTTCTCTTTTGTTATAGCATGAACTTGCATCATGTATTCCTTCACCTAATCAAGCAAAGGGTCAACCTTCACCTTTGGTCTAATCAATATTTACCATTGCCATCATAGATTACATTGGATGTAAGCAACTATGCTTGTATTTGAATCCAATCTAATTGAGCATTAATATATATTAAGCTTGTAAGTTGTATATATAAGAATCTAGATATTTTATTATAAGCACATGAGCACGGGGTGCAATGGGAAAGCAAGAGGACTTTTCTCCTTCCCATCTAGGTTCAAATCTCATTTAGGTTTGGTTTGATAGGAAATTCGGGTGTGTCTTTAAGTTGATATCATAACACAAGCGAAGTGCACATAAAGGTTATGCCCCCACATTTTTTAACTGTGGGATCCAATCCTTCCTGGATGCCCCAATATGGTTGACCAAGCATGACGTGTTTACCTGCTTCTATTATGGTTGGAGGTTGAGCTATCCTCCAATTGGATATTCCATGGAAGAGGTTGTAATCGTGTAACTCCATAGCTAATGTTGATATCCATTACTTTAAAGGAGGCAATTGCTACCTCCAAAATTGGAAAAATCAATGGTGGAAGGTAGAGAAGAATAACTCTAGTAATTCCAAGCGGAATTCAATATGGGTGAATCATAGATGGTTCCTTGATTCTTAAAAATGTTCCACCAAGTTTATGGTACGTGTGGATGCAGGTATGTTGGGACATGTACTTGATATGTTTGCATAAACCCCCCAAATTTCAAGGATGGCATGGCCTAGGGGACATCAGGAACCCAAACATAGGGGAGCCCACCCCAAATATAGAAAAATATGTTGATTAAATATTAAAAAATCTAGGATTTTTTCATCAATGGTTAATGATTAATAACAAAAAATTAATTGCAAATAAGTTACATACTAAAATACATTAAATTATTATTTATGACAGCAACAATATCCCAAGGGATTGAGAAATGGCCTCTCCAACAATTTCCAGGTTGATTTTAGTGTGAAATAAAAAACACATAACTATTGTTACAGGTTTCCACCCACTGCTCTAGTGTGAAATTGCGAAAAACCAATGTTGTCACATTTTTTTGTCCATTTAAGGCTTATATTCAAACTTAGATTGCTCTCCACCATGTTCAATGTTGAATCCTGTGAAACAATGCCAACAACCCTCTATCTTTATGAGTTTAGTCACCAAGTTTTCAAACAAATGCTCAACACCAACAATCACTCCTCAAAATCATGTTATGTTTTGATTTAGGGTTTCTTTTATAGTTTGGAGTATGTAGTAAGGTTGGTGGGACACACTAGACATGAATGTGAAAACAATTTAAATTGAGGGTTTTATTTTTTCATTCAAAAAAAAAATCCCTAAAAAACAAGGGCATTTAGAAACACATTCTTATTTGCAGGGGATGCCATTAAATGGGATAGGGACATACATGGTTCTGTCCCTTGATGTACCTAACATCCTAGGTAATTATGGCTTGAAAAATGTCCTCTCCAACAATTTCCAGGTTGATTTTAGTGAAAGGTCAACAAAAAATAACTTGTGTTATAGGTTTCCACCCACCATTCTAGTGGGAAATAGCTAAAAACCATCGCTTTCATAATTTTTTTCCCATGTGAAGGATAAAATCCAACTTTTGAATGCTCTCCAGTGTGTTCAATGTGTTGAATCCTATGGAAAAATGCCAAATATCCTTTTGTTGTTATTAGTTCAGTTGTCAAGTTTCCAAACAACTGGTTAACAACATCAATCACTCTTCAAAATGATGTTATGTTTTGATTAAGGGTTTATTTTACAGTTTGTAGTGTGTGGGAAGGTTGGTTGGACCCACTAGATATGAATCAGAAAACGATTTAAATTCAGGTTTTTATTTTTTCATTCAATAAAAGAATTCCATAGCAAACAGGGACATCCAGAAATAATCCAATGGGTGGAATACTTTTAGACATCCATGTTTGATGTGGATGCAAATAAATGGGACAAGGACATACCTGGTTGTGTCCCTTGACGTACTCGACATACCGTGTAATTCATGGTAAAAACATAGATCTAAATATTGGATTAATTATGATAACTAAATCATCAACCATTTAGTACACATACAACATTAGTCATCTAGCATCTATAGCTTAGAATATTGTCATCAAATGATCAATCATCAACCACAACATCAACCTTCAAGTTTCAATGTATAAGATTTTCTATCAACAAACTCTAATAGATAACATCAACCACGAAATGAAATAGAGCATCATAAGGTGGCATTCTCTATTCACTCAAGTGTTAGGTCACCATGATTGGGATGCATGAAGACTATCCTTTGAGGAAGGCCATGTTAGATTGTGTGTGAGAGAAACTTGTTTTTCTAGAATTTCTTATAGAATTCTCATACATATTTATTCTTTTGGTGGTATTCATAATCTATCTAGAAAGTAAGGCCTATGTGAAATGGAATTTGGGATTAATTAGTTGATGAAAATTTTCTTCTTGCTTTATTTTTTCATGACTCTTTTATTCTCATAGGAACTTAGCTAAAGATAACATACAAACATTAGTGTAATCTTAGTTTTGTATAAAAGTTTCCACCATCTATATTTATTTCCATGCAATACTACAATCTATTAGGCCAAGGTAAATCATAGTGTTTGGTAGATTTAGGTTGTGGTGTAAGCCATGTGGGCTTGGGTGCTTTTTGTAGTTCCCCACGCATAATACTATCATGCCACATTAAACACTAGTAATGATTCCTTGGATCCTGTGTTGGATACTGATGTTTGGGTTGACATTTTGAGCACGACCCATACGTGGCTCGTCAAGAGAATTTCACTACTCCAAAATAAACAACTCATGCATTTTACTCTTCTTTCCAATGTTATTCGAAAATGCATATAGCATGTTGACCAACATTTTCATAACCTTTTGAATTCTTATAGACACCTAAAGAATAAAAAATGGGCCTTACCAGACTTAAACATGGCTTGAATGATGTAGCCAAGTAAGGTGCAACCATTTCTGCTAAATTGGATTGTTAGGATTCGGGACCATCCAGGACAAAAAAAGATAAAAAAAATTCTTCTAAGGTCTAACATGGACAAAGGCACTCCTTATATGCTATACATACACACGGGTTGGCCCCGCACATGAATAGTTATAGATCGGCTCAAACTTGTATATGCACATTTAAATAAAGGTCAAACAAACCCTCAATTTAAATATTCGTTCATAGATTGGACAACCCTTTATTTTGGTGATTTCATGGGCGAGAAGGGATCTAAATGGCTCATCGGAAAGGGGGAAGTAGATCCCATTAAATTGCTAATAGGATTGAACTTGATTGTGGACATCATTAATGGTCAACAACTGGTATCAAAGTATTTTTGGAACTTTTTGGTAATCTTCAATAAGTGCTTGCACCTATTTGAGTATTTTTCGTGATTTGGCTGTTCAAAGTCTAGGAATGCCTTCACCATCTTACTATTGTTTTCCTTGGATACTTCAAGTAAATGTTGATTTCAGTGATACTATATTTCTCATATATAAACACTTAGCCTCATGCTTCCAAGTCAGCAAATTATATGTGTTTGAACTGTCTCAACACTTAGACTTGAGAAGAATTTCAATACATAGCTTGAAGGATTATAATCACTAGCTATAAAGTGGCATCATGCACAAAAGATTGATCCAATCTAAGGCACAATTGATCTCTGGAAATCTGCTACAGGATTTTGGGATCTGTATGCCATGATCTGCTACAGGAATGTGGACTACAAAAGTTTGACATGTGAAATGCATGTTGAATTTTAACTTAGCAATATAATTTTTATCTCTTTCAACTTTATTTCATAATTCATTTCATCCCACAATTATGCTTGAAAGAAAATTCCATTCATTTGCAGAGGAAATAAAACAAGGATCACTGAAAGATAACCATGCACAAGAGACACATATGCTACGGTTACGGTGTCCATGTATTGCGTATATGGAGATATGATAAATTAAACATATACTAAATGTGGGGTATTAAATTTTTGTTTCCCTTCATTTAAAGTGGAAATCTGGCCAATGCTTGTCTCCCTAAGCCAATTCGTTATGATAGATTGCATAGGGACTTGATACAAAATATTCTAGTAGGCCCTAAACATCTTGAAAGCTAAACCATCAAGGAACACAATGCTTTCAATTTATTTCAAAAATGTTTACATCATGTTTGGATTATTCATGAGATTTGGGGTACATGTTGTTGGAAAGGTTGGATGGGATGTTGTATGGATTGTAATATTAGGTTTGGCTGCAACTGGTGTTGGAGCTTATGTAGTATACATATAGAGACTAGGAGTAAGTCATTAGTTGTTAAATTGTAGAGTAGTTTTTGTTCTATAGGAGAGAGCTTACCTTGTACAAATTATATTTATGTATGGTATGGTGACTGAAATAATTTTTTGTTTTTTGTCCTCTTCTTCTAGTCATACCTGAACTCTAAAATCAGGCCAATCATGGTGCAATACATGCCTCTTGAAAGGCAAGGAGAGATTCCCAACCATGTTAATAATGGGACATTATAACTAGTACATTTCATATTGTCACTCAAAGTGTGATTTGAATCATCACACTCAAAATATCTGCCAGTGTATATGAAGTCTGATCCACCTAGTTTCCATCTTTGTGGCTTGTACCAAACTTCTTCCAGTATTGTTAGAATGAAAAGATTTGAATCAGGTTCGCCTGGATCTTGTTCATAACAGAGTTCCAGTTTCAACATCATCCTCACAAGGTCATTTGGGTGCACATTCTTAATAATTCTCAAACCAAAACCAGGTACTGAACCCTGTAATGATTCTCTCAAAATAACCTCCAATTCTTTTCTAGTTGCAAATCCCCTTTGTTGTACATCCAAAGTAGATTTATTTTTTCTAGTCAATCTTACTAGACGTCCAAGCACTTCCTCGCAAAACCACTCACAGTTCACTATGATGAAATCAAACTCTTGAAAATAGATGATCTCTTCAATTTTATGCAAAGAGCATGCTATTGCTCTTCACCTCTCTTCAACCATTTTGGGGTCATCATAACGAGACTGTATTCTCAGTGCTGGAACCTTCATTTGACACAGTTGAGAAAACTCTTCCCATCTCATAATTGGGTTGCTGGAATGCTAAGATTTCCAATTAGTGAAGGATATAATCTAAGGTTGATGTCACTGATTGGTAAAGTTTAGACTCCCTTCTAATATGCCAAATGCATTATCTCTTTTCCTTGTTCCAAGCAAATAGCACAAGAAGACAAGTGTTGAAGAAGATAACTCTAATCTTGAGAGCCTTTAGAATCCACTGAATAATTTGTTTCCCTTAAAATCTGCATACTATGTTTTTTACAGTTATCCTTAAATAGAATTTCCCTCCATTCAATTGACTTGAACTATACTCAATGGTGATCTTATGAAAAGGAACCATAACATCATATGTTGATAATAAAATTCCACCTAGTTCATAATATTACTGAGCTCTACCTTCCTAGTTGAATTCTGCTAGATAACTGCCCTGAAGATATTGAAATCCTTTGAATCTGGAAGTCATCCTCTTCCTAGTTGGTGTTCTAGATGGTACCAAGAAAATACATACATCTGCAAGAGAATCAGAAACCCAGAGCCAAGATGCAAATATTTTTTGACATAACAAGCCCTTTATGGTCAAAGTAAAAGAACGAGTTTACAAATTAGATAGGAAGCTCAAATAAGCTGAGTTGAATGTAGCACTCTCCTTTGTCCATAGAAAAACAACAAGGAAAGCAACAATAACCACCAGAAAACTGCTTTAATTTACAGCTGGAAAATATTCTGGTCTCTAACTTGTGTAGGACTTGTGTAAGATGAATTTGTACCAGTATTGTGTCCTCTCCTACAATGTAAGTGTTTGATCACTATGGAGGCTAATGCATCTCAACTAGAGAGATTGGCCATAATAATCACAATAAAATCACTAGCCACAACTACTCCCTGTAACACATGAAGTGTCCTGAAAGCATTTTAAATTCAAGTTTCCTAGTGTGGTAAACCTCGCCCCTTATGCAATAGTTTGTAGTAAGTAGAAGGAATCTATGACTGATATTGCTTCTAAGACCTTCTGCTTACTCCTCCTTTGGTCTAGCATTTGGTAGATAAGATCTTTACCTTGGTCTTCACTAAAGTCTTCTGAGCTTTGACAACATTATAATAGAATGTTTATGACTGATTATTCACTCCTATAAAGAATGCACTTTATAGAACTACCAAAATGCTCAATTAGGATCTTCCTCTTTTAAGACATCGGACTAGGTCCATAGGCTTGATTCTTCTTGTGCACAAATTATGAACATGAGGTTTCACAAGGCCCAAAAAGTTGTATTTTTTACTACTTCCTCATATCAAATTGAATTGTCATAATAGTCCTTGGAATGGGTGTTAGGAGCAATACTTAATTCTTCACTCAGCTGGCTGCTCCCCCTATCATGTAGACCTCTTCATTTACTGAGCTCCCCCTAAAATTGTTTTCATGTTGCTCGATAACGGTGAGCATTTTTTCACCGTTTCTGCATGTTATGGGAACTTATGCAGGAATTTATCAACTGGTTGCGGGCATCTTTAGAGCTTGTGTGAGCACTGCGTGCATTTTTCGTAACATTTGCATACATTTTCTCAGGCTTATGCTACGGGTATTTCAATAATCTCTTACGAGTATTTCATCATTGTTTGGGGACTTTCCTATCATCCTCAAAGTCCTGTGATCACCTTCAAAGACTGTGCGGACATCTTATTCATTTTTCTTTATGCCTGGTGGGCATTTCGTGAGCTTGTGTGGGCATTTCATTGCTATCCCTTACTGCCTGGCATTTATGAGTTGCATGCATTTCTACAAGGCTTGTTCGATATATCTTCATTCGTTGCGGGCATAATTGCTAGTTGACAGAATTATCTTTTTGACATCATACCCATGCTACGGGCGTACTTTACAGAGCCTATGGGCATTTATATTTTCATATGCGATAATTGCTGCAAATATTTTAATTATTATTGTGCGGCCGTTTATCTTCTTTATGCTCTATGCACTCTTCATATGTTATAGAAACATATTGCAACTTCATCCGAGTTTCTTTAGAGATTTGACCATAGTGCTGGAACATGTTTCTGTCTCCCCTTCATCCTCTTTTTTTGTTTGGAAATACATATCAGGCTTAGCATCGATCATGCAAATAATGAACGCATGGTTGGCTCTAATGCTTCAAAGCATCTTGCGGGCATTTTTCCATTTTGTAGTCATGTTGCGGAAATTTCAAATGGACCTTTCCACTTGTTGTGGGAATCTTTACACTCACTGCAGGCATTTTCTTTAAATTTGCTTGCAATCATTCTTCTGTTGTGCATGTATATAACCAATGCATTCAATAACTTGCGGGCATGTTTCCAAAGGCTGTTGATGTGATCTTCACACTATTTATTTCAATCAGCAGGAAATTCATTTATCAAGCAGGCATTATTCATCCATTGCGGGAATTATGTATCAGCCCTGCGGTTCACTCCAGGCCTTGGCTGAGTATCTAAAGCAGATGATATCCTGTTTGATTTCTGGAGACTCAATTTTCACAGAGATTTAAGGACAAATCCTTGTTTATTGGTGCAAGTAACCATCTATGTGATTTCTTCGATATTTTTTCTATTTCAAATATCGAAGCGTGGTCTGTGTTCCCTGTAATGAAGCTGAATTTAGGATAGTTCTAAGAGGCTTAAATATTTCTTTACAAAGAATCAAAGAAAGATCCGAGAGCTGATTATCCAGGGAAATTTCAAATTGGTCTTTGAAGCATTGTTGGAAATTTAGAGTGAACCATGTGGAAGCATTCATCTTGTTCCTTGATGCATTTGTTGTGTCCCCTGCCTTCCACGAACAAGGGGATGCACTAGAGACATATTACCTGCATCCCCATTTGCACGTAATGTTGAGGAATTTTCTTCGTAAGATAGATAGATAGACATAGGGGAGTGATTTCCTAATGGCTCACAATCTTGAAGTGGATACTCTTACTCACAATCCCGAGTCAATATTTTTTAAGGGTTAAGTAGGTGAATCCTACCATATTATGCCTTCCACCCCAGAGAGTATGATATCCATCTTCGACTTCATTCAAGGTTAGGAAATAAACAGGACATGAATTCCCATGGATCTCTGATATCTAGAACAACCGTGTTTCCTATTCTTCTCAAAGAGTAAACTCAATTTTGATAGATGATTTTTCTTTTTTAAGAAACTAAAATCAAAAGGTCATACTTGCAACCTTGGGAAGAATCCAGGAGTGAGGAAAGTGTTATTTGAATCATCACACTCAAAATGTCTTCCAATGTATATGAAGTCTGATCCACCTAGTTTCCATCTTTGTGGCGTGTACCGACCTTCTTCCAGTATTGCCGGAATGAAAATATTTGAATTAGGTTCACCTGGATCTTGTTCATAAAAGAGTTCAATTTCAACATCATCCTCACAAGGTCATTTGGGTGCACATTCTCAAGAATTCTCGGACCAAAACCAGCTACTAAACCCTCCAATGATTCTCTCAAAATGACCTCCAATTCTTTTATAGTTTTAAAGCCCCTTTGTTGTATATCCAAAGTAGATTGATTTTTGTTGTTCAATCTTACTAGACGTCCAAGCACTTCCTCACAGAACCACTCAAAGTTTGTGGGTGCTCTCATTTTTTCTTTGGGAATTTATGGGTGATTAGAATGCTATTAGACATTCTCTCATTTTCTACTTGTTGATCTAAAAAGTACTTATTTATCAAATTTCATCTTGATACATGCATACGAAAATCAAAGTGCTTCATTAGTTTGTTTCCAAGGACAATATTTTGTTTCATACAAAGGTTTTGTTGCATCTTTGATTTCCTCGCCTTTTTATCCCATTATAGCGGAAAGTTAGAGTTTATGCATTCTAGATAGGAATTCTTAATTTCATTACTTCTTAAAGTCATTTTGATTATAAAAGAAAAATATATCTCCTTACTTTAAGTTGGTTTCATCGAAAGACAAAGGAAAATGTGCATTGTCATGTAGTTAGGATTTGCATTGTTTTTACATTTCCTGTCTACACCTCATGCATCCACCTGACCGCACAAGATAAAATTAACGCTAGCTTAGGTTAAAATCATTTAGTAATTGTGTGTAAGTTAGAGACATGTTCCAACGTCTTTAAGCGTGACAGTTGTCGTTATTTTCCAACACTGTATTCCGAGGGTATTGTAGTCTTCCACGTACTTATCGGTATATTGAAGCTCTTTCACGTACCAACCAGGTATATCGAAGTTCTTTCATGTACCCACCAAGTAATTCGCGTACTTGTCGTATATCGAAAGGTGTTTCACGTACTTGGCGTATATAGAACGGTGTTTCACTTACTCGGTAGTATATAGGAAGGTCTCGTGCCGTACGGTTGTGCATTAGACAACATCACTACAGATTTGAGCTCCCACGTACCTAACGTATATCGAGAGACACTCCTAGGATTCCTGTGACCAACTGAGTTAACCATTTGGCCGTCTTTGCATCGCAATACACCGAGAACAACACTCGGGGAGATTACTATGCACGTGCCATCCAGGTAGTCGGGTATTCAAGCAAGGGTACGGTCCCAATCCTCCTTGCCGCGTTTCACTGTTGGACCCTGCAGTATATAGTGAGTTGTGGCGCCTTGACAATCCTGTGAGGATCCTAACTGTTTATCCACTCCTATTCACACAGTTTGCTTGTTGCTTTTAGACTTGAGTAGTGTTTGATTTGTGTGGTACTTTAGAGACTCTTAGGAAGTATAGATATGCAATATTCTTCTGGGACTACCAACCAAGAGACCCCTTTCCAGGGTATGCCATTTGTTATTCCCCCTTGTGGAACTATTGGTCCTCCCTTTATGGCTACGATGAGTCTTCCTGGATTGACGATAGGATTACCAGTATGGTTATTCTCGAATCCAGTTACACCAAGTGCAACAATCATGTCGAACCTAGGTCCTTCACCACATGAGCATCAATCTCTTGGTGACCTTTCTCCTTCTTCATCGAGTGCTGAATCAGCTTCTGTCTCTTCCTCTTCTCCTACTAAAAACTCTGATGTTAGTAAGAAGGCGGGTGAGAAGAAGAAGAAAGGGAAGACTAAGAAGAAGAATACTAAGCAGAAGGTCACGACCCTAGCCACTGATCATCATGTTGGGGGAACCAATACACTTGTTTCGAGTTCACGTAAACCGAAATTCCCTTGCAAACTTTGTAAAGGGTCCCATTTTCTTAAGACATGCCCTGGTATCTCCAAGGTCTTAGAAATATGGTCTCATTCTGAACAAACCTCGTCATCAATCTCTAGACATCATACTGATGATACGTCATCAACTAGTGAAAGTTTAGTTAAGGGTCGGAAGGCTAGAGCTGCAGAACCTTGTTGGTTATGCAAGGGAATGCACCGTACTTACCTTTGTCCTTGTATGGATGAAGCCTCACAATTGTTGGAAGACATGGACACATCCCATAAACACCTTCCAACAAAGTAATGTAGGTTGTTCCCTGATCCTACATTGGTTGATAGGGCGGTCAATCTGACCCCACCCTCAGTTGACCCCACTCTTTCATGAGAGAGTGAAAATGAAGCGGTCGATTCAACGACATTGTTAATTGACCCCATTCCCCGCTTTAGGGATGATACCCAAGCGGTTAATCAAGTTTCGTTCTTGGTTGACCCCACTCCTCCTATGATGAGTGAAATCCAAGCGATTAATCGAGCTTCATCTTTGGTTCATCCCACTCCTCCTTTGAAGAGTGAAACGCAAGTGGTAGATCCAGTTTTATCCTCGGTCCACACGACTCTTTCATTGGAAAATTCCCAGATTGAAGCAGTCACCATCGCAAAATATTCGTCGTATCCTACTTTTCCAACTGAAAGTGAATTAGAAACCGTTGATGTCTTTCTGGTCTGTTTAGACAGTCCTAGGCTAGGAGAAGTCTCATCCATGGGACCTCCTCCAAGTACTGAGGTTATTTCATTTGATTGGAATAGTCTAGCAGAATCTCGTCTCCCCTCAAATGTTCCTTTCCAGATATCTGTAGGTGTTTCCGATAAGGAAATATTTAGCACTATAGTTGACGAGGGAGCTTCTGTTAGTATTTTATCCTCAACTGCTTAGCAAGCGATAGGGTCTCCTCAACTTGCGCTGGTTACTGGCCAAATATTGGCTTTCAATAGAAGGCCTACTAGACCTTTACGGATTCTTCTGCAGTTACCTATCACCTTGGGAGGTAAAACTATTTATGTTGATGTCATGGTTGTCCAAGGCCCTTTAGATTTCGATCTGCTCCTTGGACGCGATTATGTCTATGCTATGAAAGTCATAGTGTCCACACTCTTTCGAGTGATGTATTTTCCCTCTGATGGGAGAATTGTGACCATTGACCAGCTTTCCTTCATGACACCCAATCATAGCATGACTTCCATTCAACAAACTTCCCTGAACATTCTACACATATTAGTGGTTTCTTCCCCTTAAGCATGAGGGGCATGTCTCCAGCCTCTGGACATCATGTTGGGGGGCACAATACTAACCTCTGGACATCATGTTGGATAATTGCCTTATATTGAGCAGAGTTTCTTTTTGTTTTAAGCTCGGTAAAAAATGAAACAGTACCCCGCGAGCATAGTTCCCTTTCTGTGTCAATCTCTTTAAAAAATGAAATAGGTTCCTGCGAGGATAGTTCTTTTCCTGTCTCAAGATTGTTAAAAAATGAAACAGTACCCAATGAGCATGGTTCCCTTTCTGTGTCAAGCTCGCTAAAAAATGAAACAGGTCATACGAGCAGAGTTCTATTCATGTGTCAAGCTCATTAAAAAATGAAACAGATCCTTTTCCATTGAGGCAAGTCTTTCCATTGACTTAGTACCTGAACCTTCTTTTCATCCGCCTAGGGGTAGCTTAGGCATATGAAATGAAGCTTGGGGGAATCTCTTTAACATCGGTACGTTATGTTGAAGTCACTTACTTCTAGCAATCATGCTAGGGGCCTAGTTCCCTTTCTATGGAGTTAAGTCACTTACTTCTAGCAATCATGCTGGGGGCATATACCAACCTCTGGATATCATGATGAAAAAACTTCAACCAATGGGAATATTTCTGAGCATAATTTCTTTGAGTTTTGAGCTCGCTAAACCATGAAAATAATCCTGAGCATAATTCATTTTCTGCCACAAGCTCGTTAAAAAATGAAGCAGACACTATCAGCATTCTTCCAACCTATCTTCGAGCTCATTACAAACAGTAAGATGGTGTTAAGCAAACTTTTCACTTTTTTCGTTCTCTGGTTGAAACATGAAAAGTGGTTCAAGCTTACTTTTTTTTCTTTCTCTTTCTCTTAAATCCATGAGAATAAGTCACCGAGTTATGATTTATCACTTTTCCGAGCTCATTAAACTCCTACGGAAAGGGAACACCCCCCCTGGAGTCTATCTTTAAGCTATTTTCAGGCTCTTGAAATACGAACTAATTGCCAAGCGAACTTGTCACGTTCACGCTTGTTAAAGAATTTGAATTGTCGTCTTCCTAGTGATAGTTTACCCATTTTTTGGACCAGGGGGCACTACTTACGAAAAAGGAATACTCCAGCCAATCATGACTGGAAGAGTCCTCTCCCGCGTTGTTTTACCCTTTTTCGGGCGATGAGGCTAACTTTACGAAAAAGGACCGTTGGAGTCTTCTTTAGTTCTTTTCGGACTCTCTAAACATGAAATGACAACCGAGTTTACCTTCTATGTACTCATTAAACTTTAATATTGGAGGGCACGCTATGGGATGAACCCCTCCTCTCCCAGGTTCGGAAAATATTTGGGATTGGACTCATCTATGAGATGAGCTATACCAAGCACCTGGTTACCTTCATCAAGCTCGTAAAAAAAATATCAGGAACTCATCAATCATGATGGGGAAAAAGGAAATCTTTTGTATTACACCTTTATCTATGGAAATACCTAGTCGTTCTTAAACATGGAACTCATTTGCATTTGCATACAGTACTTGGACCATCTATTTTTCCTCGAGTTTTGCCTACTTCTTGAGTCTTGTTACTCCTTTGGGTCATTCAAAGAACGCTTCCATCATTAGTTGCATTAGGATTTGGTGTCGTACTCGTCAAGTAAATACTACTAAGTCATGCCATGCCCATGTTCAAGAATACTTTCACCACTCATTATCTGCAGTTAGTACACCTTCCACCATGCCGGTCTACTCTGAGTCAGTCTTGCATGTTACTGTACCATCCGATCTACTCCAAACATCTGTTGTAATGTTTCGTATCGATGATGGGGGATTCATCATGGCCCTCCTTCGACGGATTCATCCTTGTCGACTTCAAATCATCATCTGAGGATTGAATCTAGAAGCCAACCAAGTACCTTGGTCCTACATGCCTCAATGGCAGGTTACCTCGCTTTCGACATGTGTTTACATCATTGACTCTTGATTGAAAGATTTCGTTAAGCATTCGAATTCAACTCATTTATTCGTGCTTGACGATATGTACTATGATACCTTGGGGATCATTGACATTAATGGTGATTTCCCTCGTGCTTTTTAACGGTATACATCAATAACCGGTAATTAAGTGGTTTCTACCATGTTCGATGTCAAGACATTTGTAATCACATGGATAGATTTGTATCATTGCGCGTTCGGCTTGAAGACCCTAGGGAGTCATGTTTTACCCAGGTTGCAATGGAGATTGTTTTGAGTCATATCAAATGGATCCACTTTTGTATTGGTCGTGGTTGTGTTATCATCTCATCAGGGATCTACGCTTGTTTCTAGTAGTCATGATTATGTTCAATCGGTCATTACTACCATGGATCTACATTGTATTGGTTGGCAGCCATGTTGTGAGTCGTATGAGATTGTGTACTCAGAGTCAGTTGTACTGCAGCAGCGTCCTTCGTCCGACAAGTCCATTGCCATACCTTTTGTCAAAGCATTTCACCTGTCAATTTCCAACAACTTCATGCTTTGGGGGGCATTTTGTTACACCTAAATATTTCTACCCTGAGACTTAGTGTAAACATTCCTGAAGTTCCCTATGACTGGAGGGATTAACTGACCTACTTTTCAAGGTCGTCGCAGTTCACCCTTGTGCAACATGCGACGTCACAGTTTGTCTTAATGTAGCCTGCGATGATGTCAATTATTTGGATAAAAGAGTATCTTCAAGCCCATTCTCGAAGATGAGTGATGTGGAGCCCTATCCCTAGCCTTTAGGGGAGCTGGCATTTGGTTCCCTAGCCCTTGGGTGAGATCCCCTATCTCTCTCCTACTATATCTCAACCTATCCTATCCTCCTAGTCCTATATAAGTGAAGCTCATTCCCATACCAAGGGGAGGAATTCTATGGTATCTACATGCTGGTGAAATTAACTTAGGAGAGATCTCTACTCATCCCTTGAGAGATCCATCATCCCTTTGGATGCTTTGGCATTGGCTTGATCAGAGGAGGAATGCTAGGTTAAGTCATTGGTTGTAATCTCTTCATCCTATGTATTTCCCTTTTAATACAGTAATATAACTGCTTTCCACCAAATCTCATTGCATTAATGATATTTTGTGTAGTTTGTCTACTTAATGGCTTAGTTAGATCTATTATTGCGTAGGTGCATTTTACTGCTTGTTTTATTGTGTTGTCTTGACAGGTTTTGTAGCTGAGATTTGAAGATCATCAAGTTTGGAGCAGCATTCAAGAAGAAAGGATCAACGATCTAAACGGTAAGACACCTATCTACTCGGTCTTTAATTAGATATAGGAGAGTCATTTATGTTCTCTCTCTATTTTTTCTAGACTCATGTTGACCTAGGGAGATCAGGCCTCAAGTCTGCTCTTGGTAGATTGTCCATCAAACACTATTCGACAGGAAAGTCCAGGTGTGGTTTGTGTTGAGCATTTTTGCGTATTTAAGTCTAATTTATTGCTACTACAAAAGTTGTACCTGGAAGTCACCTACATTACTCTTTAACTATATTGATCATCTATGTTATTTTTTTATGTTTGAACACCTTAAATTGTATTGTGTGCATTGCCATATGAGTGCTGGTATTTCTTGTCAATATGTGCTTCAACTTTGGCAATTATGATGTGGTGATGAAACCAGAAATATAAAACTCAAATCCCAACAATCTTAACCCATACATCAGACCAACAGACAGAGGGCAGTTAATAACAAAATATCTAACAAAGGGGATCAAACTAAACCCAGTCTCAAACTCAGTGAAGTCCAATATTGTTTCAATGTATGTGAAGTGTTTGATGACAGTTCTGAGTCGGATAACAAAGAAGTTAAAACCAAAATTTTAGCTCAGTATTGATTCGGGACATTACATGCATGGGTCGGGGTTATTGTATCATGACAAGGTTGGAGCACTAATATTGCATCGTCGACCTTCTTGGTCATGATGGGAACCTGGAAGAAGTATATTTCTTCATAAAAGAAATGCCTTTAGAACCTAATTCTTTTGTGTGGGATGCATTGCTAAGGGCCTATAGAATTCATCTTAATATAGGACTTGCACAATGTGTTGCCGGACAGCTTCTTGAGTTAGATCCTCAGAATCATGTCTATTATGTACTATTATCAAATATATTTTCCATTATTGGCAAGTAGGATAATGCAAACAAGGTGTGAGCAATGATGAAAGACATTGAGGTTTTCTCTGAACCATTCTTTGGAAAATATGTTAACATAAAATAAAAAAATAAGTTTATTAATGTCCAACAAAAATCTACAAAAGTGGGTCAAGGGGAATAAAAACGTAAATCTAATGTTGGTAGTATAGATAGTCCTCTTCTCTTTTGTTATAGCATGAAGTTGCATCATGTATTCCTTCACCTAATCAAGCAAAGGGTCAACCTTCACCTTTGGTCTAATCAATATTTACCATTGCCATCATAGATTACATTGGATGTAAGCAACTATGCTTGTATTTGAATCCAATCTAATTGAGCATTAATATATATTAACTTGTAAGTTGTATATATATAGAATCTAGATATTTTATTATAAGCACATGAGCACAGGGTGCAATGGGAAAGCAAAAGGACTTTTCTCCTTCCTATCTAGGTTCAAATCTCATTTAGGTTTGGTTTGATAGGAAATTCGGGTGTGTCTTTAAGTTGATATCATAACACAAGCGAAGTGCACATAAAGGTTATGCCCCCACATTTTTTAACTGTGGGATCCAATCCTTCCTGGGATGCCCCAATATGGTTGACCAAGCATGACGTGTTTACCTGCTTCTATTATGGTTGGAGGTTGAGCTATCCTCCAATTGGATATTCCATGGAAGAGGTTGTAATCTTGTAACTCCATAGCTAATGTTGATATCCATTACTTTAAAGGAGGCAATTGCTACCTCCAAAATTGGAAAAATCAATGGTGGAAGGTAGAGAAGAATAACTCTAGTAATTCCAAGCGGAATTCAATATGGGTGAATCATAGATGGTTCCTTGATTCTTAAAAATGTTCCACCAAGTTTCTGGTACGTGTGGATGCAGTTATGTTGGGACATGTACTTGATATGTTTGGATAAACCCCCCAAATTTCAAGGATGGCATGGCCTAGGGGACATCAGGAACCCAAACATAGGGGAGCCCACCCCAAATATAGAAAAATATGTTGATCAAATATTAAAACATCTAGGATTTTTTCATCAATGGTTAATGATTAATAACAAAAAATTAATTGCAAATAAGTTACATACTAAAATACATTAAATTATTATTTATGGCAGCAACAATATCCGAAGAGATCAAGAAATGGCCTCTCCAACAATTTCCAAGTTGATTTTGGTGTGAAATAAAAAACACATAACTATTGTTACAGGTTTCCACCCACTGCTCCAGTGTGAAATTGCGAAAAACCAGTGTTGTCACATTTTTTTGTCCATTGAAGGCTTATATTCAAACTTAGATTGCTCTCCACCATGTTCAATGTTGAATACTATGAAACAATGCCAACAACCCTCTACCTTTATGAGTTTAGTCACCAAGTTTTCAAACAAATGCTCAACACCAACAATCACTCCTCAAAATCATGTTATGTTTTGATTTAGGGTTTCTTTTACAGTTTGGAGTATGTAGTAAGGTTGGTGGGACACACTAGACATGAATGTGAAAACAATTTAAATTCAAGGTTTTATTTTTTCATTCAAAAAAAAATTCCCTAAAAAACAAGGGCATTTAGAAACACATTCTTGTTTGCAGGGGATGCCATTAAATGGGATAGGGACATACATGGTTTTGTCCCTTGATGTACCTGACATTCTAGGTAATTATGGCTTGAAAAATGTCCTCTCCAACAATTTCCAGGTTGAGTTTAGTGAAAGGTCAACAAAAAATAACTTGTGTTATAGGTTTCCACCCACCATTCTAGTGGGAAATAGCTAAAAACCATCGCTTTCATAATTTTTTTCCCATGTGAAGGATAAAATCCAACTTTTGAATGCTCTCTAGTGTGTTCAATGTGTTGAATCCTATGGAAAAATGCCAAATATCCTTTTGTTGTTATTAGTTCAGTTGTCAAATTTCCAAACAACCGGTTAACAACATCAATCACTCTTCAAAATGATGTTATGTTTTGATTAAGGGTTTATTTTACAGTTTGTAGTGTGTGGGAAGGTTGGTTGGACCCACTAGATATGAATCAAAAAACGATTTAATTTCAGGTTTTTATTTTTTCATTCAATAAAATAATTCCGTAGCAAACAGGGACATCCAGAAATAATCCAATGGGTGGAATACTTTTAGACATCCATGTTTGATGTGGATGCAAATAAATGGGACAAGGACATACCTGGTTGTGTCCCTTGACGTACTCGACATACCGTGTAATTCATGGTAAAAACATAGATCTAAATATTGGATTAATTATGATAACTAAATCATCAACCATTTAGTACACATACAACATTAGTCATCTAGCATCTATAGCTTAGAATATTGTCATCAAATGATCAATCATCAACCACAACATCAACCTTCAAGTTTCAATGTATAAGATTTTCTATCAACAAACTCTAATAGATAACATCAACCACGAAATGAAATAGAGCATCATAAGGTGGCATTCTCTATTCACTCAAGTGTTAGGTCACCATGATTGGGATGCATGAAGACTATCCTTTGAGGAAGGCCATGTTAGATTGTGTGTGAGAGAAACTTGTTTTTCTAGAATTTCTTATAGAATTCTCATACATATTTATTCTTTTGGTGGTATTCATAATCTATCTAGAAAGTAAGGCCTATGTGAAATGGAATTTGGGATTAATTAGTTGATGAAAATTTTCTTCTTGCTTTATTTTTTCATGACTCTTTTATTCTCATAGGAACTTAGCTAAAGATAACATACAAACATTAGTGTAATCTTAGTTTTGTATAAAAGTTTCCACCATCTATATTTATTTCCATGGCATACTACAATCTATTAGGCCAAAGTAAATCATAGTGTTGCGTAGATTTAGGTTGTGGTGTAAGCCATGTGGGCTTGGGTGCTTTTTGTAGTTCCCCACGCATAATACTATCACGCCACATTAAACACTAGTAATGATTCCTTGGATCCTGTGTTGGATACTGATGTTTGGGTTGACATTTTGAGCACGACCCATACGTGGCTCGTCAAGAGAATTTCACTACTCCAAAATAAACAACTCATGCATTTTACTCTTCTTTCCAATGTTATTCGAAAATGCATATAGCATGTTGGCCAACATTTTCATAACCTTTCGAATTCTTATAGACACCTAAAGAATAAAAAATGGGCCTTACCAGACTTAAACATGGCTTGAATGATGTAGCCAAGTAAGGTGCAACCATTTCTGCTAAATTGGATTGTTAGGATTCGGGACCATCCAGGACAACAAAAGATTAAAAAAAAATTCTTCTAAGGTCTAACATGGACAAAGGCACTCCTTAGATGTTATACATACACATGAGTTCGCCCCGCACATGAATAGTTATAGATCGGTCAAACTTGTATATGCACATTTAAATTAAGGTCAGACAAACCCTCAATTTAAACATTCGTTCATAGATTGGACAACCCTTTCTTTTGGTGATTTCATGGGCGAGAAGGGATCTAAATGGCTCATTGGAAAGGGGGAAGTAGATCCCATGAAATTGCTAATAGTATTGAACTTGATTGTGGACATCATTAATGGTCAACAACTGGTATCAAAGTATTTGTGGAACTTTTTGGTAATCTTCAATAAGCGCTTGCACCTATTTGAGTATTTTTCCTGATTTGGTTGTTCAAAGTCTAGGAATGCCTTCACCACCTTACTATTGTTTTCCTTGGATACTTCAAGTAAATGTTGATTTCAGTGATACTATATTTCTCATATATAAACACTTAGCCTCATGCTTCCAAGTCAGCAAATTATATGTGTTTGAACTGTCTCAGCACTTAGACTTGAGAAGAATTTCAATACATAGCTTGAAGGATTATAATCACTAGCTATAAAGTGGAATCATGCACAAAAGATTGATCCAATCTAAGGCACAATTGATCTCTGGAAATCTGCTACAGTATTTTGGGCTCTGTATGCCATGATCTGCTACAGGAATGTGGACTACAAAAGTTTGACATGTGA
Source organism: Larix kaempferi (assembly GCA_027924585.1). Classification (NCBI taxonomy): domain Eukaryota; kingdom Viridiplantae; phylum Streptophyta; class Pinopsida; order Pinales; family Pinaceae; genus Larix; species Larix kaempferi. The sequence goes on from BSBM01000222.1 coordinate 3,810,319, forward strand.
AATGCATGTTGAATTTTAACTTAGCAATATAATTTTTATCTCTTTCAACTTTATTTCATAATTCATTTCATCCCACAATTATGCTTGAAAGAAAATACCATTCATTTGCAGAGGAAATAAAACAAGGATCACTGAAAGATAACCATGCACAAGAGACACATATGTTACGGTTACGGTGTCCATGTATTGCGTATATGGAGATATGATAAATTAAACATATACTAAATGTGGGGTATTAAATTTTTGTTTCCCTTCATTTAAAGAGGAAATCTGGCCAATCCTTGTCTCCCTAAGCCAATTCGTTATGATAGATTGCATAGGGACATGATGCAAAATATTCTAGTAGGCCCTAAACATCTTGCAAGCTAAACCATCAGGGAACACAATGCTTTCAGTTTATTCCAAAAAATGTTTACATCATGTTTGGATTATTCATGAGATTTGGGGTATATGTTGTTGGAAATGTTGGATGGGATGTTGTATGGATTGTAATATTAGGTTCAGCTGCAACTGGTGTTGGAGCTTATGTAGTATACATATAGAGACTAGGAGTAAGTCATTAGTTGTTAAATTGTAGAGTAGTTTTTGTTCTATAGGAGAGAGCTTACCTTGTACAAATTATATTTATGTATGGTATGGTGACTGAAATAATTTTTTGTTTTTTGTCCTCTTCTTCTAGTCATACCTGAACTCTAAAATCAGGCCAATCATGGTGCAATACATGCCTCTTGAAAGGCAAGGAGAGATTCCCAACCATGTTAATAATGGGACATTATAACTAGTACATTTCATATTGTCACTCAAAGTGTGATTTGAATCATCACACTCAAAATTTCTGCCAGTGTATATGAAGTCTGATCCACCTAGTTTCCATCTTTGTGGCTTGTACCGAACTTCTTCCAGTATTGTTAGAATGAAAAGATTTGAATTAGGTTCGCCCAGATCTTGTTCATAACAGAGTTCTAGTTTCAACATTGTCCTCACAAGGTCATTTGGGTGCACATTCTTAATAATTCTCAAACCAAAACCAGGTACTGAACCCTGTAATGATTCTCTCAAAATGACCTCCAATTCTTTTCTAGTTGTCAATCCCCTTTGATGTACATCCAAAGTAGATTTATTTTTTCTATTCAATCTTACTAGACGTCCAAGCACTTCCTCGCAAAACCACTCACAGTTCACTATGATGAAATCAAACTCTTGAAAATAGATGATCTCTCCAATTTTATGCAAAGAGCATGCTAGTGCTCTTCACCTCTCTTCAACCATTTTGGGGTCATCATAGCGAGACTGTATTCTCAGTGCTGGAACCTTCATTTGACACAGTTGAGAAAACTCTTCCCATCTCATAATTGGCTTGCTGGAATGCTCAGATTTCCAATTAGTGAAGGATATAATCTAAGGTTGATGTCACTGATTGGTAAAGTTTAGACTCCCTTATAATATGCCAAATGCATTATCTCTTTTCCTTGTTCCAAGCAAATAGCACAAGAAGACAAGTGTTGAAGAAGATAACTCTAATCTTGAGAGCCTTTAGAATCCACTGAATAATTTGTTTCCCTTAAAATCTGCATACTATGTTTTTTACAGTTATCCTTAAATAGAATTTCCCTCCATTCAATTGACTTGAACTATACTCAATGGTGATCTTATGAAAAGGAACCATAACATCATATGTTGATAATAAAACTCCACCTAGTTCATAATATTACTGAGCTCTACCTTCCTAGTTGAATTCTGCTAGATAATTGCCCTGAAGATATTGAAAGCCTTTGAATCTGGAAGTCATCCTCTTCCTAGTTGGTGTTCCAGATGGTAATAAGAAAATACATACATCTGCAAGAGAATCAGAAACCCAGAGCCAAGATGCAAATATTTTTTGACATAACAAGCCCTTTATGGTCAAAGTAAAAGAACGAGTTTACAAATTAGATAGGAAGCTCAAATAAGCTGAGTTGAATGTATCACTCTCCTTTGTCCATAGAAAAACAACAAGGAAAGCAACAATAACCACCAAAAAACTACTTTAATTTACAGCTGGAAAATCTTCTGGTCTCTAACTTGCGTAGGACTTGTGTAAGATGAATTTGTACCAGTATTGTGCCCTCTCCTGCAATGTAAGTGTGTGATCACTATGGAGGCTAATGCATCTCAACTAGAGAGATTGGCCATAATAATCACAATAAAATCACTAGCCACAACTACTCCCTGTAACACATGAAGTGTCCTGAAAGCATTTTAAATTCAAGTTTCCTAGTGTGGTAAGCCTCGCCCCTTATGCAATAGTTTGTAGTAAGTAGAAGGAATCTGTGACTGATATTGCTTCTAAGACCTTCTGCTTACTCCTCCTTTGGTCTAGCATTTGGTAGATAAGATCTTTACCTTGGTCTTCACTAAAGTCTTCTGAGCTTGGACAACATTATAATAGAATGTTTATGACTGATTATTCACTCCTATAAAGAATGCACTTTATAGAACTACCAAAATGCTCAGTTAGGATCTTCCTCTTTTAAGACATCGGACTAGGTCCATAGGCTTGATTCTTCTTGTGCACAAATTATGAACATGAGGTTTCACAAGGCCCAAAAAGTTGTATTTTTTACTACTTCCTCATATCAAATTGAATTGTCATATTAGTCCTTGGAATGGGTGTTAAGAGCAATACTTAATTCTTCACTCAGCTGGCTGCTCCCCCTATCATGTAGACCTCTTCATTTACTGAGCTCCCCCTAAAATTGTTTTCATGTTGCTCGATAACGGTGAGCATTTTTTCACCGTTTCTGCATGTTATGGGCACTTATGCGGGAATTTATCAACTGGTTGCGGGCATCTTTAGAGCTTGTGTGGGCACTGCGTGCATTTTTCGAAACATTTGCATACATTTTCTCAGGCTTATGCTACGGATATTTCTTTAATCTCTTACGAGTATTTCATCATTGTTTGGGGACTTTCCTAGCATCCTCAAAGTCCCGTGATCACCTTCAAAGATTCTACGGACATCTTATTCATTTTTCTTTATGCCTGGCGTTTCTGAGTTGCATGCATTTCTATAAGGCTTGTTGGATATATCTTCATTCGTTGCGGGCATAATTTCTAGTTGACAGAATTATCTTTTTGACATCATACCCATGCTACGGGCGTACTTTATAGAGCCTGTGAGCATTTATATTTTCATATGCAAGAATTGCTGCAAATATTTTAATTATTATTGTGTGGGCATTTATCTTCTTTATGCTCTCTGCACTCTTCATATGTTATAGAAACATATTGCAACTTCATCCGAGTTTCTTCAGAGATTTGACCATAGTGCTGGAACGTGTTCCTGTCTCCCCTTCATCCTCTTGTTTTGTTTGGAAATACATATCAGGCTTAGCATCGATCATGCAAATAACAAACGCATGGTTGGCTCTAATGCTTCAAAGCATCTTGCGGGCATTTTTCCATTTTGTAGTCATGTTGCGGAAATTTTAAATGGACCTTTCCACTTGTTGTGGGAATCTTTACACTCACTGCAGGCATTTTCTTTAAATCTGCTTGCAGTCATTCTTCTGTTGTGTGTGTATATAACCAATGCATTCAATAACTTGCGGGCATGTTTCCAAAGGTTGCTGATGTGATCTTCACACTATTTATTTCAATCAGCAGGAAATTCATTTATCAAGCAGGCATTATTCATCCATTGCGGGAATTATCAGCCCTGCGGTTCACTCTAGGGCTTGGCTGAGTATCTAAAGCAGATGATATCCTGTTGGATTTCTGGAGACTCAATTTTCACAGAGATTTAAGGATAAATCCTTGTTTATAGGTGCAAGTAACCATCTATGTGATTTCTTCGATATTTTTTCTATCTTGCACAAGTTTCTAGAACACGGGTACGTTGGGTACGTGGTACGAGTATCCGGTACAGCTAGAAGATTTGCCCAAATTTGCAGGAAACATTGGGTTGGGAGTGGCAATAATATATATTATTTTTTTAAAATATATTACAAAAAATTAAATTGTTGAAAAACATAATTGATCAATTTCATAGATTAAACTATTTTAGCCTCTTAAGCCTCTAGTAGTGTCATGAAATTCAATCATTTTAAATTTGCTCACTCCTCTAGGTCCACATTATACAAAAAATGGGTTTGTGTGACCTGAAGCAAACCCTAACTATGCATGACTCTAGTGCCATGGTATGTTTTGTAAATTTGACCTGCAACTTTATCCCAATGTACAAGTTTGTAAAGAAAAATTGCATATGTGTGTGTGTGTGTGTGTGTGTGTGTGTACAAAGCACAAATAACTTCATAAATCATAAGATTCAGTCTTTTCTAATTCCTTGTTTCAACTCCATCTCTATTATTGCTCCTAAGAGTGCTTAGTATTTGGGTGCCTTTGCATTTTTTTATGGTAACTACTACTTACTTCTTATGTGAATGAAGGCTTGATTGTTTCAAGTTCAAGTAACAAACTTTCAAAGTCTTCAGTATTTTGCGTTTGATGTGGTTTATGATCCTAAATTGCTATATCAATCAATATGAATAACGTAAGCTAGCTATAAATATTTGAGACATGAGTTAAAGTTGTTCAATATCTTAGTATTGTAGAAAGATCCATGTTTATTCACTTATGTACACTAGCAGCTTATATTTTGAGTGTGAATGGATCCAAACATTTAAGAGGTGTGAGCCCTCGTAATTTATATAACCTTGAAAATTTTAAAAATGGTGTTATTGATAGATTCAATTGGAATTTTTATTATTGGTGATTTCTTGGAACAATAAACAACAATCATTCAATTGATTTTCGACACTTTTCTTATGATTTTGGGCTCCACATGGTTGGGAGCTTCTACAAGCTCCCAAAAAAAAGGGAGCGGCTAAAGCAAGTTCCCAAAAAGCTCCCAAAGAAGCTCCCAACAAAAAAGGGACGTTTTGTACCAGCTCCCAAGCTCCCAGGAGCAGGGAAACGCTGGGTACGGGTTGCCAAAATCCTGGGAGCGGTACCCGTGCAACTATGTATTTTTTCTATTTCAAATATCGAAGCGTGGTCTGTGTTCCCAGTAATGAAGCTGAATTTAGGACAGGTCTAAGAGGCTTAAATATTTCTTTACAAAGACTCAAAGAGAGATCCGAGAGCTGATTATCCAAGGAAATTTCAAACTGGTCTTTGAAGCATTGTTGGAAATTTAGAGTGAACCATGTGGAAGCATTCATCTTGTTCCTTGATGCATTTGTTGTGTCCCTTGCCTTCCACGAACAAGGAGATGCACTAGAGACATATTACCTGCATCCCCATTTGCACGTAATGTTGAGGAATTTTCTTCATAAGATAGATAGATAGATAGACATAGGGGAGTGATTTCCTAATGGCTCACAGTCTTGCAGTGGATACTCTTACTCACAATCCCGAGTCAATATTTTTTAAGGGTTAAGTAGGTGAATCCTACCATATTATGCCTTGCACCCCAAAGAGTATGATATCCATCTTCGACTTCATTCAAGGTTAGGAAATAAACAGGACATGAATTCCCATGGATCTCTGATATCTAGAACAACCGTGTCTCTTATTCTTCTCAAAGAGTAAACTCAATTTTGATAGATTATTTTTCTTTTTTAAGAAACTAAAATCAAAAGGTCATACTTGCAACCTTGGGAAGAATCCAGGAGTGAGGAAAATGTGATTTGAATCATCACACTCAAAATGTCTTCCAATGTATATGAAGTCTGATCCACCTAGTTTCCATCTTTGTGGCTTGTACCGACCTTCTTCCAGTATGCCGAAATGAAAATATTTGAATTAGGTTCGCCTGGATCTTGTTCATAAAAGAGTTCCAATTTCAACATCATCCTCACAAGGTCATTTGGGTGCACATTCTCAAGAATTCTTGGACCAAAACCAGCTACTAAACCCTGCAATGATTCTCTCAAAATGACCTCCAATTCTTTTATAGTTTTAAAGACCCTTTGTTGTATATCCAAAGTAGATTGATTTTTGTTGTTCAATCTTACTAGACGTCCAAGCTCTTCCTCACAGAACCAGTCAAAGTTGACTATGATGAAATCAGGCTCTATCCAATTTTATGCAAAGAGCATGTTAGTGCTCTTTGCCTCTCTTCAACCATTTTGGGGTCATCATAGCAAGACTGTATTCTCAATGCTGGAACCTTCATTTGACACAGTTGAGCAAACTCTTCCCATCTCATAATTGGCTTGTTGGAATGCTCATATTTCCAATTGAACAACAGCACTCTTAAGTCATCACATACTTGGTAAATTTTTGGAACCCTTTCTAGCATTGTTTTGGCAGTTTTCTACACATGATGAGAAACCTTATTCACTGAACCAGATGACCTTGCATCCACTGTATATACGATTGGGTGTAATTCAACAAATCCAGTGAAACAATCCCAAATCCTGTAAACGCACTAGACAACTGATAAATACAATTATGAGCTTTCAAAATTTTTATCAATATGAGTGAAAACAATGGTGACATGAGAGAGAAATGATTATGCTCTTCTGGAATTGGATAAAATAAAACTTAGCCAATAAATTAGATCTTCTTCAAGTTCTTGAAGTTTTTTGGGTTATCTGTTTTCTAGTTTTCTGAAAAAGATGCAAATTATGAGAAAGAAAGATGGGCTCCCCTAGCCAGGGAACATGAGATCATGAAAAGCATGGAACTCATGCTGACCCCCCAGGTCCCAAATTGAGATTCTAGTATCACCATCTTCTAGGACCTTGATTTTAATACCCTGAGTTCTTAGGATGGGTTCAACTAGATTTACAAGAGTTTTATTTTGTCTACTGGCGGAATCTTGGCTCGAGCGAAACTCTGCAATATGAAATTGCATAGAGTTGTTTTACTTGCATCCAAATTGGAGATATCAGTCATCTGAATGGAAAAAATAAATATTTATCATCGAATTTATCATGGAATGCCTAATAACATGCAAAACATGGATAAGTCATCTAATTTCAGAAAATTTTGAAATATAAAATTTTTTGACACTTATAAAAAGCTTCAACCCTTGTTGGGTGATATCTTATTTGATTCCGAATAATGAATATTCTTCTTCGTGGCCAATGCATGATCAATCGATCTATATTTTTATGTATGCATTACATATTGATATAATATATTATCATTCTCGCCACTTCATACTACAATAATATATATATGTAGATTGCGGGCATTTTTCATAGTATTGTAGGCATATTCTTACAGGCTGCGGGCATGTGTGAGTTTGTTGGGAATAATTCTTGTTTCATCTATATCCCCTAATTCCTGGAGGGAATTTATCAGTCCAGTTGGCATTGATACTTCTCCAATATGCAAACTCACATCACTAGTCAAAATAATCACATCAAATTTATCAATAAAGTAATGATACTTCTGGTCACTCTATCAATGTGATAAATTGCACTTCAAGTTGCACATCTTAGTGATAGTGCGGGCATTTGATCATAGCTTGCGGGAATTTTTTTTCACATGTCTTCATTTATCCTCAATATGCGGGCATTACCAATAACCCTTAGTATGTTGCATGCATCTTTTCTATGGCTGCATGCACTTTCATCCTGTGTGCGGGCAGTTTTAGTGCTTTGTGCCATTTGTTGAACATTTTGTTCACTCATGCGAGCACTTTAACTCATCAGTGCTAGCACTTTTCATTAGCATGCGTGCATTTGTAGGCATTTTTGAGACTTTGGCGGGCATCTCAGGTGAGTCTGCTGACATTTTTAACTATTAAAAAACTCTTTTTATGCTAAAAGCAACATTGATATACCTGAATTTGGGGTATGTCTCCAAATTCACCACAATATAGTAGAGTACGTGAAGGTGTTGTAGGCCAAGGTGAGGTATGAGAGGGTACTCCAGTATGTTCTTAGTTCAATTGTATAGGCATGGGTACATATTTCCATGCTACTTAGGTATTTATTTGGTTGAGTTCCTTGTAAGGCCATATTAAGCCCTGCTGGATCAAGGAGGTCTAGAAGCCATAGGGATGTTGTTTGAGCACTTGAAGCTTGACAAAAGGATTTTTAAGCTTTCATTTCAAGAAGTATCTCACTGTGCAACCATTGTTGAAACACATTATTGGTTTTGATCCTATGGCTTCAACATGTTTATTTGTGTAGTTTTCCCAGTTGTGTTTCCCTTACCTTCCCATGCAATTTTGGTATTTGATTAGTTATGTGCCAGCAGCCCAGCATGTGTCTAGTTCGAATCTGCCTGGGTGAGACGCACTTGTCTATGCTGATGTGTTTACTAGGGAATCCATCCACAAATGTCAGGAAGTATCCCTTGAGTTTCCCCACAAGGTGAATGCTCTCCTTGTTTCCCCAGGGTGTTGGAGCATTTGGGCATTCCTTCTGAGTAGGAAATTCTTGCTTATGAGTTGTTTTTTGTAGTTATGGTGACCTATCTTCAAGAGGGCCATTCTCTAATGCCCTAGCTCTGATGGAGGAGTGCGATTGATGGTTCTAAAGATGTTTTCACAATCTTTCCAATGGTATGAAACGCTCTCCCTAATTCCCAAGTGTGTTGGAGCTATGGAAGCTTCTTTTTTGGGCGTCCTATATTTTTGTGAGCATTTTTTAGTAGTTTGGTAGACTCTCTGCAAGAGGTTCATTCTCTAATTCCCTAGCTCTGATGGATGAGGGTGATATATGGTTGAAAAGATTATATCAAAGGTTTTATAGTAGTGTAAAACACCCCCTAGTTCCCAGGGGTGTTGGAGTTATGACAACTTCTTTCTGGGTGTCCATTTATGGGTTTGCAACCATTTTAAACACATGATTGGCTTTTTCTTGTGGTATTTGGAGGCTACTTCATGAGAGTGTCCTTTAATATTTGACTTGGTATGGCATCTTGATAGCACACATTATGTCTCTAAGGATTGATGCACTCCTTGTTTCATGAATCTATCTTTCATGCATTGATGAGATAGTTGTGGAGGTTGAGGATTTGGTTTCTATGTGGACAACAATTCATTGAGGGGGTCCATTGCACATGCTTTATGGTTGGACCCTTGACATGGTTGATGAAGGTAGCATCCACTTATGGTGAGTTCTTTGCACGCTTTTTCATGCATTGATTGAGAAGTGTCCACTTCTAGATGCTTCTTGGAACCATTCTTAACCTGTTCTCATGGACCGCTCCAACTTGGAGGACATCTATTCCACTTTATTGATGATGTTGACCACTTTGGACCTAATATGTCACATTGGTGATGGAGTTTGGTTATTTTGAGAAGATATAGGTGGACAAACCCTAGATCTAGGGTTTGTGCATTCTTATTGGATTTTTTTCACTTGGAGTGTGAACCTTTTAAGGTTAACCTTGTGGACTTGTCATTATTCTTCATGCATTTGGCATAGCGCTATCCTTTGGAGGATAAGACTTGGTCCTTATTTTTCTCTCTCATGAAGGTGCCCTCCTTATTGGGATTTATTCATCTTGGATATTTTACTTATGGATTTGACCACCTCATTTAATGGTTATTGTTAGAGTTGGTTAGGGTTTGTTGGAGGATTTTTTATTTGTTTACTTCTCCCTAGGATAGATATAGGGTTTTTGTAGATCTATCACTATTCTATTGTAAAGAAAGTTGAGCTTATCTCCTATATAAGAGAACCTCTTCCTCATTTATAATCATGGTTGGATTTGGGGAGAAATCCCATTGATCCTAATTGAATAGCTATTGGTGTCTTTGGAGGGTGAATTGAAAGTGTCAATCAAATGGCAATGTGCTCCTCAACTTCTACTTATAGATGAAGTGTTCAACTAAGATTGGTTTTAGGCTAAAGAAGTAAGAAGCTTTCTTCTTCTATGTGATAGTTATCAATATTGAAAGTGAATGGTGCAGTATCTCTTTCGGGTCTTGAGTATATGCTCTCTTTCCCTTGTAATGATTATCCTACTAAAATCGCTTGAAAGTATATGCTTTAGTAATTTCCCTTTGCAAGAGTTTTGATATAAGTAAAACCATTAGAAATAATTAGGGTATGTTCTCTACTAGAATAATCCTCCTAGTTATTCATTCTATCCTTGATTTTGACCTTTGTTGTCCAAACATTGGTCCAAATTGTACATCTTCTATTAGTTCTATTACTCATCTTTTGTATTTTGGACCATGCCCCTTCTCATTTAGTGTGTGAGGTTTATGGTGGGAGGTTGTGTATCCTGCGATTGAGGTATTCTTTGCAAGGATCCTCATGTTTTTGTTATGTGTTTTGGAACCTTTTGTGATTTATGATTTTTTTTTGTTTGTTTTTGGATCCTCTTGTTTTATTTGATTAACTAGTAAATGTAGATGTTACCTCCCAGATCTGCACTCAAAGATATTCCAGTCCCTGAATGAAGTTCATACCTCTTAACTTCTTATTCAACTCACACTCATGTTGAAATAGGAAGATGCTAAAATAAATGTCGCTCCCATCATGATGGAGGTGATGTCATAAGCTTGATGGCAATATCAATGATGTTGTGAAAGGAAATGTATCCCATAATCATTAATGAAACTGTGTTGTCCCAACATTGACTAAGGTGCATTTCCCAAGGTGATGAATGCCACATCTATAGTTGGACAAAGGAACTAATGCAATATATAGTTGGACAAAAGAACATATGTATATCTGACTTTGTTGTATCCCTGTACAACTCTATAGTTGGACAAATTACAATATGAGCCTCATCGTTGTAAACTTCCCACTTTTTCTTGTCATAAACACTTTTGACAGCATTGAGTTATGCCTTGTTTAAATTTTCTTAGTTCTGTGCTCAATTAGCTCAATTATACTTTAGTAAGATATGACTTACTGAAGTGTTCTGTTTTTGTATTCATTTTCTGCTAAATTGTACTAATTTTGTAGAGATTTTGATGTTTAGTTTCTCATATAAAATTGAAAAAATGTTGCAAGGAAAGTTGAACCCTACTCAATGTGAGACATTGAAAATGGTTTGTGCTCAGGTAAAATGGCCTTATCCTTTGGTTATATTGGTTAAATTTCACATCATTCTAATGTGAGCCAGAGTTTTCTTTCTAAAATGTGTGCCACTTAATATGTATATTTGATTTATTAACAACATGTTTTTCATCGAGTTACAAATAGTTGTGAGATGTTTATGATTATGTTTTACCCCATACTAGTGGAATGCTAATTTTTTCGTAGAGCATATCACATATCATATGTTGATCTATGTGGGATCTATTTACATGCTAGTATCCAAAAAAATTAAAAGGCATGCATTAGTGCAAGATAGAGTCTTTTCTTTGAATTTTTTATAGGAGAAGGCTACCTAGATATTTTCAATTTGGATGTTGGGGTCTTTCTCAGCTTTCCTTTCTTACTCAATCCTTGTCCTAGCTCCATTATGACAGAATTCTAGCAATTCTGGGAACATAAACAGAGTGAAGTTTGCTTTGATGAGTTACACAACAAAAATTTTCTTTGGTTTTTTACTGCTTCGTCCAACAGTAAGCCACATAATGTTTTTCATATCCACAAAAGCAACAAAGAAATTGATATCAACATTGGTATGCCTTGTGAGTATTCTTCTTGTAACGAAAACAAGTGACATAAGCCTTCTATTTAGAACCTTTCTTACTTTCACTAGGGATTTCTCTCTCCCAAGTTACTTGTTCTTCTAACTATTGGAATGTGCATGGGTTCTTAACTTGTTTTCTTGCTACCTTTCTCAGAAAGGATGTTGATCATTCTTTGTGATCTAGTATTTGGTTGGAGTTGTTGTATTTCCTCATTATTGAGCCTCCACAAAGATTATCTTCGAGGCTTTCACATTATTCAAATTTATCTTAGAACATCCACCTTTGACTTTCTTACCACCATAGTATCCTAAATGAACATGTTGTAGTCTAGAATTCACCGCAATGGGGCTCTTCATGCCTTGACAACATTGCAACTATGCTATATATATGTTTTACATTTCCTTTTGCTCCGAGAAGTGTTAAGTGGGTCTAGGCCCTATCTATCTTAGCCTCGCTTGCTCCATTAGAATTTTTTTTCTAGTTAGATCAATGGGGATTATTTTGTGTGGGTGGTGGAGAGAATTTAAAACTATGCCATCCATATTCGGTTATATTGCAAGAGTGATGAAAATTTATTCTTTGTGTAATGGAAGAAGAGGATTTAGAAAAGGGACACAGAGTGGCACGATTGTTGACATCAACAGGAGGAGAAGAAAAAGATGAAGAAGAGTGAGAAACTGTAGCACATATAACTCTTCTTAAGTCTAAGATTGCTTCCAATGTTGCACCGATGCATTCTCTTTTGGAGAGGTTGACAAAAATCATAGAGAAAATAAGCAAACTTGATCAATATAATGGTAACATAGAAATATTAAAAACACATGGAAAAAAGGCATATATTCTAATAATGGACAAAAAACAATCAACTATCTACACAAAACCACTTTTCTAAAATTAGAAAAGCAGGTCTATACAATAGGAAGGCTGAAAACAACCTCAACTTCTACCTATATCTATTGCCCCCCATAAAGGCTCCTACTGTTGCAGATGTTCCCTCATTCTTTGCACAAAAACAACAGAGTGCTCCATGCTGGTGGAGACACATATACCAAGCAACAAGAAAAATCTAACACTCCCCTTTTGCAAGGAAGTTGTACTCCATCAAACCTAGTCTCTCACTCAACATCTCAAACTTACCATTTTCCAACGCCTTTGTTAAAATATATGCAACCTATGAATCTAAAGGAAGATACTCAAGAACCACTGCTCCCTTCTTAACCTTGTTTTTGAGGAAATGGTACCAATCCATGTGCTTGGAGAGATCATGAAATACTAGATTCTCAAACAGTCTGATACAACTTTGATTGTCATAGGGTACCACACTGGGCTCCAACATCTAATCGTTCAACTACACTATCAACTTGCAAATCCAAATGGATTTACAACTAGCAGAGTTGTCTTCCATATACTCTACCTCTGTTGAACAAAGTGACACTATTTCCCACTCCCTGTTGGACCAGGATATCATACCTAAACCCAAACTAAAACAACAACCAAAAGTATCAAATGGCTTAATTTCACTTGATAATATCCTTGTGATTAGGCCTTAAGTTCAGGTTATTAGGTATGCATTAGTACATTATCTTGTTCTCTAAGACCCTTTTGCAGACCACTATAATAAATTGTATAATTGTTTTGGATATTTTATTTCCTTATTATGGTAGATTCTGTGCTTATCAATGTGTTTTTGAAAAATAAATTGGATTTTAAGCATGGTTGTCTTTAGATATTAGTGTATTTTTTTAAAATTACAAATAATACAATCTAGATGTTCATATTGCTCCTCTCCCCAATTTTGAAAGGGTCCTAGCTCAATGGAAGAGAACCTGCCTTACAACCAGGAGATTGGTGGTTTGATTCCTCCGTACCCTATTGATATTGCAATATTGGTATTTTTAATCAAATATATTTTATTATGATTTATTATGGCTATAAAGGGGGTTTCAAACTGTCTTTGTATGTCACTATGAGGGGGGTTCTAATCCACCTTCATATGTCAGCACGAGCGGGGTTCGAAATTTCCCTTGTATGTTACAACGAAGGGGTTTAGAACCACCCTTGTAGGTACCTACGAGGGGGGTTTGTAACCGCCCCCAAAGGTTTGCAATAAGGAATTTTAGGGGGGGTTCTGAACTACCCTCATAGGTGTCTATGAGGGGGGTTTACAACTGCCCCTAAAAGTCACTTTTTTGGGGGGGCGAGCGGAGAACCGCCCCCAAAAGTCACTTTTAGAGTCAGTTTTAATCTCTTCCAAAACCGCCCTTAAAAGTCCAAACTTTTAGCGTCAGTGCTATTAGGGGCGGTTTTATTAAGACCTCCCCCAAAGGTATGTAAGATGAAGTTTTAGTGGGGGTTTAGAACCGCCCCCATAGGAACCTATGAGGGGGATTTGTAACCGCCCCCAAAGGTTTGTAATAAGGAATTTTAGAGGGGGTTCGGAACCGCTCCCATAGGTGTCTATGAGGGGGGTATAGAACCGCCCTAAAAAGTCACTTTTAGGGGGGGGGTTTAGAACTGCCCCTAAAAGTGACTTTTAGGGGCAGTTTTGATCTCTTCCAAAGCCGCCTCTAAAAGTCAAAACTTTTAGCGTTGGTGCTATTGGGGAGGGGGGCGTTGTAAAAACCGCCTCCAAATCCAAAAGCGCCCCCAAGAGTGACTTTTGGGGGTGGAAGACAACCCCCCCTAAAAGCCAAGTTTGTTGTAGTGTAGTTATGTTATATTGGGATTAAAAGAGATTGATATGAATACTATAAACCTATTAGACCATTAATAGTTACCTTTGGCTAATGAACATAAAGACTGCTAATAAATGGGTAATATTATGCATAAAACACGTTGCTTGATGTTGAGTTAAATTGTAATAATGTTGTATATAATTATTGTTAGAAAAACAAGATCACGAAGCAATAACAATAAACAGAAATGCAAATATAATCACACATACACATTACAAGAGAGACACAGATATATCGTGGTTCACCCAACTTGGGCTACATCCACACTGAAGTTGCCAGTCCTTATTATTATTTCGTCCAACAAAGTGAAGGGATACAACCTGCAACAAAACCGCTGCACTTCCTCTTCATTGTCTCATAGTCTCTCTTCTTGATCTCAGAGATCTTTACAATGCATAAAACCTAATACATCAACCCTAGTTGTATTACAATGTCTTTCTTTTATAAGGAAAATACAATGAGAAAATACCACGGGATACCCAAAACCATGGGCCTGTAAACTATTGGCGAAAATAGCCCCAAAAAATTTTCTCAGGGGCGCTGCCCCCGAACCCCAAGGTTGGTGCATGAGTGTGCAGTCCTCTGGGGTGCACAGCTGAGACAATATCATCTATGAGACTGGAAGATCTGGCTCCACAACCAACAATTATATGGTTTTGAATATGCATGCCAAGAGAGGGGATTGTTCATGCATATGAAGCAAGGACCGTGTTTAAATGTAAGGGTTATTGGCTAAAGGACAAACTTAATTATGTTCTCAATAATAAAAGAATTTTTTTTTGTAAAGGAATTTTGGTGATTTTACAAGAAACTACCTTCCTCTTCACATCATAAATTTTAGTTTAACTAGAAATTTACTCCAAAAAAAAAAAATATAAGATTGTTGTAAATAGTAATTAACTCTCGCTTTTGATTTAGTTCTATTATTAGAAGTCAAGATTCAGTTCAGTTAATAAAGCCTGAAGCATGCATGCATGAGCTAGGTTAGGGTTTTAGTTTTTCAAAAGCATTTAAATACACCTTCAACCTTTCATTTTAATTGTGAATTAGATCTTCCTTTTTATCTATAAAGTTTAAGAGCTGCAGCTCGTTTTGCACATTCTGTGTGTTGTTATTTCTCCCTCTAACCTTCAGATTGGTATCAGAGCAAGGAAGAAAATCTATCAGAGAAAGGAAGAAGATCTATCAAATCTTGTAAGAAGATCGATCGAAGCAAAGAAAGAAAATCCCAGAGAGTGCAAGGGAAGAATTTTTTTTTTAAGCTTCGAAAAAAAATAGCAAGTAAATTTTCGCTCCTTTCCCCTCTAAGAGGGAGTGATAATTTTGGACACACTTTCGGAATTGAGAATTTTCAGGAATTTTCGCACCCTAGTAGTATTCACAGGAGCAACAATTATGGGAATTTTCATGCCCTTTCAACAGCATATGGAGTGATAATTTTTGGGATTTATCTCGTGGAAGCCTCTACACGAGGACAAAAATCTAATGTTTTAAATCAGGTGAGATTTTTAAAGCTTTAGCAAAAAGGGTTCCTGTTATAAAAAGTTTGATATTATTATTATAAAAAGTTTGATATTATTATAATATTTTTTTAAAGAAATAACTCCTCTTCACGTGGTGGTTGAAATGTTGGTTTGAGTTCATATACCTAAGTTATTTAAAAAAAAGTTTGGTTTAAAAGAGATTTTTTTAATATAAAAACTTTTTGTAAAGGTTTTTTTTAAGTTTTCTTTAAAAAAAATTTTAAGGGGTGGAGTGGAGTCTTTTTTTTTTAATGAGAATTTGTTGAAAATCAAAGAGATTTTTTGAAAGATCCAGACTCTGTAATGCCTATAGCTTTTAGCAGCTACAACTAGTCTTAGATTTCTCTTATTACGAGGAAAAATGACTATGATGTATGGGCCACAAGGATGGAGGTCTACTTCAGATCAAAAGATGTGTGAGAATATGTCGTGCATGGCTATTCCGAACTAACAAATGTTGCAGCTAAGCAATCCCAATCGAATGGAGAAAATATATCATGACGATTCACATGAAGAAGGATGTGAAAACATTGCATCATATAATGAACGCTTTGAATAACAGTGTATTTCCAAAGGTATAAGCTTAAGTACACGCTAAAGGAGCATGGGAAATATTTGCGACTAGTTACCAGGGTGCTAGTAAGGTACAAACTGTCAAACTTCAAAAATTAAGTAGATATTTTGAAAATCTGAAGATGAAAGAATCAGACATAGTCGATTATTTTATGACCCAAGCATAGGGATAGTTAATCAGTTGAATACATATGGTGAATATATTGACGATCAAAGGTTAATTGAAAGGGTTTTGAGATCCCTACTTGACAAATTTGATATGAAAGTTTCCGAAATTGAAGAAGCAAAGGATCTAAGCACTTTGTCTGTAGACGAGTTTACAAGGTCGTTGTTATCATATGGATCCAGACTCAATAGAAACAAGTAATCCTCTCTGGAGAATGCTTTCAAATCCCAGGTCTCATTCTCAAAAGGCAGAGGCAGAGGTGGATCAAGGGGAAGAGGCAGAGGTGGTCAAAGCAATGGCAAGGAAGATCAAGATCAATATCATGAAAGAGGGAACTACGGCAAAAAGATGTCTAATAAATCTAATGTTAAGTGTTATTATTGCAATAAATTTGGCCATTATGCTAATAAATGTAAAATGAAAAAGGTTGATAAGGAAAAACATAATGCAAATGTGACTAGCACCTCCGAGAAGAATGAAGACTTGTTATTTCTTACATGTCACGCTCCACAAAAAATCCCCAAGGGTATTTGGATTTTAGATAGTGGTTGTAGTAATCATATGACAGGTGATATAAATATAGTCGCATATCTAGATGAAACAGTGAAGATAGAGGTCAAAGTAGGCACCAATGAGATAATTCCAGTAGTTGGAAAAGGAGTGGTCAACATACTAACCAAGCAAGGCCAACAAAAGACCATTACAGATGTATATTATGATCCAGGATTGAAGCATAATTTGCTTAGCATTGGGAAACTCATTGAAAAGAAATACAAACTTTTCTTTGAGGGATCAGACTGTGCCATTTATGACAAACCTCCTAACATACATTTGATAATCAAGGTACAAGTGACTAGGAACATAAATGTATTTGCTAGTCATGAATTGCAGTAAGCAAGTAAGTTCTTTTGCTCAAAAAACAACATGCATGGATGATTATTAGCTATGGCATTTTAGATATGGACATCTTCACTTTGTTGGTCTGAGGTTGTTGCAGCAAAAATATATGGTTAAAGTATTACCCCTATTAAGGATCCATCAAGCACATGTGAGTGATACATCCTTGCAAAGCAGCACAGGGATAACTTCCCTAAAGGTATGTCTCGAAGAGCACATGCACCTCTAGAACTTGTTCATACTGATCTATGTGGTCCAATGCAGAATCAATCACTTGGTGGGAGCTATTATTTTCTTACATTCATTGATGATTTCAGAAGAAAAACATGGGTGTATTTCCTTCGTCAGAAGTCAGAAAATTTTAAAAAGTTCAAGGAATTTAAGGCTTTGGTTGAAAACCAGAGTGGCCATCAACTCAAAGTATTGAGATCAAATAGAGGGGGAGAGTATGATTCAAATGATTTCCATGCTTACTACAGGTATCATGGAATCAAGAGGCAATTCACTGCAAGGCATACACCTCAACAGAATGTTGTAGCAGAATGCAAGAACAGAACCATCATGAATATGGAAAGGAGCATGCTGAAGGGAAGAAACTTGTCTCATGATTTTTTGGGAGAGGCAGTGGCTTGTGATATTTATGTGCTGACAATATTATCCCACCAAAATTGTGAAAAACATAGTACCACAAGAAGCATAGACTTGTATGCCTTGTAGTGTTTCTCATCTTAGAATATTTGGTTGCACTGCTTATTCTCATGTACCTAAACAGCTAAGAAAAAATCTAGATGACAGGAGTGAAAAATGTATCTTTCTTGGATACGGTGAAGACTCTAAAGCTTACAAGTTGTATAACCCTATTACCAAAAAGGTTATCATCAATAGAGATGTATTGTTCAAAGAGGAAGAGACATGGGATGGAACCATAAATAAGGTTGTGGGAGCTACAATACCCCAACCAGAAGATGATGAAGAAGAAGAAGAGCATATTGGACAGTAGGGTCCAATAGCGGCATCACCAGTAACAAGTACTCTAGCAAGGACACTGAGAAATTCAATTCGAGGTGAAGCATCAAGATCAACAGATTGAAATAGTCCTAGTCCACAATCAGGTAATGAATATGATCACAATAATAGAAAGACTAGAAGATTAGAAGATATTTATGATGAATTGGGTGCAAATACCAATTTTGCTTTTATTGCTAGTCAACCTATAATTTTTTAAGAGATAGTAAAAGAAAAGCATTGGGTAAAAGTTATGGATGAAGAGATAGATTCCATTGAAATAAATGGAACAGGGGATCTTGTTGACTTGCCTAAAGATAAGAAACCTATTGGTGTGAAGTGGGTCTATAAGACAAAACTCAATGAAAAATGTGACATTGATAGATACAAGGCAAAGTTAGTAGCAAAAGGTTTCTCGCAACAACCAGGAATTCATTTTGTAGAAAATTTTCCACCGGTGGCCAGATTGGACAAAGTGAGAGCAATCTTAGCAATAGCAACTCAGAATAAGTGGAAAGTGTATCAGATGGATGTCAAGTCAACATTCTTGGATGGAATTCTTGAAGAAGACTTTTATGTGTAACAACCACAAGGGTATGAAATCAAAGATCAAGAAGAGAAAGTTTACAAGTTGTAGAAAGCTCTATATGGGCTCAAGCAAGCTCCAAGAGCTTGGTATAGAAGAATTGATTCTTATCTAATCAGCAATGGTTTTAGCAAAAGCAACAACAAACCAACACTTTACACAAAGGTAAATCAACATGGACATATTTTGATAGTTTGTTTATATGTTGATGATATGATTTTTACAAGTAATCTGTCAATAGATGAGTTCAAGGTAGAGATGAAAAAAGAGTTTGAGATGACAGATCTAGGTTTCATGAAATTATTTCTCGGCATAGAGGTAGAACAATCATAAAAAGGGTATATTTATTTCTCAAAGTAAATATGCTAATGATATGCTTAAGTGATTCAGAATTCTTAATTGCAAACTAACACCTACACCAATGGCAACATGTACAAAGTTGAGCAAAGAAGATGACAGTCCCAAAGTAGATCCAACATTGTATAAGAGACTTGTAGGAAGTCTTATGTATCTCAAAGCTACGAGACCAGATATTATGTATTCAATCAGCTTGGTTTCCAGGTTCATGGAGTCTCCCAAAGACTCGCATTGGCAATTTGGAAAAAGGATCTTACGATATGATGCAGGGATTTCAAGCTATGGAATTTTATACTCAAACACTAAGTGTGATGTTTTGTCAGGTTTTACTGAAAGTGATTTTGCAGGAAATATGGATGACGGGAAGAGCACTTCCGGTCATGTTTTTAATCTTGGATCAGGGGTGATTTCATGGGAATCCAAGAAGCAACCCATTGTGACTATTTCATCAGCAGAAGCAAAATATGTAGCAGGGACATCAGTGGCATGTCAAGCAGTTTGGTTATGTGGAGTTTTAGAAGGTATTCAGCAGAAACAAGAAGGACAAACAACAATCTATTGTGACAACAATTCAACGATCGCCATGTCCAAGAACCATTTCTTTCACCAAAAGAGCAAGCACATTGATACCAAATATCATTTCCCATTGACAAAAGATATTTTTGAAACTCATAGAGATCATTTAGGCATTGTAAAAGTTGTAGGAGTGTTAGAAATGGTAATTAACTCTCGCTTTAGATTTAGTTCTATTATTAGAATTCAATATTCAGTTTAGTTAATAAAGCATGCAGCATGCATGCATGAGCTATGTTAGGGTTTTAGTTTTTCAAAAGTGTTTAAACAGAAATAACAAAAGGGTCAGAGTTAACTAGAGTTAACCATTAACCAAAATGACTAAGATCATAAATATATAAAATCAGCAGCAGCGACAGTATCTTCAATGTACTCTTCAAACTATAACATACTAACTGGTCCTCCAACTGCTTTATTCGATAAACCATAGTTGTATTCTCTGAAGATATGGCATATATTAATGCAGGTTGAGCATGAAAAGTGGCAATACAAAAATCTAAATATTAGATAGATGGTGCATAGAGTGTTACTCGCGGTTACAATTAATGGGAGGACGTTGGATGTGCAGGGAATCGAACCGCAGACAAGCTGGGAAATCAGAGTAGTGTTGCCTCACAGCTCGAAGTGAGTCTGTACTCGATTGGATTAGCACGTTTGACTCTGGATCAAAGGGTTGTGGGTTCGACTCCCACTGCATCCATTTCATTTCGTAATGATACAAAAGGCGGAGTAGGTACATAATAAGAAATGATGTCATGTTTGTTATGTGTGGTGGAAAAGGCAATGGCAGAGAGAGCAACGCCAAGCGTAAGGCGTCAGGCTCTCACATTGACGAAAACAACGGCCACCAGGATTTGGCATCTCCTCGACATGAGACAGAAACCCTTCCTCAGATTGGGGTCAAGGCCTGCGGATGCAATTCACACTCAATTTCACCATTTTTGCCTCATTAATTGTATCTCCACTGTGTTTAATATGTGGTTGCCAATTTCACCATTTTTGCCTTATTGATTGTATCTCCACTGTGTTTAATATGTGTTTTCCATTTTTCTAATTTGATAATAGAACGAAGGAGTAATCAAAAGAGGAGGAAGACTGCGTTAACCAGATTTGTATCTTGACGTTTCAAGCCAACTAGATGGACGCATCTTGAGAGGCCTTTCTACTGAAGATGAGCCGGTCTGGTTGGCTTAAAACATTAAGTTAAAAATCTGGTTAACTGAGTCTTCCTCCTCTTTTGATTAATATTCACTTGGTAATTCATGAACATAAAGAAGGAGATAAAACCATGGAAAATGTTAGGAAATCGGTCTTTTAACCCTTGTTTGTGAAGATATATGCACGGTACTGGTTGATTTTTCTTGGCAATTTAAAAGAACTGGAAAACTTTTTCTTGACTTGTATCTCGGGAATAATTTGGGGAATTTTATCCGATTATGTCCAACTGTCTTTGCCTGTCCAACTGTCTCTGCCTGCCTATTGTTATTATTATATTATTAATTGAAAAAAAACATACTCATGCATTTTCACAAGAACGAGAATGGTCATATTAGTCTGGCCTCTTTGGCTTCAAGTTCGAGCCACTGCAAAATATAACTGCAAAGAGCTGATAGATTTTAACGTCATTATAATTGAATGCCTGATTGAACTGGAAGATAGTCATATTAGTGTCGAATGAAATTCTTAAGAAGGGATATAACAATTCGAATTTTTGGCTAGATTGCAATTAAGATGCCATCACAAAGAACGCAAGAGCAATTGGATAAGACCCACAACACACAAAGGTATCATTAACTGATTTTAGTACCAGAGGAATGAGAGAGGATGCTATCACATTTAAAAGACTCATACAACCATTCAACTTTCATAATGCAAAACTTTGTATAGATATTAAAGCTATTGAATGCAACTCTCATAATTTGGTTTACAAATCTCCATGCATTGTGATTACGAGAAGCGAGCCCCTGGAAATCTGAAAGGAGACCGAGATCTGACGCAGGTACTTCTCATCCTTATAAAAGATGCAGTCGCTAGTGAAATCCACCAGGCCCCCTCGATGCCATGGTCACACCTGATTTAACAAAAGATCGCTTGCAAGGGAACTTTTCATAGCTGTGGAGAATTGTTGCACACACGACGACGAAATCACAATGGAACAAATATATACAATAGAAAACCTGGAGATTTTTCCCTTTCACTACTTGTGATTAGTAATTACCACGAGGAGAGATGTTGGTTGGTGTTGTTATTTTCCAATGTAGACAACCTAGTTCAGGTTGGTCTTTTTAAGTGCCCAACTCATCTTAGTTATAGCTGAGCCTCTTCCATTGCTATAAATGGAAGAGCATTCCCTCTTGTATTTACAGCATTCATATTAATAGAGTTCTTTCTTCTATTACTATTACTAAGAGGATCATTCATTATTTGGGTTGATTTCAGATCTCTACATGGTATGAGAGGTGGCGATTCTTGCCCTGCTAGGTTCTAAGTGAGCCTCTCCATTTGTTTTGTTGCCATGCATAGTTTTAGCAAATGAGATCACAGCATTTTATGTTTTTGTGCTCTTATTGGGTGACCTCTCCATTATGGTTTTGATCTACCCCAAGATGTGCCATAAGCGGCCATCACCACTCCTGGATTGCACTTTTTGTTGCACCAATAGGGTTTTCATTATCGTGTGGGCGCATCTCATTATTTTTATATCTGAGCATTGTTTATATCTTGGCCATTAGCTAGAGTGGTGGTTTCACATCCACCTTCCTACCGACATTAAATCTGAGCATTGTTCATATCTTGGCCATTAGCTAGAGTGGTGCTTTCACATCCACCTGCCTACCGACACTGTTTGATATTTGTTGTCACTGGCAATTCTACCCAAATTGTTTAATCTCCAATCCATCACCATGATCGACAACAAGGTGGTTGTGGAAGAGCGTGAGGACGCAGATTGTTTTCAGAACACCGCACCACCAATGGCCGCCATCATATTCCCTCGTGCTAGCAGCGATTTTGGCTGTAGGTAGCTCCACCATTTTACTGAAATTCCTTTGGTTCTACCTCTCTTGAACCAGGGACCGTGGACATCGTGGCCTTCTTCCACCACACATTATTTCTTTTGCTAATTGCTGATTAGGGCTATCAAACCTGTAGACAAAGGGTTAACTGTGCTTGAATTCCGTGGTGGCACTGGCGCTTTTATTGAGATTCTTGAGGGACAATTGTTTAAGTATTACTCAGGAGGAAGAGAAATCGGTCTACCATTGATAAGCGAGGAGAAACCAATGGAGAGCTTCAGGGGTCCAACCCAGGCATGGTTGCATGAAGGAACTTATTGAGAAGAGTAATTTCTTGCAGTCTTATCTGACCTATGGGAAATTTGGCAAGCTCATCGTGGGTAGCCCTCTAGTAGGTGGGTAGGAAATTTGTCTTAAAATCATCGTGGGTAGCCTTCTAGTAGGTGGGTAGGATTTGGGGTTCTTACCCGTAGCAATCAGTGATTTTCTTTCTACATTTTCGGTGTTTCAATGAAGATGAGTATCACTTTTTGGCAAGTTGTGGGTGTGGATTTCTCGAAACATGATTTCATGTGAGGATTATTTAAAGTCTTTGATCAAGTTTTCAAAAGCTCAATCGAGAGTTTAAATAAGCCCTAGATGAAGAGTTTAAACAAGCCCTAGATCGAGAGTTTAAACAAGCCTTGGATTGATCTTTTTCTAGTAGTAGCTCAATTAAGGGATTAACTAACCATTGATCGAGCTTTGGAGCTCAATGGAAAGTTAGCCAAACCCTCTATTGAGTTATTAGCTCGATCCATGGTTTTGATATATAAATTCTAGTAAAATACTTATTTTTTAATAGTTTTAGTTAATCCCCCAATCGAGTTAATAGCTTTTTGTCAACATAAAAATATATGTTATAGGAAAAAACTTATAAAGTTATTGCACAGAAGTGCTTACAACCCAATATAGAGGAGATGTTGTTGCAGTTGTCACATTACGCAACGTAACATTACCATGTGGGCTCTTAATTTATCAAAAATTAAAAATTATTTAAAAAATTTCATGTCGATTCATAATAAAAAAATTAAAACCAACATAAATCATAAATATAATTTACGACATCGGGAAAATTTATCATTGGGTTACTAAAACCACGGGCCATAAATCACTAATAACAAAATGTGTTAATTAGCTTAACCCATGGTAAATTTGCCCATAATGTTTGATGCCATGAATTATATTTATTATTTTTTTTTTATGTTCTAAATTATTTTTTTACTTAGCTTTTATTATCTTTTTTACACTCTTAATATATTGGCATATAAGTAAAATTATTTTTGTGTTTAGATAAGTTATTTTTTATAGAAAAAATTAATTATTAATTCAAATAGCTCAATAGGGATATTTGAGGTAATAGTTATTTTTTACATATAAAATTATTATTTTTATATAGTTTTTGTATGATTAAAATCTTGATCAAGCTTTCAGCTTAACCACACATAAACTCTTGATCAAGCTTTCAGCTTAACCACACATAAACTCTTGATCGAGCTATTTAAAAATGCACTCAAACCCTCAAATTGAGGGTTTTTAAGACCTCAATCGCGCTAATAGCTCAATCAAGAACTTTAAAGGAAGGCTTTTAGTCCTATTTTCTACAAATTTAATTTTATTGGTCTATTTGTCATCCCTATGCCCTGTTGTGGGATGCACCTAAGGTAGAGGACTTCATACCGATGGATTCGGTAATGAATTGTCTATTCACTAATATATAATTTATGGGTTTTTGAGTTCATATGATATTTTTTTAATTTTCTTTTCAAACTTACACTTAAAAACCATGTCCACGACTTTGAAGCAGTGCAAAGAAAAATCAACAACATAAAATGTACACAATAAAAAAATTCAAAAAATATATATGCCACACATCAACACGTCATCTTCAAAAGGGTATTTTTGGTTTCTAGATTTTTGTAAGCAGTAAAAAAAAAGTTTACGTGCACAGACATGTGTACAAAATACAATTAAAATTTTCAATGGTTAGTTTCGAAAATTAATAAAAACCATAAGTTTCCAAAATCAATTAAGAAAAAATATGTGCACCCTGGTGCATTCTGTGTAGATCGTTCATATATTTTTTTTCAAAACTTATACATTTATCACTAAATTATTTTACATACACATAAGCCACTTGTTAACTTTTCCTAAAATTTACAAGAACAAGCATTCCATTAAATGCAATTCGACATATTAAATTATATTTTTTTTGTAAATATAATTAGAAAGACAACATAATTCCCTACAATTTGTTTTTTCATTGCATGTCGAAATTCACACAGCATATATGAGTTTTGAGGGCTTCGATTTAATAAATGAGTAAAAAGATGAATTTTCACCACCACTTTTGGCAAAAAAGTGTTACCCATCTTCATGGATTCACCCTTTTATATATCGTTCTACCTCCCAAGAGAAGACCAAATCTAGTCCATTGGTTAGAATGTGCTAGCACAGGAATCCATATTTGGGCCTCACCACCAACTCTCTTGCCTACTTCAGAGTTGTTAAAAGCAGATTTGGTATTTGTATCTTGTTCGCAGGAACCATTTGTAATGATTTGCAACTTCCAGAACATGAAAATGTT
This sequence comes from Larix kaempferi, assembly GCA_027924585.1. Lineage (NCBI taxonomy): Eukaryota > Viridiplantae > Streptophyta > Pinopsida > Pinales > Pinaceae > Larix > Larix kaempferi. The sequence continues at coordinate 3,835,916 of BSBM01000222.1, forward strand.
AGCATCGAGATATGTTTCATGGAGGAAAAATGTTCTATTACTCAATATGATGGGACAAACATCTTCAAGAGATTGGCTTGGGCCTCGAAAAGATCATGTCTAAAAGATTACAGATAATAGGTGTGTGTGAAGGCTAGGTGTTTTGTGAAGATACGGAGAGGATACATCATCCTTCAAACTTGACAACAATTATCTTTCCTTGCACAAATTCTATCGTGGAGAATCTACTCTTGATAGAATCTTATGGATACATGTTGTATGTGTCGGATTAAAGAACAGTACCGTTGTTACCCAAATCATGGCTTGTTATGAATCTGTTCCCGTTCATAAATATTTTGGTGGGAGGTTTGGTTATGAGAACTTCAATGTATATGGGTTTCATCTTAGTTTGTGGGCCTGCACAAACCCTTCTGCAGTTGGGAGTTCTCACAGTTTGCTATCGATCTCAAGTTATCCTTCCTTCTTTGGGCATGTCTTGTTTTGCAGAATCTTTTGACACTACCACCAAGTTCACCTTTGATGCACCAAATCCGTCATCCTCTTTTTTTGGATATTGCGATCTCCATTGTATCAACATGGAACCAACCTTCTACAAATCGTGGTTGTGGTGCTTTGGAGCATTTACCTTGAATTGGGTTTGACAATTTTAGCATGCCACTTCATATGTCTTATTATGGAGTGGAGGTAAGGAATTTCTGTTTTTTTCATTATGGAGGAGACTAGGGATCTAATCCCATATCATCATATTATGCAAACAAAATCTTGTTTTCAAGAGTTTGTATTATGGAGGTGTCTTTGGCACAATTGTTTTTTTTCCAAATTTATTGTAGATGTCATTGGCTAAGTTTTGTCCATATCTCTTTCTGAAAGTCTCTATTTACCTTACCATTTGAGGTGTTACAAAGAGTATTCCACTCTAGTTCCATTGAGAAGTTGCACACAATCTTGTTTTGTCTTTTTGAGATGGTTTTTCTCACCATGAGCTAAATGAACATGTGTTGTTTCCTGTATTGTAAATGGGTACCTAACATGCCATTATTTGTCAAGAAACATATCGAGGATTGTTGTCCATAATGTCTATTTATGGTACCTCTCGTTCTGCATCTTTTGAGTAGTGGATTGGATGTCACTCATGCAGATAGTCTTAGGAGGGTAACTAGGCATTTGCCCCCCAGTATTGTCTTGTTTTGCAATGTCTTCAAACTTGCCAATTTGGTGTGTTTCTTGCTTAGGTTGTTTTGCATCTTTGTCACCTTTAGCTCGTATCTCCATAATTTTTCCATCAGTTGTGACATCCATTGTTGTCATCTTTTCCACTTGGTTTAACATTGTGGGGGGGGGTGATATGCAATGCTTCCTATGGTGTTCTTTTATTCACCATTTTGATTTAGATCAAGCATCTTCAAAGTGAGCCTTGTACATAAGATTGATTCCTATATCAAATCGATGGTTGTAGTGGCTAGTGACCCATGCACTCCGATGAGATGGATTGGTGTCCATAGGGACACTCTATATATGATGTTTTCTTGATTGAAAATGAGTACCTAATCAAAGATTTTTGTTGAGACTAAATTATACTAGAGGATTAGTTTATTTTGGGGGTGTGCATTCATATCTCATCGCCTCAATAGTTTGGAATATGCATTCAATACTTAGGAGTTCAAAATTTTCTACTTGGATTTCTATAAGTATCTTTGATGGAATTGACAATGTGGGGTTTCCTGGCCCTCTTAAGAGTTTCAACCATTCTTCTTGTTTGGATATTTTAGTGTCCACGAGCCTCATAGCTCTTTTGATGTTTGATGGTGTTTGCTTCTATTTGAAGCCTTTGTTATTGTTTCTAACCAGCACCTATTTTTCTAGAGCATTCAGGTGGTAGTTGTTAGTGTTTTCTATTTGTGTGCCTATACAGTTGATCCATTTCTGCTTCAAAATTCAACCATGTTCTTTGAGGTTACTTGGTCGTCTTCTTTAGAGTTTTGGTATACTTCTTGATTGGAGATTTTAGACTCCACGGTTCTCCTACTCTAGCCATTCACTGCATCATTGTGAGATCTTCAGTTTCAGCCCCAATGCCTTTTTCAGTAGTGGTGTTTTTCTCTCTTTTTGAGAAGGGTTTTTTCCTATGGATTTTTCTCATTTTCTCCACTTATGAGAGTTTGTATATGGGTACCTTATCAGGCCTCATTGTCGAGACCCATATTTCTTTTACTTTGTTTCCTCCCTACGTTTCACTTATGGGGGGGTGTTGGTGTTGGTATTTTCCAATGTAGACAACCTTTGTGAGTTGTAAGCTCATGTAGGCCTTGTTATCTTCCCATATCATCTTAGTTGTAGTTGGGCCTCTCCCATTGCTATAAATGGAAGAGAATTATCTTGTATTTACATCATTCAGATTAATAGAGTTATTTCTTCTATTACTATGAGGGTCATTCATGATCTGGGTTGATTCTGGATCTCTACAATGCCAAGTTCGAAAGATATGCCCCACTGACTCCAATGTTTGCATGTTTCTCCTTCCTATGGGATTGATAAAATATAGGAAAATTGCTTGCAATATTCTATTGATGTGTGGGCATGAGTTTCTCTTCTTTGTTTCATGAATGACACAAATTGCTATGTATTTATCTTCTAATTGTATGTGGGCTTAAGGGTGGTTGTGCATGGGTAGTGATTGTTTCTAGATTGTGGATGTGGATAGAAGGTGAATTGAAGTATATCACGTGAGATCATTCCTTTGCTACTGGGTTTTTACCTTTGGAAACATAGATCTCCACGTTACTTGATGGAGTTGAGGAGTTTAATTGTTGAATTATGAATCATTAAAGGAGATTCGTTGATAGAGGCCTTCACCTCGAGCTTTGATGGAAGTGAAAAGATGAGGGAATAAAATAGATTAGAAGTAGTTTTAAATTGATATTTTGGTGGGCGTTTGTATAATGATCACCACCTAGTATAATTGGAATGGAATTCAACCTCTAAAACTAGGAAGAGTAGATCTCATGAAAATACAATTTCATAAATAAAAGAAGGCAATCATGAAAATAACAAAATCATGACAACAACTATCTCTTCATATCAATTATCTTTTTATTGGGGCGCTAATCACTATTCTGGTGTGTAATCATCAACTTCGAACATCAATCCCATTTAGGACGTAAGAACAACCTTACTTTGATACCATATGTAGTCCCCCTTTGTGGGTTGCTCCTCTATGACACACACACACACACAGATATATATATATATATATAATACAGTAACCATTAGACATTTAAACATAATTATATACTAATATCACATTTATAAATACCAAAATAAAGGGATGTATTTATACAAAATAGGAAATAAAAGTATATATTGAACCTAGTGTTTCTAGCATCTCTTCGTCAAGTTCCCACCAATGCGTCCGCTTACGTTGTGTTCATTGAGATCCCATGAACATCAACCAAGTTTCCAATCGTAAGATCCACCAATTGATCACCCTGCTTGCTCCCAATGGGTACTCTTCTTCCACATGGACCCTCAAGTTGCAATGGGGTTGTATGAAAGAAACACAATATCAGTACAATTGGAAGTGGAGCTTCACGCTTTCAGGCCTCACAACCTTGATCACTTCCAAGGGACCAAAGTATCACTGGAATTTTAACAATCCTCAAGCATCTTGTAAGAGGAAAAGATGATCCATAACTCATCTCCGTACCTTTCTTTTCTAGATTTTAAGTCTTTGTTGCATGTTTTTTCCCTACATGCATGTGTGCACTTGAGTCTTATTTTCCTACATGCGTGTGTGCACTTGAGTCTTATTATTTTCTTTAATTGATTCTTATTCTTATTATTTCCTTTAATTGAGTCTTATTGTATTTCTTCTCCTTAATAAAATGGTGTGTTTTACTTCATCTTCTCTTTAACAAATTGTTTGCCTTTGTCATTCAAATGTTTTTATTTTAAATTAATTTTTTATTTATTTATTTTCTAAATCAATAATGTTTATCTTTTTTATAAGTTCTATATTTTAATATAATATAATTTACCAAGGTACTATCAAGGGTGCCATTATCATACACATGCCCTTCAAAAGACCTTTTTCCTCAGTGGGGACATAATACACCGGATGAGACCATGTTAACCCTATCCACTTATATTACGTTGAGAGACTAATAGTCACTAAGGAATAATGGCAACACTTTATTGCGCGCCCCTCATTCAATCCTCGTGCGTGACCGAATCTGTGGCCTACCCTCATGACAACATGCAATTCTGAAAAAGTCTCATTCACTTTTCAACCTATCGCATGGAATCCTATGCTATTTATGGCATGCATTCCCCCATACAACCACATTACCCATGTGTGGATTGATTGACAATCATGATCTTATGCCTGCACACATGAAATCCACATGCATCAAATAGTTTGTGCAAAATAATCAAAATATCAATTTTTGCATTATATCACTTGATAAAATATTCGGGCTCAATCCATAGCCCATGCGACATTGACTCCACCTTTCATTAATATGTACCTATGTTTTCTTATTACACAAGGAAGAACGTGTCAAAGCATGAGACAATCATTACAATATATATTTACATTTATCATTTTCATGCATCATATCGCATATGGTTAGTCATCATACATAAATCTATTTATGACCATTTTTTCTAACATAAGCAAAATAGTACGGTCATCATGCAACATAAATGTTTTAAGTTTTAGCATCAAGACTCATAGTATCAATTCGAGTCATTTGTGATCAAATGCCTTCAAATAATAGATGTCTAAGCAAAACATAGCACTACAACATGGAATCCTTTATAAGATCATATTTATGAATGCAATGTATTCATTGTAAAGATACAATTATAGGTATAAACATTAGTGGATGCCAATGAAAACCTGGATAATTATTGCACTTTAGTGGGTATTTCCATGATGAGAAGAAAAACATATAAAGGTTTGTCATTGCTTATTGCTCTTTTCTCTTCATATAGCTCTCCACAATGTAGGATAAAACACTATTGCAATATGTGGCTCTAATGTTGTTGACTTGTGTCACTCTAGCCCTCACAACCCTATGACTACTAGATTTGGGTTTCAACATTCTTGAGTTACTAGAGATAGTTTCAAACTCTTATAGAGAATTCGTATCAAGTTATAATGAAGACCCCGATAAGGAGGGCCTCTCCTCTGTGCCTTGGTATGTATTTCCTGTAGAGATTTTTTTTCATTTGTAAGGAGAAGTTTGTGTCTATCTCTTCTTTTCTTTTTAGCAACTTTGTTCTGAAATAGTCTAGGCTCAATAAGACAACGCAAGATCCACATAGTTTCTCTTGTTGCTTCCTTAGCTACCATGTACTGTGCTTCACAAGACCAAGTAGCTTATACAAATTATTATCACTGAAAAAATCGTCATTCCACAAAATTGGGGTGAATGGGAGTTGGAAGCTTCACACCAAATGGAGATGGTGAAATGACTCCAAGGAATCCCCATTCCTAGAAATCAAGGTGAATGGAAGGCTACAACTCAAATTTCACAGGGAAAAAACCAATTTTGTATTCCTCTCCCTCATAAATATGCCTAAGCTAAAACTTTAAACATATATTTTTAGTCTCTGTCGTAGGCAGGAGACTATATGTTCCGCTTTTGAAAATTAATTTGATAACAAGATATAATTATACATTATGTTTTATAAAGTTACTACAAATAATAATATTTGTTTATATTTTATATTTTGTGTTTTTTCAAAGTTGATTGGATAAAACCTCTAGATTTGACAAATTTTTTGTCATGTCCCAAATTTGGAATTGGGGCACAATGGCCTAATCACATTAGCCATATTCATTAGAGTTTGTAAACTTGATGTTAAGGGTCAAATAATTGCCAAGGAGGAAAATTACTAGTTTCCTAGGTTTGGGGTGGAAGCTTTGGGATTGGGAATAAGCGGGATAATAAATGATGTTTAGACATTAGAAGGGTTCAAGTATTTAATAAATAGAGTGAATAAAGAAATTCAAGAGAAATCCTAGGTGACAAATGGTTTTGGAGACATATGGAGGATGTGGGACCCACACTAGCTTGATTTTTCATAATACATGGTATCTCTCTTTTGCAAATTCGAATTAATGGAAATGTGAACACTCTTGGGTGAGTTGGTAAGTCATAACACATGTCATTGAGCATATTAGGTCGAATTGGGAAGGATTGGTAACCTCCATGGAAGATAAAGAGTCAAAGTGGAAGTTTGTGGACACTTGGGCTAGATTCCCTAGCCCCTATGACACCAATGATGGAGCATCTATGACAACTATAACAAATTGCAGACCTGACCTCTGACATATGACCACTATGACATGTCAGCCCCAAAAATAGGCTTAAGGAAAGCGAATTTGGGAGTTGGAGAAGCCAAAGAGACTCAAAATCAAATTTGGGAGAAGATGGAAGGTTGGAACTAGGAGACAAGTGGCAAATGTGGAATATTTCCTAAATGGAAATCTATTGAGAGGATTTCGACCCTTAGAAGGTTAATGTTGGTTATAAAATGTAGAAATGAAGTATGAGAATAGCTTTTGATCATTTGTAGAATTTGCAATTGCATTTGTGAAGAGGGAGAGCTAGTGGATGACTAGTTTCTTGCCTTAGCCAATTTCGAGGGTGAAAGATTCCCATCCAAGTTGGTAATTGGAAAGGCCATTCACACCTTTCATTTGGAGCTTTAATGGAGTCTTTATTTGTAGGTGTAAGCTACAGGGCATCTCATGGTTTCTTCTATTGCAGCTCACTCCTTCAACCATTTCCAGTTTTGATGGCATATTCTTGATCCTTGAGGGAGGGCGTTTTTGGTGAGCTATTGTACTCTTTGGGGAAGATTTTAATGCCCCATTTATTTTTTAATATGAATTAAATACTCTGTTCTTCATCTCCAAAAATTTTCAGGTCGAAATTCCAAGTAGAAATGTATAAATCTCATTTTTAATGGAAGAACAATGCCATTTCCCCACTACCTTGTTGTGAGCCAATGTATTGATGATGATTTCGAATGAATGGATGATTCTCTGATATATTTGTGATCAATATACTGCCATGGATGTCTTATAAAAGTTTCATGTACTGTACTTGAGCATTTGAAGCATTTTTACTCAGTTTAGTTGTATTGGGAGGTGAAATAGTGTCATTCCCCTAAGGGTCGAATTGGAGATTTTTGCAGTTGAATGGGAGAGGGTGAGAACAGTTGTAATAATCCATTAATGGTGCATATGAGACTTTAATAAAATACTTAATACATTACATACCTCTGTTCATAAATTTGAGTGGGTTTGGAGGCATTTGGGAAGCCATTTTCAGTACTTACCCCAGGGGGATGTGAACCCCAAATTACTAATAAAATTGCATAATTGGTACATAATCTTAAGAGAGTTTGCAGAGGTCTTTTGGTGGACATATGTAATCCATAAACATAATAGTCAAGTTCTAATATCATTCATACACATTCCTTGAATATTTGAAGTCATTTGGAGTCAATTTGAGACCTAGAGACCAATACTAGTCAAAGGAAAATCACTAGTAAAGTTACCTACATTGATCAGAATTGAAAAAGGATTTGCAGAAGTATTTTAATCCAAAGGCATCCTTGAAACACATATTTATGTTCTAATATCCTTCATATAACTTCTCAGAACATTTGGGATCATTTGGGGCAAATTTGGGACCTAGAGATCAAAACTAGTCAAAGGTCAAACTAGGGAAAAAAAGTGGAAAATTGCAATTTTAATAAAATTCCTAATAAGGGACATTACAGTGGTATCAGAGCATGGTCCTTGCACCTATGTATTAGGTACATACATTCAAGAATAATTGGCAGCCATGTCTTACTATTATGATGAATCCTATGAGTACAATTCTTATGAGGAATATGCAGATGCTTATGAGCAATATGAAGCAGAATGTGAATGGTATGAGGAAGAGGTGCCATCATGCAACACTTCTTACAATTTCAAGAGAAATGAAGATTATTCTTATGACTTTAAATCTGATGAATATGAGTGTGTCACACCAACCAAGGATAATTCTATGAGTGAGTTCCAAAGATGGAGAGCAAAATATAAAACCTTGCCCCAACAATATCAAAAATATCAAGAATATCTTGCTTTTAGCAAAAATACACAAAATTCCATGTTGTTTGAGTACTATGCTGAACATGTTTTTGAAAATAGGCCCAAAAATGAAGATGTGGAGTTAGTGAAGAAAGGTTTATGCCCTTCTTGTAAAAACCCTTGGAGCGAATATCATATATGTGTGCATGAAATGATGTCCTCCTTGAAGAGAGCTTTTGAGATTTATTCAAGAAGAGATTCCATATATATTGATCCTAAGAAAAACAAGGGGCAAAATGCATCAGCTTGCTTTAAGGAGCAAAAGGAAGAGACATCACAAGAGCATGAAGAAGATTCTATTGAAAATATGGAAGATCATTTCGAGACACCTTCTAGCTTAGACATGAACCAAAGAGCATCTACTGATGGATGCTTAAACTATGAAGGAGTACCTACTGATGGGTGCTCACACCTCTATGTTGGTGACATAGATATCACTTTTGAAATTGTTTCTACAAGTACAAGTTTCATTAAGCATGATAATGAAGACCTTGTAGTAGTTGAAGAAGAGCCAAGATCAACTTCCCCATCACCACTTGAGCTTCATGAAGTTGGTCCAAGCAACATTGAAGAAGATGAGGAGGTTCATTTGCAAGAGCCTCATTTTCTTGAAGGGTCCTTAAAGATGAATGAAAATAAGATCCAAGAGTCCCTCAGCATTCTCCATGACACTCAAGCATTGGTGTCAAATTCTTGTTGGAGAGCTACTTCATTGGAGGAAACATCCTTCCTTGAAGACATGGAGAAGATTCAAAGAGCAATGTGCCACATCAAAGGTAATTTCATGTCTTTGCTTTTTGATAGAAACCATTTGTTTGAGCTTAATGAATTGTTACATGATGCATACTTGAAGAATAATGAGGATATTCATAAGCTCACAATTCAAAATGAGCAACTTCTTGAAAAGTTGCAAGATACTTGTTTTTCCTCCTATGTTTCAGATTGTCAAATGGTAGATTGTTTGGAGGATTCTCATGACATGGTGGATCATGAGAAATGTGGGAATTTGAATGTGCTTAATGTGTTTGAAGATGAAATTGAAGAGATCCAAACACTTGATGTGGTGGAAGAGGAACTTGAATTGTCTCTTGATGAAGCTTATGCAATTTTTAAAGAAGAGCATGATTCCTCTACATGGGAACCAATCTATGACAAAGGCTTTCCACTTTTGAAGGAGTTGCATGATACTACCCACATGGATCCTTCCCATGATGAAACTTCTGCACTTTTTGATTATTTGGGTGAGTTAGTTCATTCTTCTACATCCTACAATTCCATGTTTTGTAGTATTAGTATCAATGAAGTATGGGTGAAAGGGTTCTTTTTGATGGTGCCACATGAGGAGTATGGAACTCCTAGATTTACCTTTTATGATGACATGGTTGGAGCACATTCTTATTCACATTTGCAACAACATTATTTGTCACTTTATGATGATGCAAATCTACATGGATGCACCTATGATATGCATTTGAGTCACTTGAAGACTCATGGTTTTTCTTGCTCAACATTTGATTCATTTGATGTTGGAGGAACTTCATCCAACACTTGGGAGAATAGATTTATGATTGGAGAACATTTTTTTGGCAGCCACATACTTTGTTATATTTTTATGATTCTCACATTCATGGATGTATGGGTGAGACTTCTTTGAGTCATTTGAAGTCTCCTTGTTTTTTCTGCTCATTATTTGGTTCAGATTTTAGTGGAAATTCTTCATTCACTTCTTGGATGAAAGAATATATGGCTAAATATTTTGATGCATATCACATCCTTTTGGAGCAGCATTATAGGACATGGGATTCTCACCTTTGTCATTGGAGCAGATTTGATTGGTCACTTGAAGCTTGTATGCACTTGAAAAATGGTGGTCTACTTGCTTGGAGGTATAAGCACTTTCATGACTCTTTGATGAAGCATATCCTTGATGTACATTTTCATTATGTTGTTATGTACTTTGATGATATATATTTGGTACTCATGATGTTTGGAAGAATGCATACAAGAAAATGGGATCCAGGAATCCTCTTATCTAATGGTGTAGGTTGGAAAGCACTCTTAATTGTTGGGGTGCAATACAAGCAATGGGACCCTGGAATAATTTTTGTCTCATTGGTTTCATTTTTTGGGGGGAAGCAAGCAGTATGGGAGATGGATTCCCCACTTAATAAAGTGATTTTAATCAGAGTAGTGCAGCAGCAAGCATGGTGGTTCCTCTCTAAAATATTCATGGAAACTCAAAGACTCAAGGTTTGGCAATTCAATGGCAACTTCAAAGAATCATACAGAAAGCAGGTTCTTCAACACCCATGTTTGAGATTGCTTGAGGACAAGCAATATTGGGAAGGGAGGATTTGTCATGTGCCAAATTTGGAATTGGGTCACAATGGCCTAATCACATTAGCCATATTCATTAGAATTTGTAAAATTGATGTTAAGGGTCAAATAATTGCCAAGGAGGAAAATTACTAGTTTCCTAGGTTTGGGGTGGAAGCTTTTGGATTTGGAATAAGCGGGATAATAAATAATGTTTAGACATTAGAAGGGTTCAAGTATTTAATAAATAGAGTGAATAAAGAAATTCAAGAGAAATCCTAGGTGACAAATGGTTTTGGAGACATATGGAGGATGTGGGACCCACACTAGCTTGATTTTTCATAATACATGGTATCTCTCTTTTGCAAATTCGAATTAATGGAAATGTGAACACTCTTGGGTGAGTTGGTAAGTCATAACACATGTCATTGAGCATATTAGGTCGAATTGGGAAGGATTGGTAACCTCCATGGAAGATAAAGAGTCAAAGTGGAAGTTTGTGGACACTTGGGCTAGATTCCCTAGCCCCTATGACACCAATGATAGAGCATCTATGACAACTATAACAAATTGCAGACCTTACCTCTGACATATGACCACTATGACATGTCAGCCCCAAAAATAGGCTTAAGGAAGGCAAATTTGGGAGTTGGAGAAGCCAAAGAGACTCAAAATCGAATTTGGGAGAAGATGGAAGGTTGGAACTAGGAGACAAGTGGCAAATGTGGAATATTTCCTAAATGGAAATATATTGAGAGGATTTCGACCCTTAGAAGGCTAATGTTGGTTATAAAATGTAGAAATGAAGTATGAGAATAGATTTTGATCATTTGTAGAATTTGCAATTGCATTTGTGAAGAGGGAGAGCTAGTGGATGACTAGTTTCTTGCCTTAGCCAATTTCGAGGGTGAAAGATTCCCATCCAAGTTGGTAATTGGAAAGGTCATTCAGACCTTTCATTTGGAGATTTAATGGAGTCTTTATTTGCAGGTGTAAGCTATAGGGAAGCTCATGGTTTCTTCTATTGCAGCTCACTCCTTCAACCATTTCCAATTTTGATGGCATATTCTTGATCCTTGAGGGAGGGCGTTTTTGGTGAGCTATTGTACTCTTTGGGGAAGATTTTAATGCCCCATTTATTTTTTAATATGAATTAGATACTCTGTTCTTCATCTCCAAAAAGTTTCAGGTCGAAATTCCAAGTAGAAATGTATAAATCTCATTTTTAATGGAAGAACAATGCCATTTCCCCACTACCTTGTTGTGAGCCAATGTATTGATGATGATTTCGAATGAATGGATGATTCTCTGATATATTTGTAATCAATATACTGCCACGGATGTATTCTAAAAGTTTCATGTACTGTACTTGAGCATTTGAAGCATTTTTACTCAGTTTAGTTGTATTGGGAGGTGAAATAGTGCCATTCCCCCAAGGGTCGAATTGGGGATTTTTGCAGTTGAATGGGAGAGGGTGAGAACAGTTGTAATAATCAATTAATGGTGCATATGAGACTTTAATAAAATAATTAACACATTACATACCTCTGTTCATAAATTTGAGTGGGTTTGGAGGCATTTGGGAAGCCATTTTCAGTACTTACCCCAGGGGGATTTGAACCCCAAATTACTAGTAAAATTGCATAATTGGTCCAGAATTTTAAGAGAGTTTGTAGAGGTCTTTTGGTGGACATATGTAATCCATAAACATAATATTCAAGTTCTAATATCATTCATACACCTTCCTTGAAGATTTGAAGGCATTTGGAGTCAATTTGAGACCTAGAGACCAATACTAGTCAAAGGAAAATCACTAGTAAAGTTACCTACATTGATCAGAATTGAAAGAGGATTTGCAGAAGTATTTTAAAGGTCCAAAGGCATCCTTGAAACACATATTTATGTTCTAATATCATTCATATAACTTCTCAGAACATTTGGGATCATTTGGGGCAAATTTGGGACCTAGAGATCAAAACTAGTCAAAGGTCGAACTAGGGAAAAAAAGTGGAAAATTGCAATTTTAATAAAATTTCTAATAAGGAACATTACATTTTCTCATTCCGCGCTATTAACAAAAATAATAAAATAAATTATTTTTCACAAACATTATACTCAGCAGAAATATTTCTGACACATCACTATTTATTTTACTAGAATACTGTGCACTCACATCGTGACAGTCTCTGTGTTGACAGGAGCTACAGGCTTTCATTTCACAAGCAGCTCCTCAGCTGTCATTTCAATTAAAAAATTAAATTGGTTGTCTTTTCCCGTGTTGGATATGGGCCATTGTGCTTCCATGGGTGAGAGCAGCGTGAAGCAACCTCTGTGCTGCTCTTCCCGGGGTGAGAGCATCCTACACGTAGCTTTTGTGAGTACAGATGTCTAAACTTCAGAAAGCTCTGTGCAGGCCTAGAATTTCAAATCTACTCTGCCCGTCACCAGGCAAATTGATGACGGTCTTGTATTTTCCATGCCTTTCACTTTACGTTTTTGTGTAAATTCATGAACGTCAAATTTGTATCAATGGACTTATTTCCAACAACCTTAGATACCTCAAGAAGGTTGGCAACAATAGAAGCAACAAGCTTTGCTTCCACCTCCTCAATATAAAACACTAATTTACAACCTCCCAAGCAGCCACAAGTGCTTGACCAACCAACACTATCCCTAAATAGTAGACCGGTTAAACCAGTTTATAATAATGAGATGTAAACCTATGCAGCTTACTCATTAGGTTCTATGGAATGTAATGAGATTAACCTTCACCGAGGAAAAGTGGTGGAAGATACTTCACCACCTATAATTACTAAGCAATGAAAAGAAAAATAGCTATAGAACTAAGCCACCACAAACCAAGAACAATCTCAGCAGCCTTCCCTGTGATAGAAAAAAAATACTTCTCTTAAATCTATTATGGAGTGTTCGCCTGGAAAGTATATTTGGATAAGCCCAACTCTCAAGCAGTAATTTGGCACCATGAGGCAGTTGTGCGTCTAGTTGGAACCATGAGGTAGCTGCTTAGGAAGAGCCTCGATGAGTCGGCCCTCGACTCTTCCTCCTCGCGCAGAGGAGGCCTGAGATGGAGTCCCACTAGGCCACTAAGACGATTGGATCAAATAAACAACACTTAGGCATTCAATTGCCTCAGACAAGTTTGTTAAAAGCAAAACCTATGGAGTCTGGACTTTCTGCTGTATATAAAATCAAGTTCAATGAGTGTTATTTTGTTAAATTAAGTAAATAACCTGACAACTGACCCTGAAAATTACAAGTCGAGTTTATTTCATTGTTGGGTCCAAAGAAATAAACTTCAAGAAAAGAGAGTTCATGAATATTAAACGTGAAATCCAGAGGAGAGAAAATATCATAATCCTAATGCTGTCTGAAAAAGAGCAATGCAGAAAAAATTGGGTGCAGCAGCGCAGGGTAGTAGAAAAATTGCAAATGCTTACATGCTTAATAGCTTATGCTTGTATGCTTGATGAAAACTGACAGAATTTGAGATTCCTCTGGCAGAACCGGAACAGGGAAACCTCTTTCTACTGGTCTCCAGCCTCCAGGTTTCCAGCTTCCTCTCAGTGACCAAACTCACCAGACATGGACTCTCCCTGAGTCTCTTAACACTCCAGAGATATACGTATACCATTCAAACCCCCACTCATAACAGTAATACCTTGCTAGGTACTGGCAAATTGGCAATCTTTCGACCCATTTGGTGGTGGCCAATGGTTACATCTCACCGGGACGGGGAGGGAAGGTCCAAGGGATCATAAAATCGTGGTGAAAGCCTCGGCGAGTCAGCCCTCGATGGAGTTTAATCGGTGAAGAGTTGAACTGAACAGCCGGTGCCGGTAGTCGATGGCTCTGCGAGTCTGAGGTCTGCCTTTGATACAACTTGAAACTTGAAGGGAAACTTGCAGGCTGCAGCCGGCACGCTACATCGATTCCCAAACCGAGCCATTAATTCATTATTCCATTTCCATTAACTTTAACTTGCAATTGCATTAACAATTTAACCTTGTTGTACCACTACGGCAGCTACCAGTGTAACATCATTTAAATGCACTTGCCACCAGCGCTCAAGTTTCAAACTGTGTTGCACATTGCGACTCTGCGAGTGCCAAGTGCCATGGCACATTCAATTTTCCATTAAGTAAGGTTGCACTTGCGGCCAGCGGGTAAACCATGGTTCCACTACCTACTTTCCAAGCGCCAAGTAGGTATCAGCATTTTTGACGTTTGATGGACACCATAAGACGTCAAATTGACGGTCCACAATTTATCTTACATGTAGACGGTGATGTGTGGCAAATAATATTTACTGTAAAATACGTTCCAGTTTGTTCAATACATCTTACAGCACGTCAAATTGCAGGCCTTGAGCCTCCGTGTGCATGTATGAATTGTACCTTTCAGAAAGTTTTTTTTTTTCTGGAAACTTCATCAAAGTTTCATTATTTGATCCATCACGAGATGGTGGCGGGATTTGGACTCCACATTAACACTCTACGCTACTGATAATAACATTTTTCATTGTTCTGTATTTGTAGAAGCGTTACCCACGTGTGGGAAAGTGTGTATTTTATAAATTATTTGTAACTAAAAGCTCCGATATCCATTCGGCGAAGCACGGGATTGTTTATATAATTTGGCGGGATTCATACGGCTAGGGTCTACATCGGCGGATTTTGAAAGAGAAATCACCGGAGCTGAATTTCAGAGCTCGCTTGTTCGAATCACGGAAGGAGATAGTGCTCTCTGTAAAGAATTGAAATAAATAAAAATGAATGTGTTCAGGCTAGCAGGGGACATGACCCATTTGCTTAGCATTATGGTCTTGCTCCTCAAGATACAATCCATGAAATCATGTGCTGGTAATACAGTCTTCCCTTGCTTATATTTTTCATAGACATTCAAGCTTCCAAGATTTCATTTCGTTTGCTAAATATTCTACAGATATCCTTTCAATATATTAATCAACAACATTTGCAGAGCTTCTGTCACTGGATAGTAGTTAGGGTAAAGAAACTATCACACCTTAGTCATACCTGGGAGGGAATTGAACCTTGGTAGGTGGCATGAAAAGCTGCTTTCTCCACCGCTCAGCCACGACCCCATCGGCCATCGCATGTGTTATCGGCAACAGTGACCGGGAATCTGAATATTAAACAGGAATTGAACAAGAAACAGGGCTAGAGGGTTTCCACGGATCTGTAGACCTGTTCTAGCAAGTCTGTGCTTACTGGGGAAACTTTGGCATAGAACCAATCAACCTAGGCCCTTAAGTTTGAAGGAGCAAAGACTAATTAAAATAGATTTGATTATGTGAAAGCTATCTAGTTCCTCCATGCCAGGTCTTCCATCTTCATTAGTCTTATCAATCACACCAATTTTCAACCTAATCCAATTATATGCAGTGTCTGTGTAATATTGCCAAGTTGGTTTACCATTAGGCCATCTGCAACTCCTCCAGATTGGCTCACGGTCTCTTGGATAGTTGATACCGAGCGGATCCAGATAGGTTGCTTTGTGCTTTCTATGCACTACTAGTTTCCTAGATATATCCCTCTAGGCGTGCTAGTCATCTTTATCTCGATCCCACATATTATGCCAGTGAATTAAACTCTTGTTACATAATTATTTTCCATTCATCCTATTGATTTAGCTCATAAATCTCATAAAAAGTCAAAAAAATACCAAATGTCACTGTTCCCATAATCCCACCCCGTACAAAATTCCTGAAAGTTCCAAGAAGGAAAATAGATATCAAGTTTCAACTGCCAAGACTTCCATATTCATTTTTTTTAAGGAAAAAAAAACATACTTTCTATTCAAGAACGGAGAATACATTCTTTAAGTGCTTCTGCACTGATGACTTCCATATTCACTTCGGGAACAATTAACCCCGAATTTCAAAATTCAAAAGCAGTGCAAATAAGGTCAGCCATATAAATTGGGCCACTAATCCCATGTGTTGAGAAATCATTTAGTGTTCGATCATTTGATGTAATTCTATTTTCCAAATGTTTAAAACCTTCCAACATTTCACTGCAATCTAAAACCTTGAGATGCTTACGACCTATGCTGGAGATTTCAGTATTTCATGTTTGATGATATCTGCAGCTGGGCATAATGATTCAACGGAAACCTCAGGAGACAGCTCAAGTCTTATAATTAGATTTGTTGGTTACATTGCACCAGGTAAATACCAATAGATCTGATCCTCAAGTCTTGTAATTGGATATGTTGGTTCGATATATCCGATTATGATTGAAAATATTGTTAACTTTGGCTACCGGTGGACATTACAATTTAAATTAAACTAAAGTGATGACAAGTTTGTATGTATATTCATCAGTTGCATTATTATTGCTATTTTACTATCTCGTTAAATTGCGATGAATCATAACATTTCCATTGAAGCACAGGATGGTTGCAGAATTTTCACCCTGCACCCAGAAATTAACTTGTAAATTTTGTATTAACCAAAGTTTCCAGTAATGCAAAGGCTGAGAATGTTACAAGCATCCCCTCATGGTTGGCATGGAGCACCAGGTAGAGGTTCTAGTGGAACTGTTTTAAAAAATACCATCAGAGTTGAAGTTCCAGTTGAAAAATATCCTAAAGTAAGAAAAACCGCCTTCTTGAGATGATCCAGGCTATCATGTTTGACAAATTTATGTAGAATGTGTTGTTTGTGAAGGAATTTCTGAATGTGATTGTTTATTCCAATTGTAGTTTAATTTTGTTGGATGTCTCCTTGGTAATAGAGGCAACTCACTAAAAAGAGTTGAAGCTACTGTTGATAGTAGAGTTCTAATCAGAGGATGGGGTTCAATTAAAGACGCTTCAATATGATTCCCCGATATTGTTTTCTGTCTAGTCTCTTTTTTATTGCAGTGTTAGAGTTGCTTTTAAAAATTTAAGTCTCTAAGCATCTTTGTGTGATGGCAGGAGGACATGATGAGGGATAAGCCAGGGTATGAGCATCTTAATGAGCCTCTGCATATTCTTGTGGAAGCGGAGTTTCCTGCAAATATTATAGATGCTCGCTTGATGCAAGCATGAGAGATACTAGAAGAATTGCTGAAACCCGTAGTATCTGTATTTTTGGACTCAATGCAGGATGAGTCGCAAGATTTTTTCAAGAAGCAGCAATTAAGAGGGCTGGCCATTCTGAATAGGACATTCAGAGAAGATGGTTCCCCATGGCTGGTTCAATATCTCATTTTAACAGCAGTAACCTGGGAACAGGGAAAATTTTAGGGGTGAAATTTCGCCAATTGGCTATTTTCGGGGCATTTTTTCGAAAAATAAATTCGTTTTTTGGTCATTTTTAGTGTCTAATATCGCCTATATTTACGTAAAGTATGTTTTTTAATCATAATATTCGCCCAAATTCACTAGTTTCAGGAGTAAATTGTAGGTTTCATATTTAATATTCGCTTACCAATCTCTATATGTGTTTTTTTCAATTCAAAATAATCGCCTAGAATACTATACTTAAGTATACTTTTATAATCCTTAAAAAAATACCCTGCCTGAGAATGAAAAGGCCTAAAACCAGGAGCTAGATACATGATGGGCTTATGCCACATTCATTTTTTTTGGACTTCCCAGTTATCTGGAAGAATTCATAACATGAATAAAATAACCTGCCTGCTTTTGGTGGCAGGCAACGATGTTTCCACACGCTCTAGGTATAAATTGTAATGGTGGACCAGTTAAGAATAGACAAGAGGAGGAAGTGCAGAGCCAAAGGCTCGCACACACAAGGAATGTTATCAAACCAATTCAATTATTAATGAAGAAATGATTACATTAAATAGCTTATGCTATCTCAAACAAACTTAGATCTAGATCCTATAAACTTGGATCTTAAACAACTCATCAAATCTAGAAGATTCACAATATCCTATTTCTACATTATTCCAACATCCTCCCTTAATGTAGAAATGGATCAAATACTAAATATGCCTGTAGTTTCAGGCTTACAAACCAGCAAAGTAAATTAACAATTTAATCTTCTGGGACTCCAACCTTTGAACTCTACAATCCTCCATCTTCTTCATTTTGACCTTAATTGCTGTAAGATAATATTTGTTTATGTTTTCCCATTTCCTGCTCTTCCAGTTTGAGAGCTTGAAGTCTTCACTGTTCATTATGGAATTTGATTGAGCATCTGCTGTCCTGAATCTTCCTTGTGCTTCTGCAAATTCTGTGAACTTTTCACTGATAATTGTCCTCCATGCTCGGTTACAATCAGCTATGTGCAGTGTAGTGGAAATCTGAAACAAAATCTCTTCAGCATCTGCAAACCTGATACATTCTACATCACAAACATAGTCAACATTCTTTGGCTTTTCAAGCCACTCTTCAAGAAAGTTTAGTTCTGCATCAAAGTCAATTTGATTTGCTTCAGCTGTAGCAACTCCAGCTAAGAAATTGTTTATCAACATCACTTCCAGCTTAATTAAAATTTTGTCTTCATCAGAAATACAGTCCTCATCATATAGAGGCTCAGAATCCATGTTCATATTTTCTTCAACGGCGTTTTCTTTTTACTCAGGCAGCTGGCAAGCCAGCAGCCACACCAATTCTTCTTCACGCTCCACACAGGCAGCGGATTCTGCCAATCTTAAGCAGCAGCGATCTCAGCAACTCCACAGGCAACGATCTCAACAACTCCACGGTGAGTAGCCGGCAGGCGATCTCCTCTTTTACACAGCCGATTGGTGGCTCTGACATGAAGCTCTATGCACAGCTTCCTCAATGGTGATCTTCACAGACTTCAAGCAGCTATGACCCTCTTTTTTCATGGCCAACGATGGCTTCTCATGCACAGCGATCTGCTCCAGAACCTTTTTCTTGGCAGCTGGGCGACTCCTCCTTATGGATCTTCCACTTACAACGTTCAGAAAAAAACAACAATATTTAGATATGGGCGTCTCCCTCAGTGGCAATGATTGTTGGCTGCTATCTCCTTCAACAATTTCTGATAGCTCCAGCAAAGGCAATCTCCTCTTGGCGGGTGGACTGGGCGATCTCTTCCACAGTGGCTCACTCTTCACAAGCACATCAAACAGAACAACGATGATGTCTCCTTTAGACTCGCAGCAAGTACTGTCAATGGTACCTCTTTCACGCGGGGTCCTTTGCACACGCTGGTTTGGAGAACTCTTCTTCTTTTTCACGGATCTCCAGCAATCTTCAGCAACAGCAAACAGTCAGTAGCATGCCTCCTTCTGCTCACACCCAGCACTAGCTCTGTCCACGGCTGCAGCATTTAATGTATGGCAGCGATTCTCCTGTAGCGTTCTCCTCGACGCACGTTGTTCCTCCACAAATGATCCCAATTACACACAGAACAAACAACTCTTCTCACAAATTGGCAGCACCTTCTGTCCACAACGACCCTAACACACAGGCTCTTCCTCAGGTGATTGCAGCGATTTCTTCACACAGCACCCCGGAATGGCTTCACGGGAAGCCTCCTTCACGTGGCTTCTTGGACAGCGACGACTTCAATGGGCAGGAGGTAGCGATATTGGTGTCAGCCAGCTCCTTCACGCGGGCAACCACTCCATTCGGAGGCAGATTCCAGCGGCAGTCTCCCTTGTGTGCAGACTTCCCTTCACTCAGCCACTTCACTCTAATTCACCGACGGCTATAGCAAATGCACGCTCACCACGTTTTACTCTCAGCAACAGCAACAATCTCAGACTCCAAGCCTCAGCTCAACTACGCAGTGATGATTGGCAGCATATTCTTCAAATCGGCTTTCCACAATGGGCATTCACAACAATAGGCCAATCAGGCAATCACATCCAACCACAATGGGATTCTCAATCAGCAGGCCGCAGATGGCTCTTCACAATTAGCAGGCCACTATGGGCTCCTTCACATTAACATGCCACTATGGGCTCTTCACCACAGGCCACAATGGGCTCTTCACTCCACAGGCCACTATGGGCTCTGATACCAAGTTAAGAATAGACAAGAGGAGGAAGTGCAGAGCCAAAGGCTCGCACACACAAGGAATGTTATCAAACCAATTCAATTATTAATGAAGAAATGATTACATTAAATAGCTTATGCTATCTCAAACAAACCTAGATCTAGATCCTATAAACTTGGATCTTAAACAACTCATCAAATCTAGAAGATTCACAATATCCTATTTCTACATTATTCCAACAGGACCATCACCGTGACCTATCTTATAATGTTATAATAGCTCAATATACAATTATAATGTTATCTTCTTGTCCATATGCACACAGTATATGCCCTGTAACTTGACACAATCCGAAGATAAATGTAACTTGACACATTATTTTTTAATAATTTACAGGCCTCAACCTCTCCTCTCAGTCATGTTTCTATGCATATACCATATATGCTTTAAGCAGTGGATGTGGGATAAAATAAGGTTGTCCTGTGGTAGGCAACAATGTTCTGAACCTTAATATGTATTTCATGCTGCATTCTCATGGTAGTTGTCTAGTATGCTTTATTGCTATTGGGGCCTCTTATGTGCATGTTGGTTACTTAACGGAATTGGATCTATAAATACAGGTTGGCAAGTTTGTAAATTAAGCTAGAGAGTTGCAGTTCATATCTTGCTAGATTTTTGTGTTTACTACCTCTAATTTATTAATTTATTGATAAATTCAGCGCCATTTTGCCACATTTAAATGCCTTTCTCTTTACATATTTTTCTAATATTTCATGATTTCCATATGTGTTTTCTGGTCACCGGGATTAGTTTCATGCGGGAGTATTCCTAATTATAATTTAGATGATTATTTTTATATCAGATGAACATGACTTTACCGACAGCTCTGGAAGCATAGCTACCGGGAGGAAATCCAACGCTTGTTTGATAGTGTACTAGAAGCAAAAGAAGTATGGTAGTCAGAGTTGCGTTACTAGGTACCGGTTGTTTATTCAATTGTGATATGAAGGTTGATCGACTATTTCGCAGCTTTCTTATACTCTTGCCATCGGATTAAATCAATAGATGATATAGCTACCAGTTAATGATTACTTCTGGGTAAGATATGATCGTTGGTAGGCGATTAACAAAGAAAGATTGTTCAAAAGTGAATTATATATATAATTTATTTCAATTGAGAATAATCTCTGTGGGTCAAAGATATGAGGTCATTAGGCTATTAACAGAGAAAGATTGTTCAAAAGTGAATTATATATAAAATTTATTTCAATTGAGAATGCCTCGAACTTCTTCAAGAAATTTAATGCTTCGAGTTTATGATCACCACCTCTATTTGCTAAATTCAACTGACACTTAATGCAGCAGCTACACTAGGATTTCAATAGGCTTCGACGCCGCTTGTGTCAAGATCTCTTACCTTCCTCATCATGGAGAATGCATCTAGTGCTGGGAAGTCAAGGAACCGGTTATGATCATTATTTGCGCTGCCATAAAGACTGTATGTTTACAGCTGGACGTTACCTGGATATCTGTATTTTTTTCCGCAATTGTTAACACAATTCTGGGCACCCAAAGTAGGATGCATTAATTGGGAGAGAGTTGTAAACAACTCTTTCACCTCCAAGACTATAAATGAGCTATGATTTTGCTGCCATGAAGTATTTCTGAGTTCAACGCCTCAATTCCTACTCTTACACTGTTTTGGGAAGAGCGTGTTCCTCCATGTAGGTAGACTCCATTCAATGGAGGATGAAGGCGTGGGGCACATTGACTTGTGATGCTCAAACTTGGTGGACGTAGAAAGAAGGTTCGTGGCAATGATAATAATTGCTCATATGAACATGACTTTACTGACAGCTCTGGAAGCATAGCTATCGGGAGGTATTCCAACGCTGGTTTGATAGTGTACTATAAGCAAGAACCATCAATTATGTAATGTGAACTTCATGATGATTAATACAGTACAGTCGCACTTTCAAAAAAAATCATATTACTACCTTTATACATATAGCAGATCATGTGATAAAAGTTCCATAAATTTTCGCTGAAGGTACCAAAACTTCTCGTATTTACTTTGGGAGGCTGAGCCAACATATGAAGTTCTATGAATTTTATAAGGGCATAAGGGAAAACATTTTAAAATAGTGGTATGAAAATATTGTTCAATTATTGTTCAAATGTTGGGCTATACCTAGGGTCCTCATTGAAAATAATTCCACATATGGACGAGCTGATTTGTGATGTATTGTTGTTTTCTTCTCATAATAGTATCTATTCATTTGTCTAGCACAATTAGTATAGTTATTGTTTGGACAATGTTCTGTAGCAGTCAATTGAGAAAAGAAAAGATCCAGTATATTGCAATCCAAATTGTTGTCAATATGGAAAAGAATCTGTTATATGCAGTTAATTGTAACATACTCTCGATTCATTTTAATATTACATTGTGCAAGGATCAACTTCTTACTCTTTGTTAAATGGAAGATTGTTTAATAACTTGTTTTCTAATGATAAATGCTAATATTATTACTTTCTCAAGAACTTGCTTCTTTGACTATTCTATTGGTGGTTTGCATGGTTTGTATGATGTTTGTTTTTACTATTCTATTGGTGGCTTGCATGGTTTGTATGATGTTTTTTTTTTAATGTGAAAATGTTTCGAAAGATTTTAAATAATTATAAATCCATTTTAATTCTAAAATTATTGATTAAAATTTTGAAATCATAAAAACTTTTATTATTCTAATTGATCGTAATTTCATGGATACTTATATAATGATTTCCACGATTACTTCAAGCCACTTCATACAAAACCTTAAAATATCTAAATTCCAAAATCTTTGATTATCACATTCATTTTGATTTACGAATAAATGTATAAAAAATGTTACAAAATATTATCAATTAGAAATTAATTAACAAAAATATTTTAAAATGATTATTTTATATATAAAAATACAATTTATAAAGATGATATCAAATTGCTAACACTTATATGTTAATATGTAAAAAAAATTATAATATTATAATGGAAAAGTATATAATAATAATAATAATAACCACCTGATTAATTAACAGTTTTTTTATTTCTTATATTTATTACTATGTAAAAAATTGGATTCCATATATTAATTAATTTATTTGATATTTGATTTATCTAAAAAAAATATTTTTTTAATTATTTTATATATATATATGGCAGGGACTAAGTTGCAGGCAGCTCTTGTTTCCTAAATTGTGGGCAAATAATAACAAAGCATTACAATATAAAAAGATTACCCAGTGAAATTTTGGAACTCCTAATTCCACCTCTAAATCATTATAGTTTTGATGTATTAATAATATGCTAAAATGTAAAGGAGAGCAGAGAATAATAATCTCTCAATACTAATTCTGCTCTTTGAGAAGATCTATGTAACTTTGATTCTTTGTTAAATAGCAAGTTACAGTTTTTTTTGTTTCTGAAAAAAAAATTCACTTCGAAAATTTTCCATTGATTGCATCAATCGTTAAAATAGATACAAAACAAACCGAATTAGAGTAAGAAAACCATCCATACCAAGTAATTGCCAAGTAAAACAGTGTTTATTTTTCTTCATTAATTTGTGGATGGCACAAAGGCTTAGTCCTCTGTCCAATGTCTAGAAATCGACGCACACTTACCCAAACCCATCTACCAATCAACATTTCAGGCAAATACCCACAGCGGCCACTGTACATATGGCTCATATTTTAAACCAGAGTACATGGTAAAGACTTCCAACAAAATCAACCCAGGTTAAGGTAAGCTGATAGAGAAGGGAAACCTCTAATTTCTATGACAAATTTGGTTAATTAATGATCACAGGATACAAGCAACATCAAGAAAACAAATCTTACCGAACACTTGTCCATCCTTGTGATCATTTTGGTATGACACAGAGTATATGTGCTTCATCACGCCGCTGATCCTGCAAAAACCCAGTAAGCATTAATAATGGAGATGTCTCTCAAAGAAATTCAACCGTCAACAAAATGAGATTTAAAGAGAAAAGAGATAATTAACGCGCCAGGTAGGGGTCGAACCTACGACTTTCTGCTTAGGAAACAGACGCTCTATCCACTGAGCTACAGGCGCTGCCATGTTAATTTTGGCTCCCTTATTATATGTTGTACTAATAAATTACTAATTAGTTTGAAAATTAATTTTTGTAGTTTTTTTTAATAAAAATTGAAGTGGACGTGCCGGAGTGGTTATCGGGCATGACTTGAAATCATGTGGGCTTTGCCCGCGCAGGTTCGAATCCTGCCGTCCACGCTAATTATTCTCATTTTCTTCTCTTTTATAGAGAAACTTGATATCTTTGAATCTCAAATCCTGCTGATATTCATGTGAATGCATGAATAGCAGCTGGAAAATTTGTGCTATTCAAATATCATGTCCCATCTGTAAGGAAAAATACAAATGCAGATTTTGAAAGAGAAACTTGATATCTTTGAATCTCAAATCCTGCTGATATTCATGTGAATGCATGAATAGCAGCTGGAAAATTTGTGCTATTCAAATATCATGTCCCATCTGTAAGGAAAAATACAAATGCAGATTTTGACACTAATCTTGCACAATGCTTAGCAGGAAAATTTGTGCTTTTCAAATTTCCAGTCCTACTCTAGAGTTCTCAATACTAAATAAAGAATCCATATGTGGAGAAGTAAAATTGGAATTAAAGCATCAGGGTACTGCATAGAGAAGCAAAACTGGAATTAAAACCTCAAACCGCTTACATGTTGAGAGTGGGATTTGAACCCACGCCCTTTCGGACCAGAACCTTAATCTGGCGCCTTAGACCAACTCGGCCATCTCAACAGTTGTGTTAAATTCAAAGTAGTAGAACTTGCATTATGTGAAATATAGATAGTAAATCATAACTCCGATTTTGCGGAAGACATATTGCGTCCAATAATGCACATGATCTTTTATCAATTCAAATAACTTTGAAATCACAAGGGAAATGGTCCAACGTACATTCACACCATCACACGGAGCCTACAAATAGTAAAGGTAAAGGATTCCAAGGAATCATTACCTTTATTGGGGCTTACATTTAGGGTAGCACAGCTACCAAAAAGTTCCCAAAGAGAGAGTTTGAGGGCCTAGGTGCACCTATAAAAAAATAAGTGAATGATATGTTAACAATTAGTAGGAAAGGTGATGATAAATAAGGTTTTTTAGATTGTCATTTGTCAGTAGGAAAGGTCATGATAAATAAGTTTTTTTTTGGTTAGATTGTCATTTGTATTGCATAGTGGAAGCATATAACAATTAAACTTTTAGTATTGAAATTTATAATTATTCTTACCAAAAACCAACGACATACTATAACATGTTTATATATGAAAATCAAAATATAAAGCCATAAATTGTTGATTTTCATTATTATTTTACTATGAGATCAACACAGGAAAAAATCAAAAGTGAGTTGTTACATATGTATTTCACTATAGCCTGTTATTTTTTATTTAACTATATACTGAAAGTGTGTTCAACTTACGGACATATAGAGCTTTATCTAAATTAAAGTCTTATTTGCAATTTATATCTTACTTAAATAAAGTAAAGTAATCCAATTTGTACAGGAACTTTGTGATAATATGTATGGATAATTTACAGAAAAAGTATTACTATAACATTCAAAAAAACATCATTTCCCATATGTGGCTCTGTACAACATTTTGATCACGTAAAAAATATACCAATGCGTTATTTAGGTCTTCCACAATACAACATTTTGATCACGTAAAAAATATACCAATGCGTTATTTAGGTCTTCCACAATGCTCTCGATTATACAAAACCAAGTTGGGGTCAAGATATTTAGAAAGCTCTGCGGTATGAAAAATAATTTGGCATGAACTCGTATTTAACAACAGTGCAAATCAATGCATTGATCAATTAGGCATTATCTTTCCTTAAATGAATCAAAACTTTAGATTTACTTTAATGGGTAAACTATAATATTAGATAGGATGCACACATATTTGATATTTAAAAGATATTTTACGAAGAAAATGTTAAATGTTAAATTTGGGAGACTAAATGCAATTTAGAAACGAAAGCATGTGTTAGAATTGTGGATGCATTATTGATGAAATACATAATTAGAGACATACAATGCATTTCTGCAGGGAAGCTTCAAATGGAATGGTCATTTCCATTAGTTTGGAAATTCTCTTTAAATATACAGAAGGTTTTTATTTTTATACAATATAGAGTGGAGATTCAAAAACCACAAATTTATAAAGTATTGCTTCTCAACCAATCATATCAATTCTCTGGTATCCCTTGAGGTATACTTCATAAAATCTCTCCTACTAAGGTGGAGATAAATTATTAAAATCATAAGAGGATAAAGATTATGGCTTCAAAGAAGCATCCTCATGCCAAAGATACAATTGATGTATACAAACTCTATGCAGACAATATTTGTAAAGTTGAAGTAGCAACATAGACATGTGTTTCTGTTGGAAGTTACAATGCATACATATTCTTAAATAAAACGGAAATTAAACAATGGCACACACACAATATATATAGATTTACCCTTAAACTTTTAACCAACAAAACCAACAAAACTTAAAGCCGCACCTCTATATTTCTCATTGTATTCATTTAACAATTCACTATACAATATTTAGGTATTCCACCACATCCAAAACCCCAACTCTAATCTTTTAATCGAGATTAAATGACACATTTGGTCGAAAAACACAAAAGCAACCAAAAACAAATTCAGGGCACTACCCCAACCCCATCACCTTGGGACTAACACCCCTAATTGGTATCCACTCTATGGAGAGTTCTTTGAACCCTCAGCATGGTGTGCCTAGGCATCCCCCCTGCCATGCTCAACGCATATGAAAAGTTCTTCGTTGACAGGGATTGATTTTTGGCATAAACCACGTGCAAAAAATATAACACATACCCAACATCTATTACATAGAGTAGATATGAGATTTTTGCAAGAGAAAAAACATATAATAAGGAAAAAATTGTAGAATAAAACAAGGCAGAAGGAAAGAGTTGATTTTGCATCCTCACTATCAAGCACTAAAAATAAGTTGCTATATAAGAACACATTTACATGAACCTTTTCAAAAATGAATCTGTATTCATCACCATAAAAACCTTCAAAGACATTATGCACATGGAAAATAACTAACTTTATGTAGCAAATGTACAAATTCTAAATCTATATGTTCACTCTAAGACAAAATAAAAGATTCAATTACCAAAAAGAAACAACCCATCAATGTAACTTGGCAATGCCTCAATAAAAAATTTTATATATACTATAAATCGCCAATTACATTAATGGTAAACTCTACATAACTTTCTGAATAGATGTAGGTTGCTAAGTTTGCAATCTCTCCTCAGTGGTTGTCATACAAACAAATCAATAATGTGTACCACTATGCTTTCTTTCTCTGTGGATTATCCACCAAATAAACATGGTTTTATCTATGCTAGATAAATCTCATAATTATAAGCAAACAACCAAGCTGCCAATTTGGGCCCTGGATACATAGAAAAATTTCTTCACTGCTTTTACAATTTTGCCATTGTTATAGGATTGGCCTACTTGGTTAAAGTTTAAGTTCCAGGACTTTGTAATTATATATGGTATAATTTCTTACAATTGGTAGAGGAACGTAGGGAATACAGGAAATGGCTTGAAAACAGTGTTCCACGAAGGCAATTTTACCTGACATTCTTTATGCTTCCTCTCTTATAAATCAAGAAATACTCCAGATTACTTGGTGTAGTTGGTTGATATCTTTGGATACAAGTCGAGTTGGGCATTATCACCTCACATATGGATTTTGTAGTGCAACAAAGCAGTAGCCGCTTACTGAAATTTTGTGGACTATACATGTTATAATCTGCTTGAAATGGATCCAAGAAATCCCCATTCCTAAAAGTCAAGGTGAATGAAAGGCTGAAACTCAAATTAAAAGGGGCAAAATCCATTTCTTTCCCTCTCCATCATAAATATACCTAGGCTAAACCTTTAAACATATATTTTTTCATAAATTGTGGGCAAATGATAGCATAGCAGGCAAATGCCTACAGCTTCATAAATCAGAGTACATGAACATATATTTTTTCATAAATTGTGGGCAAATGATAGCATAGCAGGCAAATGCCTACAGCTTCATTAATCAGAGTACATGATAATAAGGACTTCTAACAAAAGCAACCCAGGTTAAGGTCCGCTGATAGAGAAGGGAAATCTCTAATTTCTATGACCAATTTGGTTAATTAATGATCACAGGATACAAGCAACAACAACAAAAATTAAGAGCAGTCCATGGACACCAATACGCTCGTGTAATGGTTTGTCCTGGAAGAAATTCTCACTTCGACCGGCAACAAAATGAAATATAAAGAAACAAGAGATAATTAACGCGCCAGGTAGGGGTCGAACCTACGACTTTCTGCTTAGGAAACAGACGCTGTGATGCTAAACTCGGCTCCCTTGTTATTATTTGTACTAATTAACAACTTAAAACTTAGAATGAATGTTATCCTGTATATTCGATAATTGAAATGAATGTGGACGTGCCGGAGTGGTTATCGGGCATGACTAGAAATCATGTGGGCTTTGCCCGCGCAGGTTCGAATCCTGCCGTCCACGCTAACTATTTTATATTTCTTTGCTCTTTTATGGAGAAACTTGATGTCTTAATTATTCGTTGCTCTTTTATGGAGAAACTTCTTGTCTTAATTATTCTTTTCTCTTTTATGGAGAAACTTGATGTCTTTGAATCCAAAATCCTGCTGCTATTCTTATGCAGATTTGACACTAATCTTGCACAATGTATTTGGGCCATTTCGAGAATCGAACCCGGGACCTCAATACCCGAAGCGAGAATCATACCACCAGACAAAACGCCCTCGCATACCTTTCCATTCCTATGGAGTTCTCCTCGAAAGGAGTCATAAATGCTAAATAAGAATCCACATGTGGAGAAGTAAAATTGGAATTAAAGCATCAGATTACTGCATAGAGAAGCAAAACAAGAATTAAAACATCAAACCCGCTTAACTGTTGAGAGTGGGATTTGAACCCACGCCCTTTCGGACCAGAACCTTAATCTGGCGCCTTAGACCAACTCGGCCATCTCAACAACTGTGATCGTTCATATGTCATAAAGGTTGCTCTTATCGGTGAAATGACCAGTAAATAATGACTCCATTTTTTCTTCTCCTTATCGACGCAGCGCGCTGTTGAACTCCTTTGCTGCAAATTGAATGACTCTTATTCGCCACCTTTAAAATCAAATGAAATGACGATCAGCGCAAATAGAGCCCGGCGGATGGATTTAATTTAAAAAAGTAAAGGATTCGAGTTATCGCACTCATTTATATACATTGACTTATATCTCCACACCCATTGATACATCGCAATAATGACCCCCCCAAGTGGGGTGATAAGGATGGTATTCACAAGGCTTACACGTACTCTTAAGGCGATTTATGCTTTAGTGTGAAGATAATGAAGGGACGGGGAGACGTGTCGAAAACGAAGACCATAATGGCCTGTACTTTACGTGTCAAGTCCGAACTTAACCTCCTGCAGTGGACACATTTTGATACCTATAACATCATAGTTTTAATGGGTATGGGAGGTAATGCAGGTAGTAAATAGGAACATGGCGATAGTTAAGTGAATTTACAATTCTCACCTTGGGATTTACAAGAATATTTATCGTGGGTGCGAGGTGTAGATTGATATCCTAATCGAGATTGTTAAATTATGATATATGTGTTGGAGGGAAACCTTGCTCTATTGAATTGGGCTTCCAAGAATTCGAAGAGGGCTTTCAAAATTGTGCCTTAAGCTCACATCTGGTGGGTTTTGGGTCCTCTTCTTCATATGTCATTTGGGCATGTAGAGCAAGCATAGATGATAAGGAAAAGGCATACTAAGTATGGGAAGGAAGTTACCGTTGGCCCACATTTGTCATTTAAACCAAAAGGTCGATCTGTCATTTTCTGATACAATCGCCAGAGTTAAGGGATCCATGGGACGTTGTTAAACCATGTCACGAGTTCTGAAGGAGGTGCTGACCACCAAGTCAACAATCTCTTTCTAAACACTGTTTGAGGTACTCGATACCAATCGAGTAGACTTGAACCCGAGACTTTTTGGCTATGATATCAATTGTTGGCCCACATTTGTCGTTAAACCAAAAGGCTAACTTGTTAGTTTTTTATACAATTGCCAGAGTTAACGGATCCACGGGAGGCTATTAAACCATGTCACAAGTCCCGAAGGAGGTGCTGACCACCAAGTCAACAGTTACAACAAGTGCAAAGGAAAACCTAGAAAATGTAGAGTAGAGATGATGACAAAGGAAGCGACAATAACTTACCATAGTAGTTTTTCTGATGAGATCAAAAGGGTGGTGGAGATAATTGAGAACTAGTTGAGTTAATATAGAGGCATGACTCCCAATGCACAAGTTGATGAGGAAATTATGGATGGATTCTAGACAATAAGTTTTTTAAGAAGCATGGAAACCAAATTCTTTAAAATGGTGGAAATCTATTGGCATATAAAGACTTCATAGCCATGAGAGTGGAGATAGGAGGTTCACAACAAGGTGAAGTCCTCAACAAATTGAATCAACTAGAAGGGAAATTAGACGGTATTGATAAAAAAAATATGACAATTGTCAAATTCTATAATGTGTCACAGGAGGATCTAGATTACTAGAGCAAGCTTCACTTCGAATTTGCCAAACATAGATAGGAAAATAGAAGAAATATGAAGAAAATATTAAGCAGAACACAAGAGCAAAACACTCAAGTGGATAGATCTTCCATTACATTATTATTCAACAACTTGTGTATAATATATAGATGCTCTCAAGAGACAAAATCGAGATGTTTAGAGGTGATTTGAGTAGCTCACAAATAGAAGGCTTAGATTGGACTAATTTTCCCACTTGCCCCAAATATGACAAGTGTCACACCAACTCCTAGCTAGTGGTCACGAATGGGCTAAGAGACACATGGTATACCATGAGTGGACCAAATAGTGGCATGGAGTAGATCTAGGATTGAAATTAGGAAGTAGTGGGTGCATGGAGGTGGCCATTAATGCCCTAGGTTGAACAGATGCCCATATACAATGCATGAGCACCCTTGGTCCATCCTTATCCCCTAAATCAAGGAACGAGGATGCCTTACCATCATTAATGCATCAAAGAGGAGCATTGACTCCCCAAAATAGGGAAATAGGGTGCATGAGTGGTCTAACCACCAAGATGTGGACAAACTATGCTCTAGGAGGCTAACAACCAAGGTCTAAACCACAGAGGAAGTAAAATAATGCATATCCTAAGGTCTAGATAGGTAAATTGTTCTAACAACAATCTCATTCATGAGATTGGGGTTTGAGGAAAGAAGTGAGGATAAGGGAAATGAAGAACAATCTCTCAAAAGATGAAGGAAGAGGAGTTGGACAATGTGGATGTAATTCAATATGAAGTCACCACTAAGGCCAATACAGAGGAGCACTTACCTCAAATCTTCATCAATGTTAATTAAGACTCTAATTATTAGCCTTGGTATTTCCAGTTTTTGTTGTTTCATAGGTTTTTATATTTTGATACATAATGTCAACTATAAACATTTATGTTCCTCATGACAGGTGGTTAATGGTAGCAAGGGGACCGCATTAGTGCCACGACAACTCCCACATGTGTACCGAATGCATGGCATGATGAGTGGAACGTGTGGCAGTGCGAGTAGGACTGATAGTCGGGTTGAGGATCCTCCTACGCACACAAGGTCATGGCCGATTAATCTGGCAACTGGCATGATGGAATTTTGTGGTGAAGATCAGGGTTGCATTTGTGGGACAAGACATGATAGTCCATTGGAGGGGAATGATATGATGACTTCATCCTTGCGACTTATGGGCATCATGATCCTGTGTTATGGGGATGTTTGGCTAATGATAATGGAATATCACTTAGATTTTTGGAGCATTCACATGACTATTACTTTGCTTTTCCTTCCCTACAAAAAGGTAACCTTCCTATGTCCTCTGAATTCGCTCAACTATGTTTCTTTTTTTATGACCGAGAAAGGAAGGTGGTAGTTCAAAACATAAGACAGATCTCCTCCTTACTTCCCTAACTCCTCTAATCCCTTGGTGTTCTCTTTCTAGTCGCGGGCTCTTGAGCGTCAAGGGATCCAGTGGTTTAGGTGATGCACAATGGTTAAAGAGAAAGAAAAGCAAGGAGGTACCAGTAAGAAGCACGTGAACGTATATGCCCAAGGTTATTATGGAGACAAAAATTTCCAAAGACACATATAGTAGCATGCTTTCTGCCTCATCCCAATAGAGAATTGAAGGAATGGAAACCTAGGTGGTGCAAAAACAGGAGGTCCTAACCCTTTATGACATTTAGGCCAACTTAGGGAATACTGTTGAGGACCCTGGAACATCTCGAACTTGAGACATGAAGTATATGAAAAATTTAACTCTTTACTGGCATGTAAAAACCCTTTTGGGAAAGGCTTTGATGGACATTGTAGCAGAGAAGATAGAGTCTCAACTCCAATATCAGGAAACTCAAGCACACCTTAGGAATATGGACACAACCCTCGAGATGCTATCTAAGGCCCATGTTAAGTTGGGAGCAAAGATGAATGTGTTGGCAAAATCCACTATTGGCATGGTGT
Organism: Larix kaempferi; assembly: GCA_027924585.1. Lineage (NCBI taxonomy): Eukaryota > Viridiplantae > Streptophyta > Pinopsida > Pinales > Pinaceae > Larix > Larix kaempferi. The sequence continues at coordinate 3,869,087 of BSBM01000222.1, forward strand.
TTAAGGAACTTGTCTCTCCTAGCCAAACCAATACAACAAAGGAGAATCATGAAGTGCCCACAATGAATATCTCTAATGATTCACAACATTAGATTTATGCTTTATGTCTAGTTTGCTTTTAGTTTCATAGAACTTGCTTGTTTTGATTATGGATATGATATATACTCTAGGCTACTAAATTATAGTACTTTTAAGCATAAACACAATGATATTGTTTTCCTCTATGGAACCTTGGCTCTACTTTTTTTTTAAAATTCAAACTCTCAATGGAAAACAATGATTAAACTTTAGTTTTGTGGTTGGTTTGGTTTCCCCAGTGACAAGTCAGCCACACTAGCCTATGAATGTTTTTCCTTGATATAATATTGAATCGAACAAAAAAAAAGCATTTATGTTCAAACTTAGGAAAATAGTACTAAACATTTATGGTATTTAAATATATGTGTGGAACCTCATAACAATGTTGGTATGTTTATTTTGAAAATTTTTATCTTATGTTTTTATAGAATAGGTGTAATATCCCGATTTTGACCCTATTGCATTAAAATTGTAAATGATGTAAATATCATTTTAAAATCGTGGTGAGGAGCTCAAGGCCAAGGCCCCACCATCGATTTAGCGTTTTATGTATCGGAAATTAAAAATCAATGCATATGGTTCTCGTGCTAGCCAGGCACAATAGAAATTACAACATCATGTAAATATGCATTTTAATGAAATACCCACAACTAGCTATGGAATGCAACAAGAGTATGGGGGCATGATTTCTACAAGGAATAGGGAGGGAAAATATTCAAACCCTTGAGCCAATAGTGTCAATGAGAGAACCCATAAACCCTCAACTACCCATTTTGACTTATGCACCTAATCATTTATTTCTTCCAAGATTTGGTTGAGGTAGTTAATGCTAGGGGAATGGAGAGGTATGGCTGCCCAACTTCGTGTATGGGAAAGCCGTCAATTTTGGAAATCATGTTTTGGATTCTATGGCAAGAAAACACCCACAAAATTGCTCCCCAAGCCATTCTTCACCCATTGTATTTGCTCCCTCACGCAGTCTTAACTTGTTGGGCGTTTTCCCTCATGTTTTTCCCTCATTTTCCCTAGCTGGGAAGTCGTTTTGTGTTGCGGAGTAGCTGGGAGAAAGGAAGTCACAATTTGGGGGTTTATAGAGGTCGTTTATGCCCCTTGAATTCCCACAAACATGTTGTGAAATCGATTTTTCTCTCCAAGGATTGATTTCCTCCTGTAATAGTTCGTTTTTGGGTGCCCACGATTTTGGAAACTCATGGAAACCACAATTTGGGTCTCCCACGGTTAAAACATTTTTTATTCATGCCCAATACTTGTGTTTTGATGTGATGTGCATCCCTGTTTTGATTTGAACTTGTGACTAAGAAACTAGGAGTGGAAGAGGATTAGAATTGGCTTGATAAACCTAGTGAAGAGAGTAACCTCACTGAAAGATCAAAGGACCTTGGCTACTTTTCTATGCACACCCTGGAGAGCACTTGAAGGGAAGGTATGGCCTGAGGGAATTTGTAGTAGTGAAGGGAATACTTCCTTGTGTTGGGTGTGTAGGCATTGTGGGTACCAATCTAGCTAGATCTTGTAGAGGCACCAATAGCTCTCTGGTTGAGCTCACTAGCTTAGCAATTCATTCCCTTCCACTTCCTTAGCATCCTGATAAACCCAACTGTCAATTGGCTTGGATGAATTGTGAATTATTACTTGGCTATGTGTTAGTGGTTGTTCCCTTTTTCCTTGTGGGAATCATTCCCAACTCGGGGGTGGCAACTGTGTTGAGATATTGATGAGCAAAGTTGGCCTATGGCTAGGTGGAACGTTGCAGTTGCATAGCCAGTTGCTCAGGACATCATCATTTCAAGACAAGTATTCAATGAAACCTTTGGTGTGCTTTAATTCATTAGAAATTCAAGTGTTGAATGTAATGAACATTTATATACGTGTCTATGATTGATGGATGTGATCCTTATGCTTGTTTATGCATACTAGATGTGTGAGTGTAGCAAGAATTTTATTTCCGCTGTGTTTCTTGCATTTATACATCTGCATATGTATTTTCACTTGATATGAATGTTGTTAATCATCATGGGGCTAGAAGCCCAGTTTTAGTGTCTTGTTCTCTCCCTTACGTTGGATCAATGGGAGGGGATGTGAAAATAGGTTGTAAGGGTTCTCTTTCTAACTCTTTTTTTAAATAGAATTGAGTTAAATTTAAATAAAATAAAATACACCTCAATATTAAAAATATTATCATATACAAACAAAATAGAAAAATCCAACTCAACTTAACATGTTCATCATAAACTTGTTTATGGAATAAGAGGTATCATATATACCCTTCATCTCATGTTATTCTTGTCCTAAATCAAATTCTTGATTGTGTCAAATCCAACTCAACTTAACATGTTCATCATAGACTTGTTTATGGAATAAGAAGTATCTTATATACCCGTCATCTCATGGTATTCTTGTGCTATATCAAATTCATGATTGTGTCATTAATTATTGTCTTATTTGATTTTTCGTTATAAATTTTGTTATTTAATTATTTATTTATATAATTATTCTTAATTCAATTAATCATTAGACATTTTTTTTTATTTTCCTTTGGAAAAAATATTTTATATCCCAAAAGTGGAATATACATAAACTAGTTTTTGAAGATCAAAACCTGACCAAGAAGCATTCCTACCTCTTCAAAAATCAATAGTATACAAAGAAACATTCCAACCTAATGAGTAGCACTCCAATACCTTTCCGAAAAGATACAAATACATATAGAAAGTTACCACAATACTTCTGAGGTATCCCAAAACAAAATAAAGAAACCAAAAAGAGCTCTTGACCTATTACTGAAAGAAGACACAATATAATCTACCATATCGACTTCTAATACAATCAAACTTCAATCTCGGCCTGAAGATGACCATCCTTGTATTCAACTTCGATAGGAGTACCTTCATTTAAAATGAGAGCTTGTTTTGATAAAGCATCTGCTTTGTGATTGGGCTCCTTGTAAATGTGATTAAAAGATATCCATTAGAAAGAAGATATCTCTTCCTCAACAATTGACATTAAGTTCCTTAAACCCATAATCTCAATTATGGACTTCTTATTTTCCCAATCGATGATTACCTTGGAGTCCCCAAGGACCTGAATATTTTTTAAATCATTTAATGGGGTGCTTTTAAGTAATATCCAAAGAGCACGAAATTCTTCTCAAATTTTGGATCCCCTTACAACTGCATACTTCAGGAGAAAATGAGAACTTCCATTAATATGAAGAACTGCTCTTGCACCACATAGAGTTGGATGACCTTGAATTGCATCGTCGAAATATCCCCATGGAATTTCGTAATTGAGTTCCAGCATCTCCAAAGTCATGTTCTTCTTTTCTTTTGGGTTGATCTGATATTCCTTTGTCATTTTGATTATCAAATGAGTAATGACCATAGTAGGAATAAATTTGCTTATAATACATATAGAAGTTACGGGACAACCATATCCAATCAAAAAATTGTTGATGTATATGTAACTTCGAAATGTATTTCACATATATGTATATTGTATTCCTATAGAGATGTTATTATTCCTCTATACGGAAGTGTCGTCATTTATATTGTAAGTGTCGTAACTTATACTTGATGGGTTATTAGACCACCTTGTTGGGGTTGGCCCTGTATAAGTCATGTGGGTCAAAGGGTTATTAGACCACCCTAGTGGGGGTCGGCCCAGTCAGCATTATGTTAAGTGGTTAAGTTGAGGCCGACCTGGTTGAGTAAAGGTCAAGTCAAGTTAGTGTATACTTAGAGAGTGTGTCTCTCTCATTTTACACATTCTATTCTCTCACTCACACTTGGGAGAGTGGCGCACTTGTGGAGGAGGAGGATCTGCTGCTAGGAGAAGACTATCTCTTGTATTCTGGTTGTATCATTGCTCTATCTATCTCTGAGGAAGTTATTGGGGTTTTTCACCTTTATGGTTTTCCCCAAGTAAACTCTGTGTCTCTTGTGTGCTTGCATTGTTGTGTCCATGATTGATATGCTGTAGATTTGTTGTAGATTTGTTGTACATGTTGTTCTCTCAGTTAATATCCTAGATAAGATTGAAGTAAATTCTGAAAATTTAACATAGTATCAGAGCTAGCCTGAAAGAAGGCATGATATGGCATGTATGATACTTGTTGCACTTACGATGCTAGGGCTTGATATAGCAAAAACAGTCATCGTAGCACTTTCGCTATAAATCCGTTTTGGAGAATTTTTCGGATCTGAAACATTTACAGGTCGAATATTAGATCACCATGTACCTTGTTTCCAAAGGACAACCTCTAATTCGTTGTACTTTGTGATTTATGATCTGTACAATATAGGGTTTCTGCCTCTTCCAGATCTGAGTCAAAATCAGGTGACCTTGGGAAAAAGGTCATAACTTGGGCTAGGAAGCTCCAAATGAAATTTTGTAAAAAGTGACAGGTAGTAAACAGACTGTATTATCTCAGAAAAAATTTTCAGAGGCCGAAGTTGAATCAGTGACACGTGGCACGCCGTACAAGTTCTCTCTCCTGTATTATCCCATAAACAGGTCACGTTGTGACACTTGGAATAACTCTCTATCAGAGAATCCAATTGAGGTTAGACCTATCGGGATGGAAAGATAACAGGTCGGGCTATCTCAGTAAAAAATTTCAGACCATGTGGATTAAAAAGTTTGGAGTTACACCAGAAACAATCAGGTACATACTTCTGTCAAAACATAATTATTTTTTAGTACCTTCATTCATGGCTTCCGGAATTTAGGGCTTCGGAGAAAGTTGGAATTTTTGTAATCAGAGACCACGGCTGGATGCTACTCATCAAAATCGAAATTTAGAGACCAAGATCAGATTTTTTGGTTGGGTAGAAGGCTAGGCTTGATCAAACCCCGATTCGGGACTTTGATCAGAAAGATGGAAAATTAGGGCTTTTGCAAAAATTGGAATTTTGGAAATCTGTGACCACGGCTGGAAGCTCCTCAGAAAAATCGAAGCTTAGAGTTTTGAATCAAATCTTTTGGTTGGGTGAAGCTCTGGGAAACTCAAACCCTAATTCAGGGTCCTCCCTAGTGAATCTGTAAATCTAAAAGGCAATTTTGAGGGGTGAAACTTTGCAGTTTTCAAATTCTGAATATACCAACTTGATCAGCTCATCAAGGCGCATATTTCTATCCTTTCGGAAGTTTGAAATTCAAAGTTTGAATTTTTGGGGTTTCTTTGACAAACCCTAATCCAGCTCCAGGTCTAGTTCTTGCAAATCAAATGGATTGGGTTAATCCTAGAAGAAGATGGATTGGTCACCTGTATAAGTGAAGAAGTTCCTGTCTCAGAGGGAGATGAGGATAAGGCCTTCCATAAGAAGATTACAAGCAATCTTGACAGGTATGGTTTACAGGTATGTTTCATGGTTAAGTTTATCATATGTTTGTCTTCATATCATTACAGTACAATCTTGATTAATTATTGGACTTGTCGTATCACCTTAATAGAAGATATTCATTGATTAAGGTTTTGACACTTATGATTGTACTAATGCATTGTGATGTTGTATGAGGTTTATGTTGTTTGCTAACACAAAAGGTACACCAAGAAAGTCAAATCATGTTCTACTTCAAGAACATATGCTCATGGTGACATGAAGACAAAGATTCATCCATTGTCATGGATCACATAGAAGATCTACTTTCGAGGTATGTATAACTTGGTTCTACAATGGTTAACTTATGAGACATGCAGGTTACTAGCACAAGTCACTGAAGAGAACCAGAAGACATTATGCGGGTATGTTAGACATAACTAGCTAGCATGCTAATCCAGGTATGTTTTTCCTATATCAAGCTAGAATCCTACCTTGTGTTAGGATCTTATACTGTTGTGTTGTTGATAATGATTATTCATGAGGTCATAGGTTTGAATAATCATGGTTGTATGCATATTATGTTTCTTACCATAATTGATGATATGACTAACCTGAAGAATCATGAAGGTATAGGTTTGAATAATCACGGGTTTTATGCATATTATATCTCTTATCTTGATTGATGATTCAACTAACCAGAAGAGTCCTATGATCAAATAAGAATATGTATGAGTAAAAGAAGACTTCCCTGAAACCTTGAATACTAATGTTTATTATCTGTGAATGATCATGAATATACATGTTTAAGATTATTGTGTTTTGATAGTATTAAGATTATACTAATAAATGTGTGATTATGTATGAGACTGCAAGGATAACACAATGATGATACTAATAGGCATGCATAGTGATTAAGGATGGATGTAAGTTCAAGAACAGGTAATCCAGGAAGCAAAGATCAAGAGGGAGCACACTCCAGTTGTTCCTAGAAGAAAGCAAAGGAGCATGCTCCAGTAGTTTCTGCAAGGATGCAAATATCCAGAGGGAGTTGACCATCCTTCTGCATTCCACAACAGAAAGGTATAGAATAAGCTACTTCAGCAGCTCCTGCAAGGAAGCAAAGACTCAGAGGGAGTTCACCCAACAAACAAACAAAGATAAGTATTTTAATTACCATTCCTTACATACTTGTTTGTGTAAATAATATTATTCAATGATGTATATGCTTATGTTCCTAAATTTAGGATGTGAATGATTGCATTAATGAACAGCTTACTACTAATATGCATTTGATGGGTAAGTGGCCTATGGCACTGTACAACATTCCATTGCTACTTCTCTAGAATGAAACCTCTTTGCTGACATGTTAGGAGTTGTGCACACTCTTAACAATGTTCTGGTAAAGATTGGAAGGCATCTAGAAAGTTACGGAATATGGATAAATGTTGTATTGAAGCATTGACTAAGATAATTGCATGACTGTCTGACATATTTCCTTATGTGTAAGAATTTGTTCTGAAAACTATGAGATGTTTTCTAATCATGCAATTTAACTTCTTGTGTAGGAAAGATCGTATACCATCACCTACAAAAGAAGGACTACAACATTTGTTCAAGCAACAAAATTATCTATTGAATATATTGAAGTTCCCAAGATACGGGAAGAATGCCATGATCCGTCGATCATGAAAAACGATGTTTGGGATGCGGTCCCAAGAGCTGAAGGGAAGTCTGGTGTGACTTCCAAATGGAACTATCAGATCAAGCATGCTACAGATGGCAGCATAGAGAAATATAAAAGTGATGAAATAGAAGATACACCAGATGAATTTCAAGACAGTATGTTGTAGTCATATATGTGTGCAGAACTTGGTATGGTAGGATAGACAGCTTTCTATCCAGTTTGGGCTTTACCAAGAATAAAGCGGATTCCAACCTTTACTACAAGGTTGATGAAGGAAATCCAGTGATACTACTTTTGTATGCGGATAACCTATTTGTTACAGGTGAAGATAGATTGATTGCCGACACGCAGCGGAAGCTTGCTGCCGAGTTCGAGATGAAGAACTTGGGGATGATGCACTATTTGTTTTTGGCATGGAGGTGTGGCAGAGTGCAGATGGAATCTTCCTTGGACAAGGGAAGTATGCAGTAGAGATCCTGAAGAGGTTCGGGATGATGGATTGCAAGGCCATGGCCACACCTATGGCATCGAATCTGAAGCTTCTTTGTGATGCTTCATCTGAGCCGGTTGATGTCTCTATGTATCGTCAGATGATTGGGTCCTTGATGTACCTGACGAACATGAGACCAGATATTTGCTTTGTGGTGAACACATTGAGCCAGTTCCTAACGGATCCGAGGAGTGTTCACCTGGTTGCTGTAAAGCATGTTCTGAGGTACCTGAAGGGTACAGTGGATTATGGGCTCAAGTATGAAGCGAATCAAAAGTTTAACCTGCAGGGTTATGTTGATTCAAATTGGGCTGGCAGTGCTACAGATAGGAAGAGCACATATGGGTGCTACTTCAGTATGGGATCAGGTGTGATCTCTTGGTTCAGCAAGAAATAGTTTTGCGTAACACTGAGTACAACTGAGGCATAGTATGTTACAGCCTGTTCAGCTAGTTCTGAGGCAGTATGGCTACGAAAGCTACTGTCTGAGTTATTTGATCTCCCATTGGATACTACTGGTATCTTTTGTGATAACCAGAGTTGTGTGAAGCTGTCCGAGAACCCAGTGTTTCATGGCAGGTCAAAACACATAGAGATCAAATATCACTATATCAGGGATATGGTGCAGAGAGGAGCTGTGAAGCTCCTGTACATTGTGACGCACGAGCAGATTGCAGACGAAGCCACTAGCCAGGGTGAAGTTCGAGTACTTCAGGGAGAGGCTTGGTGTTCTTCAGATTGATGACACTTCGAGGAAGAAGTGATGGACACATTTGCTGAAGCCATTCCAAGCATGTTGGAAGGAGAATTCTTCACATGGCTGTGGATGTACGTGCTGGATGATGAGCATCAGGATGATGTTCTAGTTTCTGCTTTCTATGATCAGTTGGATCATTTATATGTATGTGTGCATCATGTTGGATGTTGGATATGATCAGTTGGATCATTTATATGTATATGTATGTGTGCATCATGTTGGATGCTAGATAGGATCAGTTGGATCATTTATATGTATGTACGCATCATGTTGGATGCTGGATATGATCGGTTGGATCATTTGTATGTATTGTGTATATGCATCATGTTGGATGCTTGGACCATGTATCTGTATATGTATCAGGTGGATACATTGTATGATCAGGTAGATCATGTATATTGATATGTATCAGGTATGATCAGGTAGATCATGTATGTTGATGGATACATTGTGTGGATCATGTATCTATGTATCAGATGGATACACTGTGTATGATAATATGTATCAGGTAGATACTTGGTGTGCATCAGATGGATGCATTGCATGATCAGGGCGATCGTGGATGACGAGCTTCTCCAGATGACATGCAGCAGGATGTTGCAGTGATTATGATCAGGATGATCATGTGTACATCAGGATGATGTATGATGAGTATCAGATGATACTTTGTGGCTGTGGATCAGGTTGTGCAGATGAGCATGTCTGGGAGATCCTATAGGTTGGAGTTGCGTACCCATAACAGCCTAGGATGCTCTTTCGAGACATTGCTCTGGGAGGACATGTAATTTGTGCCCTAGGAGATCTTCAGGTCGGATTTGTGTACCCGTAACATCCTGAGATGCTCTTCCGAGGTTTTGTCCTATGGCATGTAATTTGCTCCTGGGATATCTGGACAGGATGAAAAAGGCCTCAGATGTTTCAGCCAGGTTTTGCCATGACCACATGTAATTTGCTCCTGGGAGATCTGGACAGGATGAAAAAGGCCTCAGATGCTTCAGCCAGGTTTTGTGGTGGACCACATGTAATGTGCTCCTGGGAGATCCGACAGGTAGAGCTGTGTGCTCGTAATAGCCTGGGATGCTTCAGCCAGGTTTTGTGGTGAGATCACATGTAATGTGCTCCTGGGAGATCCGACAGGTAGAGCTGTGTGCTTGTAACAGCCTGGGATGCTTCAACCAGGTTTTGTGATGGGTCACATGTAATGTTCTCCTGGGAGATCCTATAGGTGGAGCTGTGTGCTCGTAATAGCCTGGGATGCTGCAACCAGGTTTTGTGACGCACGCAATAAGTCCTGAGACTTCCACAGTATGGCCAGTGATGACGAAGACCTGCAGGTGGTGGGCCTACATCCAGTATGAAAAAGGACTGGCTCTGTAGAACTTCCTATGACGAGTAGATTCAAAGATTGATTGAGATAGCAGCAGCAGTGACGATGATGACGACTCGATGACGATTATCCAGTGACGATGATCCAGAGAAGATGACTTGTGCTAGAAGACCTGTGTCGAGAAATACCTTCCTAGTTAAGAGGGAGTGTTGATGTATATGTAACTTCGGAATGTATTTCACATATATGTATATTGTATTCCTATAGAGATGTTATTATTCCTCTATACGGAAGTGTCGTCATTTATATTGTAAGTGTTGTAACTTATACTTCATGGGTTATTAGACCACCTTGTTGGGGTCGGACCTGTATAAGTCATGTGGGTCAAAGGATTATTAGACCACCCTAGTGGGGGTCGGCCCAGTCAGCATTATGTTAAGTGGTTAAGTTGAGGCTTACCTAGTTGAGTAAAGGTCAAGTCAAGTTAGTGTATAAATAGAGAGTGTGTCTCTCTCATTTTACACATTCTATTCTCTCACTCACACTTGGGAGAGTGGCGCACTTGTGGAGGAGGAGGATTTGCTGCTAGGAGAAGACTATCTCTTGTATTCTGGTTGTATCATTGCTCTATCTATCTCTGAGGAAGTTATTGGGGTTTTTCACCTTTATGGTTTTCCCTAAGTAAACTCTGTGTCTCTTGTGTGCTTGCATTGTTGTGTCCATGATTGATATGCTGTAGATTTGTTGTACATGTTGTTCTCTCAGTTAATATCCTAGATCAGATTGAAGTGAATTATGAAAATTTAACAAAAATTGACCCAGCAATGCTTTGAGATCCTTCACTACCCCATCCATGATCAATTCTTGGAAGCATCCTTCAATCGATAACTTGTTCCAATTTCACTTTTCCTTAAACACTTTTTAACCTTGTTCCAAACTTCCTTTGAATAATTTCACTCCACAAAGAGATGAAAGACAGATTTAGCTTCCTGAGTGCAAAGGCTACATCTACTCAGGCCTGTCCAACCATGTTTCAGTCCATTATCCCATATTAGAACTTTATTTTTCAAAACAAGCCATTAGAATATTTTATCTTTGAGAGGACCTGGATGTTTCCATAAGACATCCCACCACCAACTCTTGTCACTTGAGAAGTATTCTTCTGCCTTAGCTGCCTATCCTAATTTGGTAGTGAAATATCCCAAAGAGGAATTTTTAGACCAACATGATTTATCTTCTTCATTAGACAACTTAATAGCTCCATGCACCAACTTCCTTAGAAAATAACCCTATCCATTTATATAGAGACCATCTAAACCTAGATCATCCGCAGACATCCACAACTAGTTATGATGTGATGAGCCATTTGGGAAAGCAACATCTCTTAATGAGAATATGCCAAGAGCATGAAAAAAGTGGAGCAGACCGCCTGACATTCTATAAGAACCTTCAACCCCTAACCATGAGTCTTCCCCAATCCTTACTTTCTTTCCATCTCTGATCTTCCACATTGCCCAGGTCCTTACCAATGGAAAATATTCCACTAGAGCTAACCATACCACATAACCACCTTTGGTATATTTTCTCGGTTCCTTGAACCAACATTCCATAGACCTCTCTTTTAAATATTTAGACTTCATAACTCTAACCCAAAGAACCTCATTATATGCAAGTCTCCATAGGATTTTTGCTGCTAGATATTTCGCGAAGGTATACATGTTTTTAAGCCCCCAACCTCCTAAATGCTTTAGCATATCCAACCTTGACCGTTTAACAAGGGGAATTCCCTCATAAGGTATCCTCCAAGTCAATAAGAAACTAAAACACTTCCTTCCGATCTTTGTTAAAATGCATTTAGGGATTTTAGAAACCACCATCCAATATGCATGAATACTTTCTAGCACTTATTTGACCAAGATTGGGTGACCTCCTCTAGAGAGCCATCTATTAACCCAAATCAATATTTTGGACTCGATATTTTTAAACAACCACATCAAATCTTCTGATTTGTACTTGTTTGGTTTAAGGAGAAATCCCAAATACTTAACACCCTCCTCCACATCTTTCACCAAAATATCGAGGATATCCTGAAAGGAACGAGCAACCTCTTCTAAAATTCCATTCACTAAAACCGATGATTTGTTCAAGTTAATTTCCATACATGTTGCTTTGCAATACAAACCAAGAATATTCATTATCTTGAATTGATCCATGCCCAAAAATCAAAATATTGTCCATAAACAAAAGGTGAGTAATAACGATGGAGTTAGAATTTCTAACCCCTTTTAATTCGCCTTTTGTCTTATGATATCTTATTAACATATTGAGGCCCTCTTCCACTAGGAGGAATAAAAAGGGAGACAGTGCATGGCCTTGTCTCAGTCCCCTATAGTCTCTGAAAAAACCAGTCAAATATCCATTAAGAAAGACAACAAAAGTATTAGACTGAATTCATCCCATAATCCAATTTACTATCAAAAGGCACATTCCCATTTGGATAAGGATAAGCCTGAGATATACCCATCTAACCTTATCATAGTCTTTTTCTATATCGATCTTTAACATCGTTGCTTTCAACTTTCCCACTTTGATGGAATGTAATCCCTCTTGAGTCGTTGCTACCGCATCATGAATTTGTTGGTTGAACAAAAAGATGAATTGTCCTTCTGAAATGAAGGACCTGACAATATCCCTTTCATTCTATTAATGATAATTTTAGAAATTAATTTAGAAATGAGATTACATAACGAAATAAGTCTATAATATTCTAAAGAGAGAGCATTCTTATTTTCGGGATAAGGGAAATGGAGGTTGATTTCAGGGCTTCTGCAACTTTCCCCACTTATTTGGATTCCCTGAACACCTTAAGAAGGTCACCTTTTAACAAATAAAAAAGAGACAAATAAAATTCTACAGTGAACCTACCCAAGCCATATATTTTCATTTTTTTAAAAGACATCGGGGTCTGCTTAATTTCTTCGATAGAAACATCCTCCTTTAGTATTATGTTTTTCTCCTCATTAGTGCACCTAGGAATCAATCGAATAATCCACAAATTCTCCTTAATTGGGCAGCCCTTAGGTTCCTTGAAAAGTGATGAGAAATGAATTCTTCATATGATCTCTGTCTTGTCTTCAAAGGAACTTACTAAATCACCATTAGGAGCCCTCAAATCCCAAATAGAATTCTGCATCTTTCTATGATTTACGAAATTATGAAAAAATATTGTGTTATTGTCACTCGACTGAATCCATAATGCCCTACTTTTTAATTTCTACGTAATTTCTTCCTTTCTTAATAAGTCCAATTTTTTATGTTGCAAATATTTGAGAGTCTTCGCATCATCATTTGAAAAAACACCCGAGGGATTGTTCTTGAACATAGCTCTTTTATCTTCTTATGTATCCCTTAAAATCCCACTCAGAGTTAGTAGAATATTCTTTGTCCCAAGGTTTGATAGCTACCTTCAACTTCTTAAGTGAGGAAGCAAATTAATGCATCACAATTTCCTCGTTATCCTTGATAATATGCTCACAATTTGAAGAAACTAATCTTTTGAAATCTTCTTCCAAAAGCCATACATTGTTAAACTTCATGGAGAAGGTAGCTTTCGATCCTCTAAAACAAATCGAAGCAAGATAAGAAAGTGATCCAATATACCACCAATCCTGACCCAATATTTCAAAACTGAGGATCGATTTAGATATTCTGAAACTAGAAACCTATCCAGTCTCTTAGATATGGCTTCTTGACCTTTCATCCTATTTCTTTAGGTAGGAATACACTTAATTGGAATAAGGTCCACCAAGTGATTTTATTCAAATAAATGAGCATAAAATTCACCAAAAGGGTCCCGACAAGCTTTGACTCCCCAAATCTCACTAAAGGAGATCAGAGGGTTGGTGCAAGGTAATGATACCAACTTATGATGTGTTAGTTGCAATGAACTTCCTGAAAATAGAAATCCGACCAACAAAATGAATTTTTAGAGGTACCCACACAAATTTTTAGAACATGGTGTAAAAATATGAAACATAGACAATCGGATCACCTTCCAGAATATATAGCTTTTATATATGGAAAATAGGTATAACTCCCAAAAAATGCCATTCTTATAATATTGGTATGCTATTTTTTTTCTAAAACATAATGCATATGTCCACGTTAGGCCCCGGGTTTGGTATGTAAATTGTCCAAATTTGTAAAAACATTTGTGTAGAGTTGTAGACAACAGGCGTAGTGCAACACTATTTTTCCAAAATTTTCCAAGATAGTTTTATATATTTTATAAATTAAGGAAGTCAATGAATCCCTAAAATGACAAGTTCAAGTGTTAGGCCTTGCTATCATGGTCTTAATACAATCAATTTACTCTTTTTTTTTCTTAGTGCATAGTTCTTCCAGTATACTTATGCGGGTTCTTTTTTGTTTTCGAAATAGGTGAGCTAGTCAAAATTTATAGTTGAAATACATGACCTATGTTTTATGTAAATATGACAAGATTGCAAACAAAAATGAATAAAAAATAGAAAATACTAACAAATTTATTCAAATATGCATGGATGTTTGAATTTGTATATGCACAATCATCCCGTTGACCACTTTTGTCTGCCCATCCATTTGGGGGTGGAAGGAAGTCGATTTGGTTAGATTGGTGTCCATTAGAGACTATAAATATGACCATAAGGTGTTGAGGAGCCTATTGTTCCTACCTGAAACAATGATCCATGGCATCCCAAAATGAACCCAAACACACTCAAAGAAGATCTTAGCAATGGATTTGACTGCGATACTCTTCATACATGGTGTTAGAATGGCCATCTTAGAGAATCGATCGACAACCACAAAAACACAGTCACAACCATGCTTGGTGGAGGGAAAAACTAACATGTAATCCATTGAGACTGACTTCCAAGGCTTGTTTGGGGTAGGTAGAGGAGTGTATATCCCTTGCTTCTTAATGGCAAGTTTAGCGATGGTGCAAGTAGTGCACGATTGAATATACTTGCCGACATATTGCCATAGTTTTGACCAATAGAAATACTTCTGAATCATTGCTACTATATTCTCCATGACAAAGTGTCTGACCACTCGACTCTAACGTGCCTTACAAATTATCTTTTCATGCTCATTTGATGGAACAAAAAGATGGACTAGATAGCACAAAAGTGCATCCTGGAGGTGAAAGTCTAGAATTTGTTTACATGCACCTAGTGTGTGATATGTAGTAGTGAAGTCAGGGTCATTGTTGTATAATTGGGGCCACCTGGAGGTCTTGTGACAATAGGAGTTGAGGACCACTGTTAGTGCCACGACCATGGGTCAGTTGAGGAAATATGCAACACGCTTCATGCCACCCTTCTTATACTTAATTTTCAAATGAAATTGTTGCAAGTACGTGGACCACTTCCGATGGCAGTAATTATGTAACTTTCCCTATGTCTGCATGAAATGCAGATACCTATGATCAATGTGGATGATTGTTTCCTTGCCGAGAATGTAATACTTCCACTATTGGCATGCATGCACAATGGAATACACCTCCTTGTCATTGGTGGGATTGTTGTGAACAGTATCATACCATTTCTCAATATTATAGGCCATCAGATGTCCCTGTTGAGCGAGGACTGAACCGATAACATAACCCGAAGCATCTATCTCAATATCAAATGGTTGTTGAAGGTATGCAATAGTGAGGACTAGAGCTTAGCAAAGGCGGTGTTTGAGATCCTCAAATGCTTTATGTTGCGACCCAACCAAGTGAACTTGGATTTAGCTCCGCCCTTGGTCACTTGGACTAAGGGAGAAGCGATATGAGATAACCCCAACACAAACCTATGGTATAAGTTGGAAAGGACCAAGAAGCTTTGAAGCTCTGTCAGGGTTGTCAGGGGTGACCAATCACAAATGAATTGGATTTTTTTTGTGTCCACATGAACCCCATGTTCATCCACAATGTATCCCAAACACTGAATTCTATGCATGCCAAATGAACATTTATTCATGTTGGCATATAGCTTGTGTTTCCGCAGGGTACTTAGGACTTGTTGAATGTGTTGCGGATGTTCTTTCCAAGTTTTGTTGTAGACAAGGATGTCATCCAGATATACAACCACAAAGGATTTTGTGAACGGCCACAAGATATCATTCGTCATCCTAATGAACGTCGATGGAGCGTTAGTCAAGTAAAAAGGCATGACCAATCATTCAAAGTGGTCTTCTTTAGACTTGAAGTTTGTCTTCCATAAATTGGTTTATTCATGGTGGTACCCTGACTTTAGATCAATCTTTCTAAAGAACTTGGCACCCTTAAGCTGATCAAGAAGATCATTAATCCATGGGATCGGGTATCGATTCTTGATAGTGATTTTGTTAAGGGCTCTGTAACTGATACAAAGTCACCATTTCCCATCATTTTTCTGCACCAACACAATTGGACTCCCACAAGGTGAGGAGCTTGGTCGAATTTGGCCTTTTTGGATGAGCTCATGAATTTGGCATTTTATTTCCTAATTCTCCAAAAGAAAGCACGTGTATATTGGGCCATTGGGTAAAGGAGCACCAGGTATCAAATCAAGTGGATGTTTGACCTAGTAGTGCAGAGGCACCACCATAGGGGAAGTGAATATGTCCTTGTGCCCTTCTACAATCTTGTTGACATGATTTTGTTGTTTAGAGAGACCTTGTTCTGAGGCTGTGGTGGTTGCAGTGACCTTCCGTCCACCTACTGACTGAACCATGTAGAGGAAAAATTTCCTAATATGAGAGATGGCATTCCAACATTGCTTAGCAAAGATCAAAGAGAAGCATGATTCTAGGGGGAGAATCCCTTTTCCATTAATGTCAAAGGGGGATAAATTGAAGATACTGTGTAAGGGGATAGATTACAGATACCACAAAGAAACAGAATTGCGTAGCAACATAATTGTGTGAATACAGACAAAGGTTGTGCAGCAACATAATGGTCTAAAGGCTGCCATCAATGACAAAGGGGGATATTGTTGGAAATATTATTTTCATTGATGTCAAAGGAAAGGAAATATTGTTTTTATTGATGTCAAAGGCAAGGAGAATACAGATAGATATTTCAAGATGAAGATTATTGGAAACATTTTTTTTGGATACCCTAAATTTGAATGAATTTTCACTCTATATACCTATCTCAAATTGAAGTATAAATTACATGGTTGGAAATCTTGTCCTGATACCATATGGAAGTCCCTCTAACTCCATATGAAAGAGGAGATATGTAATAATTTGTAAAGGAAACCAAGCCAGAATATTAGGTCATCCCTACCAGAATATTGTACAATGTTATATCAGCCAAAAAGTGATTTAAGACTTGTATAAATAAGTGGAGCACTCTCCTCATTTTATCATCCATCCAAGCAAGCATGGAGCTCTGAAAAGGTGCACAATTCCAAGGAGAAGATGAATTATTTGGGGTTCTTGAAGATGATTTCTTGGGTTTTATTGAAGATGTTTTAGATTATTGAAGATGTTCTAGATTATTGAAGATGTTCTAGATTATTGAAGATGTTTTTTGAAGGATTCTTGAAGATGTTTTTGAAAAAAATATAAGGAGGAGGAGGCGCACCTTGTGAAGAGGAAGGTATTTTTTCTTGCAGGTACTTCTTTGGTTAAGGAAGAATGTAGGTACTGTGATGGATGCACAACAGTTAGGGTTATCTTGCACAATGTAAAGTGTGTAGTGAAGAGTGTAATAGTGTGACACTAGAGAAGTTTGTCTTGCACAGTGCAGAATACGACAGAACAAGAGAGAAACAAAGTAGAGTTTGTGTAGTAGTGAAGATTGTCTTGCATATATAAAAGCATGAGATGAAAGTTGGTGCACAGTAAAAAATACAGGGTTGGCTTGTGAAGAGAAGAGTGCACAAAGTAGTGTGTGACATAGTAGTGTGCAGAAGAGCAGTGTATGATAGAGCAGTGTGTGACAAATCGGTGTGTGCATAGTAGAGTGTGCAGAGTAGAGTGTAGAGAGAAGAGTGCATAGAGAAGAGTATGAAAAAACATAGTGTGTATAGAAGAGTGCGACAGACTGGAGTGTGATATGTGAAGTGTTGAATAGTACATCATTACAGAATTCAGGGAGTTGGTACTAGAGAATATAAAGGGCTTGTGCATCCTACAAATTGTTGCTTGTAAACTTGGGATATTGGTGTCTCCAGCAAATAGGTGTCTACAAATCATTGTAACCATTATTTATAGAAATAACATCTTCATTTGGTCTTCTCCCTCATTGGGTTTCCACATTAAAATCTTATGTCTCTTGTATTGTGCATTTTTTTTTACTATTGCTCAATGTGATTGAAGGCTAATGTGATTGGTAAATAATTTTTGAAAGTTATAATCTGACCTATACTGATGCACCCCCCCCTCTCAGTATAGCTGAATATTCCAACACTTTTTAAATAAAATTAATTTAGTATATAAATTTAATTAAACTATTTTAAATAAAAAGTTTACTTTTTTCAAAATAAATTATTAACATAGTAAAATCATACCTTAACGAGTTAGCCTGTCTAAGTAAATCAAATAAAAAATGCATTTATAAACAAATAGTTAGATAGTTAAATTTATTATCATATAAATATGACATTAAATAGTTACTTTAGAAACATGACATTAAATGATCTTAACTATGGTCAAACATTATATTGCATCTCTAATTTATATCATTAACACACAATACATTTTATAAATCAATCAATATCAACATAACATGAAAAGACATAAATATTATCAACATGGTATACATAAACATCAACATCAACGTGATATGAAACAAGCATAACATATATGAACAATAATATCAAAATCATAATATATGTCAAATATACAACTCAAGTCAAATATAAATGTTAGATATATACATGTGTTCAATAACTACTATGAGCTAATGAGTCCACCATCAGAGCTAGAGGCATCGATACCTCCACCAACAGATCCAAAGGCTTCAGTACCTTTGTTATATGAAAATGTATAGTGAAGAAGCTAATATAGCTCTTTGTGGGGATCTATATGACCTGATGAAACTATCGTATCTATAAAACTATCCAATTGTGTAGGAGGTGGTGGTGGGATAATGGTAGTGGGTTAGATCGGTGAGGAGGAGAGGGTCGTCGATCGACCTATGGAGGAGGAGATGGTAGTGGGTCAGCTTTGTGAGAAGGACATGGTGGTCAATTTACTTGTGGAGGTGGATATGGCGGTGGGTCAACTTAGTGAGAAGGAGAGGGTGGCCAATCAACCTATGGAATAGAGATGGTGGTGGGTTAGCTCAGTGAGGAGGAGAGGGTAGTTAGTAAACCTATAGAGGAATATATGGTGGTCAGTTGACTCCTCCAGGAGGAGGAGGATATGGAAGAGGAGGATGAGGTGGTGGTCGGTCAACTCCATGAGAAGGAGGAAGAGGTGGATAAGGAGGAGGAGGTAGAGGATCACCACCCTCATTAGATGAATCCAAAGAGATCTAAGCAAGCCTCCACCTCTGTAGTAAGCACCGAAAATATGATGCATAAATGATGTCATATCACATAGGATGGTCCTCCATATCTCTGCGAGGTTTAGGTCCCATTGGATCTAGTTGACCTATACATGTCACACTCCCTGTCGAGCCAACAATCCAAATAATCGGTTTTCCATCTCCTGTAGGAATCTACTATATAGCCTGTGTCACAAGTTGGTTCTTTGCAACTGAGGCACCTCATTAGCCTCAACCGTTTCCTCATCATGTTGGGGATCCCCCCCCAACATCAGAGCCAATAATTTCCAAATATTACATAACGATAATTAGACAATTTAATTAAAAAATTAAAGAAAATGTTATAATGCATTACATATGCATTGAAATAGACAATAAAATGATTCACATATTTAAAACATAATACTAAGATTACCTCTGTCATCAAGTGGCTCATCCTAGGTAAATTGGATGATGGTACATCCTCGCCAATCCATCCCTGCATATGGGTACGACATAAGATCCATGGTGTGATCGTCCTCACTAGCAAGCAAATCCAATGCCTCTATAGTGATCATACATGGGAAATCTACCTGACCCCTCTTGGTCAACATATTTCCCCACATGTGCATACACACCTCAGTCATCGACCTAGGAGGGTGGCAGTCGCATGACAACCGAGTGACTAGAAACCTCTCAAAAAATAAGTAAAACAACTCTAAAGAAAATGAGAAGCATGTCGTCCCATCAAACATAGAACAACATCAATCTAGAGAAAAATAAAAATGTCACAAAAAAATTATAGACCACCTTATGCATCTAGGGATCTACACTAAAGAATCAACATAATATAATAGAGGGAAACTGATGTGTTTCCCATCATACATTTAGTGGGCCACTATCGTGACCAAAAGAGAGAGGCACCTAACCTCCTCTGCACCATATGAAGCAATCCAAAAATGGCCACCAGCTACTTGGAAGTCACCGAGGGTAGTGGGATCCTCACTAACATCTCTATACATATGCCAGTTGATTTGCTGCTAAAATGCTAGGAAGGGCATTAGGGAAATGGGGAAGATCCTCCCCTCTTTTGTATAACCTAGTAATGAAGTAAATTCCCTCCTCTGTGGGTTGGAACCACATATTAGAACCCACCCTAAATGACTTTCAACGTTGGTCCCAACAACGTATCGAGAACCTCAGTAATTGTGAGTGCCCCCATAGCAATCTATCCTCCTCATAAAATTTGAGGAGACCAATAATATATAAGAAGGCTCAAGTCTCTGTTGTAATAGGGAAAAGGAGAAAATCTCTCTTCCTCTCATAATCCTCCCACTCTCATACAACATTGTACAAGTAGAGTCGTTGTTGTTGGTCCTACTATTGGTCTCGTTGTTCCTGTATTTGATTCACATATAACTTTTGTTAAAAGCATAGACACAGACACATATATACATGCATAAAGCATAAAAAAATATGATTAAAGTAAATTTATATTTATCAAAACTAGATTTTTTTTTTTCTCAAAACAAATTACAAATATAACCAATGCACCTAAAAACAGTAACGTACTGTCCATGGTGATTTTAAAAACTAATCGCACCATGACCGGTGCTTTTAAAACATAATCTCACTGCTTGCTATGCTCTAAAATAACCACACTGCACTGCATTCGGTGTGGGTATACCTAAAATTTCATACCAATGCATAAACAAGTGCATCGTCAACAATGTGCTTAAATACATCTAATGCACCAATATCTTTATAAAAATTAAAAAACATATTTTTTTTTAATATTTTCAGTGCTCTCTATATATAATACACACCGAAAGTAGTGTGTAAACATATCAAGGACACCGATGTCTTCGAAAAAATAATTTACAATATTTAATCTTTACACGTTGTGCTTTAGATACAACGATGCACTGCCAAAGGTGCATATGTATATGTATAGAGCACTGATATCTTTGAAAAAACATATCTATTATTTTTTGGCTTTGTAATTTTGTTGCAATGTATATACCTATATGCAGTACCGTGGATGCATCATGATATATAGAGCATCAATATATTGAAAAAACAACTACTTTATTGTTATTTTATCGATATGTTGTATATATATAGACAACCCACTGGCAGTTCAATTGTATATATAGAGAGCACTGACATTGTTGAAAAATAATTTTTTTTTTTTTTATATTTGGATATGTACATTGCAATTGATATAAGTATAAGAATCATTGGCAGTGCATTGTTATATCTACAACACCATTTTTTCCAAAAAAAGAATTCTGATTTTTCTATTTATACGATTCGCTTTATATATTTTGATGTACAGATCGCAGTGCATCCATTTATATATAGAGCATCGTTAAATTTGAAAAAATTAAAACATAATTTTTAAAAATTATACATTTTCGGTGCTCTTTATATAACTATACGCACCGATGCAGTGCGTCATTATATCTAGAGCACTCAGATTTTCAAAAATTAAACTTAATATTTGTGTTCACTATCTGGTGCTCTTTATATATACAAACGCACCAGTAATGGTGTGTCACTATATTTACAAAGCACCAATTTTTTTCATAAAAATATTTTAATGGTTAATGGCGATGTGTTTAGTTTACTGAAATGAAACACATCATATATGGTGTGTTTTTTTTATGTTAATGCACTGTCAATGGTGTGTTCATTTTTTTATTATGCATCCACTACCAGTTCACTTTGTGTTTACACGCATTGCACCGGTAATTGGTGTGATCCGAACTAAATAAGTGCACTGCACGGATTTTTTAATTTTTTTCAAAAAAATGACAAATTCAAGCAAAATTTTGATTTTTAATCTGCTAGAAAGGTAAATGAGAAGGTAATAAAGACAATACCTGGACTCTTTCCTGTCTGAGAGACATGATTTCTATGTTTACAAGAAATGATGTTTTCCGACAGTTTGGAAAAGTTCTAACTCCACCAACGAACCAAATGGAAAGATAAATCCAAGAAGTAAGGAGCACCTAGTGTGGAGGGAATCAAAGAGAAAGTGCAACATAGGTTCTTAGGTGGGCCTAGGCGATCTGCAACACTCAAAAATGAGGGAAATTAGTTTTTCAATGCCCTTTTTTTATTTTATACTATTCTAGTGCGCCCAATTTAGTGGCACGCCGATGTGCATTTTAAATGTGGCGCATCAATGCACTTCGAGTTATACAGAGCACCACTACGTACTTATATTTTTACAAAACATAAAGAAATTATGTTTTTTATTATAATCAGGTGTGTTGTATTGTTTTCCACACCGGTGTGTCTTTGTATTTAAAATGCACTGGGGTGCCCTATTATAAAAAAAATGGTTGTTTTTTCTCTAGTCGAGGGTGGTTTTTTTTGACATAAAGCAGTGCATTGGATTGTTAATCACATTGATGCATCTATATCATTTCCACACACCAAACAATTTTGCGGGGAAAAACAATTTTGCGAGGAAAAATAAAATAAACATATTTTTAAAAATTGCATCAAGGTATTTTGACATCAGTGTTTTTTTAGTTAGGCACATTGATGTTGCTAGATAGATCGGGAGCACTATTCATTATTATTTAAATAATAACAATTTATGGTTTTATGTAGTTTAATCAGTGTGTTTTGCTTCCTCATGCACCTATGCGTCTATCCTTAAGACACACCACAAAGTTTTGTTGAGAATACACACACACACACACAGATTTGAAATTGCATCGAGCTACTTTGACATTGGTGCACATCATAATTAGGCATATTGGTTCATCGGTGCTCTTACTATTTGGGTGCATCGATACGTCGTGTTATGTAGTGCATTGGTGCATTTTTATGTTTATGTGCATCAATTGAAAACCTACATTAAAACCTCTCCCTTTCCTGCGTTTGTGTCAAAACCCGAAAATTTCCGAAAAATTTAAAATTTTTAAGATAGCAATAAATGTTATGAAATGCATTCCTTTAACTGTCTATTTAAATTTCATGAATTTAAACGTGCTAAAAATGATTTGTTGTTGTACTTAAATATGTTTATGATTTTCTCTTTTCTGTTGCTGATTGTTTTGTTGTTTGCAACCTCAAGGGGGAGTTGTCATAGCAGACTGGGCTTACTTAGCTTCCGAGCTAATGCATCGAACTGTTCTTCTCCTTACAGATATACAGGTAACGCGCGGTCGCGACAATTAAATCTTTAAAGAATTATAAACGAATTAGCAGTTCCAATGTCACTCAAATTAAGTCTAAGCATGCTAACTCAGTTTTCAGGTGTCTGAAGGTAGCATTCTGCCTATAACTTCTCTGTTCTTACTGTTATTAAATTAGAACTTAATAAAGAAAAAGGTAACTGTATTCCTGAAACAATCTGTTGAATAGATATTATTGATGATGTGACTGTACTACAGCATCGCCTCATGATTGGTACTGCGAAAAATAACCTACTGGTTTCTGCCTTAGCTAGATATTCAAACCTATGCAAGTCTCCTTCTAACATCTCAGGCTTGTATGAGTTGGACAAATTATTTCTATGTCAATGATTCCCAATTTATAAGCTTATCTTGAGTGGACTTGTATAAATGTTTATAAGAAATCTGAATTATTTCAATACTTGTTATTTTATCGTCATGGTAAGTGAGATGATCTAGCGTAGTTATGATCCCAAGTTAGAATCTATTGTATCTGAAATCCTTTAAGTGAAAATCACATCGAGAAGGACTAATGTTAACATCTCAATTCATTACTGGCAACTTAAGGTGAAATTCTATGTCTTGCACATGAAGTTATGAAAATTTGGAAATGTCGTAGCTGGTTTTTATCAAATAGAACAAAAATAAAATGCTTACATTGCATTCTTTATCTTTATCAACTTTTCTAAAGCTAACACATTTCTTTGTGTCTTGAACAATCCAAGGCTGGATTTTAAATGAGGTTGAATTGCCATGGATTGATAACTCAAGTTTAGAGTGATACTAGACAAGAATTTTAAACATTATTGCAATGTTTTATGTGTTAACTATATGGTAATTAAACTACATTAATGCCATCATTAAGATCACCGTGTTTTATTTGGTTACTATTATTGTGATTTTATTGGCAACAAAGGAAGATATCTTCATTGCAATTGATGGACACTAAACAATTTCATGAATTATTGTTTTATAGGGCAAAATTGATAATACAAGGCTCGATTGGCAATGATTTGAATCATGGGATATAATTAGCAGTTTAACTATAGTCCGCGACCTAATGGAATATCCATACTATTATTTTGATTTGCAATCTATTAATGGGAATCTCCGTTGTGGAACTATGGAAGTTCGACCCACTCCATAGTTATATTAAAGGGCTACGTGGTTGCATCTGCGCCAAGTATAAGTGATATTAAAACGTTGACTGAAACCCTACATTGTCATTTCTCCCGAAGACTTCGGGCTCGGGTCCTTCTCTGCAACCTCTCCTGGGTTGAGCCATGTGACGGCATTGTTGTTACAGTTCTCAGACTGTTATCATTCCTTTGCTTGATGATTTCGTTTGCAAGTCTCTAAAATTTACTGCTGACAGCTGTGGAAGTGTTATAGTGCCTAGGGTTTATCCTTGTCGTTCATTTACCAGTCTGGCCGCCATTGTTACAATGCGTTAACAGTTTGCATGCTGCCTCCTCTTTTATATTGTCCAAAGCTTCGTTGAGCGTCGTTGGTATTCGTTGCTTGGCAACTATAACTGGTCAAGAGTCCAGGGTTTGAAATCTTGTTATATGTGGAATCTTCTGTCACGGCGTGGCCTTGCATTTTTGCTTGGTTCTTTTTTATGCTTCCACGGTAGCACATCCTTCTTGTTAGCAGTCAACGTGTTTGTGTTGGTGAAACGAGAGGGGTTCACCCTTCTGTTGCTTTTCGGCTATCAGCCTACCTACTGTACATGTCTGCATTCAAACTCGGGTAAGCTTATGGGTTCATTCTTGCCTTTTTGAACACCACAGTGGTTTTTTGAAAGACTCGTTCCTTTTTATATATATGAATATGAGTATTGATAATGCTGTTATTTTGTTGCAGGCTCGGACTCCCTTCGCATTGTGGATGACTCAGGCTTCGGCTGTTGGTTGCATCTCCGGGTAAGCCTGGTTCTACCATGGCAAGTCCTCCTTGTGGTTGTTTGGGTGATAGGGTTTTTGGTTTGACTTTGAGAGTCACGGCACCCTTGCAAAATCTTGTAACTGTATGATTTAGATGATTAGATAAGGGTTTTAATCCCTGCGTTGGTTTGGATATAAGGCTTCAGTTAGAAATGTGGCTATTGTACTCCTTTCGATACTTGGTTTGTTTTTATACAGAAGGACTGTAATGTAGAAATTAGAAAAGAATCACGGCTTGAGAGCCTGTTTTGTAAATGGGGTTACGGCCTCCAGGTTAATACTGTACCTGTACTTTGCTTGTGGATTTTATTACCCAGGGTTCTAGAAAATTCCTTAATATGACTTATGTCTTGCGGAGGCTTGTTCTATGTCTGTGTGTGCTTTAGTTTAATACTCTAAATTATAATAAATCGATCTTTGGTTTCTAAAACCACTGGTACAGTGGGTTTGTGATCTCGGCTGTAGATAGGAATTGTTGTAAAAGTTTCAATGGGTGAAAAATACGACCTGTTACGAGTCTCCTGTATTTTTTAAGTTTATGTTAGTGGCATAAATTTCGACTTCTTAATTGTAAATTTAACTAAACTGAAATATGGCTACGGCCGTGGTATAATAGTCAATTAGTGTCAAGAAATACGAACCAGGTTATCTTGCTATTGATAACTTTTCAGAGATAGAACCAATCTGTAGGTTTACGTACCTGAGTTCTGTTTTTAAACTATTAATTCACTTTGGGATTTTTACCCAGGGTTAGTGAGAAGAAGCTACGGTTGTGGTATAGTCATTGTATTTCTATTCAAAGTTTAAACAACTGTAATAAACTTCTTATTGTTAATAAACTAAGTGGTAGGGTTTGTTTCCGAAATGACTACAGTGGTTTTGTTTAGATGTTGAAATCTATGTTTACGATTTTTGTTTTTAAATGTTAATCTATTGTTCTGAAAATGTTTCTGTTAGTAACTGAGAAAACAATGAAAGATATAAAGAAAAATAACAGATGAGCTCGATAGCTGAGCTAAAATACTTTTATGTAGTTATTTGAATTTTTAAACAGTAATTAGGTTTACATTCAGACATACATACCATAACTGTAACTATAAATGTCCTGCGAAGATAATTATAATGCTAACGATAATTACAATAATAAACTAGGTTAAAATTTTACAAAATTTAACTAATGCTGACAGTATTACTACTGTATGGCATGCATTGTAAATACTTTATCGGCAATATAATAATAATATGAAAGAAAGCTGAAACACAGTAATTCTTATTAAATCTACCACTGAAAATCAGGGATTGTAAACTTATAATGAATTAAATACTACTCAGACATACTGAAGATAAACATAACCTACAATCATTTATACTTAATATACAGACAGGAATGGGTGGCAGAACCTGTTTCAAACTGAGGAAAACAACAACAATGAGAGGATTTTCCTCCCTACCAACTCCTGGAGAGTGCCTAGACAGCACTTCTCAGGACCCCCGAGCTTGCTCTGGTCTTCCTGGCTGGAACTAGGTGCAGCAGATTAATTCACTCAGCCAAAACAGCTAAACTGGAACCAAGTTACTGCACCATCCCATATCAAACACTCCCTTATTTTATTTTCCCTCTTCCTCAATGGGACTCCTGAATAGCATTCACCTGAATGTATTCTCCCTCCAGAACAATGTTGAACCCCCAGCTCAGTTCATTGAGTACTATTTAAAAGATTGCCTAGGTCTTTGTTGGGTTAACTGTCATTAATGAGCCACCTGCTCAGATTCCACTTTCTTGGGGAATCATGACCCCAAAATATAGGGAAGTTGCCACCTGCAACTTAGGAAGTGTTTGAGGATGCTGCCACTTGTCTTTTGCCTTTCCACCTAGTTCCACCCACCAGTGAGACCAGTAACCTCTTTTAACAGCTCTCCCATGCTGTTGTATCCATAATTTATTTATTAATAATAAAATATTCAGAATTACATTCCACTTCTGGTGACTCTGCTGAGTCATCAATTCCTACTTAGCATTAAATTTAACATAATGTCTCAGGATTATAATAAAATAATTACATTATTTTTGTAAAATTGGGGTATGTGACATACACACCCCCTTAAAATGTAACATCGTCCTCGATGTTACTTATTTTTCATCTTCAGCCACCTGCTGGAATAGATTTGGGTATGCTTCCCGCATCTTACTTTCCAATTTCCAGGTAGCTTCTTCAGGACTAAGGTGCTTCCATTGCACCTTCAGTTGTCCAATTGTGCGGTTCCGCAGAGTAATTTCCCTCCTCCCGAGGATACAATCCGGTTCCACCAGAACTTCCCATTCTGGTTCTACCTGTACAATGTTCCAATCAATAACATAAACATTATCATGAACATACTTTTTCAGAACAGAAATATGAAAAACATTGTGTACCTTTAAATTAGGTGGTAATGCTAGTTGATAAGCAACTTGACCAATCCTAGATAAAATTTCAAACGGACCATAGTAACGTGGCTCTAATTTTGCACAACTCCCCAGTATTAGGGAGCTCTTCTTTGGTCTTACCTTGATGAACACATGTTCACCTACCTGGAACTCTTTAGGAGTTCTTTTCAAATCTGCTTGACTCTTTTGCCGATCCTGGGCAATCTTCAAATTTACCTGCACTTGTTTCACAATCTGTTCCATCTCTTTTAATAAATCAGGTCCTAACACTAATCTATCTACTGGATTACTCCAAGAGAGGGGAGTGTTACATTTACATCCATACAGAATTTCAAAAGGACTAAACTTAGCTGATGATTGATAGCTGTTATTGTATGCAAATTCTGCTAAATGTTAATAATCCTCCCACTTACCTGGTTGGTCTTTAACATACATTCTTAGCAGATCTTCTAATACTTGATTAACTCTTTCAGTTTGCCCGTCCGTCTGAGGATGGAAGGAAGTGCTGAAATTCAATGTGGTGTTTAATCCTTTAAACAAGGATTTCCAGAAATTCCCTGTGAATTTAGGATCCCTGTCTGAAATAATAACTTTTGGGACACCATGTAACCGAAAAATCTGTTTCAGAAATATATCAGCTATGTTTGCAGCCTTGTAAGTGGTTTTAACAGGAATAAAGTGTGCTGATTTACTTAACTTATCTACCACTACCATAATTGAATCATTATGATGCTGATTTTTGGGTAATCCCGTAATGAAATCTAAACTAATTATCTCCCACTTCCAGTTAGGAATAGGTAAAGGTTGCAGCAACCCAGCTGGATGTTGGTGTTCTGTTTTCACGTGTTGGCAGTCCAAACATCTAGCTATATACTCGACTGTTTCAGATTTCATATTAGGCCAAAAATATTCTTTTCTCAACATGGTGACAGTCTTCTGGTAGCCTGGATGCCCTGAGTAAGGGGTTTTATGAACTTCGTCCAGAATTAACAGTTTAACTTTAGGTACATTTGGAACATACAGCCTGTCTTTAAACAATAAAAATCCATCTACATT
Source organism: Larix kaempferi (assembly GCA_027924585.1). Lineage (NCBI taxonomy): Eukaryota > Viridiplantae > Streptophyta > Pinopsida > Pinales > Pinaceae > Larix > Larix kaempferi. The sequence goes on from BSBM01000222.1 coordinate 3,897,869, forward strand.
TAGACTATAACCTTTTATTAAACTTTCTGTAGGTGCTTCTTTAGCTATAGCTTGTAAGTGCTGATAATTTTCATCTGATTTTACCCTTTCAGCCAACTGTTCATTCAAATCAGAGGTATAAGTGCTGCTAGCTGATACAAAATTCAGCTTTGCATTTCTGCTCAAACCATCAGCCACCTTATTTTCCTTTCCTTTTATGTGCTGAATTTCGAAATCATATTCACTTAAGAAGGCCAACCACCTGGCTTGTCTTGCATTTAAGTTAGGCTGGTCTAAAAGGTATTTCAGACCCTTATTATCAGTCATTAAAGTAAACTTTTTGCCTATTAAGTGGTGTCGCCACATCTTTAATGCATGAATAACGGCAGCTAATTCTAAGTCATAGGTGGCATAATTCTTTTCATGAATTTTCAGCTTCCTAGACTCATAGGCAATGACATGTCCATCCTGAGTCAACACTCCACCTAGACCGTCATTACAAGCATCGGTGCAAACCACAAAATATTTATTAGGGTCCGCTATTCTGAGAATAGGCACAGTTGTCAATAAAGTCTTAAGTTTCTTAAATATTTCTTCACACTTCACGTTCCAATCAAACTTCTTGCCTTTCTTTTGCAATGAAGTGATTAGGTTGGCTATTTTTGAAAAGCCTTCAATGAATCTCCGGTAATAACCAGTAATTCCCATGAAGGATCTAACATCTGTTACATCTTTTGGTACTGGCCACTCTTCAATTGCTCGGATCTTTTCAGGATCAACTGAAATCCCTTCCTTGGTGACTACATGTCCTAAGTACTGGATTTCGTCTTTGAAGAAGTCACACTTACTGAACTTCGCAAAGAGCTGCTGCTCTCTTAATTCTTGTAAGACTATCCGTAAGTGTTCTTTATGCTCCTCTTCATTCTTAGAATAAATTAAAATGTCATCGATGAATACGACAACAAATTTATCTAAGTATTTATGCATTATGTTGTTCATTAGGCACATAAAGACAGCTGGGGCATTAGTAAGCCCAAATGGCATTACGACAAATTCGTAATGTCCATACCTTGTTCTGAAAGTTGTTTTGAAAATGTCTTCTTCTTTAATCCTTACCTGATGATAACCCGATCTCAGGTCTATCTTAGAGAATACTGTAGCTCCACGTAACTGATCAAACAGATCATCTATGCGAGGTAACGGATATATGTTTTTAATTGTCATCTTGTTCAGTTGACGGTAATCTATGCAAAGTCGCATAGTTCTGTCCTTCTTTTTAACAAAAATTACTAGTGCTCCCCAAGGGGATACACTGGGTCGAATGTAATTCTTGTCTATTAACTCCTTTAACTGAGTTTTTAATTCATTAAGCTCCAAAATATTCATACGATACGGAGCCTTTGAACTGGGTACAACACCTGGTACCAACTCAATTGTAAAATCCAGTTCTCTCTTGGGAGGTAATTCTGGGATTTCCTCAGGAAAAACATCAATAAATTCCTTTACTACAGGGATATCCTCTACTGTTATCTTGTTGTTTTCAGACTTATCTGTCTCATCTGTAATAGTTACAGCATAGGCTTTGTACCCTTTTCTGACTGCCCTTTTAAGTTGTAAAGCAGAAATCTGCCTGACTACTGTTTTCCTAGGAATACCCCTAACAGTTACAGGCTGTCCATTACTGTTTACACACCTAAAAGTTTTGTCAAAACAGTTTAAAACTACCTTATGCTATTCTAACCAGTCCATACCAATAAGCATGTCATACGAGCCAAGTGGCAGAATATTTAACTGAACAGTAGTTCGAAAATCATTCATATCTAAAGTACATTCTTTAACATAACAATTCACCTTCCTTTTTGCCCCAGTGGCTAGTTGTACTGACCAGGAATTATCAAATCTTGCAACAGTCAGATTACATTTTTCTACTATATGTGGTGAAATATAACTAAGGCTAGCACCTGGATCTATTAAAATAGTTACAGGGGTTTTGTTAATCATACCTCCTACTTCCACCATGGAAGTTTGATGGTCATCTTGGCGGTTTTCCAACACTGCATTGATTCGGGGCATAGTCCCTGCAAAGTCTCCAACAGTCATTTCATCTTGAATAGTATGAATATTGCTGATTTGTTTCTTTCGATTTGGGCAAACTGAAGCATAGTGTGGGCCATTGCATTCCCAGCACTTAACAGGTTCCTTTCGTTCAAAATTCTTAGTGTAGTTTCCATGATTGTTAGGAGCCTCCTTACTGCCTTTGAAATTGTTGGAATGATTAGCAGTTCCATTTTTGTTTCCCTGGAAGCTTTTACCATTAAAATGGTTTCCGTTTTTGTTATTCTTGAAATTTTTCTGAGGTACAAACTCCTTTTTCCTGTACTCAAGCTGATGGCTATTCTTTTTAGCCTTCCAGTTAGCTATCCCTTCTTTCTTTTTATTTTGTTCAAAACAGAAATTGGCCTTTCGCATAGCCTCCTCCAGGGTTTTGGGATTATCATATTCAATCCTGTCCTTGATGTGATATGGCAGGCAGCTAAGAAACCGTTGTATTTTAGGTTTCTCTTCGACAAAATACGGCACATATCATAACAGACTTAAGAACTTACTGTTCAAGTCCTTCATAGTCATAGATCCCAGCTTCAATTCATAAAATTCCTTGGCCCTCTCCTCATAGTACTGTTCGGACAAAAATTTCTTTTTGAAGTACCTTTTAAAAGTACTCCAATTAACTTCTTTTTCTTTAATCCCTTTGACCCTTTTCAGGTCTTGCCACCATATGTCCGCCTTTCCAGAAAGGTTGTAGATGGCCATTCGTGCCTTCAGCTGATTTGAATAGTTATAAATCTGGAAATATTTTCTCATCCCGGATAACCAGGATTCTGCCTCTTCTCCTGTCTCAGATTCTCCATTGAAAGTTGGGGGTTTTATTTTCTTAAACTCCCCGGAAATCTCTTCATAAGGTCTGTACTTTTTCCTTCTGTTGTGCAGCTCAGCTTCACTGCTGTCACTAGTAGTGCGATAACTGTGTTGTTCCTTTCTTTCTTCAGATGATGAACTACTGTCAGATTTAGCTGGTTTCATCCTTTTAGACCCTCTTTGATGGCTAGCTTCTTCTGAGTCAGCTCTTTTGATCCTTCCTTCTGTCTGAAATTTTTCTATCAACAACTGATTTAACTGCTCTTGAGTTTTCAGAATTCTTTCGTTATCCTTCTTGACTGTTTCTATTTCCATCTTTAAACCTTTTATGGTCTGCATCAGTTTCGAGGAGTGAGCAAGTACCTCCTCTGTTACAGGTTCTCTCGACATCTGTCTTGTCGTAGTGTTTGGAGATTCCTCCTCAGCATATTCTCCCAGCTTTTCCATACCTGCCTGTTAGATTCAGAAAAAAAGGAATTTTCTGCTCTGTCTTTATGAAACAGAAAGTACAAGTTAGTACATAATATATATTTATAAATTATTCTTTTCATTTACACTGTTCTTCAGAAACTAGTGGAGCCATATTCAGGCCTAGTGTATGAACCTCGCTCTGATACCACATGTCAAAACCCGAAAATTTCCGAAAAATTTAAAATTTTTAAGATAGCAATAAATGTTATGAAATGCATTCCTTTAACTGTCTATTTAAATTTCATGAATTTAAACGTGCTAAAAATGATTTGTTGTTGTACTTAAATATGCTTATGATTTTCTCTTTTCTGTTGCTGATTGTTTTGTTGTTTGCAACCTCAAGGGGGAGTTGTCATAGCAGACTGGGCTTACTTAGCTTCCGAGCTAATGCATCGAACTGTTCTTCTCCTTACAGATATACAGGTAACGCGCGGTCGCGACAATTAAATATTTAAAGAATTATAAACGAATTAGCAGTTCCAATGTCACTCAAATTAAGTCTAAGCATGCTAACTCAGTTTTCAGGTGTCTGAAGGTAGCATTCTTCCTATAACTTCTCTGTTCTTACTGTTATTAAATTAGAACTTAATAAAGAAAAAGGTAACTGTATTCCTGAAACAATCTGTTGAATAGATATTATTGATGATGTGACTGTACTACAACATCGCCTCATGATTGGTACTGCGAAAAATAACCTACTGGTTTCTACCTTAGCTGGATATTCAAACCTATGCAAGTCTCCTTCTAACATCTCAGGCTTGTATGAGTTGGACAAATTATTTCTATGTCAATGATTCCCAATTTATAAGCTTATCTTGAGTGGACTTGTATAAATGTTTATAAGAAATCTGAATTATTTCAATACTTGTTATTTTATCGTCATGGTAAGTGAGATGATCTAGCGTAGTTATGATCCCAAGTTAGAATCTATTGTATCTGAAATCCTTTAAGTGAAAATCACATCGAGAAGGACTAATGTTAACATCTCAATTCATTACTGGCAACTTAAGGTGAAATTCTATGTCTTGCACATGAAGTTATGAAAATTTGGAAATGTCGTAGCTGGTTTTTATCAAATAGAACAAAAATAAAATGCTTACATTGCATTCTTTATCTTTATCAACTTTTCTAAAGATAACACATTTCTTTGTGTCTTGAACAATCCAAGGCTGGATTTTAAATGAGGTTGAATTGCCATGGATCGATAACTCAAGTTTAGAGTGATACTAGACAAGAATTTTAAACATTATTGCAATGTTTTATGTGTTAACTATATGGTAATTAAACTACATTAATGCCATCATTAAGATCACCGTGTTTTATTTGGTTACTATTATTGTGATTTTATTGGCAACAAAGGAAGATATCTTCATTGCAATTGATGGACACTAAACAATTTCATGAATTATTGTTTTATAGGGCAAAATTGATAATACAAGGCTCGATTGGCAATGATTTGAATCATGGGATATAATTAGCAGTTTAACTATAGTCCGCGACCTAATGGAATATCCATACTATTATTTTGATTTGCAATCTATTAATGGGAATCTCCGTTGTGGAACTATGGAAGTTTGACCCAGTCCATAGTTATATTAAAGGGCTACGTGGTTGCATCTGCGCCAAGTAGAAGTGATATTAAAACATTGACTGAAACCCTACATTGTCATTTCTCCCGAAGCCTTCGGGCTCGGGTCCTTCTCTGCAACCTCTCCTGGGTTGAGCCATGTGACGGCATTGTTGTTACAGTTCTCAGACTGTTATCATTCCTTTGCTTGATGATTTCGTTTGCAAGTCTCTAAAATTTACTACTGACAGTTGTGGAAGTGTTATAGTGCCTAGGGTTTATCCTTGTCGTTCATTTACCAGTCTGACCGCCATTGTTACAATGCATTAACAGTTTGCATGATGCCTCCTCTTTTATATTGTCCAAAGCTTCATTGAGCGTCGTTGGTATTCGTTGCTTGGCAACTGTAACTGGTCAAGAGTCCAGGGTTTGAAATCTTGTTATCTGTGGAATCTTCTATCACGGCGTGGCCTTGCATTTTTGCTTGGTTCTTTTTTATGCTTCCACGGTAGCACATCCTTCTTGTTAGCAGTCAACGTGTTCGTGTTGGTGAAACGAGAGGGGTTCACCCTTCTGTTGCTTTTCGGCTATCAGCCTACCTACTGTACATGTCTGCATTCAAACTCGGGTAAGCTTATGGGTTCATTCTTGCCTTTTTGAACACCACAGTGGTTTTTTTTAAGACTCATTCCTTTTTATATATATGAATATGAGTATTGATAATGTTGTTATTTTGTTGCAGGCTCGGACTCCCTTCGCATTGTGGATGACTCAAGCTTTGGCTGTTGGTTGCATCTCCGGGTAAGCCTGGTTCTACCATGGCAAGTCCTCCTTGTGGTTGTTTGGGTGATAGGGTTTTTGGTTTGACTTTGAGAGTCACGGCACCCTTGCAAAATCTTGTAACTGTATGATTTAGATGATTAGATAAGGGTTTTAATCCCTGCGTTGGTTTGGATATAAGGCTTCAGTTAGAAATGTGGCTATTGTACTCCTTTCGATACTTGGTTTGTTTTTATACAGAAGGACTGTAATGTAGAAATTAGAAAAGAATCACGGCTTGAGAGCCTGTTTTGTAAATGGGGTTACGGCCTCCAGGTTAATACTGTACATGTACTTTGCTTGTGGATTTTATTACCCAGGGTTCTGGAAAATTCCTTAATATGACTTATGTCTTGCGGAGGCTTGTTCTATGTCTGTGTGTGCTTTAGTTTAATACTCTAAATTATAATAAATCGATCTTTGGTTTCTAAAACCACTGGTACAGTGGGTTTGTGATCTCGGCTGTAGATAGGAATTGTTGTAAAAGTTTCAATGGGTGAAAAATACGACCTGTTACGAGTCTCCTGTATTTTTTAAGTTTATGTTAGTGGCATAAATTTCGACTTCTTAATTGTAAATTTAACTAAACTGAAATATGGCTACGGCCGTGGTATAATAGTTATATTAGTGTAAAGAAATACGAACCAGGTTATCTTGCTATTGATAACTTTTCAGAGATAGAACCAATCTGTAGGTTTACGTACCTGAGTTCTGTTTTTAAACTATTAATTCACTTTGGGATTTTTACCCAGGGATGGTGAGAGGAAGCTACGGCTGTGGTATAGTCATTGTATTTCTATTCAAAGTTTAAACAATTGTAATAAACTTCTTATTGTTAATAAACTAAGTGGTAGGGTTTGTTTCCGAAATGACTACAGTGGTTTTGTTTAGATGTTGAAATCTATGTTTACGATTTTTGTTTTTAAATGTTAATCTATTGTTCTGAAAATGTTTCTGTTAGCAACTGAGAAAACAATGAAAGATATAAAGAAAAATAATAGATGAGCTCGATAGCTGAGCTAAAATACTTTTCTGTAGTTATTTGAATTTTTAAACAGTAATTAGGTTTACACTCAGACATACATACCCTAACTGTAACTATAAATGTCCTGCGAAGATAATTATAATGCTAACGATAATTACAATAATAAACTAGGTTAAAATTTTACAAAATTTAACTAATGCTGACAGTATTACTACTGTATGGCATGCATTGTAAATACTTTATCGGCAATATAATAATAATATGAAAGAAAGCTGAAACACAGTAATTCTTATTAAATCTACCACTGAAAATCAGGGATTGTAAACTTATAATGAATTAAATACTACTCAGACATACTGAAGATAAACATAACCTACAATCATTTATACTTAATATACAGACAGGAATGGGTGGCAGAACCTGTTTCAAACTGAGGACAACAACAGCAATGAGAGGCTGTTCCTCCCTACCAACTCCTGGAGAGTGCCCAGACAGCACTTCTCAGGACCCCCGAGCTTGCTCTGGTCTTCCTGGCTGGAACTAGGTGCAGCAGATTAATTCACTCAGCCAAAACAGCTAAACTGGAACCAAGTTACTGCAGCATCCCATATCAAACACTGCCTTACTGTATTTTCCCTCTTCCTCAATGGGACTCCTGAATAGCATTCACCTGAATGTATTCTCCCTCCAGAACAATGTTGAACCCCCAGCTCAGTTCATTGAGTACTATTTAAAAGATTGCCTAGGTCTTTGTTGGGTTAACTGTCATTAATGAGCCACCTGCTCAGATTCCACTTTCTTGGGGAATCATGACCCCAAAATATAGGGAAGTTGCCACCTGCAACTTAGGAAGTGTTTGAGGATGCTGCCACTTGTCTTTTGCCTTTCCACCTAGTTCCACCCACCAGTTAGACCAGTAACCTCTTTTAACAGCTCTCCCATGCTGTTGTCTCCATAATTTATTTATTAATAATAAAATATTCAGAATTACATTCCACTTCTGGTGACTCTGCTGAGTCATCAATTCCTACTTAGCATTAAATTTAACATAATATCTCAGGAATATAATAAAATAATTACATTATTTTTGTAAAATTGGGGTATGTGACAGTTTGCTAGTGGTCTCCACTATAAATGAATAAGTGGGCTCTTTTTTGTGAAGGTTTGCAAAAACCTCTGTTATAATGTGTTTTTATTGTAGTGATATTCACCTTTATTCCCAATAATTTTAAGTTGTGATTTTGGTTCATTTTTGTTGGTGAACCTTCAAATTAGTTAATGACTTCAACCCTTAGGATATAACCTATTTTCAAATCTACAATTTTATTTGTTGACCAAGTTACGAAAATGCCAAGCTCCAACCAGGACAAGCAAATGTTGCAAGTAAATAATGGTTATTTCACCAACACACCAAATGAGGGAAGTCCCAAACACTTCCCTTCAATAACCTTGCAATTACCTGACACATTTCTCACAAGACCTATGGCTAAGTAATCTCATTGATTTGAACACATATATAGCAAGCATAATTTCCTAAAAATGAACATTCATTTGGATCCTTGTGGAATCTTTTTAACCCCATGGTTAGAATCAATACATTTATCTTCCCCTCATATGTGATTCATAACTTATCAAAATGTCTATTCAACTATAATTAACTTGATGTAGGGATCACTCAATATGGTTTACTATCTGTGATGCATTCCATTCAATAAAGGCACCCTTTTCTTCTAAGAATGTGTTTGCACTTCTTAATGCACGTGGTGATGGAATACATCCATTAAAAGCTTTAATAACATTGACAATGACATAACCACGTCTGGTGTGGCTATTATATTATTGCTTTCCACAAGGAGGTCATTCCATTAGCTACTTTTAAACCATCCAATAAAAATTCCACATAGTGTTCAAAACCTACCCTCCCAAAAAAATGTAATTAATGCTAATATACAACAATAAAGCCACATTATATGGATGTTAGAATGCTTTCCATAGTTAAACTATTATTAATTTTTTACCAATCATTAATTTGCATACATATAATTTCCTAAAAACGTCCAAAACTCCATTATTAAGCTAACTTGTTGAAGTAAATCTACCTATCTATGTTCCAAGTACATTGTAGTAACATCTATATTTTTTACAAGTGAAAATAGTTCTTACTTTCAATGGATAAAAGCCACATTTTATGATAATTATAAATTTATATTAATTTTGATAATAATTTTAGAATGTCACAAATTGTATTTCTTAACATAGTGAGAAAATTTTAGTACCATCAACTCAACATAGTCATTTGACTTCTAACTTATGCCTACTTTGACTCTTATGGTGTGATAATTATTCCAAAAAAAACCTCCAACGCCACCTGTTGGAGGGTGACCTTTGTTGAGTTCTACCACTGATTATACAGGATTTTCAATTTGATTCATATATTTAAACACATAAACATTAATACAATGGAATACACAACACATCAAACACATAACACAGAAGTTACCCTAGAAACTCCTTACTTGTAGGGTAAAACCAAGAAACCAATGAGCTCTTAGCTCATCTATTATCAAGCATAAATTCACTACACTTGGATGGTACCGACAAAGACCGGTCGACATTCACTGTTACATATGTGATTACCCTCACTCATAATAGAACGCAATATGAATTCTCTTCACACTCATTACATAGCCATTACACCTTCACTATAGATGCAATAGAGATAGCTACTCATTAATTGAAGTCCATAATCTCCTAACCAAATACGATTATTCTATTACAACTTCTTTGACTGCTCCAACCAAACTCGACTATCCATTGAGATTTCCAGTGTCCAAGTGTATGTCAAATTCATGCTTCGTCAACTTCCATTGACCAAGGCATTTTCCTATCAACCAAACAACTTATCCCAGTCAGTCAACTGACCATATCATTCACCGTCTATCACCTTCGTCTACAGTGGACTTGAGCCAACCGACTATTGAATTTTCTAGTCGATCTCAAGCAAAGAATATAACACTCCCAACATTCTCCTACTTGTTTTCTTCTTTGCATAAATAGGAGATTATGAGATTTGGTTCATTCAAGGAGGGCTAATAAGCCCATCTTTTCCCTGCACTGGGAAAACTTCTCTATGATTACCAACTTGGTCAATGATTCTACAACATTCTTCATTATGTTTACCTTTTCCAATAAAACCTTCTGTTTCTCCACAATATCCCTCCCAAATGGTATTTAACATCAATGTGTTTCGTCTTTGAATGATATGTTAGATTCTTTGCTAGAATATTGCACTCTGACTGTCACAATCTAGCCTAACAGCTTGTTATCTGAAATCAAATTCTGAACACAACCTATGCAACCAAACAACTTCCTTGTATACATGAGTAGCTACCATGTATTCATCCTCAGTAGTCAACATTGCAATGACTAACTTCCTTCCACTCATCCAACTAACTTCTCTATCGAATAACGTAAACACATGTCCTCCAGTCCACTGTCTACATTCGATGTGTCCATCCCAATCATAATTGACAAAACTGTTAACATTGAATTCATTGTTGTTTTCAAGATCTCCTCCATAACAGATTGCAAAATTCGTCATTCCACGTAGATACCTAAATACTCTATTGACTACAGTCCAGTGCTCTTTTCCAAGTGTTGACATATACCTACTCAATATTCCCACTACATGGGAAATATCGGGTCATGTATATACCATTACATACATCAAAATACCTAAAACACTCGCATAGGGAACATGTAACATGTACTCCTTTTCTTCTATTGTCTTTGGGAATTTTTCAACAGATAACTTGACTCCCACGGGAATAGGAACCTTAATCGATCGACTTTCCTACATGTTGAAACGTTTCAAGAATATCTCATCGTATTTCCTCTAAATTAACCAGATTCTTCTACCTTCTCTATCTCTCTGTATTTCCATTCCACAAATGAAATTTTCTATTCTGAGATCCTTCATGTCGAACTTAGAGAATAACTGCAGTTTCACCTCTTTTATCAGGTCCATGGAATTCCTAACCAACAATGTGCTATCGACATATAAATCCACATATATGAAATGATCACCAACTTTATTCAAATACACACAATGATCCACTCGACTTCCCACAAACCCTAGTTGTTGGATATACTTATCGAAATTTTGATACAATATCCTAAGTGATTGCTTTAGACCATAGAGAGAATTTTTTATTTTACAGACCAACTCCTTTTCTCCATCCACTATAAAACCTTCAGGTTCCTTCATATAGATTTCTTCTTCAAGATCACCATGAAGAAATGTTGTCTTTACACCCATCTACTCTATCTCAAGATCAAATATTATAGCTAAAGAGATTAGCACCCTTATGAAAGTTAGTTTAGCAAAACGAGAGAAAATTTCATCGAAGTCGACTCCCTTTCTTGAGAATATCCTTTCACTACCAGTTGATCCTTGTAAATGTCGACCTAACTTACTGCATTCAATTTTTTCTTGAACACCCACTTACTGCTAACGGGTTTCCTTCCATTTGGTAATGCAACTAGATCCCATGTTTCATTCTCTTCAACGACTCCATTTCTTCTTCCATGTCCCTTTTACATAGTTTACTCTCTTTCGATTCGATCGCTTCTTCTACTGACCTGGGATCATCGTCTATGGAAGATAGCACAAAAGTAGAGAAAAAATCGGGTGGACTATACCTTTCAGGTTGTTTTCTTGCTCAACGAAACCTCCTCACATCTGTAGTCTATTGTTCCATCTCTTTGTCAGATTCATTTGACTCTCCCAAATCTAGACTTTCGTCTTTCCTTTCAAACTTTACCTTTTTTGGTTCATTTTCTCTTTCGACCTCTTCAGTATTGGAAGTACCTCCGAATTCCCTAAATATCACATATCGACTATAAAATTTCTTCCTAGTCATTGGGTTCCACTACTTATATCCTTTCATCCCATCCTTGTACCTGATGAAGATGCACTTCTCTGACTTTCTGTCAAGTTTCATTATATATTCTTTTGGGACATGCGCGAATGCATTGCACCCAAACACTATGATATGTGTAAGAGAGGGATTTTTACCAACCCATGACTCATATGGAGTCTTGTTGATTAGATTCGTCAATGATGACCTATTGAAGAAGTAACATGTCATGTCAACTACTTCCGCCCAAAATTCTTGTGCAACTCTTGCACCACTGAGCATGCTCCTTGATTTCTCCATTAGCATTCTATTCATTGTTTCAGCAATGTTGTTTTGTTAAGGCATGTAGGGATTTGTGTTTTGTCGATATAAATCATGCTATCTGCAGAAATTTCCGCAAAACTCTCCTCCATTATAATTTCTCAGCAGCTTGATATTTTTACCAATTTGATTCTCCATAAGAGCTTTGAACTCTTCAAATTTCCCAAAAACCTCTTATTTCTTCCTCGGAAAATACAACCATGTCATTCTAGAGAAATCATCTATAAAAGAGATATAATACTGAGATCCTCCCAGTGAAGGGACCAACATAGGTCCAAACACATCACTATGTTTTTCCTCGGATTCCTAACACATCAATATGTATTAACTCAAGTATTTCTTTAGCCTTAGTGTCACCAGATGAGAAACTTACATGATTTTATTTACCATAAATACAATGTTCATAGAAATCGACTTCTTAAGGACAATCAAGGATACCTTCGAATATACCTATTTTGTGCATAGCAAGAAGACCTGTCTTGCATTTATTCCCCATCCATTGATGCCACAACATGGTCAAGTCAACTATACAGGAAGATGTTCCATTGGACTTAGGACAAACCACATTAGCAATTTCATCGATGTCTATTTTTCCCAATAATTTATATAGGTATTGTAACATCCCCATCTCGGGTAAAATTCTTATTTACCCAATTTTATATATTTACATGACTTAAAACCCAAACTAGGTCTGACAATGCAACCGAGAGTGGAAAAAGGGCACGGTGAACCACAAGGGGGGGAGTTTTAAATTTGTTAAAGTCACGGTGTTCTTTGGCTTGGATTAGATTTTGAACATGAGTTAAGTTAATTTATTTATGATATATTTGTATATACAGATATACCTAAAAGAACATCACTTTTAGTTGGATTTTTAATTAAAGCTTGATAATTGTTTCCTATCTAAATACATATGTATATGTATTACCAAATATATATATATTTATATGTAAGAATATATATATAAATATATAGAAGTGCATAATTTTACTATATATTTTGTATATATATGTTCTTTTATATGATATAAAGAATTGGGTATCTTTATGGATAGGTTTAAGTTTATATATATATATCTATATCTATCTATATATATATCTATATCTATCTATATATATATATATGTTTATTCTAATTGGTGTTTTTCGAACTATCCTCACGAAGATGTATAGAGGAGAGGGTTTTGTATGATATTAAAAAATGGGATTCCAAGCTTGAAGGGGGGTGTGGATTTATGGAGAGAGCGCAGTGAGAAAGAGGGACGGCGGGTACTCTGCATCTCGACACCTGAGTGTGATGGCATTAGAGAGGGATGGCTGGAAAAGCTCAGCCCAACCAAGATGGACGCGATCTCAGGTTCATGAGCTCTATGTTGTACATCTGTGTGAAAGCTAATCCAAGCTCTTGTTTTCCTGGGTTCTGCCAGTATACATGTGGTGGATAGAACTTTCTTTGTGCGCTCTGCTTATTTATTGTGTTAGATGAAAAATGTTTTAGATCTTTGTCTCAGCTGGAATGAAAACGTTTTTAAATCTCTGCTTATTCCTTGTGTTGGATGAAAAACGTTTTAGATATCTATCTCAGCTGGAATGATTTTTTTTTAAAATCTCTGCTCATTTATTGGGTTTGATCAAAACGTTTTGGATCTATGTATCATTCATTTGGTTTGATAAAAACGTTTTGGATCTCTGTATCATTTATTGGGTTTGATAAAAACGTTTTGGATCTATGTATCATTCATTGGGTTTGATAAAAATGTTTTGGATCTCTGTATCATTCATTGGGTTTGATAAAAATGTTTTGGATCTCTGTATCATTCATTGGGTTTGATAAAAAAAAAATTGGATCTCTATATCATTCATTGGTTTTGATAAAAACGTTTTGGATCTCTGTATCATTTATTGGGTTTGATAAAGACGTTTTGGATCTCTGTATCATTTATTGGGTTTGATAAAGACGTTTTGGATCTCTGTATCATTTACTGGGTTTGATAAAGACGTTTTGGATCTTTGTATCATTCATTGGGTTTGATAAAGACGTTTTGGATCTCTGTATCATTCATTGGGTTTGATAAAGACGTTTTGGATCTCTGTATCATTCATTGGGTTTGATAAAAACGTTTTGGATCTCTGTATCATTCATTGGGTTTGATTAAAACATTCTGGATCTCTGTATCATTCATTGGGTTTGATAAAAAAGTTATAGATCTCTGTATCATTCATTTGGTTTGATAAAAAAACTTTGGATCTCTGTATCATTTATTGGGTTTGATAAAAAAACGTTTTGGATCTCTGTATCATTCATTGGGTTTGATAAAAACGTTTTAGATCTATGCTCTCTAAGCTTGATTGAGATTGAAATCTCTGCTTATTTATTGTGTTTGATAAAAACATTTTGGATCTTTGTATTTGTGTTGGATGAGAATGTTTTGGATCTCTACTCTCTAAGTTGGATTGAGAATATAGCGCAGATGTATATGTTGCTATGTGTTTATGTAGACATGAATGATGGAAAATTAGCGAATTAGATTCTGTTAATAAATGCTTTTGTGCTGCCACCACAGAAGGGGTTTTTGTTTATTTATAAATGTTTATGCTGCCATCGAACTTGAACTAACACCGTGGTGATAATACGTGTTTATGCATATGGGCATGCTTAATGTTAAATTGGATGAGAGTGCACTATCTCTCGTGTGTTGTGCAAAGTTGGGAAGGCTCCCTCAAATCTGTTATATATATATATATATATATATATATATATATATATATATCGAATGCATTGGTTATATCGGTGTGGATATATATATATATATATATGTATGTATGTATGTATGTATGTTGGGGTTGTGGAAACTCTATCTTTGTATTAAGTTGTGACTGTATGTGTGTATGCTGGGGATGTGGAAACTCTATCTTTGTATTAAGTTGTAAATGTATGTGTGTATGTCGAGGATGTGGATACAATTATGCATTGGTTAATATATGCATTTACTATATACATATAAGCCGTTACAGGAGGATGTTGTATACAATTATGCATTGGTTAATATATGCATTCACTATATACATCTAAGTTGTTATAGGAGTATGTGGATAGAATTATGCATTGGTTAATATATGCATTTTCTATATGCATATAAGTTGTTAAAGGAGTATGTTGTATACAATTATGCATTGGTTAGTATATTCATTTATTATAGGCATATAAGTTGCGACATGATTATGTTGTAAACATTGGTTATGTTACATATGATTCTATGTTGACACGCATTTACATTACATATGCATGTTGTATGCATTTACATATGCAATGCTGTGTCGAAACGCAATTACAATTACATAGGTATGTTGTGTGCATTGTTTAATATATGCATTTAAGCTGCTACAAAATTATGTTGTATGCATGGATTATGTTACGTGTGCGGAATCATAAGAAGTTATGTTGTATGCATCGGTTAACATGTGCATCTAAGCTGCTACAGGACTATGTTGTATGCATTCGTTAAATCATGCATTAAAGATGTTACAGGATTATGTTGCCGTGAACATTTTATTTGACAGCTGTGTTAATGATTGTGTTTACTATCTAAACACAATTATAATACAAGTATTGGGGAATAGTATTCCTCTGTGTTGTGATGATAATTGTAATTGTTATTATCTACATGTTAATTATTAATTAACTATGTGCCATAGAGCATAAAAGGTCAAGTCTGGAGTACAAACTTGGGCCATCAAGAACAACACCACAGCCGGGTAAGAGGCTAGAACACGAGACGTGTTCAAGTAGGAGTACTACCTTATGAAATTGCAGGAGCACTACAATACCCGCTAAGGTTGTGAATGGTAGGTTCTAGATTATCTAGACTTAAAACTCCTTAACTTAATTGTGGATCACCGTGCCTAGCTCGGGGGTGGCCTTTGGACGGACTAAGTAGAATCCGTCGAAGAGCCTACGGTTGGGTGAAGTGTTGCATTGCCCAAAACAGTTCCCCTAAATAAATATTTATGATTGTAAATCAGTTAGATATATCATGAATAATGGAAAGGAATCTAGAGTTATAGAGTATAATTTGTAGTACTAATAAATGTTGCAAGTATGATGAATACAGGTAGAAGAAGACAAGGAGAAAATCCTCTTTCACCTCTACCCAATTTGGTAAAAAAAGTACGCTTTGTAAAGTTATCATAATCATTGATGTATATTCAATTAATTGTATCTCTAATGGTATTTTAGTAATGTAAGTGAAGAGCATAATCTCTTATGTTTACTTCTCCATGTATCTATGTACAGATGATTGGTGGATGGTCAATGGAAAAAGACTCTTACATTTAGTTTGAAAAAGATACTTCAATATGGTACTAACCATATAGATGAATAATATCATACATATGCTTATGGTTTCACCATTTCGTTAGCTATATGATGTATTTGTCTTTAGATTAATAGGACTTATGTCTAAGGTATTAGCATATAGTCATGGGTTCAAAAGAAAAAAAAGGGATGAATGGAATTTTGTAAAGTAACATGATGCACTTGCATGTTCCCTATGTTCAATGTTTAAAATTATGTGGATAACGAGTATGACACTTTCCCGCATTGAAAGAATCAAATAATACCAAGGATTGTTACAATGGTTACATAGAAATGTCTTTTGCGTGAAATTTACATCAATGTTGAAATATGTAAAGGAATGTGTAAAAAGGGGCATGTTGAATAATCAAGATTGAATGCATTCTTGATTGTAAAGGAGGACAGTTAATATAACATAGCTAAATCCTCTTGAGCTATATTTGCACCATTCGATATCATTTGTTGTTGATATAGTGTTTAATGGTACATATGCGTGTTTTCTAATAAGAGAAAGGAAAACTATGACTTATCATTATATAGAAAGATAAGTGTATATCTTTGTCCACATCTATGGTGAGATTAATGGTACATATGCTTGTTTCTGATGTTTAGTTTTCTCTTGTTAAGAGAACCATGTTAAAAGATATGACATCGAGGTATGGACCCAACTTATTGTATAGAAGAAGTTCTCTTCTATGAATTGCCAAGTTCGAAGCATTGTGTGGTATTTCTTACCCAAGTTTGCATTGCAGTAAAGATAGGCACCATATTGTATAGATTTTATTCACTTATGGTAGGTGAATAGATGACAGTACAAATATCGAAAGTATGTTAAGTAAAAAAAACAAACAAAAAAATTCACTCCATTTCCTCTAGAACGTGACAAGGATTTTGGGATGTTACAAATGGTATTAGAGCAAAGGTTGCTACTCTAGGACCTATAAGCTCATTTATGACAGATGCTGCAACATAGATTTAGAGTTGCAAGGAATTATGATTTATGTAAAGTGTTATGTGATAACCAAAAATATTATGATTATGTTTGTGTGATTGACACTGGACCTTCATGGGGTTTTAGCTAATATACCTATTTGGTTTATGTATGCGAGGAATTGATCGCACGAAGCAAGGGCTTGGCACTCAAGAACCAAAGCTAATCAATGGCGAGAGAATCACTAAAACCAAAATAATTTCACAAAAATCACTGTAAGTGAATGCCTTTTTATGGTTGTCAAACTTAACAGATTGTCATGTGCAATAGGCTCAACAAGGATAATCAAGGATACCTTCGAATATACCCTTTTTGTGCATAGAAAGAAGACCTGTCTTGCATATATTCCCCATCCGTTGATGCCACGACATGGTCAAGTCAACTATACAGGAAGATGTTCCATCGGACTTAGGACAAACCACATTGCAATTTCATCGATGTCTATTTTTCCCAATAATTTATATAGGTATTGTAACGTCCCCATCTCGGGTAAAATTCTTATTTACCCAATTTTATATATTTACATGACTTAAAACCCAAACTAGGTCTGGCAATGCAACCAAGAGTGGAAAAAGGGCATGGTGAACCACAAGGGGGAGAGTTTTAAAGTTGCTAAAGTCGCGGTGTTCTTTGGCTTGGATTAGATTTTGAACATGAGTTAAGTTAATTTATTTATGATATATTTGTCTAAAAGAACATCACTTTTAGTAGGATTTTTAATTAAAGCTTGACAACTATTTCCTATCTAAATACATATGTATATGTATTACCAAATATATATATATTTATATGTAAGAATATATATAAATATATAGAAGTGCATAATTTTACTATATATTTTGTATATATATATTCTTTTATATGATATAATGAATTGGGTATCTTTATGGATAGGTTTAAGTTTAGATGAATATATATATATATATATATATATATATATAGGTTTATTCTAATTGGTGTTTTTCGAACTATCCTCACGGAGATGTATAGAGGAGAGGGTTTTGTATGATATTAAAAGATGGGATTCCAAGCTTGAAGGGGGGTGTGGATTTATGGAGAGAGCGTAGTGAGAAAGAGGGACGGCGAGTAATCTGCATCTTGGCACCTGAGTGTGATGGCGTTAGAGAGGGATGGATGGAAAAGCTCAACCCAACCAAGATGGACGCGATCTCAAGTTCATGAGCTCTCTGTTGTACATATGTGTGAAGCTAAGCTAAGCTCTTGTTTTCCTTGGTTTTGCCAGTATATATGTGGTGGATAGAAATCTGTTTGTGCTCTCTGCTTATTTATTGTGTTAGATGAAAACATTTTAGATCTCTGTCTCAGCTGGAATAAAAACGTTTTTAAATCTCTACTTATTCCTCGTGTTGGATGAAAAACGTTTTAGATCTTTGTCTCAACTGGAATGAAAACATTTTTAAATCTCTGGTCATTTATTGGAATTGATAAAAACGTTTTGGATCTCTGTATCATTTATTGGGTTTGATAAAAATGTTTTGGATCTCTGTATCATTCATTGGGTTTGATAAAGACGTTTTGGATCTCTGTATCATTCATTGGGTTTGATAAAGACGTTTTGGATCTCTGTATCATTCATTGGGTTTGATAAAGATGTTTTGGATCTTTGTATCATTTATTGGGTTTGATAAAAAATGTTTTGGATCTCTATATCATTCAATGGGTTTGATAAAAACGTTTTAGATCTCTACTCTCTAAGCTGGATTGAGATCGAAATCTTTGCTTATTTATTGTGTTTGATAAAAACATTTTGGATCTCTGTATTTGTGTTGGATGAGAATGTTTTGGATCTGTGCTCTCTATGCTGGATTGAGAAGATAGCGCAGATGTATATGCTGCCATGTGTTTATGTAGACATGAATGCTAGAAAATTAGCGAATTCAATTCTGTTAATAAATCCTTTTGTGTTGCCACCACAGAAAGGGTTTTTGTTTATTTATAAATGTTTATGCTTCCATCGAACTTGAGCAAACCCTGTGGTGATAATACTTGTTTATGCATATGGGCATGCTTAATGTTAAATCGGATGAGAGCGCATTATCTCTCGTGTGCTGTGCAGAGTTGGGAAGGCTTCCTCAAATCTGTTATGGATATATGAAATATGTGTGTGTGTGTGTGTGTGTGTACCGGGGTTGTGGAAACTCTGTCTTTGTATTAAGCTGTGACTGTATGTGTGTATGCCGGGGATGTGGAAACTCTGTCTTTGTATTAAGCTGTAACTGTATGTTTGTATGTCGGGGATGTGGATACAATTATGCATTGGTTAATATATGCATTTACTATATGCATATAAGCTATTACAGGAGTATGCTGTATACAATTATGCATTGGTTAATATATATGCATTTACTATATACATATAAGTTGTTATAGGAGTATGTGGATAGAATTATGCATTGGTTAATATATGCATTTACTATATACATATAAGCTGTCATAGGAGTATGTGGATACAATTATGCATTGGTTAATATATGCATTTACTATATGCTTATAAGTTGTTATAGGAGTATGTTGTATAAAATTATGCATTGGTTAGTATATTCATTTATTATAGGCATATAAGCTGCGACATGATTATGTTGTAACCATTGGTTATGTTACATATGATTCTATGTCGAAACGCATTTACATTACATATGCATGTTGTATGCATTTACATATGCAATGATGTGTCGAAACACAATTATAGTTACATAGGTATGTTGTGTGCATTGTTTAATATATGCATTTAAGCTGCAACAAAATTATGTTGTATGCATGGATTATGTTATGTGTGCGGAATCATAAGAAGTTATGTTGTATGCATCTGTCAACATGTGCATCTAAGCTGCTACAGGACTATGTTGTATGCATTGGTTAAATCATGAATTAAATATATTACAGAATTATGTTGTCGTGAACGTTTTATTTGACAGCTGTGTTAATTATTGTGTTTATTATCACGGCCTGCTTGGTATTTGATTTATCCCTGAGGTATTTTGAATAGTATTCCTCTGTCCTGTGATGATCATTGTAATTTTTATTATATACATGTTAATTATTAATTAACTATTTGCCGTATAGCATAAAAGGTCAAGTATGGAGTACAAACTTGGGCCAGCAAGAACAACACCACAGCCGGGTAAGAGGCTAGAACACAAGACGTGTTCAAGTAGGAGTACTACCTTATGAAATTGCAGGAGCACTGCAATACCCGCTAAGGTTGTGAGTGGTAGGTTCTAGAGTATCAATACTTAAAACTCCTTAACTTAATTGTGGATCACCATGCCCAGCTCGGGGGTGGCCTTCAGACGGACTAAGTAGAAGCCATTGAATAGCCTACAGTTGGGTGGAGCGTTGCATTGCCCAAAACAGTTCCCCTAAATAAATATTTATGATTGTAAATCAGTTAGATATATCATGAATAATGGAAAGGAATCTAGAGTTGTAGTGTATATTTTGTAGTACTAATAAATGTTGCAAGTATGATGAATACAGGTAGAAGAAGACGGGGAGACAATCCTCTTTTACCTCTACCCAATTTGGAAAGAAAAGTACGCTTTGTAAAGTTATCATAATCATTGATGTATATTCAATTAATTGTATCTCTAATGGTATTTTAGTAATGTAAGTGAAGAGCATAATCTCTTATGTTTACTTCTCCATGTATCTATGTATAGTTGATTGGTATATAGATGGTCAATGGAAAAAGACTCTTACATTTAGTTTTAAAAAGAGACTTCAATATGGTACTAACCATATAGATGAATAATATCATACAAATGATTATGGTTTCACCATTTTGTTATCTATATGATGTATTTGCGTTTAGGTGAATAGGGCTTATGTCTAAGGTATGAGCATATAGTCATGGGTGAAAAATAAAAATAAAAGGGATGAATGAACCTTTGTAAAGTAACATGATGCACTTGCATGTTCCCTATGTTCAATGTTTAAATATTAT
Organism: Larix kaempferi; assembly: GCA_027924585.1. NCBI lineage: Eukaryota > Viridiplantae > Streptophyta > Pinopsida > Pinales > Pinaceae > Larix > Larix kaempferi. The sequence continues at coordinate 3,919,154 of BSBM01000222.1, forward strand.
GTGGATAACGAGTATGACACTATCCCGCATTGAAAGAATCAAATAATACCAAGGATTGTTACAATGGTTACATAGAAATGTCTTTTACATGAAATTTACATCAATGTTGAAATATGTAAAGGAATGTGTAAAAAGGGGCATGTTGGAATAATCACGATTGAATTCTTTCTTGATTGTAAAGGAGGACAGTTAATATAACATAACTAAATCCTCTTGAGCTATAATTGCACCATTTGATATCATTTGTTGTTGATATAGTGTTTAATGGTACATATGCATGTTTTCTGATAAGATAAAGGAAAACTATGACTTATCATTATATAAAAAGATAAGTGTATATCTTTGTCCACATCTAGTATGGTGAGATTAATGGTAAATATGCTTGTTTCTGATGTTTAGTTGTCTCTTGTTAAGAGAACCATGTTAAAAGATGACATCGAGGTATGGACCCAACTTATTGTATAGAAGAAGTTCTCTTCTATGAATTACCAAGTTCGAATCTTTGTGTGGTATTTCTTACCCAAGTTTGCATTGCAATAAAGATATGCACCATATTGTCAAGATTTTATTCACTTATGGTAGGTGAATGGATGACAATACAAATATCGAAAGTATGTTAAGTAAAAAAACAAAAAAAAATCACCCCATTTCCTCTAGAACGTGACAAGGATTTTGGGATGTTATAGGTATCCTTTCTGAACTCCTCTCATCAGTACCATTACTACTCGAACCATTTTGCATGTATCTTTCACAAATATAGACTGTACACCTGCATTCACCATCTTACTTACAGAGATCAAGTTTTGATCCAAACTTGGAATATGCAGGACTCCTAGAAGTGTTCCTATTCTTCTGTCATTCAGCTTCAGTCGAAATTTACCTCGTCTAACTATATTGGTCAGTGAGTAGTCCCAAAGTAGGACATTATCACCATCGATATTCTCATACTCACGTAACCATGCTCTATGAGGTGTCATATGATATGACGTGTTTGAGTCTATCAACCAAGAGTCACACTCTGAATGTGTACTTGTGGAGGCCAAATACACATCTTCTTTCTCCTCTTGTGAAATCTTGTTATCAGCTAACTGACTTTCCTTGGTCCCTTTCCCTTTCTTGACTTCCGTCGAATTACAGTTACATCAATAATTCTTGAATTTACTACATCGCTAGTAGGTTTTCGTCATCAAACTAAGAGATCTGGTCTTATATCTACTCCTCCACTTCAATCTTCTACTGGAGGTTTTTCCATTTCCTCTGTCTATCGGTTGACCTCTTATTGTCAAGGCATCACGGGTTGAACCTTTCATGTTCTTTAGTCTCATCTATTCTATCAACAGAGAAATGACCACATCATTGATCTTCAGTGTGGTATTATTACTTACAATAGCCATGACCAGATAATCCGATGAATATGGCAGAGAGAACAACAGACTAATGCACTTCTCCTCCTTAGTGATTTTAATATCTACGGACAACAATTGAATGATCATAATGTTGAACACATTCAGGTGCTCTATAATTGAGTCACCCTCACCCTTCCTCAGAAGATACAGCTTCTTTTGAAGAAACAACTTGTTAACCAAATGTTTCGGCTGGTACAAGTTTCCCAACTTTTCCCATAGTTTATTTACAGTGTATTCTTCTAAGACATTCAACAATACATAGTCTACTAAACAAAGTTAGATAGTACTCCTTGCATTTTTATCAATCTTTTTCTAGTATTCCTTTGACATATCGTCTGGATTCATTTTTGTTTCAACTGCAATCCATTGTTCTCGATCTACAAGGAGATCTTCCATTTAAAGCTTCCAAAGCTCAAAAAAATTCCCATTAAACTTTTCAATATCTATCCTCAATGTGTTATCCATTCTTAACTATATATCAATGTTCCAGAACTCCCACTACAACAGTATTTCCTTGATCCAGGACAAAGCATAAAATATTCGGTATCAAAGGCATCCCCATGCAACCAAATACGACTATGATACCAACTGTTGAGTTCTAATACAGATTATATGAGATTTGTAATTTTATTCATATAGTTAACCACATAAACATTAAGACAATGGCATACACAACACATCAAACACATAACACCGAAGTCACCCTAGAAACCCCTTACTTGGGTAAAACCAACAAACTAGTGATCTCTCGGCTTATCTATTATCAAGCATAAATTCACTACACTTGGGTGGTACCAACACAGACCAGTCGACACATATTGTTACATATGTGATTACCCTCACTCACAATATACCACAATCTACATTCTCTTCACACTCATTACATAGCCACTACACCCTATTTATAGATGAAATAGAGCTAACTTCTTTCTAATGGTGGTCCATAACCTCCTAATTGAATATGGTTATTCTATTACAACTACCTTGACTACGTCAACTGAAGTTGACTATCCATTGAGATTTCTAGTCATCCAAGTGTTTATTGAATTCATCTGTCGTCGACTTTCATAGACCAAATAACTTATCCTTGTCGGTCATCCAAAAATACCATTCACCATCTATTTCCTTCGACTACAGTCGACTTCATCTAGTTGACTATCGACTTTTCCAGTTGATCTCATGCAAAGAATATGACACTCCCAACAGCCTTAATAATCTCCATTGAAATATGCCCACATTCCAAACTTGTATATGTTCTATTCAATGTTTTTCCTGTGAGGCTTGGAATATTTTACTTGTTTGAAACTTTTTAGAATATTAATCCCTTGAACAACAAACCAAAGATGAGAAATAATTCTATTATCAAATAGGTTAGCATTCCTTGCTAACCAAATGCCCCAAGCAATGATAATTGATAATTCTCTATTATTAATTTTGCATGATCCTCTTGGACTTTCTTTGATAGAATCCCTGTTATAAACCCAATATGAAATTAAGGTCATATACAATAGATATCAGCAACATAAAACAACATGAGAGATATTCAATAAACTTCACTCTATTATTATTGAAATGTGATTCTTTTAATGGGATCAATAAAACCCTATTCAGTTGCCTCTTAAAGGAGGATTCCTCCTAATGAGCTAATTCTCTAATTACAAGATTCTTCTGCACATCACATAAGGAGGACTCCATCCTTATTTATAGAATCACCATACAATATTAAACTCCTGACCTCCTAACCACCTAGTGTCCCTTCTTTAATGAGGCCCCATTACATTTATTTACTAACTTAATGGGTCTTATTTAATAATAACAATATAGTCGACCTAGTCCACTTTACATTGAATGGCCTCCACTTCTACTCTAATGGGCCCTCTGGTACCCCCATTACCCCCTAGGCAGTGTCATAACACTCCACCCACCTTAGGAAAGTGTCACTCTCGACGCTTTGTGTGAAGTTGTACAACCATAATCCAGGGTCCCATGGAAAAATGTTGAACTCCATGTTGAAGTAGGAACCAAGTTCCCTCCTGACCTCCTAACCACCTAGTGTCCCTTCTTTAATGAGGCCCCATTACATTTATTTACTAACTTAATGGGTCTTATTTAATAATAACAATATAGTCGACCTAGTCCACTTTACATTGAATGGCCTCCACTTCTACTCTAATGGGCCCTCTGGTCCCCCCATTACCCCCTAGGCAGTGTCACAACACTCCACCCACCTTAGGAAAGTGTCACTCTCGATGCTTTGTGTGAAGTTGTACAACCATAATCCAGGGTCCCATGGAAAAATGTTGAAGTCCATGTTGAAGTAAGAACCAAGTTCCCATGGACCAGTGTGAAGCACCATGCTGATGTCATTCAACCAAATCCCACATAAGCTTGGCTCCCATGTACGAGTGCTAATGGCCATGGTGAAGTAGGTGGAGAGACTTAGTTAAAAGCATGGGGCTAATGTTCATGTGCTACAGCCGTCACCCCATCCATGACACTGAAGATCCATAAACTGTTGAGTGTGGTGTCGCATATACCTAGTAAGGTCATATGGATTCCAAAGCAAACAAATCCTCCAAGGAGTAGGAAAATGATGGATCTCTGAGAAAGTCTTCGATTGTAGAAGAAGTGGATTGTTTTTTTTTTCACATGAAGGAGAGGATTCCTCAAAAGAAACATGGAAATAGTTGTCATCCCAAAGATTACAAATATCCATATATCATTCTTCACAATCAACCTTCAAAGCATGCCAGAAATATCTTTCTCGGTGATACTCATCCCAGATGTTCTAAATAACCTCATATTCCAACCATTTAACCAAAGGCACCTTGATTTGAGAAATATTCTTCTTAAGTTCAACATTAATCTCCTGGATGGATTTTTTATGGGCTTGATTTGCCTATAAAATTTTTGTGAGCCTCATTTGTGTCTCCCATGTCATGGCCCTCCACTTTTCCATGCTTTGTTAGAGGGTGAAATTTTTGCAAGGTTGATAACATAAGAAAGTGTAGAAGGAACTATGGCATATATTATATCAGAGGAAATGTTTAAAATAAGCTTTCAAATGGCATGGGTATTGCGACAATATGATAAATATGTCAAAGTATATGACCTCTACAAGGTCCACGCAATTGTCTCTCGAGCCCTAAAAAATGTGAAGAATTCAAACTGCAATATATCCCTCTCCCGAACTCAGATTTGAGCGATTTTTTTTTTTGGAATTGATTTTTTTCCAAGAAGAATTCAGATCTACAATTTGTATTCATATATTATACTGGAAAAGCATCAAAAATTCATTATATTTTTGCACCCCTCTTTTTTCTCTTTTAAAAAATCTATAAAAAAAAGAGAAAATGATTTCCAATGTTGTGGCCCTAAGTGGCTCCGATACCAATTGTTATAAACCCAATAAAAAATTAAGAGAATACACAATATATATTAACAACATAAAACAACACAAAATATATTCAATAAACTTCACTATTATTATTGAAATGTGATTCTTTTGATGGGATGACTCAAAACCTGTTCATTTGCCTCTTCGAGGGGGATTCCTCCTAATGAGCTAATGCTCCAATTACAATATTATTATGCACATAACATAAGGAGGAATCCATCCTTATTTATAGAATCACCATACAATACTAAGCTCATAACCTAGGCTAATAACCTAGTGGACCTTCTTTAATGAGGTCCCATTACATTTATTTACTAACTCAATGGGCCTTATTTAATAATAACAATATAGTGGACCCAATCCACTTTACAATGAATTACCTCCACTTCTACTATAATGGGCCCTTTTGCCCCCCCATTAACCCTTAGGTAGGTCCCCATTCCAAACATCCTTCAAACCAGTTATACCTTCAACTTCCTTCCATACATGTTATGTAAGTGAAGAAAAAATGTTTCTTCACTGTCTCTGCACAAGATACACTGCCTAGGACCCTATTTGTTTCTTTTGAAAATTTTATCCCACATTAGCACTTTGTTACTGGGAAATAAGAAAAGGAAAATATGATATTTAGAGGGACATTTAAACCTCCATACCTTCTTCCACCACCACAATTGAACCCCGCTATCACCATGAGACGCTAAAGCCTTATAACATTCCTTAGGAGTATATGTACCAATTGGATTTCATGACCAAATCAATCTATCTTATTCATGTTTTATATTGACATGGCTAGATCTAATTTTTATAATATAATTCTCCCAAATGTTTGCATTCTCTCCTCTAAAACCCATTTCTCTTGCATGCAGCTCTTCTTGATTCCAAACTGTTGCCATGTCAAGGAAAACTATATGATTTAGATTCTTAAAACTTCTATTTCTTAATAGTTGTAATATATGAGCTAGAAACTTCAGCCTATCCCCACTTCCAATCCAAGGTTCCTCCCTGAATTTGGTATTTGACCCTTTACCAACTTTCCACACAAGCCAATTTCCAAATAGAGGAAAAGCCAAGACCACAGTTCCATATGACAAAGACATTGTGAGTATTCTTTATGGGGTTTCATATCCCATCTGCTAATGAGTTTGGAGATATGTAATTTTCCTTCACCACTTGGAACCATATCATTTTCCCCTAAATAACAATCTATGCACGTTTTGTTGTTAATTCCTTTGAGAAAAGGAAGGTGTTATTTAGGCCCCATGCCCCAAAGTCTTTTGGAGCATCTATCATTTTCCAATTTACAATTGGAATCCCCTTCTTTTCTTTGCATGCTAGCCAGATAAATCTAAAGCCAATTCTTCTAAGAAATTCCAAAACACCTTTGGGAATCCATGACAATGATATCTAGTAAATTGGATTGCTTTTACTACAACCTTAACTAACATAATTAGTCTTCCTCCCCTAAAGAGTCAATGATTACACCAAATATTTAATCTCTTTCCCACCTTTGAAATCAACCGAAACCAATCATTTTTCAAGTAGTCTTTTTTTAAGATAAACCCTAAGTATTTCATCCCTTTTTCTATATTGATATGACGGTATGGAAATAATTGAGATATATAAATCATGTCTTCATCAGAGAGTCCCACAAAATATATAGAAGGAATTTCCATCTTTATCTGCATACATGTAGTTATGTAATAGAGGCCTATGATTTTCTATAGTTTGATTGCATCCCTTCTTGATCCATCACAGAAAATCAAAATGTCATCAACAAATAAAATATGAGATAAAGAACAAGAACTACCTATTTTAATACCTTTGAAGTTTCCAGTTCTCATAGCCTACTTCAAGGCCCTCCTCAAACCTTCTCCCACAATTTAGAAAAGGAGGGGGGGGAGTGGGAATCCATACCTTAAACCCCCTTTTAGGGCCAAGGAAAGTTGTAAAATATCCCTTTATCAAAACAAAGAAAGTAACTGAAGTGACATAATTCATAACCCAATTCACAAAAGTAACACAAAAGCCCAGTTGTATGAACATTAGTCTTAGGTACAACCAACTCACCTTGCCATAAGCCTTGAATAAGTCAACCTTGACCACCATATATTTGATCTTCTTAACTTTTATAATATGAAGTCTCTCTTGGGCTAACCCAATTGTCTCATGAATTTTCCCTCCCAAAAATCCAAATCGTTCACTAGAGATGGAGTTAGACAACAATTTTTTTTACCCTTCTAGTTGTGATCTTTGCAATAATCTTATAGATGTAGTTACAAAGAGAAAAGGGCCTACACTTCTCAAAAGTTGTAGGGAAAATAGATTTTGAAATTAATGCAATAAAGGTGGCATTACAAGCTACTAGAATCTTTCCTAATGACCTTGACTCCTCAATGAATGTCCTCATGTCTTCTTCAACTATATCAAAAAATTCTGGAAAAAACTCCACTAGTAGCCCATCAAATCCAGTAATTTATCTTTTTGAAAGCTGTGTAGGATATATACCAATATTCCCTTAATACCTACTCCATTAAACTTTGGTTGTCTTATATATTTACAAATATGGGAAAAAGGATTCCATTTAGACCACATGTCCAATTATAGCTCTACCCGCGACCTTATATATACTAATGAAATTGTCTACTCCAGCCTTGCAATAACCTTGAAATTGGTGGCCATCAAACCATCTACTTTCCCAATATTCCACACAACATTAATGCTTTTCTTTGGATTGGTGTATTGGTGATTTTTTTTTTCGTTCGCATATCTATATTTAAGCCATATGGGTCAATTGGGTGTAGCTCAAGTGGTTGTGAGGAAAAGTTGTTACCCTCCCCACCTAGGTTCTAATCCCACTATGTGACATGTTTCTCTTAATGAGTCAATTGTTGATGAGATATATTGATCTATTCATGTGGTTTTTGACCTTACGTTGTGCCCTTAAGCGTCTTGAGGTTTACCCTAAGATATACTACTTGGAAAAAAAAGAAACAAGGATATGTTCTTTAGTCTCCACTTTGCTTCCTTGTCAAGCAACAATTTTATCCTTTTTCCTTACAAATTGTTTACTTCTACTTTTGATTCCTCTAACAAGAATCCAAATCCAACCCTATTATAAACCTCGTCTTAAATTTTACCTCCACTGAATCTATAAGATCTCTATCATTTCTTGCTTTTTTCACTAGATACCACTCGATTGAAACATGTTTTACCTTTTTAAAATTTGGTTCAAACTATAAAGAAAGAGATTCCCTTGAGGAAATATCATGTGGAACTCAAATATATTTAACTTTATTGGTATAATATTCCTCCTATAACCACCCGATATTAAGTTTGAATGGGATTAGAGGTTTTATCTTAGCTAGATCCAATTCAACAGTAACAGGAAGATGATCAGAGTCTTCCCCACAAGTAACTCATTGTTTAAATCTTATGGATTATTTAAGGCATGGCCCAAACAACCAAAACATGTCTAGTGTTTTGGTTGTTCTCTCATCAACTGATCTCTTCTTTCTCCAAACCTAATTCTTCTAGATTTCTCAAGAAATAACCTAATAGGGAGCTTACCTAGGTTGTTGGGCCCCACATCTATGTAAAACCCAATTAGAAATTTAGGTCATCCATGATTATTGTTAGGCCGTGTTAATACATTGCCAACTGAAAATTTTATCCCAATAAACAACTCTGTCATTGTATGGCCCACAAATATTGAATATAGTCATCTCCTTCCCAAAGTCCTAGGAGTACAAAATAGTTCATACACTAGAAGAAAACATCCAACAGTTATTTTAGGATAAGGTTCTTTTCCTCCAACCAAAAATAACTCCCCCATACTTTCTCCTAGAATCAATATGCATAAAATACCATCCCCCTCAAGACTTTTTCCACTCTTAGACTATTTACCCTCCTTTAGACATAATTAAGGATCACATCAAGATAATAGTTTCCACTTCCCATTTAAGAGTCGACTTTTTGGAGGGCTAGCTAAGCCACTACAATTTGGGGTTAATAAGATCATCATCACCCTCCTTAAGGGTATTGGATGCTCTAAGAACCCATTATAAAGAAAAAAAAATTCCAATAAGATCTCACTATTGAATAAGGTTGTCATTGATGTCAAAATCCAAGTGAAGAATCCTTGAACCCCCTAAATAATCCCTTGAAGATATAATTATAATTCCACATTGAAGTGTCTTAAAGGAGCCTTGAATATTGACATAAGTGTATATAACTCCAAAGTGGTCCGTTATGGCATATATGTTAAGCATGGACCTCACAAGATGAGAGAACATGTGGTTGCTTCCACATGCCCACTTTGAGTGGTACACAAATGGAGAAAGTCCTTAAAGTCATTAAAGAAGCACCTAAAGAATATGATTATGAGAAATGTGAAGAAGCCCCTAAAGTAATGATGATGATGTCTCCACATAATCATGATGATGTGAAGAAGCCCCAAAACCCCTTGGTGAAGACATGAAATGGTCAAGAAGACAAGTCGGATCCCCTTGTTGAATCCATGAAGTGGTCATTGACCCATTGAAGAAGCCCCTAAAATGTGGAAGACAAAATTAATAAATAAAGTTATAGGTCAGCTTTAAGTGAATTTAAAAGTGGCTTGAAAGGTATAAATAAAAGTTTGAAAATTTCATTTCACATCCAAGCTTATGGTATCTTATGCACAATTCTAAGGAGAACAAGAGGAAAAATGCAAAGGTACAAGAGGATGATCTTATGAAGAGTTTGAAGGATGATCTAGGGTTTTTCTCTTAATTCTTTATCTTAATAAAAACTTGCATAACTTTCCCATACGATATTGGAATCACAAACTTCGTAGCTCGTTGGAAAGCTAGTTGTAAGTATGAAATTCCACGGGGGTAGATCACTGAGCTAGAACAAGCCTCACAATTTTACATTGTAATTACTAAGAAGAATTAGACAAAAACATGGATCAATTTACTCATAAAAATGAAACACACATGAAAAAATGTTGTTGATACATTAATCATATGTAAGATGTAAATCAAATAATGTTACAATAGAATGAATTCGATACTCTTGGGAGGATTCAAATTCACCTCAAGTATATGCTTAGTTTGCATTGGAACCATCTCCCAATAAGGTTCAGTGGCCACCGATGATGAATAATCAGTTAACTGAGGTAGAACTGAGCATAACTGAATCATGTGGGCACCAAAATAGGGGAGGAGACTCCAAATGGGCACATAACTAACTCTCATTGGTCAAAGAGGGCACTCCTATACTCAGTAGCAGTCAAACTAGGAGTTGTAGTCATCTAACTGAGCAATCAAGGGGACAAGGCTCCCCAAATCATGGAACTGACTGTTTAGTCTCCTAAATCTGTGCATGAGGGCGCATTGGGACTCCAGTGATGTAAACAAGGCACTCTGAGTGTATAGGAGGGATAATGATGGAAAACAACAATCTCTGGGGGCCCAAAGTAGGGACTAGGTGCTAGGAGACTCAACTGCCAATGCATGGATGCATGGAGTGTTGCATGGAATGCATGGATGCATGCAAAATGCATGCAAAGCATGCAAGACCAAAGTAATATGGTGAGAATATTCCAACACCCCCCCTTAAGCCAGAATATGAGGAAAAATAAATGAAAATTAGGGCCCTAGTTATTGAGACCAAAGGTCACCCCGTACAACAATCTTAAAAAGTGAGGAAAGAAGGAAAACCCAGTGGGAAAAAAAAACCCTCAAGATAGACTAAAACACACCAAAAATTGTTGCTCAAGACTCAAGTAGGTGTGATTCTTGATTCAATTTCTGGAGGTACATTCCTCTTGGATAGAAGTGGATCATTCTCCGAAAACATGTGCTTGAATTCTCCTTCAGTGGATCCAAGCGAATATGGAGACTTTCTGAACTTTCTCTTCAGACCAAACATGGTGAGAACAAATCCCAAAATATGAATATCATTCTGGAACCTGTAATTCGAACCAACTAAGGTAGGATCAACTCCAATCAAATCTAATTTCTCTTGAACCTTGAACTTATGATCTGTGGAATTTAAATCATCTCCAAGAATTGATAGATGGTTTCTTGTGATTTCCTTTGAATTAGCAAGGGTGAGATCAAAACCAAAACCACCAAAATGTGCCTGAGACTTGAACCCAAGCGAATGGTAGTGTCCTCCATATTCAGAGAAACTCTTAGAGAATGTGATCAAGGAGGGCGAATGCATCACCTCCAAACTATGATTTAACCTCCAAAACATTCAATAGATCATCATTTTGCACACCAACAGACTCATGGGAAGTAGACTCATGGGAAGTAGAGAATTCAAAATCTCTTCAATTTCTAGAGTAGTAACTAACATATCTTGCTCAGAATTCGAAGTAGAAGACATTGAGAACATGAGTGAGGAATGGATAATCTCTACAAAAGGAGCATCTTCATTAGTTGTATCACTTTCATCTGCATCAACTACATGGGAAGGGGACAATTCAAAATTGTCTTGAACTTCTAGAGCAACAGAAGAAGGAATTTCTTCAACATGAACTTTATGTGTTGAATATGCAGCTTCTTCTTCATCTTGAACAACTTCATCATGAGAGATGATTGAGGCCGAGACATAATTAGAGAGAACAATTAAGGAGGTATCACTAAGCTTGTTCTCCAAATAATTTGCACCAATCTCTTCACTCTTCTTGCCAAATGATTTGTCCAATTGGGCCCATAGATCACTTGGATATTCAGTAGTTTCCATGAGGTAGCGCATACTAGGAGACATATAAATACACATTTATCCAAAGGCTCTGTCACATTCATTTAGCCAATCATTCTCTTCTTCACGGGAAGAAAAATATCTCATAACACCAATACACATATCAAAAAGACCTTGTCTCTTCAAATATGCTATCATATTTGTTTTCCACTCATCATAATTGAATGGAGAGAGAGAAGGAATTGCTTTTAGTTTCATGGAAGCTGTCATGTAGAATACCTATAAAAACAATGGAAAAATATCTAGAGGATTGTTACTGAATATATTGAACACTGCTTTAGGATAATAGGCACTTTTATCCGGATCCTTCACACCTGGCTAGACCTCAAAGGATTTCTCCAATGAATTAAATGCAATGGAACCAGGATTTGCTGTGGAAATCTAGAGGCTTCTGGTGCACTACTGAAAAACAACTTCTCAATAAACTGTTGGAATTGTTGCTATTGTTGCAACTGCTACTACTGTTGCTATTGTTGCAACTGCTACTACTGTTGCAACTGCTTCTACTGCTACAATTGCTACAACTCAAAATCTCTCACAAGATATGGTACCATGTGAAATTCCACAAGGGTATATCGTTGAGCTAGAACAAACCTCACAATTTTACAATGTAATTACTGAGAAGAATTAGACAAAAACATGGATCAATTCACTCATAAAACTGAAACACGCATGAAAAAATGTTGTTGATACATTAATTAGATGTAAGATGGAAATCTAATAATGTTACAATAGAATGAATTCGATACTCTGGGGAGGATTTGAATTCACCTCAAGTATAGGCTTAGTTTGCATTGGAACCATCTCCTGATAAGGTTCAGTGGCCACCAATGATGAATAATCCGTTAACTGAGGTATAACTAAGCATAACTAAATTAGGTGGGAACCAAAATAGGGGAGGAGACTCCAAAGGGGCTCATAACTAACTGTCATTAGTCAAAGAGGGTGATCCTATACTCAGTAGCAGTCAAACTAGGAGCTGTAATCATTTAACTGAGAAATCAAGGGGACAAGGCTCCCCAAATCGTGGAACTAATTGTGTAGTCTCCTAAATATGTGCATGAGGGCGCATTGGAACTCCAATGATGTAAACAAGGCACCCTGAGTGGATAGGAGGGTTAATGATGGACAAAAACAAGCTCTCGGAGGCCCAAAGTAGGGAATAGGTGCTAGGAGACTCAACTGCCAATGCATGGATGCATGGAATGCATGGATGTGAAAAGCATGCAAGACCAAAATAACACGGTGAGAATATTCCAACAATAAGAGCTATGTGATGACATGATATATGGCTTCTTTTGGTGAAGGAAATGGTGCATGAATAGGGATTCTCTCTTGTCTCTTCATCTTGGAAAAGGTATGGATCTTGCATATTATGCATTAGGTTTTCTCCCTTGGTGAATCTTGTTGAAGATCTTGCATAGATTATGGTGATATTGGCATAAATTATGGTGATGTTATTGCCATAAATTATTGTGATGTTATTGGCATGGATTATAGTGATTTTATTGGCATGATCTAGAGTTCCTCTCTTGGAATAACCTAGGTTTTGAAGATGATAATGATGTTAAGGGGTTGAAGAAACAAACAAACAAAGACTATGGATTATTGTTTCTAGGGTTTGATTACATAATTGAGAGGAACCTTTTTGGTACTATTCTTGAAGGTTTTATTGCAGATTTGAGAATATATTTGAGGCATGTACACGGCATGTATAGGTTGATACAATGATAGTGATAGTGACAGTGATTGTAATAGTGACGGTGACAATTGTTGACACAATTATTTTTGGTGTTGATAAACTATTTTGAGAAATATATGCAAAATGATAGGGGTGTGGCTCTATGACTTGCTCCCATATGACCACGAAGTAATGAGAAAATGCATGAAGAGAATAGGCACCAAGTCCCAAAGGGAGATATCTCATGTGATTGTGGTGATATAAGCAAGATTGGTTTAAAATTGGAGAAAAGGCAGGTTTTGTGGGGGTTTTGCAAATCAACGGCTCGTGTTCAAACAAAAACAAGATCTGTGGTTGATAAGAAATCCGTTGGGGAAAGATGCAGGGTGTATAACATGTTTTTGATTGGCGAAATGATCGTTGGACCGGGATAAAGCAAGGAAAAGATCGACGGTCGTTGATCAATAGATGGAAGATCGACGGATGACATCAATTTCACACCATTAACAAGCGCGAACGATGGAAAAGATAGGCAGTAGCTAAATCTAAATCGCTTACCATGTGTCGACATGGGAGGATTTCGTTGGTTGAAAAGCAGTAGGAAGAAACCACTTTGCACGGTTGTGAAACCACCTTGTTGAGGGTTATAAAAGGAAAAGCACATGCAAGACACGACATTTGTCATTTCACGTTTGACAACTTGGACATCTCGCGCACAGTTGGAAGCCAACGGAGCAACCCTTTCCAAGTCACACATTGCCAGGTAGGCCCCCGATTTCCTGAAAGAGACTAATTATTTTATAAAATGGAAGAGCAAGGTGAATTGGGACTCCAAAATAGGGAATTTACCAAGTTAGAGGAAATATTTGAAGGCAGGGATGGGTATATTTTTGATACAGTTATGACCATGGGTTTGGTTAGTGAAATCAAGAACAAGTTGAAATATTTACAGAAGCAGGGGGTAGACGTACATAATGTTCACAGGTCCCACTTTATTTATTTTTGTCCAGAACAAACCCTAACATTCCCAGACTTTGTTTCCTGGTGCGCCATGAACTATTCCCAAGACAAAAGAGTCATTATGGATTCCAAAAGATTGAAAATCCTTTGTCTAGTTAATTCCTCAGTTGTTAGAAAGTCATTAGAATTTCCGTTGTCCTTTTCTCAGAACCTTGAAGATTTTGGAGAAGAAAAACTGATTAACCTCTATAGATATTCATCAATTGATATTAAACAGACTTTCCTATCAAAAAGCCTCAAACCTTATTTTTCAATTGATAATACACTTTTTCCCTTAGACATTACCTTGTTTAATGAAAATGCACAGTTTGTCCTTTCATTAATTAGCCAGTTTCTAGGGTTAGATGATGACAAAGTTGTCTCTGAAGTCATGTTAAGTTTTTGTTTAGGTTAAGTTCCCATTCACCTAAAATCGAGTCCAGTCAATATTTTTGCCTTAAATTTGATGAATTCTTAGCTGAGAATATCCATACTCAGCTAGTGAATTTCCATGCAACGAGACATTTCAGATTCCAATCCCATTTGATGAAGATGTTTCTATATTCAAATGAAGAAACTTTACAACTCCCAGAAGCAGTCTTTACCTCTGAAATTGAAAACAATGTATTCATATGAATCTCATAATGTCAGAAGTATATAGAACTGTGTTTCAAGAAAAATTGCCTAGAGTGTTGCCTAAGATGAAAGATATGTTGCAGTTTAGTCTAGAGAAGAAGGTTGGTCATTGGTTCCTTTTAAAGGAGCATACTGTCATTAGAATCTATGGTTTCATCCATGAACCATATATTTTACATGCCTTTTTAACCCTAAGGATATTTGCTTTGGAGTTTATCAAACAAAAGCTTATTGTTGAAAATGAGAATTTAAGTTTTAAAAAGGCTTCTGATATCAAGTTTCCTTTGAAGGATGGCCCATTTATCATAAAAAACAAGGTTGCACTTCTAGTTGTAGAGGAACTTTTGCAGGTAATGAATTTCAAGAAGGCTTCAGGTATTAATTATGATCCACATCATATAATATCACAAAGAAGACAACAAAATAAAAGCAACGCTTTTGATCATCAAGAGGTGGATGGATTAGCTAAGAAAGATAATATTTTAGAATAGAATCAAATATAGAATTTTATGAGGACTTACAGTCAAATGCTTCAACATTAGCAAAAATTTCATCCATGCTAGTGCCCACTCCCAACAAAGTTGAATTTGTCAGTAAAAGAAATCTTTCTGAAACTTCAAATATGGAGGTAGAGGAACAAGGAGCTACCAAAAGACTTAAACTAGATCAAGGAAAAGAAATGGTTGAAATGGGATTCAAGAAGACAAAAAAGAAGGAAGAAATTCAAAATCCAATTATCCAGGTACAAGAATACATTTTTGTTGAAGCAAAAGGATCTGTTTCTAGTAACAAGTACAAATCAAAGACTGATTTATATATCAAGTATGGTCAAGATAAAGGGGCTTCTTCTGAGAAAGCCAACAAGCTTTTTCCTAAAGTCAGAGACATATCAGATAAAGAGATCTCGTTGACAGCTGTTAGAGATCATGCAAAGAAATTTTTAAATTTGGCAGTGGCTTCTGAGAAAAAAGTCACCGAAATGAAAATAAATTTGCAGAAAATACCAGTTCCAGAAAAAATTGATCTACACAAACAAGCTGGAGAGGTAATTTATACAGATTTGATGAAAGCTACTTTGAAAATTTCAAAGTTGCAATCTATAGTGAGTAGATTGGAATTCCAATTGAAGCAAGAAAAGAATGAGAATAAAGCTCACCAACAACAAATTTAAAAGTTAGAGGTGGATTTAGTGGAAATAGATAGTGAGCCCAATAAAGGACAAGCAACCAAAAAGCGTTTGACTGAGAAAGAAGGTACAATTCAATTACTCAAAAAGAAGCTTAAAATCCCAGCTACACAGTTAATTCAGGCATCTGAATTAACAGTCTTGGAACAAGAAAAAGAAACTCTCTCTCGGGATTTAGATGATTGTAAAGAAAAATTGCTTAAATTCACAGAGCAACAAGTAAGTTGGGAGAAATAAAAAGTTGGTTTTGTAGCTCAAATTGATAATTTGAAAGAGAAGTAAACAGGTGCAGCAAAGGAAAAGGAAGGAACAAAGCAAGAAAATGAAGAAACAAAGTACATGAAGCTTAATTCAAGCTATGTCCCAGGTCAGTCTCAAAGAAGAAGAAATTAAAGAACTGAAAATAGAAAATTAGAAATCGAGTGAAGAAATTCAGAAAAAAAAAAAAGGAAGAAGAGAAAAACAAATTTGAAAATAAAAATAAAGAATTGCTAGAAAAAAATGATAAATTAATTTCACAGGTTACAGAACAATTCCCATTACAAGGTGCCAGACATTTGATATGGGATTTGATACTAGCTGAAGCTGCAAAATTCAGACCATATCTGAATTTTATGAGGAGTAAAGAAACAATAGTAAATGAAATTGCACAAATTTGTACAGTCATGAAAGAGACTCTAGACAAAAAAACAAAAGAAATATCTCAGAACACAGTTGATTTTCTCAATACTTTATCAGAAGATTATTTGAAGGCGTTGATGATTAAAAACAGGATTGTGGTTATAACTCGGGGCTAGAAGGATCATTGGGAAACATCATCATGTTGAAAATGTCCAGGAAAAGGCAAACCAAATGATGCAGCAGGTTAACTCCTTCAAAAAATTGTTTACAGATTTATTTAAGAAAGGACTCCCTTCCTTTTGGGATGGATAAAACAAATTAATTTCTCAAAATGACTATAAGGCTTCATTGTTCCAAATTCGAATGGATCATAAAAAATTTGAAGGCATGAATCAAGTTTTAACAGGGAAGGTAATATTGGATAAGCTCACAATAGACTTTGAGATTTTGAATTAGTTAACAATGATAGGAGCAAAATTACCTCCTATATCTTATGTGGATCACATGGAAATGAAAGTCTTGGTTAAGGAGATGACAAGTTATGAAATTCCTTCTACAGAGCAATGGAAGACAATTGAAAAGTATGGAAAAATGAAATATAGTTTGCATCAATGAAGACACTTGTCCAAACAAGAATTTACGCCAAAGATGGATTTGACAAAGAAAACTGAAAGATGTTCTATTTTGAAGATTACGAAGACTAAAATTTTGACAAAAATAGTCTGAATATGTAATAAGTAGTTGAAGGTTTCGATTTTTGGAAACATGTAGTTAGGTTTTGCTCAAGGAGCCTTTTATGTATAAATACATGTTTTGAGATGTAATCAAGGTTGAAACCCGTGAGAATGAAACTTATCTTGTATTAAGCATTTTCAAATATTAATAGAAATTTTACAGAGTTGAACATAACTTTTCAGAACAAAGATTCTCGTGTTGTTATTTTACAGTCTGTATTTCCTTTTTTCTCATGTGAATGTTATCTCTATTACCTATTTTCATTGTGTTATCTTTCATACTTGAATGAGATTATATTGAGTCAGAATTCATATTTTATGCTTTGGTTCATGGGATTCAAGTATCCATAAATCTTTTCTTCTAAATTTGATATTGGATTCATCTTTATTTGGTGCCCAATGTTAATGGATTGTTCATCTTTCTTCTATTACCACCTGAAAGAAAAAAATGACTGTAAAAGAATAAATATCCCGCCTTTGTGAAAAATCATATTGCCTAGACTCTGATTACCTTTAAAGATTTATGATCATGACTCCATGCCCAATGGTATCCCTGTGTTTCAACCATTAGCACTATTAAATTATCTTTTTAGAAATATTTCTGGCCATTGCATTTATTCGTTGAGAGAGCCCTCTCTGGTAGGAAAGAAGCCAACTTCCCTCCTAAAGATTGGTTTGAAAATTTTACCTTGGAATTATCCTTCCACAACCAAAAGAGAAATTCTGAGTGATAACAACAATGATTGTAATGGTGACAGTGACAATGACAAGTTGATATTCTTACTCATATTAGGGTGGCAGGATGGGGCAAGGACATGAGATCAAAATCTTCTTCAGTTCGGTGCCTAAGAAGTGTGAGTTAGTGCTCACAATGGGGTCGATGCCTCCTTCTAGTTGTTGCTAGAGAAATTAGTGAGTTGGTTCTCACAAGGGGGTTGGTTCCTCCTTCTAGTTGGTGCTAGAAAATTTAGAGAGTTAGTGCTTCCTTTGTGTTGGTGCACATAAAATTGAATGTACTCTTCATATACATAAGAACATCATTTTGTGTTTTTCTCCCATTTCGGTTTCCATGTAAAACCTTTTTTCCACTATGTATGATTTTATGTGATGATGAATGGCATTGCTAATGGTTAATGCTATATGATGTGACTAATGTTTGAAATGGTAAAAAGTGCTCAATATTGATTCATCCTGCCTCTTAGTTATATTGGTGAATATTCCAACAATTAATATCAAATCAAATCAAGGTTCCTTCAGGAACAATTTAACCAATGGAAGGTAGATCCCAACAAGAATAATGGATAGGCACAATGTGCTCTTCATGGAAGTATAGGAAGCTAATAAGAATAATGGGGAAGATTATGAAGAAGAACGATAAGTGAATCTTGAGGCATAATTTCTCACTTCCTTAAGTGATACAAGAAAAGAAAGGAAGAAAAAAAAGTTACTCAAGGAAGAGTTGAGAGAACTAAAGGAAAGTTCTCAAAGCTCTGACAAAAATCCTAAACAAACAAAGAAGATATTTATGGATCTAAAAATTCAGCTGGAATAATACAAGGTGATTGAAGGAACACTCAGAAGAAAACTAGAAGAAAAAAAGAGGATACAGGAAGAGCTAGAAATTGAAATAGTCTCACTCAGAAAGGAATCATGGAAGAAGGACATCTAGCAGAGCTTTGTCAACAACACCAAAATACTGGATGAAATCATTAGCATCCAAAGACCATTCTATGATAAGTCTGGTCTTGGATGAAATCAAAATGATGTTGATAAGGGTTCAAGTTCTATGATGACTGGGAGTGTATTAGAACAAAGAATTTATGTAGATGTTATCAAGGGTTCCAAGCCTCTGAAGGAAGATACACAACAACCACCAACGAAGAAGATTCCAGAAGATCACGTGTTTAGAGGAACATGGAAGCAACCACCAGCAATGAAGAAGACTCAAAATGAAGACCATGATTTAAGACAATCTGCACCAACTAGAAGACCACCCACATAAAGGTACCAAAATAGTTTTCTTGGCTTGTGTTATTCTTGTAATAATTTTGGCATAAGGGTATAAATTGTAGAGCCTATGCATGGGGTAGAAACACATGGAATATAAATGGATATGAAAACTACAAAAATATCTGAGAGAGCCTCAAGAGGATTTTTAACATAAGTTATAATAGATTTGGAGCCATGAATTATGAAACTGAATGTTACAAATGTAACAATTTTGGACACAACCATAAATTGTAGAAGTGGTTTGATAGTGTCTTCAAGGGAAACTACACAGGTTCCAGAACAACAAAGAATTTGGAAAAAGAAGCAAGCAAACTTGTAGGTTGTGGAATGTGAGTTTGCCTTACAAACCCAAAATAGAATAAGTCAATGTTACATTGACAATGGATGCTCAAAGCATATGAAAGGTGAAAAAAATATATTTGTGTCATTAAAGAAAGAAAAGGAAGGGTCTGTCACGTTTGGCAATGACAACTCAACTAAAAGTTTGGGAAAATACACAGTCAGTCTTGGAAACAAATATTCTTTGGAAGAAAATTTCCTACTTGTTGAAAATATGAAGCATTATCTACTAAGTGTCAGCCATATATGTGATCAAGGACATACACTCATATTCAATTAAAAAAAATGTGAAATAAGAAAAAAGGGATAAGGTATACTAGTGGAAACAACAACAAAAACTCCAATAAACATATACATCTTGAATGAAATTGGGAAATAAAGTTGCAATTTGGGAAAGGGAGATGAAATTTGGCTTTGGCACAAGAGAATGGGTCATATAAACTTTGACAATCTTGTCAAGATCAGCAAGAAGAAAGTTGTAAGAGAAATGCCCGAAATTACAAAACCAATCTATACTTTGTGCAAGCATTCTCGACATGGAAAACAAACAAAGGTTGAATTCAAGACAAAGGAATACTCTATATCAAAGCCGCTAGAAATTGTACATACTGATATGTGTCTACCAATGAGGACAAAAGGATTGGATGCTGAGAAATACTTCATGCTACTAATTGATGGCTACGCAATAATGACATGGGTTTGCTTCCTCAAGAAGAAGTTAGAAGCTTTCGAATGTTTCAGGATATTCAAGGAAATGGTTGAAAATGAAACTGATTTGAAAATCAAGAGATTGAGATTAGATAATGGAGGTGAGTTCACTTCAAATGAGTTTTGGGATTTTTGTGAAGAATGTGGAATAAAAAGGGAATTCTCAAAAGCTAGAACACCTCAACAAAATGGAGTTGTTGAAAGGAAAAACATAGCTTTACAAGAAATGGCCAGAACTATGTTGAATGACTCCAAGCGAAGTGACATCTTTTGGCTACAAGCAGTAGATACATCAGTTCATATATTAAACAAAGCACCGCTCAGGAGTAGCAGTGACCATACTCCATATGGGCTATGTAAAGGAAGATCGACCAATGTCAAACACTTCAGAGTGTTTGGAAGCAAATGCCACATAAAAAGGGAAGACAATAAGATTGGAAATTTGACTCATAGGTGGTTGAAGGCATATTTGTTGGGTACTCGTGGAAAAGCAAAGCATATAGATGCTATAATATAAGACTCAACAAGATAATGGAAAGCATGAATGTAAAAATTGATGAAACCAGCTTGCTAAAGACCAAGAAGGAAAGCATAAATTTGAACATATTTGAAGAACATGAAAATGAAGAACTAAAGCAAGAAGAAGAGGAACAACAACAACAACAACAAGAGGAGTGGCCAGAAGCAAAACAAGAAGAAAACAACCAACAAAATTTTCAAACACCCTCTATAATACCTAATAGCTAGGTTTAGAAGAATTATCCACCAGAACAAATCATTGGAGATAGAAATGTTGGAATAGGAACAAGAAGTAGATAGCAAGTACAGTCACTGGAACAAGGACACTTTTCGTTACTATCCATAGTTGAACCAAGCAACTTTGAATAAGCTAGAAATGATGAACATTGGATCAAGGATATGGAACAACTAAATTAGATATAGAAGAATGAGACATGGGAGTTGGTTACAAGACTGAAGAATAAAAATGTGATTGGTACAAAATGGGTTTTCAACAACAAGCTTAATGAATATGGACAGGTAATCAGAAACAAAGCAAGGCTTGTATGCAAAAGATATGCTCAGGTTGAAGGAATAGACTTTGAGTAAATTTTTTTCTCCTGTGTCCATAATGGAAGCAATCAAAATGTTATTGGATTATGCATGCTCCAAAAGGATCAAAGTGTATCATATGGACGTAAAATAAACTTTTCTAAATGGATAATTAGAAGAAGAAGTCTACATATAACAACTAGAAGGATTCCTTCTATTAGAAAATAAAGAGTGTGTTTGTAGTTTAAATAAAGCTTTGTATGGATTAAGCAATCTCCTAGAGCCTGGTACTCAAGATTGGATAGGTACTTACAACAACACATATTCAGAAGGAATTTGAAATGTCTTTACTTGGGGAGTTGACTTTCTTCTTGGGAATCCAGATATTTTAGCTAGACAATGGCATTTTCATTTCCCAACCAAGTACATCAAGGAAATGTCGAAGAATTTCAGAATGAAAGAATATAAACATGTAAGTACCCCTATGGTCATTGGTTGCAAGTTCAGTAAAGATAATGAATCCAAAGAAGTGGATGAAAGAGTCTATGGAACAATGATTGGTAGTCTACTCTATGTGACATTGTCAAGACCAGATGTTGTGCAGGAAATTGGACAAGTTGCAAGATTTCAGGAAGCTCCAAAGGAAACTCATGTTCTAGTCGTGAAAAGGATCTTTAGATATCTTAAAGGAACAACAGACTTTGGACTATGGTATTTGAAAGGAAATGAGTTGACTATGGTTTCCTACACAGATGTAGAATGGGAAAGACGTATTGATGACATAAGAAGTACTAATGGAGCAGCCTTTTACTTAGGTGACTGCTTAGTGGCATGGTTGAGCAAAAAACAATCTTCAGTATATTTACCCATATTAGAAGCAGAATATATTGCAGTAGTAGCGTGTTGTACTCAGGTTCTATGGATGAAGCAAACTTTGCAAGACATACAAGTGAAATATGATGAGCCTATTCCGATACTTTGTGACAACACCAGTGCTATAAATATCTCCAAGAATACAATGGTGCATTCCAAGACAAAACATATTCCTATAAAGTTTCACTTTCTACAGGGAAGGGTCACAAAAAAGAACATCAAGTTGGACTATATTGGGACAAAGGAACATATTGCATATTTATCCATGAAGCCTCTCTCGAGGGGGACCTTTGAGTATCTTCGACAGATATTGGGAGTAATTTCTACTCCAAATTTATCAACATAATATTCAACATAAAAGTAGTTGTGAGCAACACAACAAGAGAACAGGGGAAGAGATATTGTCAAAGGGAGTTATCCTTTTCCATTGATGTTAAAGGGGAGGGGAAGATCAAAATCATGACAACAGAGGGAGCATGATGATAGGGGGAGTATGATGGTTTCCATCAATGAAAAGGGGAGAGAATGTGGAATATGATTATCATTGATGTCTAAATCCAAGTGAAGAAGCCGTGAATCCCCTGAAGGTATAATGATAAGTCCACATTGAAGTGTCTTAAAGGATCCTTGGATCTTGACATAAGTGTATATAACTCCAAAGTGGTCCCCTTATGGCATAGCTACTAATAATCGCCCTCATAGGATGAGATAACATGTGGTTGTGTCCACATGCCCACTTGAGTGGTACACAAATGGATCAATCCCTTAAATTCATTAAAGAAGTTCCCAAAGACTATAATGATGAGAAGTGTGAAGAAGCCCCTACAGACTATGATGATGAGAAGTTGAAGAAGCCCCTAAAGTAATGATCATGTGTCCACATAATCATGATGATGTGAAGAAGTCCCAAAACTCCTTGGTGAAGACATGAAATTGTCAAGAGGACAAGTCAAAGCCCCTTGTTGAAGCCATGAAGTGGTCATCGACCCCTTGAAGAAGCCCCTAAAATGTGGAAGGAAAAATTAATAAATAAAGTTATAGGTTGGCTTTAAGTGTTTTGAAAAGTGACTTAAAAGGTATAAATAGAAGTTGAAACATTTCATTTTTCACATCCAAGCTTATGATCTCTTATGCGCAATTATAAGGAGGACAAGAGGAAAAATGTGAAGGTACAAGAGGAGGATCTTATGAAGAGTTTGAAGGACAATCTAGGGTTTTTCTATTAATTTTTTATCTTGACGAAAACTTGCATAATTTTCTCATACAGTATCAGAATCAAAAACTTATTAACTCAATGGAAAGCTTGTTGTAAGGGCTATGTGATGACATGATCGAGGGTTTCTTTTGTTGAAGGACGTGGATCATGAATAGTGTTTCTATCTTGTCTCTTCATCTTGTGATCTTGGCAAAGGTATGGATCTTGAATACGTATTAGGTTTTCTCTCTTGTTGAATCTTGGTGAAGATATTGCAAATATCATGGTGATATTGGCATAAATTATGGTGATGTTATTTCCATAGATTATTGTGATGTTATTGGCATGGATTATGGTGATGTTATTGGCATGATCTAGGGTTACTCTCTTGGAATAACCTAGGATTTGAAGATGATAATGATGTTAAGGGGTTGAATAAGCAAATAAATGAAGTCTATGGATGATTGTTTATAGGGTTTGATTACATACTTGAGAGGCACCTTTTTGGTCCTATTATTGAAGGTTTTATTGCATATTTGGAGAATAGATTTGAGGCATGTACATGTTGACATAGTGACAGTGACAATGGTTGCGACAGTGACAATGATTGTAACAGTGATAGTGACAGTGACAGTGGCAGTGACAGTGGCAGTGACAGTGATTGTGATAGTGACAGTGACAATGTGAAGACAATGACAGGTTGATACTCTTACTCATATTAGGGTAGCAAGACGGGGCAAGGGATGGAGATTGAAGTCTCCTTCAGGTCGGTTCCTAAGAAGCGTGAGTTGGTTCTCACAAGGGGGTCGACGCCTCCTTCTAGTCAGTGCTAGATAAATTAGTGAGTTGGTGCTCAGGAGGGGGTTGGTTCCTCTTCTAGTTAGTGCTAGAAAATTCAGGGAGTTTGTGCTTCCTTTGTGTTAGTGCACATAAAATTGAATGTACTCTTCATATACATAAGAACAACATTTTGTGGTTTTCTCCTATTTGGGTTTCCATGGAAAAATATCTTGTCCATTGTGTATGATTTTATGTGATGATAAATGGCATTGTTAATGGTCAATTATATATGATGTGATTAATGTTTGAAATGTAAAAAGTGTTCAATACTAATTCAACCCCCCTCTCAGTATTGGTGAATATTCCAACACTCACTACATGTTTTCTTCTAAGCCATAGATATCATGGGATTTCCTTTCTCATAGATTAATCTTAGATCCTTTTCCATCATTTTCACCTAGACCTCCTTCAAAAACTATGCTTCCTTCTTTTCTAGGGAAAATATTATATCTAAAGGCATCCTCCTTACCCTTTTCATTAGGGAATCCAGGATTCTCCTTATCATCACTCAGATTTATAAAGTAATCAGATGAAGAGGGTTCCTTGACAATATTCCCTAAACAATTATGTAGGTTACTCAAAGGGGATTAATGGATAGCCCTAATCCTTGATAGACCCTTTAATAAATCACTTATTACCCAATCATCATGCAAATTGAAATAATTGTTTTCCCAAGAACCAAAAATCAAATTGTGATCATGAGGAGAAATAAATTTAGGGGAGGCATGTTCTTTATTTGCTTACCAGGCTCAAAAGGTGGAAATTCCGAGGCAACCAACTCAATAATATTTGTTGAGTGTATAGGCCAAGACAATGAATCACTAGCAAGGATGGCATACTTAGAAGAAAAACTCTCACTTTTCTAATGGATCACCTTTTCACATCTCTTTCCCTCCTTGGTTTGAGGAGTATGATTTTGATCAATTGCCACTAGTTTTGGTGATGATCAATTTTTGCATTACTATCTGCACATATCTTCTTTGGCCACAACTCATTTCAAACCCATTTTTTTTTCTAATGAGGGAGGTTTCATTCTATTTCCAAATGACCATAGGAGTGGTAGCAAGAAGATCAAAATGACACCCTTCATAATCTAGAATTTGTTCATAATCAACTTCACCCTTTTTAAGAATAAAAATTTATGCAAAACCTTCCCTCATGTCCATTCCTACCAAGATGTTGGAAATGGCCATCAAACCTTTGTCATAGAATGTAATGTCCCTCTTTAAAATTTATTAAAATGGTGAGATTTGCAACTTTTTCCACTTGTTCGACCTTTGACTAGTATTGGGTTCTTGGTCTCCAAATGGCTCCAAATGCTCCCAAATTGTTACAGAAGGTGTATGGATGATATTAGGACATGATTATGAGTTTCATGGATGATTTAGAGTCTTCAAAAGTATTCTGAAACTCTCCTTTAAGTTCTGACCAAAGTAGGGAGTTTGACTAGCAATTTGGGGTTCAAATCCCCCTTGGTTAGATGCTGGAAATGGCTCTCCAAATGCTATGGGGCCCTATCAAATTTCAGAAAAGAATTAGGGGATGTTTAGGGGACATTAATATGGTATCATATGCATCACCATTCAGTTATTTGAGTTTGCTACAACTCTCTCAAATGAGGTACAAAAAGACTAGTTTTGACCTTGGGGGAAATGATAGGCAATCTTCTCCAAATGCTATGAAAATGAACAATATGACTCCAAAGGATTATGGAATGAAAATGAAACTTGTATAATAGGTTATTAAAAGTCCATACATCATTAAATCATCAGTATTTCATTGGTCCATTCGAATACATCCACACATCATTGGAATACATCAACAAAATGGGGAAATTGGCACCATTTGCTCATTAATAATCAGATTTACATATTTACACTTGGAATATAGACTTGAAGCTATTATGAACATGAATAAAAGAGAATTTAAATCATAAAATAAAATAATGGGGCATTAGAAGATCCCCCAAATAGAACAACAGCTCACAAAAGGCGCAATTCCTCAAGGATCATGAATATGATGAGCAAACTTGAAATGGTTGGAGAAACAAACTGAACTAGAAGTGACCATGATATTCCCTGTAGATTGAACCTGAAACATATGAATCCATTAAATCTCCAAATGAAAGTTCTGAATGGCCTTTCCAATTACCAACTAAGATGGGAATCTTTCACCCTCGAAATTGGTGCTAACGCAAGTAGAGTAGCACTCCACTAGCTCTCCTCTCAAATGCAAATTCTGAAAATGATCAAAATCCCTTCTATTACTTGATCCCTGTATTTTATAAACATCCTTAGCCTTCTAAGGTTCCAATTCTATCCATAGACTCCAAGCCAATTCGAATTAGGGAGAGGTTCATGATTTGCCATGTGTCTTCCACTTCCTAGCCTTCCACCTTCCACCAATTCGAGTATGAATCTCTTGAGCTTCTCTAACTCCCATGAGCGCTTCCTTGGAGGATATTTTTAGGTCTAACATGTCATAATGGTCAAATGTCAGCAATCAGGTCTGCAATTTGTCATAGGTGTCATAACATCTTCATCATTGTTGTCATAGAGGTTAGGGAATCTAGCCCAAGTGTCCAATAACTCCTCATTTGACTCTTTCTCTTCCATGGGAGTTACACTTCCATACAAATTAGACCTATGATGCATATTTCCAAGTGTATGATCCTTCCAAATCATCCCAAGAACGTTGGGATTCTTATGGATTCGAATTGACAAGAGGAGGTTTCCATGTGGCATAGAAAATCTAGGTGGGTCCCACACCCTCCATGTGTCTTGATGATCAATTGCCACTTTGATTTTATCTTGTATTTATTTATTTAGCTCTTTTATTAAATATTTATGCCATTCTAATGTCTAAACATAATTTATTAGCTCCTTTATTGCAAATCCCAATGTCTCCATCCAACCTAGGGAACTAGTAGGATTGATGGAATTTTCCTGTGAGGAATTTATTTGAATGGGGACATTACAGTCCTCCCCATCCAAGATTGCTTGTCCTCAAGCAATTTCAGATTTGGATGCTGCAAAATTTGTTCCTCCTCTAATGTGACATCTTCACTTGGGAGATCCTTCCATTGTATGAGTTGACCTTCATCATCCAAAGGAGGAAGTTTTTGTGAAATGACAATTTGATTACCAATAGACTTCTTGAGACATGAAACATGAAATACATTGTGAATTTTACTTCCTTCTGGAAGTTCTAGCTCATATGCTACCTCCCCAACCTTCCAAACTACCTTGTATGGGCTATAGTACCTTAGTTTTAGCTTCTCTGTTCCCTTCTTTTTTAAGGATGTTTGTTTATATGGATGCAACCTCAAATATACCAAATCATTGATTTGAAAGGTCCTTTCTTCCCTATGTTTATCTGCATATTGTTTTTGCTGATTTTGGGCCACTTGCAAGTTGTCTTTCAAAAGATTTAAAATTTCTTGTCTCTCTTCCACCCAATCTTTAGCTTTTGGGGCTCTACTATCACCAAATATATTCTCAACAAAGGTGAGTGCTTCATAACCATATAATGCTTTGAAAGGAGACATTCCTATTGACATATGAAAAGTGGTGTTGTAGCAAAACTCACCCAAGTGTAGCCATTTTACCCATGCTTTTTGATGCTCTCCCACATAGTTCCTTAGGTACCCTTCCAACCATTTATTCACTCTCTCTATTTGGACATCACTTTTTGGATGATAGCTTGTGCTTGGATTCAATTGATTTCCCACCAATATGAAAATTTCTTTCCAAAAAGCACCCATGAATCTACTATCTATATCACTTACAATGCTCTTGGGGAGCCCATGCAATCTGAAGATTTCTTTAAAAAAAACATCAGCCACTTGTGTAGCACTAAAAGATGATGTAACAACAAATAAATGAGCAAATTTGGTCAGCCTATCCACTACCACATATATTCAATCATTTCCCAAATATTTGGGCAAACCTGTGATGAAGTCCATTGAGATACTCTCCCATTTTTGTTCTGAAATGAGCAATGGTTGCAATAAACCAGCTGGGCATGTGAGTTCAGATTTGTTTTGCTAACATACCTTACATTCATTTAAATATTTGAGGACATCTTCCTTCAAGGCTCTCCAAAAAAACCTTTTCCTTAATTTCCTATAAGTTTTGAAGATCCACGGATGGCCAACTAGTGGGGAATCATGTGCTTCTTGAAAAATATTGTACTTGAGTTTTGAATTTTGAACCAAATAAATTCTTCCCTTATAATATATCAACCCATTCAAAATCTTGTAGTTATCATCCCCTTTGACCCCATCTAACACATCACAAGCAAAACTATCTTTGGCATATTCAACCATTAGCATGTTTTTTCAATCTTTTGCAATGTCCATGAGAGAAAAGGAAGGTCTTCTAGATAATGCATCTGCTACAATGTTATTCTTCCCTTTTACATATTCAATATCAAAATCAAAGGCTAGGATCTTGCTTACCCACTTTTGTTGCCTTTCATTAAGATCCTTTTGGGTGAGGAAGTGTTTTAGAATATTGTGATCGGTTTTCACCACAAACTTGTTTCCCACCAAGTATTGTCTAAACTTGGCCAAGGCATGCATGATGGCCAAAATTTCTTTGTCATAGATGGAGCAAAGCTTCTCATGTGGCTGTAAATTTCTGCTCTCAAAGGCTATAGGGTGTTGATTTTTCTTTAGGACAACCCCTATCCCTTCACCTGAAGCATCACATTCCACAAGAAAAGGTTTAGTAAAATCAGGTAATGCAAGTATTACACAACTACTCATTACCTCTTTCATTTTTTGGAAGGTTTTTTCAACCTCTTCATCCCACTTGAAAGCATCTTTCTTTGTCAAATCAGTGAGTGGAGAAGTCAATTTGTAGAACCCTTTAACAAACTTCCTATAATAGGTGCATATTCCAATGAAGCCTCTTAATTCTGTGATGTTTTTTGGTGATGGCCATTCAAGGATAGCCCTTATTTTTTCCATGTTCACTTTCACTCCTTCTTGTCCAATAATGTACCCAAGATATAAAATTTCCTTCATCCCAAATTCACATTTAAACATCATTGCAAACAAGGACCGTTCTTGCAAAATTTTCAACACAACCTCTAAATGATGCAAATGCTCTTCCCAAGTTTTGCTATAAATGAGAATATCATCAAATACCAAAACAAACTTTCTAAGCTGCTTGCAAAATATCCTATGCATGCATGCTTGGAATGTGGCTGGAGCATTAGTTAATCCAAAAGGCATAACAAGAAACTCAAAGTGGCCATAGTGACATCTAAAAGCAGTCTTTTGCACATCTTCTTCCTTCATTCGAATTTGATGGTAACCTGATCTAAGATAAATTTTGGAGAAATATTTTGCCCCACATAGCTCATCAATTATAGGAATAGAATACCTATTCTTGATTTTCTTCTTGTTCAAAGCTCTAAAGTCTATGCACATCCTTAAGGTTCCATCTTTTTTCTTCACCAACACTACTGAAGACTCATAAGGGCTAGAGCTTGGTCTAATGAGTCCCAACTCTAAGAGTTCTTGGATGGCCTTTTCAATTTCATCTCTGAATTTTTTTGGATATCTATAGGGTGGTATTTGGATGGGTGAAGTACCCTCCTCCAAAACAATGTTGTGCTCACCCCCCCTATCAGGTGGTCTACCATGTGGAAGGTCTCCAAAAACATTTTCATACTTTTGTAGTAGTTTCTCTATCTCCTTTGGGTGTTCAAAAACCTTTATGTTTGGCTTGGGAGAGGTGATGAAAGATTCAGCAGCCCATTCTATGTCTCCATTCCTCAATATGGATCTCATACTGTGGGAGGTCACTCCTTGATTCAGATAGGTGTGCTGCCCCCTCACAACCCTTAGTATTCCTTCCGAATCTTGGAATTTCATTTCAGGAATTTGATAGTTAACTGTATGCTCCCATAGAGAGTACAACCATTGCACTCCCAAAACTGCATTGGTATCAGCAACATCAACCACATAAAAGCTATCAGAAAAAGTGTAATTACCTATGGTGATTTGCAGCTTTGGAACCCATGTTTTGCACTCCATAGTGTTGTGTCCTGGAATGACAACTGTGAAGCCATCGAATGGTTCAGTAGGGATATTGCTTCACTCCACCATGTCTGCATCAATGAAATTATGTGTGGCTCCTCCATCTACCAAAACCAAGGCCCTTTGTTCTAGTACCACACCCTTGCATCGAATAGTGTGATAACGAGGCACTGCTGAAAGTATTGCCATCCTTGCTTTGTCAGGTGAAGGATGAATTTATTCTTGTTTCCCTTCTTATGATGTATCATATCCCTCTTCTTGATCTGAAATATGTCCTTCTTCCTCCATACCCCCTTCATACTCATCATTATCAGAAAATACTTCAATGTATTGAGCTTTTCCCTTAGTACATTTATGCTCAGGTGCCCATGGTTGAAAGCACGTGTAGCATAATTTTTTTCTTCTAAGTTATTCCATGTTTAGTCCCTCTTTATTATTCTTTTCAAATGCATCTCTTTGCCAAGGCTTCTTGTCAAATCTGAATTTGGAAGGGAAGTTAGGCTTGGTTGGAAACCTTGTCCTAGGTAACACATTTTGTAGATCCCTTGTCAAGTTCATGGCATCCTTCAATGAATTTGGTTTGTGGGCCTTAACTAAACCTTTTAAGGGTAAGCCAAACCTTCAGTAAAGAGTAATACTAACCTCCCCATAGATATATCAGCCACCTTAACTGATAATCTTTGGAATTCCAACATATATTCAGCAGGGATTCCAACTTGCTTCAATTGGGCTAGTTCTTTGAAAGGCAATTCTTGGTCTTTGTGCTCAAATATTTCTAATACCCTGTCAACAAATTCTCCATATGTTTTAACCCGATCATGTCCCAAATTTTTAAGAACATGGAACCACCAATCATTCACTTCTCCATTAAGATGCAAAATGGCCATTTTCAAAGCATCCTCTTCCACTATTGGATTCAATTGAAAATACACATCTAGTTTTTGTACCCAAGTATGTGCAGAACTTTGAGATGAGCTATCAAAGGTGGGAAGTGGCATTTTACTTATTGCATAATTAAATTCTCTATTTTGAAATGGAATCTTATTACCTTCCTTCATCTTGATCTTGTTTGAGACAATGAGGTATTGATCAAATGGTAAGGTGTTTCTGCAATCTTCACTCAAATTTTGCCATTCGATTAGAAGTTCTTGCACATCAATTGGAGTATTAATATTTGCTTTGGAATCAAGAAATTTAGGTGTGGTAGACCTTGCTGCACTCTGAAATTCATTAGCTCTATTATGGGGTCATGTGCTTGAGAAAATATGCTCACCCATTACCTTCTTTTCCTCATGATGAGAACTACTGCTGCCTCCTATTATTCCTTTGCTCCCAAGTTGGCTAGCCAACAATCCGAATCCTTTCATTATTTGCTTGGTCATGTATTCAAAGAGGGGCTTCATGAGTTTCCTATACTCCTCACTATCATCTGAGGTTCCCTTTCATCCCTAGTCATAGTTTCCTAAAAAAATTGCTCTTCTTTTCCTACATTTTCCTCTTCAACAAAAGCACTTTTGGTTTCAATATCTAATGGTGGTCCCTGAATTATGGTCCTCATGAATATCAAACCACATCAGTTGCCAAGATCATACTCTGATACCACTTGTAATGTCCCTTTTTGAAATTGATTAAAATGGTGAAGTTTTCAACTTTTTCCACTAGTTCGACCTTTGACTAGTATTGGGTTCTTGGTCTCCAAATGGCTCCAAATGCTCCCAAATTGTTACAGAAGGTGTATGGATGATATTAGGACATTATTATGAAGTTAATAGATTATTTAGAGCCTTCAAAAGACTTCTGAAGCTCTCCTTTAAGTTCTTTCCAAAGTAGGGAGTTTGACTAGCAATTTGGGGTTCAAATCCCCCTTGGGTAGATGCTGGAAATGGCTCTCCAAATGCTATGGGAACCTCTCGAATTTCAGAACACAAGTAGGGGATGTTTAGGGGATATTAATATGGTCTCAGATGCAGCACCATTCAGTTATTTGAGTCTGCTACAACTCTCTCAAATCAGGTACAAAAAGACTAGTTTCGACCTTGGGGGAAATGATA
Source organism: Larix kaempferi (assembly GCA_027924585.1). Taxonomy (NCBI): domain Eukaryota; kingdom Viridiplantae; phylum Streptophyta; class Pinopsida; order Pinales; family Pinaceae; genus Larix; species Larix kaempferi. The sequence continues at coordinate 3,951,682 of BSBM01000222.1, forward strand.
GGCAATCTTCTCCAAATGCTATGAAAATGAACAATATGACTCCAAAGGATTATGCACTGAACATGAAACTTGTATAACAGGTTATTAATAGTCCATACATCATTAAATCATCAGTATTTCACTGGTCCATTCGAATACATCCACACATCATTGGCATACATCAACATAGTGGGGAAATTGGTACCGTTTGCTCATTAATAATCAGATTTACATATTTCAACTTGGAATATCGAGTTGAAGCTATTCTGAACATGAAGAAAAGATCATTTAAATTAGAAGATAAAATAATGGGGCATTAGAATATCCCCCAAAGAGAAAAACAACTCACCAAAGGCGCAATTCCTCAAGGATCATGAATATGCTGAGCAAACTTGAAATGGTTGGAGAAACAAGCTAAACTAGAAGTGACCACAAGCTGCCCTATAGCTTGAAACTGCAACATATGACTCCATTAAAGCTCCAAATTAAAGGTATGAATGGCCTTTCCAATTACCAAATAGGATGGGAATCTTTCACCCTCGAAATTGGTGCTAACGCAAGTAGAGTAGCACTCCACTAGCTCTCCTCTCAAATGCAAATTCCGAAAATGATCAAAATCCCTTCTCTTACTTGATCCCTGTATTTTATAAACATCCTTAGCCTTCTAAGGTTCCAATTCCATCCATAGAATCCAAGCCAATTCGAATTAGGGAGAGGTTCATGATTTGCCATGTGTCTTCCACTTCCTAGCCTTCCACCTTCCACCAATTCGAGTAGGAATCTCTTGAGATTCTCTAACTCCCATGAGCGCTTCCTTGGAGGCTATTTTTAGGTTTGACATGTCATAATGGTCAAATGTCAGCAATCAGGTCTACAATTTGTCATAGGTGTCATAGCATCTTCATCATTGTTGTCATAGAGGTTAGGGAATCTAGCCCAAGTGTCCAATAACTCCTCATTTGACTCTTCCTCTTCCATGAGAGTTACACTTCCATGCCAATTCGACCTATGATGCATATTTCCAAGTGTATGAGCCTTCCAACTCATCCCAAGAACGTTGGGCTTCTTATGGATTCAAATTGACAAGAGGAGGTTGCCATGTGGCATAGAAAATCTAGCTTGTGTGGGTCCCACACCCTCCATGTGTCTTCATGATCAATTGCCACTTTGATTTTATCTTGTATTTATTTATTTAGCTCCTTTATTAAATATTTATGCCATTCTAATGTCTAAACATCATTTATTAGTTCCCTTATTGCAAATCCCAATGTCTCCATCCAACCTAGGGAACTAGTAGGATTGATGGAATTTTCTTGTCAGGAATTTAATTGAATGGGGACATTACATAGAATGAGAGGGTTGCTTCATAGAAATGCCTAAGAGAATTCTCTATTTCATGAAAATCTTCCATGGAACATAAATCAATCAGAAGGCCGAAGAGTTTGACCCAAACCGATGTGATGTGAACCTTCTCTTATTTGGCGTCAAAAAATGGATTCCACTTCTTGAGGGTCAAGCCCAATTTCCAACACAAGTCTAACACCTTCACTACATCTATCACCAAATGGAAGATAAGTGCCAACCAACCCCTAATTAGGGTGTAAAGAGCAGAGTGTAGCCCACAAAGAGTTATGTATTCATTGTAACCGAATTGTTGAGAGTCCTTTACCCTAAATGCCTTCCATGAAATCAACCTTCAAGCTCCATTTTAGACATGGCTACGACTTCATTCATTCTAACTTCCTCCCCAAGAACAAGATTTAATAGACCACACCGTTTCTTTACATAGTTTTTTCTTTTCCAATTCCTTCTAGACCCAATCTCCGTTGAAGGGACTACATGAGCCCCACTTCCTTTGCATAGGTGAATATCACTAGAGGGAGGATCCCTAATGCTACCAGACATAGTTTCCTTACTTGCACCATACATGGTCTCCAAATCCAACAAGGAACTTATAAATCCAATGACTCATTAGATCTAAAAGATTGTAAATTGCCATTTGAAAACAAACTATTCAATTTCTTGGACTCTACAATTGGTTAGAAAGAGAAGAAGGCTCTAAGAACAAAAAAAGATCAGATTCATTATTTCCATTGGGTAAGTGCAATTGTCTAGATCTATTGCTAGGACCAAGTACAACATATCTTTTTGCCATTGTTTTTTATTGTAGATCGGGTATGCTTTGCTTGTGGCTCATGATCCATTCAATGAGTTGTCAAACCCTAACTTCACACCAACAAACAATTTTTTTACCACTTTTTCCAAAAATCAATAGTATTTTCTTTCAATAGACTTGCCAAAAAAAATTTCTTTCAATAGACTTGCAAAAAAAAATCAAAACCTGGTGAAATCTTCAAAAAGTTTTTACCACTTTTTCCAAAAAAATCAATAGTATCTTCTTTCAATAAATTTGAAAAAAAAATCAAATATAGTGAAGTCTTCAAAGGGTTGGACTAGGAAATATATCCACTAGAGGAGATGCCCAAAGACATCAATTTAACCTTTGGTATTAACAACCAAACAACAATTACAAAACAACATCTTCGTCTTTATAAAACTTATCAGATTCAATTAATGTATAATATAAACTTCTATAACTGTCAAAAATTAAATTTAATCGTTAACATATTCACGATTTAATTCACGGTTTAGTGTCAATCACTGCACCATACCCTCACTGAAAAGCCATAGATCCGGTTTATGATATAAATGGAATATTGCAGTTGCCTTGGAGTGATGGTTCGACTGAAAGCCCGGTCCTATTAAATCATGAAACAAGGGCAGAGCAACTGATAATATCAATTCAATTCACTGTATTTTATGGAGCGTTGGAATGGAATACTCAACGCATCCTCCTCCCATGGCACGGTCTGCAGAGTGGCCGTATCTCTCTGTTGTTCTCCATCTTTTGCAACCAGACTTGCTGTAAGTCCCTTGCTTCATTACCACAGTTCATATTTCTTTCTCTGGATATGCAATTCAGGATAATGACTATTCGATTTATAACTATCAGACGCCTTCCAAAAATGCAATATTGTTTATGGGCGACCGAGTTGAAGGCACGGGAAATGCAGTGATTGATAGACTGTCTGATTTGGAAGTGGTGGCGTCCATTCTGGTGTCCAAACTGGGGTCAAAAACAAATGCCTGGGTGGTGGAGGCACCCACTTTCGTTGGGCCTTTTGCTGTTTTCAAGGACTTCTTGTCTGCCACTAAACGAACAGGGGAGCCCACCTGTTATAACCCACAAGGATTCCCGGCTGCAGCCTCCACAACATCAATTCTGGTCGATTGCCTCCAACAGGTAATATTAGATTCTGGTTTTTGATAGCCATGTTTTTAGTTTTCACTATAACATTGAATTTGGTCTTTTAGTTTGTGAGCTGGCAATTATCAAAGGCTCAAGCGGAACGCCATGCTTGTTAGATACCGACGTTCTGACATGGTGGTCTGCACTGGGCAAAGATCGAATAGTTTCATTCATATATGTTGTCATAATCTGGGACTCTCCAAATTACTCTTCCCGAAAGGATCTACCAAAGCCACTTGAAGCAACTTGAACAATACAATCTCACTAGTCCATTCCATATAGGTGCTGGCTCAAAAAGAACATTAACGAAAGCTTGGGTGGAGGATCACCAAGATATTGAACCCTGTTCTCACACTAGATGTGTCCATAGGTTTTGAACCTAACCCTAGATGCCCAAAATTTGTTAGGGTTAAAATTCTAGAAAGCAACTCATAACTTGAAAGATTGCAAGGAATGATCATCTTTATTGTAAAATAGAAAATTTGTATTGATACTACCATTATCTTGACAAGCAAGACTCTTGTTTGTTTTCAGTCGAAGGACAACATATTACAGGCAAAAGCTGTTCTATGATTGTTAAAATGGCTTTCAAAAGGCATCGAAGTCATCAAAGTCAGTCTTTGATTTAGCTTTTGTTCTACCCATTTGGCTTGTTCTCAATTTTTTTTTGTTGGAAGTGCTTTGGAGAAACACATGTTAATGGGTTGCACCCTGCATAAAACACATTCCCTTCAACTTATGAGCCAGGCCTAAAGGATAATTATTCTTTGTAAAAATCAGTGTTCCTGCGCCCCCGGGACATGGGGGCGCCTGGGAAATGTTTTCCCACATCCCCAGTTTGGTGAAACGTGGGGAAAAGCATGGTGAGACGTTTCGCAAAAGGGGGGACGTCTGGCCGCCCCCTCCTGAAAAAGTAAAAGTGACATTCTCCTTTTCTTTCATTTTCTATCCTTTTACTTAAAGTTTTAACATCACCTTTAATTGTTTCAGGATGTTTGAGTGTGGTTCCAGCCTCATCAGACTTCATATGCAAAAAGTATAATTTTAGATCCCATTCAGAATTCAATAAGCTTAATAGTATTCAGGATTTGAGGATTTCAACATTTCCATTGGATTCTATCATGTACGAGGGTATGAGATTGGCATTTAATCAAGCACATCAACCCCTCTATGTACCTTGATGTTGGTGGTGCTAATTATTGAACTCCTCTATCACGACCTTAATAAAAATGTACCCTTAACTCGAGCAAAATAATTTATTAAGCATGGGAAGCTTTTTGAATTTTCTACCTTATTTTAAAGCTTGGATAGGAGATTTCATCAAAATTGTAGGGTGTTGACTAATGTCGTTGGAGGATCAACTTCGAGATTCGAGGTAGAGGCAAGGGCTAGAGCCTAAAGGAGGGGGGAAAATGTGCTATTGATGAATAGGATCCCAATATGTGAAATTCAAATACTGAAATATGATAAATCTTATCGACGATCGTGTTTACATTGCACAATGATGAATTTAGTATTTAGTATTGAAATAGTGATGGGATGAAGCATTGTTATGTTAATATGTTGGGATTTATATATTTTGAATAATTTTGGAGACGAGGCTCCCTATGTTAGGGACCTTGTCGTCCCCCCGTCCCCCATGGATTTTCCTAAAATTTGGGGGTGGTATTTGCACGTCCCCATGTGCGTTTCCCTGCTTCTGCACTCCCACATCTTGTAAACTTGGTGGAACATTGGTAAAAATTAGCTTGGACTTGCACCTTGCCTTACGCCTCTTAAACTCATGACATTTAGGTGGGTTTGAATTGTGAGAGAATAGCAAGAATGGATCTTGGTGGACAACTTAATATTCTATCAACCTCACCAGTGAACAAATTCCTTATCGGTGGCATACACACACTTTAAGCACATGAGAAGAGACTAGAATTAACAATGTGACTATCCATGCAAGTGCAGCTCATTGTAGACCACCAAGTTGTACTTCAAGGAACAAAAAACTGAAGACCATTCTTATCCTCCTTCCTGCACTTCCCTCTAATTATAGCTCATCTATGGTTGTAGAGTTACACTAAAAGTAGTGTTGTAAAAATCAGTCAACTCGGACTTGGACTCAACCAAGTTGACCGATGGCCTTATTGACTTGTCCATTAAACTAGTTTAGGTGACTGGTTTGGTATGGAATTTGTTGAGTCAATGTCTGACTTGATTGTTTTGATACCAAACCAACCAACTTGGTCGAGTCAATATGGGACCAGACAAGCCGCACATGTGACACTTAATTCACTTTTTTTTTGAAAAATTGAACTAAAAACCTAAACCATAAGATTCTAAACCTGCTTCATTGCCGAGTCAACCTACTTTATAGGACTCCCATAAATTGTAGCACTATTTTGTGGTAAAAATAAACTTGCTTGACAGTGACACAAGATAACTTGAGTCTTGGAATGATAATATAAAATTCTTAAGTAAACCCTTTTACTTAAATTTTTTATATTATCATTAATCGTGTCAGGGTGGTTGAGCGGTGTTCCAACCTCATTGGACCTCATATGATGAAAATAGAATTTCACATCCCATCCAAAATTTCTGCATAGTTAGCAATTTTCAGAATTCCAGTTAACTGAACTGCACTGAATAGAAGACATGTCCACTAAACCATCAAAAGATGCCAAATGTCACCCTACTCTTTGACTACATGCCACCTGTGAAATATAGACCCATTAAAAATAGACATGCGAGAGGATGGTCTTGTAGCACAAGCCGAGGATCCCATTTCCAACAATGTTGATAGGTTTCCTGATTGATCATGTTGATTCGTGATGTGTAGTAGGCTAGTACCTTGTAGCACATTGTGTTTTGATTCTAGAGGCCATTTAAAGCTTTGTTGATTATGTATTTTGTTTCACATATGTATTGCACTTGGTGCCATTTTAATATATTCACCTTACATGATATATACATGAGTAGACTTTGCATATTTTGTCTCTAATGGTTTGGAATCTTTAAAATATATATATATATATATATATATATATTTTTTTTTTTTTCCGTTAAAATTTTAATATTTTTTGTATTTTTTAGTAAACCGAATCATTAAATTCAAACCGATTCAAGTCATGGCCAAGTCCAAGTTTGAGTTTTAAAATATTCCTAATAAGTAGTCATAGTGATTGACAATGGTAAGATGAGGGGTGTTGCTGCCTAGCTCCGCACTTGAATGTGAGAAAAATATCAACTCACTGAGAGCGGCCTTGGGGATGTTGCCGCCTGGTTCCACACTTGGGAAAATGCAACAGAAGTCTTCAAGCTGCTGGTGTGGCCCTGGGGGCAAGTCAGAGTCAAGTGCTGTCACCTGAAACTCGACTCCTCCGTCTAGGCTTTCCTAGCGAAGCCAAGGGCGGTGGACCCTAAAAGTGAAAATAAGCTATGGTGTCTAATCTACGAAAAACAAAGCATCTAATCTCGGAGTTAGAATATTTTTGGCAAACCAAGACAATGCAGCATATATATGTGTAAAGCAAATATCATTCATCATCATTTCATCCATCATTATCATTGTCATTTAAAACATTCATCATCAATTTGAAATATAACAAGATAAACTAGTGCCTATAAATGGAGTCAAAAGATGCTTGAACTGAAAACAAAATGTTGTGCGATTGTTCTTGGTTTATTTTATTTTTTAATGTGGTAATGATCTTTTTATTAAAAGCTGGTGGATTCCCGATATACACAAAGGTATGGGGAATATGTCCGGAATTCAGCTGTGTGGTTTCTCACTCAGACAGGTGGGCTGGATTGGAGTCTCAAGGAGGTGTTCAGATACTATACCAACGAGGGCAAGCCTAACGGTTTCCAAGAGGTCACTACCCAGTGTTATCCCACGTCCTTTGAAAAATTTGCCCACAACAGAAGAATGCTCGCTTTGTGCCGGATTTTCACAAGTAGGTTTGTTTATTGGGTGTGTTAAAACCTATTACTAGTCATCTTCCCCTTTCTGATGTGTACCAACATGTTCAGACTAAGCTGCAGTTGGCCACAGAGCATACGGGAGAAGACCTTGGAAATTTTAAGTTTTTAGGAACAAATATTTTATCTTTTTTTTAGAGCCCCAAGAGTCTCTTTTCGGGCTAGTACTCGGGCACGCCCTTATCCTGAAACCTTACTTCGGGAAAGCAAGGGGGTGTTTGAGATTGTAAAAAAAAATGAGAAAATCTAAGTCCTGAGTGAACTCGTGGCCCACCAATGGAATGGACCAACGAGGTAAATTTTAGTCCTAGTTAATTTGATTTAATGCTGAAATAAAAGAAATAAATCTAATCTAACAATCACGCCATAAAAAAAGAGACGACACAGACAATCACGCCATAAAAAAAGAGACGACACAGACCACCCCTGGGGTGATGGGGTGTGGGCGCTGGCTAGCCCACTTGCTCTCGTTTAATTTTCTTTACAATGAGATAGAGAAATGCCCCAGTCTCTTTAAAATGAATTGGTGGCTTACAATACTGAAGAGAAAAGTAACCGGTTTGAAAAAATTTAAGTTTTGGGTACTTCGGATGGCCTGGATCTTCGATTTTTGGCCAGCAATTCCTCTTATCTGTTCGTCTTCTGCTTCAAACCAGCAAGCAAACTTTAGTGTAAGATGCCCAAAAACACTTTAAGAGTGTCTTTGGAACACCTCCTAAAAACCCAAAAAAAACTAAGTCTAAAACTAGTTAAAAAATGCAAGAAATTAACCAAGTAAGACAAGCAGTGAGGCTTGTTTACTTGGGATCTTTGCAAGCTTTATGAGCTGCAAATTATATGCTCTTGGACAGTCAAATAAAACCTTTTAAAATCATAAAATACTACTTGTTCAAGTTATTTAAAATATGCAACAAAAAAAATCTAACTTTGACAAGAAGTAGGCTAGTGCTAGATCTAGATAAGATTTAACTTCGAAAATATATAAGATCTAACATATAAATCAGATCTACTTAAGGTATTAAAAGGGAAAAAAGATTTGAGATTTGCAAACCAAAGTAACCGAAAAGTTTTGTAGAATTTTTAAAATTTGCTGAGAAGGATGAAGGAAGCAGAATGGCCCTTGAAATTGGAGACTTTGAAGGCTTGGAAGTGGGACACCGAGGGTAAAATCTACCAAAGCATGCATAGGTGAGAAGAGTGACAGCAAACAAGCTATCTTTTCTTCAACCTGCCAACTTGTAGCTAACAAAAACACTTACAAAGCACCCATCAACTAGAAATGCATAAGGTCAGAAATCAAAATAACATGTTCATAAACAAATGATACATATACATTTCAGATCTTTAACCATATGACAAATAGAAAAACTAATCAAAACAAACAAGATTGATTAATTATCCTCACAAAATCGTTACTAATCCTTCGAGCAAGCTAGTTGATGGCTGAAGATTTACTTGCACATAAATTGTTTTAGCTACAAATCACCTCATACAAAGAGATCATGAAACCACTCACAAGGCACACCACATATGGACCTCCAATGTCTTTTTATTCATAAACCAAAATAGCATAAGCTTACAACAAAAATCTGCTCATTCTTCAACTAGAAGACAATAGAGAGAGAGCTCTCCAATTTATAGAGAAACTAAGAGAGGGAGGGCGCACTTGTGGAGGAGAGGAGTTGGGAAATGAGTGGCCAAAATGGTGGAGCGAATGGGGCTGCCCCTCCCATTATCCCAACTGCTAAAACGTAGCACAATATGTGCTAACACAACAGCATTAAACATGCTGCACAATCCATGATTCGTGGGCACCCTTTCTCACCAAATGCACCCATGCTTGAGGAGAATGCGCCTAGCTCCTTGTGGGGAGTTAATCCCATGGATTGGGATGCCCATATGTCTGAAAAATCAGCCCAACACGCTCCTAAAATGATGTTGAAGTAAATCTGCCCCTTAACTCCCCCAAAAATGGAAATATTTTTAAAGTCATTTTTGATTTTTTTGATTTTTTCATGACTTTTTCATCTTTTTTGACTTTTTTGAGCATAAGTGAAAAATTATTGACCCAAACATTATAAAAAGTGGGTTTAGGGGTAAGGTGGGTGCTTTGAGTTGGAAAACGAGCACCCCCAAGGCAAAAAAGACCCCTAGATGACACTTCTATGCCATTTACAAATTTTTTAATTGAACCATTAAAAAATGGCCCAATTACGAAAAAAATACTTTTCGCCGAAAAATTAAAAACAACCTAGGGGGACTTAGCACATGTCCACATGACTCAAAAATAATGTCTAGCATGTTCATATACATTGACCCATGGACTTTAATAATCCCCTAAGGCCCGTTAACCTCACCAAGCATTCCAGCTTTGGAGGAGCAGGAGAAAAACCCCAAAATTATGTTATGCACTAATGCAAGACATAATTAATAGGTGAAAAAACTCCTTGAAATACCTAACTTAGTCAAAAAGTCCTAGGGAACCAAGTCCTTTACAAAACACCATGCTAGTACATTTATTACAAACCTCGCAGGGCCATGGACATGTGGTAACAAAATAAAAAAAGGGGCCCTCAAAAAGGCCTGATGGTCATCATATCATCAAAAATGAACATTGACATGTTCAAATTTGCCTACTCGCTTGATAATCCAACCAAGTACAACTTAGTTGGCAACAGGGGGCAAGTCAATGAGTTGGGTGCAAGTGCAACTGTCACCACAACACTCAACTCTGTAAATTTTCAATGCTCTGAAATACTCTGACCCCAACCCGATTTCAAGTTTCAATAAATCATTGTTTAATGCCCGAACCCAATTTTACTGCCCCGAGAAAATATATAAGCATAAACAAATTTATAACTAGAAACACATGAAGTCTTTTACTCTTTTCCCATCAGCAATAATCACACACACATAAATAATTGACAAAGAGATTTTTGGTCAATATGACCCTGGAAAAACCCTTGTGGGAAAACTAGTGAGAGAGAGAAGTTATTTTATTATCTCAAGCATATTTACATTGTACAATGAAGTACAACAAAATTTCTTCCAACAAATATACAGACTTATATCTTTGAACCTCCTGCCTCGAAGTTCATGCATGATCTCAGCTATATGTCTCGAGATTTGTGCCCCTCTCTTCTGTTGGATGTCTTGGGATTTTTGCCCCTCTCTGTTTGCTCTCTGACGTGGGATCCACGCCCCTCTGCTGTTGGATCACCTCTGAGTAATTCACCCTCTCTCTCTGTCTGATGAACTCAATCTCTGAATTCGCCATCGTCTAGTGAAGTGTGCCCTCACTCTCTGAAATGCACCCTCTCTGTCTGTCTACTCACTCTTTGAGTCTCATAGCTTCTCGATCTTGTTATTGTGTACTCACCTTTACCCCCCAGACTCCCTTTAAGAACACTTCAATGTCTTTTAGGGTTCCAAATCCCTAATTTATTTTCCATGCAAAAGTTACACTTCCGCATTAATAAAAATCTCTTTTATCAAATATGAAGTAAGGGTAAGGTTTGGACACTTGTCATTGTTAACCTTTTCAACACTCCCTCTCAACGAGGAAAGTGTTCTTCACTACTCCCATCTTGTCCCTAAAATAAACAAACTTTCTCTTCACCAATGACTTCGTGAGAATGTCTGCTACCTACTCATCTGTAGACACATATCGAAGCTCAACTGCCCCCCTCTAAGCATGATGTCGGATGAAATGGTATTTGATCTCAATATGTTTCGACTGGTCGTGAAATACTAGATTCTCCATGAGTTTTATGCAACTTTGATTGTCACAATAAATCATAGTTGGCCTTAACTATTGATCAAATAAGCTTACTAGCATCTTGCAAAGCCAAATAACCTCACAACTAACCAGACTAGCTGCCATGTATTCTACCTCTGCAGAATTCAGTGCCACTGAATTTTGTTTCCTGCTAAGCGATGACACAACTGTCGAACCCAAGCTGAAACAACACTCAGAGGTGCTTTTCTTGTCCACTGCACTACCTACCTAGTCAGAATCTGTATAGCCAATCAACTATACTCCATCCCCTCTCTCATAGTTTAGTCCATAATCCATTGTACCTCTAAGATACCTGAGCACGTGCATTGTTGCCACCGAGTGCACTCTCCTGGGCTCCACCATAAACTGACTCAATTTATTGACAACATAGCACAGATCTGGCCTAGTGTTGACCATAAACATCAACGATCCAATAAGATGACAGTACGTAGTGGGATCAACCAACTCACTTTAGAAGCTACCAACTTCTACCAGTTGGTTGTCATAGGTGTGGCCATAGGCCTATAGTCCTCCATTTGAAATCTCTTTAGAATGTCAACTGCGTATCTGCGTTGTTCTAGAAAGATATGCCCATCCTCCTGCCAAACCTCCATACCCAAGAAGTAATGCATCGGAATATGTCTTTCATCTCAAACTCTGAAGCAAGATCACTCTTACAACTAGCTATGAGTTTCTCTGCTCCTATAATAAACAAATCATCCACATATAGTACCAGAATGAGTGGATCCTCACCAATCATAATGAAGTAGAGGTTGGGATCAACCTTACTCTTCTGGAAACCCATTTGCTGCAAGTAAGTATCTATCCTCGAATACCAAGCTCTCGGAGCTTGCTTTAGTCCATACAGTTTCTTTCTCATTTTGCATACATGAGAATCTCTCCCATGCATCTCAAATCCCTCTGGCTGCTCTATGTACACCTCCTCCTATATGAATCCATTTAGAAATGTTGTCTTCACATCCATCTGGTGGATCTTCCAACCTATCTTTGTAGTAATGGAGATCACTACTTTGATTGAAGTATACCGAGCAACTGCAGTGAAGGTCTCATCATAGTCAACTCCCTCTACCTATGAGAACCCCCTCGCCACAAACCGAGCCTTGTACTTCTCAATGCTTCCATTTGCATCATACTTTATCTTGTAGAGCCACTTAGAAGTCACTACTAACTTCCCCTCAGGTCTCGGCACAACCTCCCAGACATCATTCTTCATGATGGAAGTGTTATCACACCATAGTAGCAGGGCTACTATGCTTGCTTAGCAGATATCTGCACATTCCAGAGTTTCCATTATTCAGAGCTTGGCTATGATGATTGTATATTTTGAGATCACTCATGATCAGAGCAGTGCATTATTCAGACTTATGTTAAACCTTGTGTCAAGGCTGAGCCTTGAGAGTTCAGATTTGATGACCGATGTGACCCTTTATCCCATACAGTTTCAGTTCAGTGCTTAGAGATGTATTGCAACAGTGTTTCAGATGATATATGATGATTACTATTGTGATGATGTTATATGACCTATGGATGTTTTATCATTGACTGTGGATTATTATCTTGTTGATTTAGTCATGTTCACAGCATCTGCTTGGTATATTATTCCTGATGTGGCAAACTGTTTAAAATGAACTCTAAATTATAAAAGGGACATTTACTTCCACATTTAGGTTGTTTGACAAAACTCACTGGTTTACCACCTCACATAGATATGGTCTTTCCTGACACCAGTTGTCTGCTAGTTTAGGCTCCATACTCATTTGACTCCATCCATACATGACTTTCCTGATTTTGACTTTAAATCTTGACCTGTCTTATTTGACTTTCTGATACTGAGGACTTCCCCATTTTTCTACCTCTGCGTTTGGACCGCACCCCTGTATGTTCAGTGTCTCGGCTCTAAGTTGGTGACAAAACTTGCCTTTGGTGAGTTGGATTGTAGGCCTAAATCATTCTGGTCGGTTGTCCCGATGTTTGGCACTGGCTCGAACTCCCCCTAGTCACTTGAGATGTTGTTGGCTAAAATTGAAAGCTCATGTACTACTTATGGAAACTTATAAATTCGCCCATGGAAACTAAAAAGGGCAAGAGCGATGAACTGCTAAAAATACTCCTCGAAGAGTATAAGAAAGGTCCAAAAAGCAATGGTTCTTAAAAGCTATATCTAAACAATTGCTGACCTTATATGTATATGAAAACATGCCCTGGATGCAAACTGCAACTAGTTGTGCTTATTAGCACACCTGAGATCCGAAGGGTTATGTAGGCCAAAAAGGCCATGAAATGAAATGGAATGATCCTAATGAACCTGGATCAACTTGATGTAGACATGATGCCTAAGTTGAATAAGCACTCTCTAAACAACTTATCCATTTGTGAGGCACAGCCATCCCCCGTGTTATTTTGTCCAGCACAGAGTTTGTAGTTTTCCCCTTCTCCCAGTCCAAAGTTTTTTTGAGTTGAGTAAGACAAGTCAACCCCTTGGCCCAACCTTGTCCCTAGCCTTCATCCTTCACTAGCAGTTTGACCATATCCAATGGGTGAGTTTGTCATTTGAACTATTGTGCAAGTAATTTCATATAACAAAGGAATATGCTAACTTGATTAATGCCACTGAATGGATATTATACTTTGAGCTAAGCTGTGAGAATGATTAGAGGAACATGTCTTAGTCTACTGATATGATTTTTCCTTGGTTATATATGGACCTAGTCAAACCTAGTTTAACTATGGTCATTTCTTGGGATCCGTGATGATGTGGGCCACATGTGCTTATGGATGATGATTGATGGACCCACATATTCTGCTCATAAGAAGATGGTTCCAACTCACTAATACCGCTCACCATAGCTAAATAGCTTCAAAATCTCTTTGGCACCTTACTCTCTCTCATAGTCCTCTTGGGAGTCCCCACAGATTCTTGGGCTTCCTTCAAGGCATCTTGAAGCCACTTGAGCTTCCTCTTCCCTAAAGTAACCTCTTTTGGAGGGAATTGCTCTTGCTCATCCCAATCAACTACCTAAGACTGTGTACCTGATGAAGTAGCACCGGTGGTTTGCGACCTTGAAGCTTGTGATCCTGTAACCTATGAACCTGAAACTGGGGGACCACCACCTTGTGATCCTTTATCTATACCTGGGGAATGTGTAACCTTTGAACCTGTCACCGCTGATACCTGTGACCCTGAACTTTGTGAAGCCGAACTCTGCACTATACCCTCCTGAGGTGTAGGAACCTGCTGCTTCCCCTTCTCTAACTCACGTGACTTTCTGAAGGCCCTATCCTCCTCAAATATTACATCCCGCCTCACAACTATCTGTCTTTGTGTAGGAATGTATATGCGGTAGGCCTTCGAAGTCTCATCATACCCAAAAAAATACCCTTTTTTGTTGTGGACTCTAACTTTGTCCTTTTCTCAAAAGGGACATGTGAGTAAGGCACCCAAAAATCCTGAAATGCCCAACCTCAGGCTTCTCTGTGAAAGTCTCTTTAGGAGTCTTACATCCCAAAACATTATGGGGACTCCTGTTTTGAATGTACACTGGTGTGTTACAAGCCTCTACCTAGAGAAAGAATGGCAAACTCTGATCATGTAGCATAGATCTCGTTGCACCAACAATTGCTCTATTCTTCCTCTCTGCCACCCCATTCTACCGTGGGGTGTATGGTACTGCCAACTGTCTTTTGACTCCCTCTTGTGCACAAAACTTATTAAACTCCTTGGAGGTATACACACCCTCATTGTCTGATCACAACTTGGATCTTCCTTCCTGTTTGGTTCTCCACAAGAGCTTTAACTCCTGGAACCACCGAAGAACTTCTTTCGATTCTTTGCTCTTCAGAAAGTAAATCTAGGTCTTCTTGGAGAATTCATCATTGAAGGTCACATAATACTCATAACCTTTGAATGATACATAAGACATCGAACTGCAAAGGTCAAAATGTACCAAATCAAGTGTCCCTACTGCTCTACTATCACTGCTTGGAAACGCAGTCTTGGCATACTTGCCAAGTGTGCACCCGTTGCATATGCCACTATGCTCTATTCTAAACTTTGGCACACCTGTCACCATCTCTCTCAAAAACCTCAAAGCTGGATGATGCAAGTGGGCCATCCTCCTGTGCCACAACTCACACAAGTCACAACTGTCCCTGTTGCTGTTATGTGCCAAGGCATGATAAAGCTGAAAGTTGAGTTTGTATAGCTTTCCACATCGGACGCCAATCCTCACTGATGTAGTGTCTCTGGATCCCCTAGGATGAATGAGTACATGCCCATCTCGGAATAGTACCACAAATCCTCTATCCTCTATGGTGGAAACTGATATCAAATTCTTCTTCAACCTCGGGACATACAAAATATGCCTTACGGTCATGGACTCTTTGGACTCCCTCAGAAAGGTGACTGTCCCTCGCCCAACTGCCTTGATAGAGGTGTAATCTCCAAATACAACCTCGAGATCTAACCCTCTCTCAGTAAGATCTGTAAAGTACTCACGGACACCAGTCATGTGGTTGGAGGGTCCACTATTTATGTACCAAACACTAGTAGTAGATGCACTGAGTGACTGACAAGAAATCAGGGACAATTCCTTGTCATCCTTAGTGGAATGCTCTTCCACATATGCTGAAGTCAATGAATGACAAGTAATCAGGGAAAATTCCTTGTCAAACCTAGTTGCAAACTCGTCAACTTCATCCGAAGCTGCAATCTGCTGCTTCTTCTTGTTCTTAGGACACAATACTGCATAGTGGCCCATCTTGTCGTAGTCAAAACACTTTACCTTTCTCATATCCTTTTTCTGCTCACCCTGCTGCTTTGCCCCACCCTTGGGACTCTTCTTGGACTTCTTTCCTTTCGCTGCAAGTGCCACATCCTCCTCATCATTACCTGTAGATGAGCTCCCATGAACATATCCTCTTTGGGTCTCTTCCTGAATGAAATCATCCCAAAGACGATCCCACTTGGGTAGATTTTCTCTAGCAACAACGACCTCAACGAAAAACAACCCATTGCTTGGTTACCCCATTCAAAGCTGTCCACACAAGCTCATTGTCAGCAACCACCTCCCCAATCGCTCCAAGTTCATCTCTAACTTGTGTTATCCTGGTAAGATATGTAACCACGTTCTCAATTTTGATCATTTTAATGCTCTTTAGTTTCTCCCTCAGTACCATCTTCCGATTTTCAATGGAACTCTGGTACAACTTAGTTAAGAAATTCCACATCTGATAGGCATTATCCTTCCCCATCACATGCAGAATCACATGGTCCTTGATGGCGTCAAGGATGATTTTCTTGGCCTTTATGTTCTTTTTGTCATAAGATGCCTTCATTGTTGCATCTATAGGCATCGTCACGGGATTCACTGCAGTGTTGTTCACTATGCCCCACAACTCACACTCCTGCAGAAGCAACACTATCCTTTCCTTCCATGGATTGAAATTACCAGCCCCATCCAACCCGTCCTCAACTCTCAAACATGTAGCAATGATGTTCTCAATTGAAAAACAACAAATCCAAGTTCTGCCTCGGTGAACAAGCTAACCCTCTCTATCACAAATTTGGTCCCTCTTGTGTGTTTACTATTATGATCTTTCAATTGTGCTTTGATACCATGTAAATTTTCAATGCTATGAAATACTCTGACCCCAACCTGGTTTCAAGACTCAATAAATCATTGTTTAATGCCCAGACCCAATTTTGCTGCCCCGAGAAAATATATAAGCATAAACAAATTTATAACTAGAAACACATGAAGTCTTTTACTCTTTTCTCATCAGCAATAATCACACACACATAAATAATTGACACAAAGATTTTTGGCCAATATGACCCTGGAAAAACCCTTGTGGGAAAACTAGTGAGAGAGAGAGAAGTTCTTTTATCATCCCAAGTAGATTTACAATGAAGTATAGCAAAATTTCTTCCAACAAATACACAGACTTATCTCTGAACATCCTGCCTCGAAGTTCGTTTCTGATATCAGCTGCATGTCTTGGGATTCACGCCCCTCTCTTTTGTTGGACGTCTTGGGATTTGCGACCCTCTCCGTCTTCTCTCTGACGTGGGCTTCACACCCCTTTGCTGCTGAATCACCCTCTCAATAATTTTCCCTCTCTCTCTGTCTGATGAGCTCAATCTTTGAATTCGCCCTCCTCTAGTGAAGTGCGCCCTCACTCTCTGAAATGCACCCCCTCTGTTTGTTTACTCACTCTCTAAGTCTCTTAGCTTCTGACTCTTGTTATTGTGTACTCACCTTTACCCCCTAGACTCTCTTCTATAACACTTCAATGCCTTTTAGGGTTCCAAATCCCTAATTTATTTCCATGCAAAAGTTACACTTCCGCATTAAAAAATTACACTTCCGCATTAAAAAAATTACACTTCCGCATTAATAAAAATCTCTTTTATCAAATATGAAGTAAGGGTAAGGTACAGACACTTGTCCTTGTTAACTTTTTCAACAAACTCCTTTTGTTTAGGCAAACTCCTAAACAAAAGCCAAGGGAGGTAGACCCTAAGAAATCTAAGGATGGTTTCTTTGGAAAAAGCGACTTAGACTAGGAAATTAATCTAGCAGTACATATGACAAGTGAACCAAAGGAGCAATCACTAAACCAAGTAAATCAAAGCTTCAACTTGTATATAATAGAGATCAGTGCTATAACCATTGGGCAAAAAGGATATGATTGTTGAACTTGAAATACTTGCAAGCTACACTATGGATTATTTTACCAATAGAAAGGAAAGTTATCTAATTACTAGAAAGCGGAAGCAAAGTCAAATTGTGAACTTGTTGGAGCGAGGATTGACTTTGCTTGTTAAATGGAGGATCGTCGAATTGTGAACTTGTTTGGTGCAGGGATTGATTGTTTGTTATTTGTGGATTATTAAGGGGAAAGAGGAGTTTTCGATATACGTAAGGTACGTGGAAATGAGTTCGGGTGTCAAGTGTGCCTGTGGTACTACACGAAGAGGGGACTAGATTGGAGTCGTAGGGAATGTTCAATGCAGTACACGAAACGAGGGTGTAGCCTGATGGCTCACAACGGTCACTATGGTCCCTCAATTGTAGAATTTTCCCACAAAGTGGCAATTGTGTGGATCTTTATAGATATCAGAATACATCTCTAGGGATGATTAGTTTTATGTTCAGTGAATGTGAAGTGTTTTTAGAATGTTGCTTTAATGGAATTAATTAGATAATTACAACATGTCTGAATAAATGAGCATAATCTACTAGCATGCAGTAATGTCTATGTAGATTCTAGAAATGGAAAACAAAGAAGACTAAAAAATCTAAGGTTGATTTTAGAGCACCAAAGAAAATGTGGTCTAATCTAAGTTAGGAATTAGTATATGGAGTTAGCATGCGGAGTTAGATGCAAAAATTGACAAATGCAAAAAATGAGATGCGGGGGGGTAAGGGGGATGTGACACTACCACCCTACTGGATTGGTTATGAACTCGTATCAGAGCTTCTGAGAAGTGCTTACTGTTGGCCCTTATGGGCAATAGTCAACCTTACAAGTTTATAGAAGAAGCAAAGCGAAAAATAAACAATATTACCTTTTTACCGACTTGAGCCAACCGAACCAAGGAGAAATTGAGGCTGCTTTTTGGACTGCGTGTTTGCTGTCCTAAATCTGCAATTGAAAGTTCTAAAACAACAAGAAACATGCTCCAGAATAGATCCCTTTGATATCTCTCGAATGAAGGCTTAACCTATCAACAAGTGTTAGACTAAAAACCAATGAAAGAGGGGGGTAGAATCTACAAATCTATATGGATGTAAGTGTCCATATCATGAGATTTTCTTGCTGTCCAAAGAGTGGGAAGCGAGTTAACATATGATAAAGAGAGCAATTAGAAGCTTTTTACACTAATTTACAACAACATGTAACCACTTGCATGGACATGCAAGTAATAAAATTGGATTTTCTTTGAAAGTAGAGGAGCTTATCTAAGTACAATATTTATGTAACTTGAAGTGCATGAAGAAATCTCTTTTAGTTTGGATCTATTCTAAGATGTAAGTTATATGTGCAATAGATCTAAGACATGCATGAATAGATTTAGGAAAAATCTGCATTAATATTTTGAGAATCTAAACATGCAATGTGAGTAACTAATTGAAAGATTGAAAAGAGAGGAGGGTTAAAAGAAGAGAAGAGGAAGTTTCACACTACTTTGCCTCGAATGGATCCGAGAGGTTAGGGGAGCTCTAGGCATGTGAGTTTGTAGTCAACCTGCAAAAGATGAGCTTATACAAGGAGATGGATCTCCTCTTCCCGTTGCTTGGTGGTGTAGTCTACCCGAAAGACGTTAATATAGCAATTTCCAAACTAAGAAAAGAGCTAAAAATAACTAGCTTTTAGTTAACCTAGCACCAAGATACATCAAACTAGAATGGATCTACATCAACTGGGTAGTAATACCCCTTCAATGGCCAAGCATGCAACGAAAAAGAAGTATAAGCAAAGCTAGAGCATATTAACTAGACATAAATGAACAAGCAAGAGACATATACCATACACATAAAAGTTTAGAACCAACTGATATGACCTCCAAAGTCTTCAATTTATTCCAAATGTTCTTCAAAAGAGATAAAGATACAATACAATACCTTTGTCTCCCAATAATAACCAACAAAAATGAGAGAGGGGGAGCCCCTCTTAAATAGGAAAACATGACATTGGGATCTTCTCCCTGCATGGAAGGAGAAGGAGCCACATGTAGAGCCAAAACCCTAACCATATGCATGAGAGGGTGCCACATGTGAACTAAAATCCTAACCATGCAAGAGAAGGTCCATATGTGAGCTAAAACCCTAACCATGCATGAGGTAATGCGCCATCACTTATAGGAGAGGCCATGCGGGAGTTAAGGCACCACCACTTCCTGCAGATTGAAGTCAACTAAAGGGAAGGGGCGCCACCTTGAGAGAGTGATCAATGCCATGCAAGGAGCATGCAATTGCAAACACATGCATGAGCAAGGTGAGGGTGCCACATGCTCCCCTGGAAGAGGCAAAACCCATGCATGCACCTTCTTTGAGGGGAGGAGGTGCTAGGAATATTCCACTTTTAATAATTGGCCCCCTTTAACCCCCTTTTACATAGATTTTTGTCATTTTTAACCCCTCAATGAACCTAAAAGGTCATGCATGTTGCTAGGGACATGGTGAATGACTCTAGTTTTGATATCGGACCCTAAGGACTTAGACACCAGCCTGAGGCACCTATATTATAACATACTTTGGATTTGGAGGTGTGAGTGAAAAAACCAAAAAAACCAGGATAACCTCTGATCACTAGGATCTAAGTTCATCTAGGTGATAAAACCACCCCAAAGTAGCCATAATATAGGTGACTCACTTGGGCTAGCTTTTTACACATGTAATGGATGTCAAAATTTTACAAACAACTTCCGTTGACCATGACAAAAGAAGTGCAAAAGAACATGCAACTGGGCAGAAGGCTATCTGATCTGGATGGGGAACTGAAAGGTCCCTGGCTGGATGATGCCTTCTGTTTGTTTATCATCCTGTGCAAACTGGGTGGTAACAAGGGGAACACTCCGGGACTGATGGTTAAGGCCTTGAACTGCTTGCTTTCATTGATTGAATACTGTGAGGTGAACATACAGCCTGTGGCCCACTTTTGACTTATAAAAGAAAAAGCTTCTGCTACATGCTAACAGAATATATATGGGTTTCAACCGAAGAAAAAGTGAAGCATCAGTGTAAAATTCATGTTCTTTTCAGGTATCTTATGTCTACGGTCTTGCTATAATACAGTATCATTGCACCAAGAGTCTCTTTCTACAGCCCAGTATGGGAGAGACTGTAATGTCCGTCCATCACATCCATAACGTTTATGTCAGGAAAAAAATTAAAAAATAAAACACCTCTACTTAATAAATAAAATAATAATAAAATAATTCTCATGTGCATAAACATTTTTTTAGAAGGAAAACTTTGCAGGATTTCCCCCTCTTCCCTAGAATATTTGGATGGAGATTCAGAATGGTGTCAACTGCCAACTGCTGGTAACCCCGAGGGACTCAACTGGATTGGAACCTGTGAGCTCCCCATTGGCAACATGCCTTTGTGTGTGTGTGTGTGTGTGAGAGAGAGAGAGAGAGAGAGAGAGAGAGAGCAGCATAGATCCATCTTTACCCCAGATCTATCAAGTGTTGGGAGGGATAAAATCCCCCAAGGTGCAAACCTTTTTTCATGTTTTTTCATTGTCAAAAAAGTTTGTGTCTTAGAGGGATTTGATCCCTCTTGGCACTTGATATATCTGGGGTTAAGATGGATCTATGTTGGTGTAAATAAATATATAGCATTCATGTCAGTGCTTGCAAAACTTCATTTGTGGCACCAGTCCATCAAATTGTTAGAAGACAGGTGCCCTTATATAATTTTCACAATCTTATTTTTTTATAGATCAAATTCTATTCAATCATAAGAAGTAATTCAAATTAAATAACAAATCCATTTATTCATCTTTCAAATCAGGATTATTGGCCTGACAAAAGGAGTCAACTCCAGTATAAGAGAGCTATACCATCGAGCTTACAAATTTTGATTAATCATATATTATCTACACCAGATTGTACTACCATTAAAGTACCCAAGTGCTATATGACTTGATACCCTGCCTTTCCTGGGAAGAACTTTTCCAGTTGTTTTGTGCCTTTATTTATGTTTCATCTGTTTTTAATCCAGAGTACGGTCATTAGTTTGGGGAACAGGAAGGGCATGAACTATAATTTTGGCCTAAAAGGTGACCCAAAACGGCTGTATGTGAAGGTTGTATCAACAATTATCTCATCAACTATCTCATCAACTTTGGGCATAGGCTCTGGAGCATTCTCATCAACTTTCTTGCTTCAAGACACCCAATGTTGAAGATTTATAACCAAAAAAGGAAAAAAATGACAGAATAAAGAAAAGAAAAATGCTATAGTGAAATATTCTCACAGTAAAGTTCAACCCATATTCATGCTTCAGGGGTTTATGCTTTTGAAAAATTTTCTCAGTGAATAACCTGTCTGTGGCTCATTTCTGCCAAATATCTCTTTCATGAATCCCCAAACAATTGGACTCACAATTTGCTGAAGAAAACCCTAACTCAAGCTGCCTGAAATGTACCTTGAAGCACTTTTTTATGATCCTTAAAACACAGTTGTTTTGTACCATTCGATGAGAGTTGCATATCTCGGAGCAGTGACAACATGTTCTTAGTTTCAAAGTTTGCTGATAGGTAGAGAGTTTGTAAATAAGTTTGAAAGAATTGTAAAGGAAAAACATTTTGGTTCATGGAAAATGGTAGTGCCATTATGATTAGTGTGTCTGAGAAAAGTGACATTAAGGGAAAACCAAATGTATTGTCATTGGAAACTGCAAAACAAAATGTGAAAACATTTTTCAGGGATAAAACCACCATCCAATTAAGTTGTTTTCATAAGATTTAGGAGCTTAGAAAGTTAGATCAAATCAGAGGTTTGGAAAATTGCAACTGCAATTTCAATACTCCATGCAATGCAGAAATTGAAGGGTTTAAAGACTGGAAGACGACTAACGCCCGAAGTGTAATGTTGTGTAGCAGTGCATTCAGGAAGAGTGTTTTGCTAGAGCTTGGAAGACATAATTGCTAAAAAGAAAACATTGCTGTAGCCAAGCAAACTTAAATTAAAGCAGGTCACAAAAGAGTGCTGGGAAACAAAAAATTTGAAACTCTTTTGCACATATTGCCATTGTTCGCTAGTTTCTATATTATGCCAAATCTCCAGACTGTTTCTATAAATTTATTTTGCAACTTTAGGATGCCTGGCAATTAAGAACACTAACC
Source organism: Larix kaempferi (assembly GCA_027924585.1). Classification (NCBI taxonomy): domain Eukaryota; kingdom Viridiplantae; phylum Streptophyta; class Pinopsida; order Pinales; family Pinaceae; genus Larix; species Larix kaempferi. Next base: position 3,974,598 of record BSBM01000222.1, read on the forward strand.
ATGATCATTTAGGAGAAAGTGGTTTGTAATTATCAATGCATATTGTGTGGCAGGAAACATTGCTATAGAATCTAGATCTCCTAAAGAACTTTTATCGATACTTGCTTTTGTGTGGCATTTTTGATATACAACCAGAGGCTGATTTGCGTGTGTCATTCTTAATTTCTTGATGTTTCCATTGGAAGGTTAAAGCAAAGATATCTCAGGAATATCCCTCAGTGGTCCCTGGAGGTACACAATCTTCTAATATAGAGTCATGGAAGAAATATCCACAAAGTGTTGTTTTGGGCTTTAGCAAGGGTGGAGTTGTACTCAATCAACTCCTCACAGAGATTGCACTTTCACAAGCTTATGTAGGAAATTTGAGAAGTAAAAGCACTGGAGGGGAGCTGACAGACTTTTCACATGTCCGTGAACAACAGCAAAAGTTGAATCTGGAACATCATCAAAGACAGAGTGAAATAAATCTGCTAGTTCCTACCACACCACAGGACTTCTTAGAAAGTATACAGGACTTTCATTATGTGGATGTTGGGCTGAATTGCCCTGGGGCTTACCAAACCGATCCAGTGGTTAGTGAAGGCATAGGAAGAGCTGCAGCATCAAGGAAAACGGGCCTCCGCATTCTGTTGCATGGGACTCCTCGCCAGTGGGCTGATCAGCTTCGGCCTTGGATATCTTTTGAAAAGGACACATTTCTGGCATTGCTTGGAGAGCAGGCTAGAAAGTACAAAGAAAATAAGCTGGAAGCATGTGAGAAGTTGTATTTTGCAGATAGAACTTCAAGCTTACAAATGCATTTTGAAATCATTGAATCTCTGGATTTAAGTTGATCTGTTCTGCATTTTGAAATCATTGATTCAAGTTGATATGTTCCAGTTGTAGTGATCAGAAGTTTGAAATTTCATTTTCAAAATTTGAAGTTTTTCATGTTTAGTCAAAGCAGCCAGCCTTTTCAGTAAATTGTCTAACCTTTAAATGTATTGTTAAAGCTCCAAAAATAATTTTACTTGATTGGATTGAAACTCATTTTGGCATGGGTTTATCACACTGTAATGCGACTTTCATTTGGCACAGATTTAGTTCATTGAATTAAAAATTATGTTGAGGGTTTTCTGTATCTGGGTTTTTTTTCTCTTAATTTTGTTTATAGACATTCTTTGTGTGCATTATTTTGTGAAATTGTTGGTGTGAAAAGTTCCAATAGTTATGAAATTGTCGGGTGTTTTTGTTTGGTTGATAAACATCACATGTTGCTCTGGCCAGCATAGAAGTGTGTGATATCTCTTGCAAGTTTAATGTGCCTATTAATGAGTGATATTTTTTAAAACACATAACAGGTGATGAAAATAGTCAATATTTTAGGATTTTAGCAGGTTTCTAGCCATGGAACCATGCATACACAATACTATATGTCAACATTCATCTGCTCGCCAGGGCTTTGTTTTGGTTGCTTTGACTGTAGAGTATTATCACTGACCAAAACAAATACATCCTAAATATGAAGAAGAGAAGATGTGGAGACACACGTAAGGAAAGCCACATATTAAACACATGGAGCAGCAAGATTGTTAACCAAGAGCATCATATCCAATTTCAAAATCTCCATAGTTGAGAAACATGGTGGTTGCCCATGTCTAGGAAAGGGAAGATGCAAAAGGACTAAAGATTCATTGACCAAAATTTGCATTACTATGAGGCTCAAATTTCCCTTCTATGAGAATCGCAATAGGCTCTATTACCAACTTATTTGTACCATAGTTGGATTATCTGAAGAGCCGCCAGTTTATTGAACATGATTCATGTTCATCATCAACATTCAGAAGTTCAGAAGTCAATTTCAGGGCAATTTTGCCCCATTTGTAATAACTGCATGTTCATACCCCCATGGAGAATTTGTAAAAAGTTGGTCTAAACGGGGTCCTTTTATAAAAGACTCGGCTATCCATAGGTTTAGCCATTTGGGGGGTACTCTAGAGTGTTTTTTCCTTAGGAATTATGCGCTACTCATCAGTGGCGTATAATCTCCGAGTTTTTCACTCAAACCTCCAAAGCTGGAGTATTTCTCAATGTTGCACGACTCAGACTCGACAAAGACTTGGCTGGCATATGACTCGTGGACTCAGAAAAAACTCGGGAAAGACTTGGGACAGACTCAACAAGACTCGACAAATAGGAAAAATAAAATAAAATTGTAAATTAATAAATATAAATAACAAAATAAAATATATATAACAAAAAAATTAATAAATTTAAATTTAAAACATATAACATAAATAAAAATAACAAAAAATAATAAATTTAAATTTAAAACATATAACATAAATAAAAAATAACAAAAATTAATAAATTAAAATTTAAAACATATAACAGAAATTAAATAAAATCAAAATAAAAAATATATAATAAAAAACTTATAACAAAAAAATATAAATAAAAAAATATCTAACAAAAACTATATAATAAAAAATATAAAACTATATAAAAAAAACTACATGTCATATATAAAATATATAAAAAATAAATAATAAAAAATTATATAACTATTATATAATATTACGTAACTATATGTAACAAAAACTATAATTATAACAATAATATATTATATATAACAAAAGTTATAAATAAAAAAAAAACTATACAATAAAATAGTAAAAACTATGTATTATAACATTAACAAACAATATATTAACATTAACAAACAATATATTAACATTAACAAACATATAACATTAACAAACTATATATTATAACATTAACAAATTGCGGGAAAACATTAACAAACCAATATTAAAAAATATTACGTAACATTAAAAAAAAATTAAAATAAAAACTACTGCACAACACAACACATAATGGAAGTCTGCCCTGATTCAGAGACGCCAAGACCCAAAGCCGAAGTAGAAGTCGTCGACGCCAAGCTGGCACTAACCCGATTCCCGAATTGCAACTGTAACTGAAGCAGCTCGATGGGTCAACTTTCACGACCTTCTAGGTTCTGCCCTCTCTGTTTTGCTCCAAAACCCAGAAAAATGGTGGGCCGGAACCCTCAACCCGCGGCCATTGGCATCCAACTGTCAATGACCACGAGTATGCTGCCGAGTCTGTGCCGGTTACGCGGTGTGGGAGGCCGCTCGGGGAGACTTGCGAGTCCTCGACGAGTGATGCTTCACTGGTATTTCCCATGATGGTCAAAACCTAAGGTGGTTATTAGAGTCTTGTGTCTAGAATTTTTTACGTGCTAGCCATCTCGATTGAGTCGTATGAACATGCACTAGGTCCCCTAGGAGTTTCGTTGGATTCCGAGAAGAATAATTTTTTTCATAAATTAGACCATTTTTTAATGGTTTAATTAAAAACTTTCAAAAAATGATGAAAGCCTCATCCGGAGGCGGAATTGGGCGTGGGGAGGCTCGTTTTGACGCTCAGAGCGTCCTCTTTACTCTAGCACCCTCGTTTGTCAGTTTCTGGGCAGTTACGTCACCCCAGGAACAGTTTTGGCTAAAAATGCATCATTTTGGCTAATAAATGATAAAATACACTAAGTGACAAAAATAAAAAAAGTCAAAAATATGAATTTTTAGCTTTGGAAAAGGTTGAAAGTTGATTTTATGAGGTGTACGACTTCATATAAAGATTAAAGCATATGTTATATAAAGTTTGGAAATCCCAATTTATTAAATATGAATGACGTGAGGGATAAGCGTGGGAGAAACTTTTGAAAATGTTAGAGCCTCAAGCAGATGGTACTCTTCCTTCTATTCCTAAGCCCACAACATTTGAAAAGCCTCCTGCTATTCCTAAACCCATAGCATCTGAAAAGCCTCCTCCACCTGCAAGGCCTCCTACCCCTAAAAAGGTAACTTTCTCAGAAACTAAAGAGCAACCTTCAACGAGTTGTAAAAATGATTTTAGGGATCCCCCTATAGTCCTACATACCAGGGAAACAAGAAGAGAAGCTCACCCGCCTTTCTACATATCATTGATGATAGGTGACCTTCTTCTACATAATTGTATGTTGGATTTGGGATCTGGTGCAAGCCTAATGACCAAGAAAGTTATGCAACAACTCAATCTAAAAACGACTAGACCTTATGGGAATGTATGTGCCATGGATTCTAGACCTGTTGAAGTCAAAGGGATGATTGAAAATCAAATCGTCAAATTGGCCAAGTATCCAGACATCTATGTCGCTATGGATATCCTTGTCATAGATGTGCCTGATAAGTGGGGGATGCTTCTCTCTAGAAAGTGGGGTGTTACTTTGGGTGGGTCACTACAATTAGACTTATCCTATGCAACTGTTCCAGCATCTGAAAATTCTCTCGTCAAACTTCACTCTGAAAAAGAAAGAAGATACCATGTTGAAAATCTCCAGAAACCATCGAACGAATACATCTACAATACGGATGAAATAGGAACCTACCAGGTCAATTCCACCTTCTTAGATCCCGTTCATAAGGAAATGAAAGATAAGAAAGTTGATTGATTGTGGAAAATGGAGTTTGACGGTGCTTTTTTTAGAGCTGGCAAAGGTGCTGGTATAGTCTTGATATCACTCAAAGGGAAGGTTTTCAACTTTGCATTCAGACTTGAATTTGAAGCCACAAACAATGTTGCAGAATATGAGGCACTTTTACTAGGCATAGAGATTGCTAAAGACATGAAAATAAAAATGCTTAGTATTAAAGGAGATTCTGACTTAGTTGTGCAACAGATCAAAGGTAAATTTGCATGCCATTGTAAAAGGCTTAAAAGATATAGGAATGCAATATGGGACACCATGGAGTACTTTGATGCATTAAACATAAAAGCAGTCCATAGGGAAGAGAACAGTATAGCAGATAGATTGGCAGTTTCAGCATCAACCCTCCAGCCTTCAGAAGAATGTTAAATGGGGAGTGTACCTTAGAAATAAATTATAGACCATCTATCCCAGACAACATGAACCATTGGCAGGTATTCAAGGATGACGAGCAGATCCTAAGATTCATTCATAATCTTGATGAATTCTCAAATTTCAACATGAACATGCAAGAGGAAGGCAAGCAGTATCAAGAGCACAGCCAGCCTATCAATCCAATATCTTGTGGCTTTACCAAACTGGAGAATATTTTTGATAGGCAGGATGGAAAGAAAAATAGCATTGACCAGATGAAACCAGGGGATTATATAGAAATAAATATTGGAACGAAAACAAATCCAAAAATTATAAAAATTTGAAAAGGAACTTCAGAAAAGGAAAGGAATGCGCTAATAAGCTTGGTAAAAGAATATAGGGATACATTCGCTTTTACTTATGATGAGTTAAAGGCTTCTAGGGAGGATGTTTTTCATCACACTATCCCTCTCAAGCCTGAAATGCAAAATGCCAAACCCTTCCGGCAAAAACTTAGGCAAATAAATCATAGGTTGGCCCCTATTGTCAAGCAGGAATTAGAAAAAATGCTGGCAGCAGGTATTATAGCACCCACTCGACATACTTCATGGTGCTCCAACTTAGTTGTGGTCAGAAAGAAAAATGGAAGCATTAGGATATGCATAGATTTCAGGAACCTTAACATAGCCTGCCAGAAAGACAATTATCCACTTCCCAACATGGAGACCCTCCTCCAAAGGGTCACGGGGTCTAAAATAATGTCTATGCTTGATGGATTTTCGGGATATAACCAGGTTGTTATTAAGGAGGAAGATAGACACAAAACGACTTTCACAACTCCTTGGGGAACTTTCGAATACTTGAGAATGCCCTCTCACAAATGCTGGGGCCACTTTCCAGAGGGCCATGGATTATGCCTTCAATGAATTAATAGGCAAGATCATTGAAATATATCAGGACGACTTAACCGTCTTTTCGAAAGAAAGATCTAGCCACATTGATCATCTTAGGAAAGTTTTCGAAAGATGCAGAGAATTTGGTATCTCCTTAAACCCTGCCAAGTCTGTCTTAGGGATAGACGAAGGAAAGATTCTTGGTCATATCATATCGAAGGACGGAGTCAAAATTGACCCCGAAAGAGTAGAAGTAATAAAGAAGATACCCCTTCCCAAGAATGTCAAAGCTCTTCAATCTTTCAACGGTCACATCAACTTCATAAGAAGGTTCATCCCAAATTTAGCCGAGCTAATGAAACCCATGCAACGGTTACTTAAAAAGGATGCTAAATTTGTCTGGAAGGATGAAGGGAGGGCAGCCTTTGGAACCATCAAAGATGCCATTACTAGATCACCTGTCCTAGTCAGCCTTGATTACACGAAAGATTTCATGATTTTCTCCTTTGCCTCTGAAGACACCATTGTTGGTGTGTTGCTCCATAAGAACTTCGAAGGGTTCGAGCAACCAATTTCCTTTATGAGTAGAGCATTACAACATTCTGAGTTAAACTACACAATCATAGAGAAACAGGCTTATGCCTTAGTCAAATTTTTGAAACACTTCATAACATATATCGGCTATTCCAAGGTTATAGGGTATGTTCTCCATGCTGCGATAAAAGACATCCTATCTCAACAGGATTGTTTAGGAACAAGAGGTACATGGGTTTCCAAAATCTAGGAATATGACCTTGAGATAAAGCCCACCAAGTTAATCAAAGGACAAGGGATTGCTAAAATGCTCACTCAAAAGAATGAAGAAGCCATTGAAATGATTGCTGAAAATGACATTCCCCAGCCTTCCATGACTCCTGCCCTCCAAGAGCTTGACAACATCTGGTATTCCGACATCATCTACTTCGTCCTCCACTTCAATTGTTCTGATCACCTCAAGGGTCACAAGCGAAGGGCTTTGAGACTTAAAACTGCTAGATATTGCCTTACCCAAGAAGGTTTGGGTTGGAGAAACCCAGATGGCATCATACTCAGGTGTGTAAATGAACAGGACTCCAAAAGAATCTTGACTGAGTTTCACTCAGGATTTTGCGGAGGGAATTATGCAACGAATACAACTGCTCACAAGATCCTAAGAGCCGAATACTATTGGCCCACCATCTTTGCAAATGTTCACAAACATGTTAAGTGTTGCCAAGAGTGTCAGCTCTTCACTGGTAAGCAGAAGTTGGCTGCCCTCCCCCTCACACCTGTTGTGGTCCTTGCCCCTTTCCAACAATGGGGCCTTGATTTTATTGGCAAATTTAAAGATAACTCTAGCAATGGATTTTGCTGGATTCTTACGGCAATCGATTACTTCACCAAATGGGTAGAGGCCATACCTACTAAGAAAGCCGATGAAAATGTTGTCATAAACTTTATTGAAGAAAGAATCATCACCAGGTTTGGAATCCCTTTAAAGATAACAACCGATAATGCCAAAGCCTTCAGTTATGGAGAAGTAAACGACTTCTGTTTCAAATACGGCATCATCCTATCCCATTCCTCAGATTACTACCTGCAGGGAAATGGACTTGCTGAGTCCACAAATAAAAATCTAATGAGTATCCTTAAGAAAACTGTGGGTGATAATAAGAAAGCATGGGACAGTAAGATTAAGTATGTTTTATGGGCTGACAGAATAACCAAGAAGAATTCCACAGGGAAATCCCCCTTTGAGTTGGTGTATGGTCTCACAGCCACCCTTCCAGTTAGCATGCAGATTCCAATTTTCAGATTAATAAGTGAGTATGGAACAGAAAAATTGGAAATGGAACAAAGGATTAATCAGATCATAGAATTGGATGAAGCCAGAAGAGTTGCCCTTGATCAGTCCTTGAGACATCAAGAAAGCATGAAGGGTACTTTTGACAAAACAGCCAAGCCAAGACCTTTCCAGGTAGGAGATACCGTTCTCCTATGGGACAAAAGAAGGGATAAGCCTGGGAAGCATGGGAAATTCGACAGCCTTTGGAAGGGCCCGTTTATCATCCATGCCATCGCTGGCACAAATTCTTTCTTGTTGAGCACCATGGAAGGAGAAAAACTGAGCCTACCCAGAAATGGGCAACACCTGAAGCCTTTCTATCGGAACAACATTCAAGATGACCAAGGGGTCATCTCAGGACATCTCTGAACCTATCCTTGTTGATCTTTATGTATTTTTATGTACCATATTGATGTATCATAGTTTTTCGCATGTTAGCTTTCTGTATCATATTTCATATATATGCTGAAAAAGAAAATATTTTATTTTTATGTACTTTTGATTATTAAAAAAGCAAAAAATATTATGTTGGTATTTCATTTTGGCATTATTTATCATGAAATGTTGGATTAAGACACTTCCGTTTCTGTGCAGGAAACTAACATTCTGGGGTTCTCGAATACTCTTTTTGATCCATAGATCAAACGAGCACCCGTTCCACAGTTGGAGAGAGATGTTACCAACTTATTTGTACCATAGTTGGATTATATGAAGAGCCGCTAGTTTATTGAACATGATTCATGTTCATCATCAACATTCAGAAGTTTAGAAGTCAATTTCAGGGCAATTTTGCCCCATTTGTAATAACTGCATGTTCATACCCCCATGGGGAATTTGTAAAAAGTTGGTCTAAACGGGGTCCTTTTATAAAAGACTCGGCTATCCGTAGGTTTAGCTATTTGGGGGGTACTCTAGAGTGTTTTTTCCTTAGGAATTATGCTCTACTCATCAGTGGCATATAATCCCCGAGTTTTTCACTAAAACCTCCAAAGCTGGAGTATTTCCCATGATGGTCAAAACCTAAGGTGGTTATTAGAGTCTTGTGTCTAGGATTTTTTATATGTTAGCCATTTCGATTGAGTCGTATGAACATGCACTAGGTCCGCTAGGAATTTCGTTGGATTCCGAGAAGAATAAAATTTTTCATATATTAGACCATTTTTTAATGGTTTAATTAAAAAATTTCAAAAAATGATGAAAGCCTCATCTGGAGGCAGAATTGGGTGTGGGGAGGCTCGTTTTGGCGCTCAGAGTGTCCTCTTTACCCTAGCACCCTCGTTTGTCAGTTTCCGGGCAGTTACGTCACCCCAGGAGCAGTTTTGGCTAAAAATGCATCATTTTGGCTAAAAAATGATAAAATACACTAAGTGACAAAAATAAAAAAAGTCAAAAATATGAATTTTTAGCTTTGGAAAAGGTTGAAAGTTGATTTATGAGGTGTACGACTTCATATAAGGATTAAAGCATATGTTATATAAATTTTGGAAATCCCAATTTATTAAATATGAATGACGTGAGGGATAAGCGTGGGCCATCACCATGCATGCGAGTAATTGGTGGGCGTTTTGCTCCAAGTTGAAGGCGTTGGGAGTGGGGCTCCACCTCATCTCCACCTACCATTCACACTCCAAGCTTTATCTATCACGTGATTTTCTCTTCAATCAACGATTTGGCTTCTTCTTGTGTGAGTTCACGCCCCTCTTGCATGCTCACGGCTTTGGTGTAAGGTGGCACTCATTCATTGCTTTGGTGATGATTCTTATGCTTGATGGTTGACGCCATTACCCAACCCATGTGGAGGACACATCATCCCAGAACTCTGTGTTGATTGATTGGATCAAGCTCCAAGCTTGTGATTCGATTGGTATTCGATTGAGGAATTGGCTCTCCATTGCCAATTTCGAATTTAGGCTTAATGTCTCATATTTTTGTATAAAGAGAGGTGCTTTGCTCTTTCTTAGGATGCTCTTTTTGTGCAAGCTTACTCTACTCAATTTTTGTAATACTTCATAGCTTTGGCTATCTTGGAATAAATTCGACTTTGGAGGTCTATTGATGTGCACATTGGTCCATGAGAATTTGTTAAAGCTTCAATGAGGTGATGTCGTTTTATTTAGCTATTTCATATATAATTGTTTGATAATTCTAGCTTAGAAGTCTTTTTTAAGTCCATGGAATGAATATTTGGGTTTCAACTTATTCATTTATGCTTGGTTGATTAATATCCAGAAGTAGCAAACAGTAATCGGTCATACTTATGCTCTTCCTATCTTTTTTTTATTAATCATACTAGACTTGATCAAATCGTTGTTGAAGGGGTTTGTTTTACAGATCTCGTAAGTACAAAGTGAGATTTTGAGCTCGGTTGCTTCTTCCTCCCCTTCGTCACTATTTTTATTTAACTTGTGTGCATTTCAGGGGTTCTTCAAAGATCGAATCGTGCTTCAAGTTTGAGCTTGAGAAGTTCATTAGAGATCCATCCATTTATTAAAAACTTAAATCTTGGTTACTTGTTCTACTTAGCAAAGTTGTGGACCAAAATTTCCCATCATCCTCCAAGCTTTGGCTTTCTCCCATTCATCCTTCACCCACTGTTTGGCTGCCCACTATATCACTGTTCGCTGCCCCTGTTGTTGACTGTCCCATCCATCATTTGCAGCCACTTCTACCACTTTTTGGCTGCCCACTACTTGACTGTTCGCTCCCCTTTTGTTGACTGTTCTACCCATCGTTTGCAGCCACTTCTTTCACTGCTGGAAGCCCACTGTCAAAACCTTGCAACACTGTTTTTTCTCCCTCTCATCCACCTTCATTTCTGCCCTAAAGTCACAACAAAACAACAAAAAGAAAACTTGTTAAGACTTAGCTAGTTAGTTGCAAAAGCTTATTAGAAGTTAGCTTGTTAAAGTAGTTAGTAGCTAGATCTCATTTTTGGCATTTCATTTGTTAGTAGTTGCATTTCTTTTTTCCAAAAGTTAGGGTCTAGTTTATTTTCTAAGTTTAAAAGTTACTTGCAACTAGATCTTGTTTAAAATTTACATTCTAGGTCCCATCTAGCTTGCATGAGTACTTTTGCACTTCATTTTTAAAGACTTAACTTAGCTTGCATTTCGTCATAGATTTTAGATTGCATGTGGTTTCAGTTTTGGTTTTGTTTTAAACTAATGAATAATGGTTTTGGTTGTTTGAGTTGATCCTTGTTATAGGTGTTTGAAGAGAAGTGCAAAACTCAAGAAGATAAGACCAAGAATTTTCTCTCCAAAGAACAAGAAAAAAACAAGAGATCCAAACCAAAGGAAAGAACAAACCAAGGGGAGAAATAAACAAAGGGGAGATAAAACCAAAGGAGAAGACAAATTCAATACATGTTATCTTATCCTTTGTAAAAGCCATTAAGGGCTTCAATTTTTTCCTTTCATACTTTTGTTTTTGTTTATATCAAAGACCTTGCAAGGATCCCATTCCCAAGGCAATTGTACAAGTTTTAATAAAAAGTTCAAGTGGAGGAGGCCTCCACTTTTTTGGGTTTCTTCCCCATTTGGGGAAGAGTGTTGTGGTCATTTAGCTTAGAGTTTTATTTCATGTTTTAGATTAGTCTTTCATTTTATCTTTGCACTCTCTTCCAAGTTTTGACCAGAGGTAGTATCCTTGGGATTTAATCTCAAGGGCAGGACCACATAATTTTGTGGTTACTCCTCTCTCCCTGTTAGTTGCTTTGGACGAAATCTCAGCTAGCTAGGAAGTTCTCAAGTGCTAGAGGTTTTAGTGGTTGACCTTGTTCGGAGGTTGATCCCACCTTAGAGTAAATCTGTTGGTAGAACACTAAATTTTGCTTTCTGTTATCTTCAAGCATCTTATATATTTTGTTGTTATCTTTTACTTTCAGTCACTTTAAACTTTCTTTTTCAAGTATCACAACTGCTTTATTTTTTGCAATAAAATAAACAAAGCCTCTTGAACTTGGCCAAATCCAAGTCAAGAGCACTCTCTGTCGGAGAGCATTGTAGACTTGCATTTTTCCCTTGCATTAGGCATTTTAGAGTAGAAAGTATCTTGAACTGTGGTCTTAAGACTAAGTCAAGAGCGCTCTCTGTCGGAGGGTTGAACAAGTGCTCTTAATAATTAAAATACTTCAATCCACATTCCTCCTAATTAATTTACTTTGGTTGTTTGTCCAACACTTGTATGCTCTGCCAACCGGAAACGGTTGGACTAGTACTCAGAAAGGTGAAGGACTTGCTAAGCTCATAACTGATAACTAATAAAACTTTCAATCCCATAACCAACGAACCGGTGTTGTTCAAAAAGTATTTAAAGTGGTTCTCAGGGGAGGCGCCGGGTTTCCCATTCTGTGACACAGTGGCTGGTTAGCATTGCGCGCCTCGCTGTGATCTAGATAGGTCCGTCATGTCTCTTAAAGGAGCCGCTTAGAATATCTTTTCCGGACACTCTTTTGATATCCTTGGTTTTAGGCTTAATAATCAAAGACCATTAAAATATTCAATTTACCAAGATAAATTTCATAACGATCTCACAAACAACATTCTTTCAAGACCCACACATTCAGCATTACAATCATCTTTTCTGTGACTCCATAAGGCACTGGCACTGGTATTTACATTTTATATCTTAATCAGGACCATTTTTCCTTGTGTTAATTTTCATGTTGTGAATGCTTTATTTAATCGTAAGTCTTGAGGTATACTGTTAGTCTTGTTATTTCAATTTAGCAACGTGGATTGCTTTGTTATCTTGTGTTCATCATATCTTTTAATTTGGTCTCATCACAAGAAAACTACTAAACAACACCCATCCGCATCATTCACACTTAAAACCTTAAAAACATAAGACCCTTAGTGAAACTCTTTGTAGGGACTACCCCCCTTGGCTTCGTTAGGAGTTAGTCTAAATGGAGGAGCTGGGATTCAGGTGACAGTACCTGGCTCATTGCTTGCCCCCAAGGCCACACCTCTCCCCACTTTCCAGTGAGGGAGACAGCTTTCGAAAGATTTCCCCTGTTGGTGTGCAGTTTGGCGGACAATAGGCTCTCTAACGTAAGTCCCTAGAGCATTGAAAAGAGTGTGAGAGTGTATTTACTATCTAATCCCACGTTGGCAAAGAAAGATTTACCAATCTAAAAGCTGCCATGTGATAACACCCCCTCCACTTTGTCACTTATGTCACTTAATTTGTGGGTAAATAAAGATTGGTAATAATAAGTATAATAATATAAATTATGTGATATATAACTGCTAAATACGGGTAGAGATATTTAATATAATTAAATGGTGATTATTAATGTTAAAAGCTGCCATGTGATAGCATCCCCTTCACTCTGTCACTTAATTTGTGGGTAAATAAAGATTGGTAATAATAAGTATAATAATATAAGTTATGTGATATATAACTGCTAAATACGGGTAGAGATATTTAATATAATTAAATGGTGATTATTAATGTTAAATGGGTCTAATTAGGGTTAGTAGTTCTAATTTATGTTTAAATATTTTTAAATGGATCTAATTAAAAGGACCCATATATTTAATTATTTAAGTGAATATGTCTTAAAATGAGGCAGTCCTAGGCTTAAGATGTGCTTCTTGTGAGCTATATTATGCCTATCCTTGTCCTATCAGGGATACAGATTCACAATGAAATTCATACAATAACTAGTTGCATGCAGTCAGTATATTTTGAACATGTTGAATGGGAAATTGGCATCAAAATTTCAAAGATCCTGAACTTATGGGTGTGTGAGAAGGGATCGTGCAACATGTTCAGTTGTGCAAGGCAATGAAACAATGAAAAAACTAGTTTAGAGAACATGGTGTCATCATTTGATAAGATGTGAAAGGTTCTTGGACTCAAGGACTAATGACAAGATAATGGGGCTCAATTATGTTTTTATCTGCTCCAATAAATTAGTTCAATTTGCTACACTTGGGCAACAAGGCCGGTCTTTAATAATTGCAGGTTGATCCAAAATTGGATCCTGATTGTGGAAATAAGTGGAACCAAGCAAAGAGCACAATGGCAAGGGTTAAGGCATTGGCTAAGTAGTCGAAAGATCCCCTGGACAAGGATTGAATATGGTTGATTCAATTGAGAAAATCTACTAGGGAAGCACCAACTAATATCTAATTGATGGATATAAATGAATGGGAAAACTCCACTGGAAGAGCACATTGTCAATTAGACAATTTGGGCAATGAGTGCATGTTGATGGAGTATTCACAAAGGGTACATGGGTTGTTAAGTATGAGTATTTGATGCACAATTGTTGAGAAGAGTGTAGTTGACAAATAGTTGGTCTACTAGAATGCAATCAACAATTACCCTGAAGTTGAACTGCTATAATGGTTTCTTTGGGGACTTGTAACCAAACCTTAGATGAAGGACCAAGTGGAAGGGCAATATCTTGTTGCATTGCATCACAAGAGCACTGTGATGATGCCCCATCGACAATATCCATTGAACTAATTGATTAATCCTTTCTTTGAAATTTTCATCATTCTCGGGAGTTGTTAGATTGTTGAGTGCATTGGGTGAAATATGTGAGGATGGGAATAGAATTTGTTTCGATTTCTTGACCATTTTATCAAGATGAGGCAAGAAATGGGAGAAGAGGAGATGATGTGGTTGTAGTGAGATTGTGTATGTGTGTGATACAAAAGACACGTAAAGGCCAATGAAAACAAGCATTCCTCAGACTAAGACAAGCACCGTGATGGTTTACCATCATAGAGAGAGCACAAAGAGAAATGTTGATTCTATGTATTTGAGAAGGACAGATCAATTATCATTGTGAGAAAATTGAGGATTGAAGATCTCAGACGTTCGACTCTACGACCATTGTTCAACGATCCTTTGATCACTAGTAGGGTCCTTGGTGATAGAGAACCATAGGTAGATGCCAGTAGGTTGAAGGCTTGGTTATTTTTGTTTACATGGTGAGCTTGTGGAATTCGTGAAGGAACCATCGAAAAAAATGAGTAACTGGTTAGAGGATTGAGCGATTAATTGTTCATTAGGATGTCAATTGAGGGATTAGAGTTGATGAAGAGGTTTGTGTGTAGAAGAGAAAAATGATTTCCTCAAGGAAAGGAAAGCCTCAATTATGGTTACCAAGAGTGTTAGGAATTGTAAAGAAACCCTATGGATGTGGAATTCAAGAGGTTGTGTAGAATTATGGTTGTAAACATTTGCTACTCGACATATTCTTTGACACAAAAATATATTGGAGTTTCATCCCCAAGAGGTTTCACCTTAAAAATATTGTTTTATTGTGCGTACGTTTGTATTATATTTAGATTTATTGTTGTTTAACTATGAAATAAATATAGCCCATAATATTTGCAAGCAATCATATCTGTTTAATCAAATCCCATTTTAGCGCTATTAAGAGATTCTGACTCACCCACTATATTACGGATCAATTTGTATTTTTGACTTTGTAGAATTGAGATAAGGCAACCATAGAAAAAGTTCTCAAGAGAGAGAGGCTTAAGGAATTACATGAGATCAATCAACAAATACAACAAGATAATGAGTGATTGAGAAAGATGACGCAAACAGTTGGAAAAGAACAAAGTACTACAAAAACCTTTGGAAAGCCATGTGAAACTTCTTTAGGAGCAACACGTCTAAACTCTGGACAAACTATGATAAGAGTTGGTTGTCAAATATTGGCTAGTATTCAATGGGATCTGGAAGAAATGAAGAAAGAGAGGAAGCTTGTTTTGACCAAAGATGCATGGAACCTAATCGAGGAAATCATAGTAAGTATTTCCTCTATACTCCTTGCTTAATTTGAATAAGCATATGGGACTTTTGGTACTTTTTAAGTTCATACCAAAGAGATAGGTTCAAAGTTGTTGCAAAAGGTGGGATCGAATGGTCAAGGGCTTGGATGGCATGGCCAAGGCATGAAGAGCCTCATTGCACTAAACTCTAAATTGTATTGTGTTGATTTAGGATACTATGGTGGTAAGGTACCCAAAGGGTGAATGTTCCAAGACAACCTTGGGTAATGTGTAATCCATAAGAATCATCTTTGTGAAGGCTCAAGGTGGAGTAAGTTTAACAATTCCAAGTAAAGAGAAAACAATGAATAATGATCAACAACATTGTGCAAGCATTGTGAAGGAAACCCAACCACCTATCAACATTCTAGTGGTTGGAAGACCAAGAAGGGGACTAAAAAAGAACAAAGAAAAACAAGAAGAGTGTGTGAACAAGAATGCTTCAATCATTTTCTTTCATTGCTAGAAACAAGGCCACAATGCATACAAATGTTGGTATTTGTTTCTTTCTTCCCTTTGTGGATTAAAAAACCATTGTGTGGTTGTGTTGGAGGATGAAATCCATCACCAAAGACTCCAAATGTTTTAGGAAGAAGAAAAGCTACAAGAAGTGTTCTTCCAACCATCAAGAAGGAAAAAGGAGTAAACTCAAATGGAAAGACAATGTTGTCCAAGTATGCTACACGAAGAATGCTTGTAATCATTGCAAGATGAGTGATCATTGGAGTAGACGTGTTGGATACTTCATCCTCACTTTCATTGCAAGAATAGGGAGGGAAACCAAGAATGAGGTTGTTAACACCCAAAAAGTGTTCACCAGCTCATTCTCTTATTCACATGACCCATTTGTCCACTTTTCCACCATTTGAGCCTCTAAAGCCATCAAAAGGTCACCAAAAAGACCATAATACACCCTTTTTCCCCCTCAAAATATATATTTTTCCTCAAAAAACACAAAAAACCCTCAAAAAGGGTCCAGAATTCCCAAAAAATATTAAAAGGGAATAAAAATATTAAAAATATTCAAAAAAGCAAAAAAGGGAGAAAAGAGCCCTAAACCATGTTGGTCAATACCATTGGTTTCCACAAAACCACAATGGTATTCCCCATCACCAAAAACTATAAAAATGTGATAGGGGCTCCTCACTTTCCATCCATCCATCATCCTATCCTCATGCTGTCAAAATCTCTCTTGAGTTCTTTGACCATTGTAGCAATTTTGGAGAAGAGACCATTGGAGCCTGGAGCATCTCAACCTTGGAGCTGCTCAACACCAAACATCCTCACTATTTGAGGTATTGCAATACAAAAGTCATTTTTTATTTCATTTCTTGTTCTTGTTCTTAATCTTTTCAAGTTTATTTTTATATGCACATGTTAGATTCATATTAGTTTATAGTTGTTTTTGCTTTCAATTTGAAGACTGCTACTACAAGTTAGTAGGTGCATCCTTGCACATGCTTGGTTGAAAAACCAAGCAACAGAGGTAGCATGGAATGAAGGAAGTGAAGTGGAAAATGTATTGGAAAGCATGAGGGTAGTGGCCAAACAAGAAGCCCAACCTTCTAGAGAGGAAGTATGTAGTGTAGGGACATCTACAGATGGATATTCTTCATTGTTACAACAAGGTATCGACAAAGTGTTAAAGAAATGTAACTGCAGAAGATATTCTAAATGTACTTGTCTATTGTATTATTGTATTCCTCCTTAGGGAGATGTCATTGATGTAAATGATAATGTAAGGGTCATTGAAAGAGTCAATGTAAACCCTAACTTTTAGGTCGACTTGGAAATTACTAGAAAATAATATTTTATTGTAAAGAGTATAGGTCGGCCCAGTTAGGTGAGTCAAGCCAACCTAGTTAGTAAAATGGTCAAGTCAATTGTAAAGTATAAATAGGAGATTGAGTCGCTCATTTGTAACACTCATCTCACTCATCAAGCTCGCATAGGAGAGAGAGAGAGAAGTTCGTCGGTGAAGGAGAGAAGTTGTTTTGTCTTGGGGATTTTATCTTGTATTGGTGAATTTTATATTGAGGAAGTTTTGCCGGGGTTTTCTCCCTTGTGGTTTCCCTGAGAGAAATTGTTCTTTGTGTTGCTGTGGTTGTATTTATTTTAGTGATCTTATTTTTTAATGTTATTATGCTAAACAAGTAAAAACTAACATGGTATCAGAGCAGGCTTCAAAGAGAACATTGTGCACTTGCTGCATAGGGTTTCCATTTACGGAAAATAGTCATCTTGGAATTTTCGCTATAAATCACTTTTGGAGAAGGTTCAAGATCTAAAACTCGGACAGGCTGAAGATTAAATTTTCATGTACCTTGTGTGCAAGTTTCAACCTCATATTCGTTGTACTTTAGGAGATATGATCCATGCAAATTAGGGTTCCATCCTCCTCCAGAATTCAGTTTTAAAAAAGTGACCTAGGGATAAATGCTATATCTAGGGATGGGAAGATCCAAATTGAATTCCGTAAGATGTTACAAAAATTTCACGGACTGTAGTTCCTCTAGTATGAGTTTCAGAACCCGAATATGAAACAATGTCACATGGAAGTCCGTACAAGTTCGCTATACTGAAACAATCCATAAACAGGTCATCTTGGGAAACTTATCATAAGTTCCACTTGGTGAATCCAATCCTGCTCTAACTTGTGGGGTTGGTTAGAGGACCGATCAGAATATCACAGCTCGAAGTTTCAGACCTTGAGGAGCAGAAATTGTGGATATACATCAAAATTAAGACTAGACAAATATTAAGTAGAAATTGAAGAAACTATAGCATCAAATATTTTGCAGTCCTGTTCACAGATTTGGGAAAAAGAGTATTTTTCCTAACTTGCCTTAGGGAGGCACATTTTTCCTCCAATAATTTTCTCAATATATCAAAGTTAAAAAATTAGGGTTTCTCTGTCGAACCCTATGTCAAGCCAGAAGCAGTTTTTGGAGAAGCAGTTTCACACGTAAGTACTATCTCCATTCTATTTCCATTTGAGGTTCTCATATTATCAAAAATGTCAAACATTACCAAGATTGATGAGAATCTTGAGGGATTTGAGAACTTCAGGGCATGGAAATATAGGGTCATGCTCATTCTTGAAGAACATGACCTAGAAGGATTCATAAAAGAAGAAGTTAAAGAACCATAGGGAGATGAGGCCAAAGCAAAACAAAAGAAGAATATGATCAAGGCTAAGAGGATCATAACTGACTCTATAAAATATCACTTGATCCCTCAAGTGTCATCAAAGAAGACCCCAAAAGAAATGTTTGATGACTTGACTAGTCCGTTTGAAGGAAAGAATATTAACAGAAAGATGACCTTGAGAATTCAACTCAAGGGTGTGAAGGTTCAAAAGTTTGAGACTATGCATTCATATTTCACCAGAGTATCTCAAATCAAGGAACAATTAGAAGCAATTGAAGGGACATGCAGACTCACCCCTAATAGCTAGGACCATGAGTCCTTGCGATTTGTAGTATATAAGACTTGTTCAACATTGTCGGTCATAAGAAAGAAAGGAATAGGTCCTCAGAATCAGTTGATGGAGTGGAGCACATTGTTAGAGACTCTTGCAAGGACACTAGGGAGATCCTACCAAACAAACAAAGATAAGTATTTGAATTGTCATTTCCTATATTGTTCAGTTGTATACATATTTATATTCCTAGATTTAGGAAGTGTAGTATGCATGTTGGAACAGTTTCACTAATGAACATTATAATACTAATACACATGTGATGGGTAAGTGGCCTATACAACATTTGATTGCTACTTATCTAGAATGAAACCTCTTTACTGACATATTCAGAGTAGTGCACGCTCTTAATAATGTCATGTATAGATGGAAGGCATACAGATAGTTACCATATGAATACGAGATATGGATGAATGTTGTGTTGAAGCATTGGCTAAGATAGTTGCATGATAGTATGAACTATGTTTTTATGTATAAGAATTTGTCATTATTAGTATGTTTTGAAAACCATGAAATGTTTATAACCATGCAACTAAATTTGACTTGTAGGAAGTATCATATATGATCACTTACAAATGATGAGACTTGTTCCGTAGAACAAGTGACTATGGTTCAACTATGAACAAGACTTATGAAATCAAGCAGAGGAAGTCAACTATGTTGAGATATTGCTCTAGTATCCAGACTCATGGTGTAATCAAAGTAGAAGAAGATATCAAGAAAACCTCCAGGACTCAGAGAACCACATGTGTGCAAATTGAAGAAAAATTTGAACAGGCTTAGAACACACTCATGGGATAGAATTGTTGATGTATATGTAACTTCGGAATGTATTTCACCCATGTATTTCATCTATGTATATTGTACTCCTATAGAGATGTTATTATTCCTCTATACGGAAGTGTCGTCATTTGTATTGACAAGTGTCGCAAGTGTCGTAACTTGCCGATGGGTTATTAGACCACCATGTGTGGGGTCGGCCCTGATTAAGTTAACATTGGGTTATTGTACTAAGCTAGACAAGTCGGCCCCATAAGTTTATTGGGCAGTCAGGACAAGTATAAATAGAGATCTCTCGATCTCTATTTGGATCACTTCACAACTCACTTTTCCATCACTCGGAAAGTGGCGCACATGTGAGGAGTCGTCTATCTCTGTGTACTTTGGTTGTACTATTGCTCTATCTATCTCTGAGGAAGTTGTGGGGTTTTTCACCTTAGGGTTTTCCCCACGGAAACTCTGTGTGTCTATTGTCTCTTATGTTTGCATCTTATAATGATTGATATGCTTTCTATGATTGATATGCATTGATATACTGTACATGTTATTCTTTCAATAAAGATCCTAGAGTATATTGAATTAATGCTAAAAAATTAACAAGAATGATGAGATCAAGGATCACCTAGAGTGATGAGAGATCAACCTTTGCTACAAGGTTGAAGATGAGAAGATCATAGATGGGTGCAAGAGAGAACTTGCAACAGAGTTCGAGATCTCGGTATCTAGTGACCTAGAAAGATGAAATAGATGGATACACAGAGGATTATCAGAAGAGAAGGCTACCAGTCACTCCAGTGCAGAATGTCCCGATACAACGAGTACAAGATGCAGAGGAAGGATAATGCCCAGTTATAGAAGAAGCAAGAAAGCTCCACTTCAGAGGGAGTGACTACAGTACAAATGGAGAGACACTTTCATTTAGTATCTATGTGTGGCAAAGGTTGTTTTCCCCAGTATGCAGTAGAAATCCTGAAAAGGTTTGATATGTTGGAAAGTAAAGCCATGGCCACACCCATGGATACAAATTTGAATTTGCTGACTGATGCTTCGTCAGAGTTAGTGGATGTGGCACTATACAGACTGATTATTGGGTCATTGTAGCTGCAAAGTATGTGATGAGGTACCTAAAAGGTACGGTAGACTATGGTCTCAGTTATACTAGAGATCATGACTTTAGACTGTATGGTTATACAGATTCAGATTTGGCAGGAAGTGCCTCAGACAGAAAGAGCACTTCAAGTAGGTGTTTCAATCTGGGGTCAGCCATGATCTCATGGCTAAGCAGGAAGTATTCTAGTGTTGCTCTCAGCACTGTAGAAGCAGAATATATTGCAGCTTATTCTTCCAGTTGTGAAGCCATATGGCTTCAGAAGCTGTTATTAGGTCTATTCGATCTGGAATTGGATACCACAGTGATTCTATGTGATAACCAGAGCTGTATGAAGATGACAAAGAATCTTGCGTTCCATGATAAGTCGAAGCACATAGAAATATGATATTTCTACATTCGATATATGGTGCAGAAGGGAGCTGTAAAGCTCCAATATGTGAGCACAGATGAGCAAGTTGCAGATGTGTTGTCTAAGCCTCTGTCTCGTGTGAAGTTTGAGCACTTCCGTGACAAGTTTGGTGTAGTCTGTAAGGAGTTCCCTTGAAAGGGGGAGTAGTGCTAATGATACTATGATATTGATCATCCTTAGGCTGAATCTCATCATTCCGAAAGGAAGAATTGTCTAAGATGTGAGTGTTGGATTGAATCTCGCAGTTACGAAAGGAAGTATTTTCCATGATCCCATAGTTCTGAAAGGAAGGATCACTAGTGTTGTTGGACTGAATTCCGTAGTTTCGAAAGGA
The DNA here is from genome assembly GCA_027924585.1 of Larix kaempferi. Taxonomy (NCBI): domain Eukaryota; kingdom Viridiplantae; phylum Streptophyta; class Pinopsida; order Pinales; family Pinaceae; genus Larix; species Larix kaempferi. Next base: position 3,996,151 of record BSBM01000222.1, read on the forward strand.
AGGATTTTCCATGATCTCGTAGTTTCGAAAGGAAGGATCAACAGTGTTGTTGGATTGGATCTCGTAGTTCCAAAAGGAAGGATTGTCCATGATCCCGTAGTTCTGAAAAGAAGGATCACCAGTGTTGTTGGACTGAATCTCATAGTTTCGAAAGGAAAGATTGTCCATGATCCCGTAATTCCAAAAGGAAGGATCACCAATGTTGTTGGACTGAATCCCATAGTTACAAAAGGAAGGTTTGTCCATGATCCCATAATTCTGAAAGGAAGGATCACCAGTGTTGTTGGACTGGATCCTGTAGTTCCGAAAGGAAGGATTTTCCATGATCCCGTAATTTCGAAAGGAAGGATCATCAGTGTTGTTGGACTGAATCCTGTAGTTCCGAAAGGAAGGATTGTCCATGATCCCAAAATTCCGAAAGGAAGGATCACCAGTGCTGTTGGAATGAATCTCGTAATTCTGAAAGGAAGGATTGTCCATGATCCCGTAATTCCAAAAGGAAGGATCACTAGTGTTGCTGGACATAATCCCGTAATTTCGAAAGGAAGGATTGTCCATGATTCTGTAATTCTGAAAGGAAGGATTGTCCATGATCCTGTAATTCCAAAAGGAAGGATCACCCATGTTAAAATTGATCCCTAAATTCCAAGAGGAAGGATCATATTGGTTGTTGATGCACCTATTACCATAGATGATGTATCTGTCGATGATGATGTTATTCCAACTTTATGCTGATGATCCAGCCTCGTGCTATCATTGTTGTTGTTGTATCAATTTTTATATTGTTGTGATGATGATGATACTTCAGCTCCGTCCTGCAGATGATGATGATGTTGTTCCAACATTCACGTGCTGATGATTGATGTTGTTGTTCCAGTATTTACTTACTGATGATTGATGTTGTTCCAATACTTCCTTACTGATGATTGATGTTGTTCCAGTATTTACTTACTGATGATTGATGTTGTTCCAGTATTTACTTACTGAGGATTGATGTTGTTGTTCCAGTATTCACTTACTGATGATTGATGATGTTGTTCCAATATTCATATACTGATGATGGTGTTGTTCCAACAAATTCTTGTTGACGATGATGATGATGCCGATGGTGATATTCCAACAGATAATGTTGATGTTCCAACAAATTCTTGTTGATGATGATGCTGATGCTGATGGTGATATTCTAGTAGATGATGTTGATGTTCCAGCAAATTCTTGTTGACGATGATGATGATGATGATGGTGATATTCCAGCAGATGGTGTTGATGATTCCCCAGACATATGATGATGTTCCAAAAAATTCCTACGACATATAGAGTTTCACTAGTCAGTTGGAAAACTGTTGATGTTGATGATGTTGCCCGCAGAATACTTTCCTATTTAAGAGGGAGTGTTAAAGAAATGTAACTGTGGAAGTAATTCTAAATGTACTTGTTTATTGTATTATTATATTCCTCCTTCGGGAGATGTCATTGATGTAATTGATAATGTAAGGGTCATTGAAAGAGTCAATGTAAACCCTAACTGTTAGGTTGGCTTGGAAATATCTAGAAAATAATATTTTATTGTAAAGAGTATAGGTTGGTCCAGTTAGGTGAGTCAAGGCGACCTAGTTAGTAAAAAGGTCAAGTCAATTGTAAAGTATAAATAAGAGATTGAGTTGCTCATTTGTAACACTCATCTCACTCACTCAAGCTCGCATAGGAGAGAGAGAGAAGTTCATTGGTGAAGGAGAGAAGCTGTTTTGTCTTGGGGATTTTATCTTGTATTGGTGAATTCTATATTGAGGAAGTTTTTCTGGGGTTTTCTCCCTTGTGGTTTCCCCGAGAGAAATTTGGTGTTCTTTGTGTTGATGTGCTTGTATTTATTTCAGTGATCCTATTGTTTAATTTTATTATGCTAAACAAGTAAAAACTAACACAAAGAGTCCTTTTGGAAGTGAAGGTGTATTGCTATTATAAGATCCAACAAGTGTTGGCTTTTTGTTGATTGGCATTCTCAACATGATCCCATGAATTGACCCCTATTTAGGTGATTGGAGGATGGGGTACACGAGAAGTCAATATGTTCAACATGTACGAATATTGAAGGAACAACTACAAACTTCACATGGATATCAAAGGCACAAGATGAACAAGCATGATTAGGCCTCTAGGAGGATAAATCAACATGGAGATAACTAGTAGTAACAACAATGGTATGGGAAAAGGGTAGACTTGCAACCGAAGCATAAGCAATCCTTAGAAAAAAGACATAGCTAATCATAGTAGGCTCACTATGGCACATTTTTATTTCCAACAACACTCTAGTGACTGATAAGAATCTTGCAAGTACCCATTGAGTTATGTAAGAGTCCAGTCATGATCTTTTATCATAGGCGCAATTGTAGAAGACTAAGTTCTTGTAATTTAATAGAGTTCTCAAGCAACCAAAAACCTCCAAAAGGGGAGGTTTTATCCAAAATTGGATTGATAATGGAGATAAGTGTAACCAAATAAACTGCATAATGGTCAAGGGTAATGAATTGGCTAAGTAGTCAAAATATTAACCGAATATGGGCCGACTGAGAAAATCACCAAGCAAAGATGACTAACACCAAACTAGTATATATAATCAATTGGGTAGGATCAACTAGAAGAGTACAATGCCAATCCAAGAATGGCGACATTGGATGCATGATGATGGAATGTTGTTGAAGAGTAACTAGATGGTTAAGTATAAGGATTTTATGAGTAGTTGTTGATGAGAGTGTAGTTAATGAATAGTTGGTCGACTAGGATGAAGTTAATTGAAGTGTTGGTTGACTAGAACATGTCAAACAAAGACCAAGAAGCTAAATCACTTAACATTTTCTTTGGGGACTTGTAACTGAACCTTAGATGAAGGACCAAAATAATGGGTGATAGCTTGTTATTGTTACATCATATGTACGCTAGATGATGCCACATCACCAATAACAATAAAACTAATTAATTGATCCTTACTTTGGATTTTTTTTCCATTCTTGGGATCTACTTGTAGATCAAACTAAGAGAAATTTGTGAGCAGAAGAATAAGAATCCTTCAAAAATCTTGATTTTTTTCTAAACAAGAGAGGGGAGAAGGGAGCAGAGGATATGATGTTGCAGTAGTGAGTTTGTGTATGTGTGTGAAAGATTAGACACAAAGAGGCCATGAAAAATAGGTATTCCTTATACTAAGAAAAATAAAATAATGGTTTACTATAGTAGAGAGTATTGAAGACCCTAGAGGCCAAATTCAATGACAATTGCTGAGTGACCCTTTGATTGCTAGTAGATTCCTTGGTGACAAAAGACTAGAGGTAGAGGCAAGTTGGTTGAAGTGTTGGTTGTTTTTTGTTAGATGTTGAGCTTGTGGAATCTATGAAGGAACCAACAAAGGATGGAATCAATGGGTTAGAGGATTTATCAATTCACTATTCATCAAGAAAGCCAACGAAGGGTTCACAATGATGAAGATGTGTGTTGAGGACAAGAGAAAAATGACTTTCTTAAGGAAAGGAAGACCTCAACTCTAGTTACCAAGAGTGAAAGCATTGTGAATGAAACCCTATGGATGTCAAATCCTAGAGGTTATTTATATGTAAAAATGGTAAATATTCTTTGACTAATAAACTCTTCTAAAAAATATTGTAGAGTTTATTCTCCAAGAGGTTTATTCTTAAAAATATTGTTGTATTATGTGTGAATGTTACGTGTATAATTGTCTTGTCTTTAGATTTGTTGTTGTTTTACTAAGATGGAAATCTAGGCCCTAGTATTTGCAACACATTGTATTTATTTAATTGAATTCAATTTGAGTATCATTGGGAGATTTTGGATCACCTATTGGTTTACAAATAATACGTGTGGAATTTAAGATGGTGTCGATATGTTTTGGAATCATGTGTCTAAAAGTGAATTATGCATTTACATTTCTCATTTATTTCTCAATCAATCTAAATACAATTTTGTTTCATCCAAGGTGGAATAATTTAGTCAATGGAGAGGAGAAGATAAAATGGATCACCCTTGGCATGTAAGAATGTAACAATGTTTGCTTCTTGTCAACCAGAGGTTAGTGTTCTCTTCTCAAAATGACAGTCACAATGTATAAGCACTATATGAGTGGTAGTGTTGATGACTATTATTCCACCGAGAGTATCGAGGTGCTCTACAACCCAGTATCGTAGAGATGTTGTCACGTTTCTAACAGTATGCTACCAAAAATAAAAAAATAATAATTAAAAAAATTCATGTCTACTTATAAAATAGAAAAATAAAACCAAATAAAAAGTAGGCTCATAAAATTAAAAATTAAAACCAAATAAAAAGTTATTCAGGTTGGTTCATAAAAAAAGAAGAAGAAGCATAGATCAATATTAAACACAATTCTATCAAGCACAGAGACGGATCAAATTTCTTGAGGTGTAATTGTTTTTGGATGTGTAAAAAAATTAAGATAAAAAAATTACACCTCAAGAAATTGGATCCCTCTCAGTGCTTGATAGATCTGAGTTTAAGATGGATCTATGTTGGTGGTGGTTCACCAAAATAAATAAGACTATTACAAAGGGTGTTTGTCTAATAACACTTCCATGTATATGAACTTTCATTGTACCGATGGATGTCATGCACCATTTTATCTATTGACCAATCATGGGAGAGCTTGGGGAAGACAAGTGTTGGTGATGTAGATTGTGGATATTTTAAATAGTATGGTGCATGTGTTTATTCCTCTTTTTTCACAATGCAAAAAGAAATGTCAACGGGAAAATTCCAATATGTGACTAAATGTGGCTCTACAAAATTTGGATGGGGCAATATGTAAAAATTAAAAACCCTATATGGGGATTTGTGAGTTTCCATATATGTTTTCATGAGTGCAATTTTTCTCACCATCACACAAAACAAGAAAGATGGAATTTGAGAAAAGTTGAATTTACTATTGAGGATTCATCTTATGTTTTTTGTGTGCTTGCATATATATTGTCATAAGCACAATAGTAAAAAATAAGAGCTCCAAAACCATAGCTAGACTTGTGGGTCTTCAATCCAATGTAGGTGCATGAGCTCAATGACATTTTTTTCTAAAACTATAACTATAATTGTGGATCTTGAACGTAACATAGTACTTAGGAATTTCTCTTTGCTTATTTTTGATAATATTTTGTGTGCTATGCAAAAAAAATTGCATTCTTGCTAAACCAACACTTGATTTATAGAATATTGGATTGTCTTCACAATTAGGAGTGGTTTTCCTAAGAGCATTTGTTCTTTCATTTATTGGGTATGTGATTAATAATTTTAGGTTATCTTAGTTTGAATAAAATTTTCATTTTGAATTTTCTTCGGAAACTTCCACCAGGATAAACAAGTGTGGAGGGAAGAGTTTTATTACTAAATACAACTTAAAACAATATTGTGGTATATATGACAAGCTTGAAAATGTATTGTTTGTATAACTAGAGTTCAACATGATGATTGAGTTGGAGATGAAAATTAAAAATTTATTTACATTTTTTACACAATTCTATTGGATATTAAACTCGAACTTTGTTGTACTATCTGCCACACATTTGAAAATTAATATTCAAAATAAAAATATTAATTGGGATGCACTTTTAGCTAGAGAACGCCATTGTATGTCATTTTAAACACTGCTCCTGATTGGGCAAAGTGCCTCGGCTTCCTCGGCCGTAGAGAGCGTGCCTCGGAGGCATCTGGCAAGACTGAAAGCTTGCCCCCTTACGGACCACCAGCGGGTTATTTCAGGTGGCTCGGTTTTCCACCGGTTCAGTTTCGGCTGAGTCTGAAGGTTGGGGGTCACAACCGCTTGCCCTGAAGACAATTAAGGGGTTGCAACGGTTGCCTGGCTGGAAGGCAGGAAATGAACCAGTGTCCCTATGCACTGGCGGTTTGGGGATTGTTTTCCCCTATACCGCACTGGGCCTGGAAGATCCTACCAACAGTTTTTCCGACTTCGGAAAAATAAAAAATAAAAAAAAATGTCATTTTAAACTAATTTTGTTCCTAGTGTTTTGTGGCTAGTTTTACTACACAACTTCATTATTATATTGTTGTTTTAGAATCACATTTATTCAAGTAAAATTTCAGGTTTATTGTCTAATGTTAAATTTTGTTTCTAACAACATTATTTAATTATATTGGTATCACAATTGTGATTGTGCTAACTTGTGAAGTGAGAACATGCTTAGAATGAGCCTAGAGAAAGAAAGAACCCTAAAACATGTTATGACGAAAGTTTCCATCCTTTGGATCAAAGAGCCTTAAAAGATGTTATGATGAAAGTTTCCATCCTTTGGCTCAAAATTTTGATAACGTGGATACTAATTTAAGATGAATGACACGAACCATGAATCAACCACTCGTTAATGTGAATAATAAAATTTATTCTCTTCACTCTATGCATGGAGCTAATAATATAAATTCACATGAATCTATTGTTGAAACTTCACATAGTCATCATAGTAGTCCTATAAAAGAGCCTTAGTTCTTTTGAGCCACTACAATATCCTCTTCCAAGGTAGATGGATAGAAGAAAATAGGGTAGGGATTTGGATGAAGATCCAATTACAAGTCCATGGAGAGATTATATGGCCTCTAATGATGGCTTCAGATTGAAATATGATTTATGTGCATTCAATGATATGAGAGAAGGTAATAGACATGTTAGATATGAAATCTACCTCGAATGACAAAAAATGATATTCCTGGAGTTTTGGATCAAGGAAAATTAGACCATGAGGGAATTCATAAACTCGATGATTATTTTAGCATAAAACCCATGATTGATTTGAAAATTTAGTTTTGATCGCTACTCTTGGAAGGACCAACATGATTGATGGCATCATCATGATTTAGATGTCCAAGCCTTCCCTCGACTGAATTTATAACTAAAATTTGGCTACCTCACGTTTCCTTGCAATTGCATAATTTGGGGCTTGATACAATTACTATTGTCGAGGAAACAAGATTTCCTTCCTATAAACATCATTATTTTCAAATAGTATTGAGAATACTATAAACAAGTGAGACTTAACAACTTCCACACTATGGATATTTTCAGAGTGAGTAATCAATTGTGAGTAATTTTGGATCTGCACTTGCACACTTCAACTTATTCCAAATAGAATATTTCCATAATACTATGAATATCAATGCCACCAGAGCAAGGTGTAACCAAGGGAACTCATATTGTTTGTGTAACAAAACCTTTAAGTTGAACTTCCCATAGATAATTACAAGGCACATTTCCAAACATAAAAATGGAGAATTTGAATATTTTGATAAAAGTGTAAGAAATAAGTTTCAACATAATCTAAAACACAAGAAATAACAATGGCACACACACAATACATAAATATTTAACCTAGAAACCCTTATCCAAGAAAACTAGCCTAATTGGGAGTTGCTCTTTATATATCATTGTATTAACTTCATTATTCAGAATACAATATTTAGGTATTATGTAACATCCAAAACCCTATATCATTAACCTAGATTAAAATCACAACCTGAATTTCTTAATTGGAATTCGTTTACAATGCGACAAAGCCATTGGTCAAAATAATAAATAATAAACCAAGAAACACACTTCTAGGATTCACCCTCAAAAACCTAAATGTGGGGCCTAATACCCCCCATGCACCCCCAACCATGGGAGTGGGTCCCCATGGAACCTCTTCATACAAAGGAAAACCCTTAAGCCCCCACTAGGATGTGTCTAAGTATACCTGCTAAGAATACAACACATGTCCAACATTCTCCCACTTGTTCTCAATGTTTTGTGGAAAATGGGGCAAGAGGAAGACACTCATATAGTCAACTATAGGGGAAACAAATCCCATTGATTCTATATACCAAGAGAACCTTTTAGTACTAATAGAATTTTCAAATGAGCCTACAAAATTCTTCAAAGCATCAACCTTCTCTATCAAAACTTTATTATTTTCAATTGTCTCTACAAAAATGGTGTTGCACATCAGTATCATTTTTCTGAGAAAAATAAGCATGGTTCTTTGCTAGAAAAATTGAATTTGAGATATTACAACCTATCACCATTTCTCTTTTATCAAAACTAAAACCTTTTCATAATATTACCCAACATATTACTTCATTACTTCCATGGATGAATACCATGTACTCAACTTTTGCAGTTGACTATGTGACTACAATCTACCTCTTGCTCATCCAACTTATTACTCCACCAAATAGGTTAAATACATAACCACTTATGGATCTTATATAATCAATATCTATATCCTAGTCTACATCAGAAAATCTCTATATATGTATCTCCCCATGAGGTCTAGGTCTTCCTTGGTAGCATATTGCATGATCTAAAGTGTCACACAAATATTTGAATACCCTCTTTACAACGGTCCAATGTTACTTCCTTGGTTTTGATATATACATGATCAAAACACCCACTACATGGGTAGTGTTTGGCCTAATATAGACCATAATATACATCAAAATGACAACAACACTAGCATAGGGAACATGAGACATGTCTAATACCCCTTCTTGAGTCTTGGGACATTGGTTTGTATATAATATTACACCTACAAGAATAAGGACCTTTACTTGTTAATTCCATTTCTACATAGTAAAGCTCTGCATTATTGTCTCAACATATTTTCTCTAATTCAACTAGAGTTTTCTATTTGTTCAATCTCCTTTAATTTTCATGCCCAAAATAAAATTTATACACCAAGATATTTCATATTTAGAAGATAACTAATATTTGACATCTTTGATGATTTCCTTGTTGTTTATGTTAGTCAAATTAATTACCTTAATTGTTGTTATATTAATTCATCAATCCAGGGGTTGTAAGACTTGAAGTGTCAACACTATGACTTATGAAGTATCAACACAATATGTGTAGGGATAAGTCTTCAAAAGTTTCCAAACTAGTAGATCTTAACAAACATCACACCAATCAGATACAAAATGAATGCTTTTGATCAAAATCACTAGTTATTTTTTAATCGTCCAGGTAGAAAAGAAGATCAAATCATATTCATAAGGCTGGTAGATACTCTTTTATATTCACTAAATGAACTAAATGAAATAGATCAGAACTCAAAAATGAATTGAAAACCAAAACCTGGAAGTAACACTACTTCAGTTGTTCATAAGACTTTTCCACACATTTTCATTATTGAGTTTCTAAGGTAAGGGTGCAGTCCAATAATAATTAATAATGATTGGAAGTACTATATTTTCTCATTTCAATGAATGAAATGGAAATTTTGTATACTTATAACAGATTAAATGGACAATGACACTCAACAAAAAGCAACCTTTCTGTGACACTGGCAATATATACTTCATATGAAATTTAATATTTCACTGTTCCTAGATTTTAATGGTGGAAACATAGGTCAACATAAAATCCTATAATTGATAGACACTCCTTTAAATATACAACAATATTAATATTAGAGATGTATCCTTGAAATAAAAATTTAATAAATTATGCTAATGACATCCCTCATCTTAGACCACTCATCAATCATTCTTAAAAGGATGACAAGCAAACTGTAGAAATGCAGCTGAAATGATTTATATTATTTACAATATACTATGTTCTTGTCTAACCCCTTGACTGATAAAGATATTAGTATTAAGATGGAATACATATAGGACATAAAATTCACACCATTTAAATAAAGCAACTAACAACTCAACCATTCACGCATTCATTAGCACCTTATCAACTGTGTGCTACAAGAAGTAGAAACACTGCTAAATCACAAAAACTATAATGATATAATCTGAGTAAATATGACACACAAAATAATATGCAAACAACAAACCTAACCAATCGTTTTCTTTGAGGTGAAGGGGTCCCTGCATCCTCTCAAGAACACGCCCCTAATTAATTTAGAAACTCAACTCACCAACACATCGAATATGAAAACAAGTCTTCTATTAAAATCATTATAGGTACATAGTTCAAATCTATAAGTATATGCTTTTGCTTTCCAATCTAACTCTCCCCCATTATCATCTATGCTACTATTTATAAATCTTACATTGTAAAAAAAAATGCTACAAGATTGCGATACATATCTGCGATGTCAAACCATCTTGTACTAATAATAGGGGAAAATTTACATATGATAACAATTGAACAAAAATAGTCAAGAATAAACAACCCATCCTCATCAGGAGATTTCATGAATGAAGCATGCAATCTCATCTTGTTTTCTTGTGTTGTAATACTTGTTGACTGAGTCATGTATCTCAAATTGGCATATCTTAAAGTAAATCTCTCATAGATGTGGACAACAAAAATCCATGTCGACACAAGTACTTTCAAACCCCATGTTTCCTCTTCGGTCCGTGAAGGTCAGAAGTATCCCAACCATTGAGGGTATTACCAGAACTGGCGAGTTGCTGCAAGAACTTAATACAGTAACATCATTATCCAAAGATCAAGCTTTACGTCATTTTATTTCATCAAAATAGAGCAAATGTAAGTACAATGCAATAAATGTTACCTCTTAAACCAAAGAACACAATGAGTGAAATTTAGGACATAATAGATCGAAGGGTGGAAAAATAGGTAATTGATAGGGTATATGAGAAAAAATAGGTTTTATGGATGTCACAGAGTGTTCCAAAACAAACACCCAACACATCCCCCATACATAAGCCCTTGCATGTCCTCATGCAAATCTTTCTTCATACCAAGACTTCAAAATTGTAAGACCCCTTCTCTGTGCTGATGCAAATAATCTAGCTTAGGATTGATTGGCCACATCAACAAGTACATCTAGGTTGGAACATTGAGGCTGAGTCTTCATACATTTGATCTAAAGTTTATGATTTCCTAAGTAAATATTCTTAGCCCTCTTGTACCATCTTTTCACCATTTTGACTGAATTACGACCCTCTTCCTTCACCTGCTTAATATCCTCCTGGAATCTAACACTTGAATCTTTTAACAAGGAATTTTCAGTTTTGATGTGCCTTTCCAATGCTGTCATCTCCTCAATGTGTCTGAAGAATTATAAGAATGTACTTGTACTTCTTCAAGAAGGTTCGCTACATCCCCTTTGATCATTTGGGGTTTGTGCATGAGTTGACCAAAAAAGCATCCAAAATTCTTTATCAATCGGTTGGCTCTTGAACCAGCATTTTCCATCATGAGGTATCCCCATTGCTTCCGCCATTGACTATTTTGATACGTGAAATTCTACTCGCCAACTCGAGCTCCCACTAAAGATTCATGCAAAGGCCAAAGTTACATTGTTATTATGTCTACAATTTTTTTAAAAGAATGGAAACCATCCATCCTTTTGAATATTATTTTTACACTTTGGATAATCATCTAGAAGCCCAACCCCTTCTGGATCATACATGATCATGAGCCTCATTAATCTGTATTCAGTATAGAGAAGTGTGATCTTTGTCTATACACACTCAAGCAAAATGCCAATAATCGGGGAAAGGTCTAATAGTTTTAAATATAAATGAGATGATCCATAAGAGGCAAAAACAATAATGGAAGGAGAATCATTATCGTGACGATTACTCGTCATGATCTGATTAGTGTGTGCAAAAACTTCGATAGGACAGGATATCTAGGGAAATGATTACAAATCAATAAGATTGATTGGACAATCAAAGGAAAAGAAAGGCAATGATTTCTATTTAAAATGATGATTTCCATACCTTCAATCATGGAGGATTCAAATTATGTCCTAGCACGTTAGAATTTGGAAATATTTCCATAGTAGCGCATTCTAATGCATGATTGAAATAAAATTAATAAAGACAAAATCGTGCATTGGCTCTAGTTATCCAATCATACCTTAGCTTGGCCTATCTTGGAACAATTCATGATTGAGGTTATACTTGCTAGGATATAAGGAACTCACTAGCCTTGTGTCCAATTTCTCATATACGAGATCGTTTGTAGGATTTAGCTACATGAATTTGAACTCGGCTGCAGGAAATCAACTACCAAAACTTTGATGTGAACTATGAATGTAGGAACTCCTTTGGATGCAAGAAATCAACTACAAAAACTTTGTTGAAATATGGGATTTGTTGCTAGAACTCTTTGGCTATAGGAAACCAACTACAGGAACTCTGTTGGATTCTGAACTTTTTTTGAAGGAACATGAAGTATCACTAAACAACATAATCCCTTGTTTTTCCTTGTCCTGTAGCTCTTCTGTTAATCCTGAAATGATATGAACCAATAAATCTAAAAAAATGGAATCTGCACACTTTGTTGAGAATTTTGTACATCTTCCTGCTTGCTATGGATCACTAAAAGTATTAATCTTCCTTCCCCCAATGTACATATCAGTTCACATGGATGAATTTCTTGGAGTTGAACATGAAGAGGAGTCATTGGATTACCGACCAGTAATGAATCTTCTTAACCAATACATGACTTCTCACCAATAATGTCAATGAGATCCAAGGTACTTTAATGCATCCGTACATGCACGAATAAATATGTTGTCATCGAGTAACCTATAGGATCTAATAGTCAGGAGGAATTAGTGCATCCTTGTTGTTGCCAGTGAGAAAACTTGTCATTAGGGCATACAAGATTCCAGAAATTATTAGAATATCTAATCTTGGGCCTAGATAAGGAACTAGAGTCAATGGGCCAATATTGTCGGAAGGAATCCTTTAAGGAATCCTCCATAAATCCTACATGAGCATCATACACTAAAAATTTATAAAAATAAAATCACCAACTTTATTAAGAACCCGATCAACTAGAATATGCTTTTCAAGTGAGGTTTTGGCTTTGCTACGCTAGGAGTTCTAGTTTTCACAACATAACATTATTTTCTATTTACTTATATATATATATATATATATATATATATATATATATTCTCCCCTACTTATCACTTCAAATTCAGCTTGATTCACAATGTATTTGATAAACTCCTCCTTATATACAGGCTTCTAATACAACTCGAGCCTATGCACATTAACCAATAAGGACACCCTTTCATCATTATTAGTCTTGATTCTTGGACAACCATTATCACAAAACAAATTCTATTTCATATGGACCGAGCCAATGAGTATTGAATTTTCCCTTAAAATTATTAAATCGAGAGTAAAAAAGAAGTGCCTAGTCACCAACCTTAAACTATTTATTTTTATTGAACCTATCGTGCCATTTTCCCCTTTGTTGCTGGATGAGATCCATATGTTGTAAATCCTCTTGATGCATTTGATCTAGCTCATTTAGTTGTACAATTCTATGCTTTTGTGCTTTAGTTAAATCCATGCCCAATTCTGTTTCCATCTTCAAAGTTTTTTTTTTCTTCGAAACTCTATTGGAAGAAGAACCTATTTTCCATAAAGTAGCTCATATGGAGAGAACCCAGTAGTATTTATCCATGTTATAATGTATATGAATAAGACCTCTAGAAGCTTCTTAGACCAATCCGTTTTATGCAGTTGTACTGTCTTTGTCAATATAGCCTCCAAAACCTTATTTGTTGATTCCACTTGCCCATTGGCGCGTGGATGATATGGGGAAGATTTCATGTTCTTGATTTGGTACTTTCGAGTTAATTTCCTAAACAAGGTTAGATGTAAAATAAGTTCCTTAGTCAGTAAAAATTTCTCTAGGTACCCCAAAGTGAACAAATATATCCTCGAACAAGAAATCTACTGTTGTTTTCACTATTTATCTAGGTAAGGATTTTGCTTCTACCCACTTTGTCACATAGTCAGTACAAACTATAATGTATATTTTACTAGGGGGTTGATAGGCCCCACAAAGTCCAAGTCCCACTTCTCAAAAGGATCAATAATCACTTGTGGTTGGAGTGACATCTCATCTGTTGAAACCAACCGACCCATCCTATGCAATCTATCACATGCTAAAACATATTATTTCTTCACGTCTTAGAAGAGGGAGGGCCAACAATAACCCAAATGAAGTTCTTTGTATGATGTCCTTCTGTTTGAAAAATCCCCCCCACAAGGTTCATCGTGACATGCCTTCATGATCTCAAACATCTCATCCTTCCTCACACATCTTTGGATAACTAAATCAGGTCCTATGTGAAATAGATTTCCCTAGATACAAGAGTATGGAGAACTCATTCTAACAACCCTTTTTCTTTCCTTGGGTGAAAAGTGTGGTGGTATATTTCCTATAGAAAGATAATTATCTATGTTTGTAAACCATGGGGAGTTAGTATATATAGAAAATGATTTTTTGTCATGAATGTTATCATCAAATGGAACATTCTCATCTTCATTATTAAGTCTATAGACAAAGTATGCTACCTGATTCTCCCATCCCGGTCTGTCCAAAATTGTGATGTTAAACTCCTACAATAGCAACAACCACCTAGTGATCCTTCCATTTGTGATCAGATTGTTCATGAGATATGTGATGGGAGAGTGATCAGTATGGATAAAAAATTCAAACCGTGTGATGTAATGTCTAAATTTATTAATTGCATATAGTACTGCAAGGAACTCTTTCTCAATTACAGTGTAATTCAATTCAACATGAGCTAGATTTTTGCTTATGAAATAAATAACATAGGTTAACAATTTTTTCTTTTGTCCTAGAACTGATCCTATGGATGATTCTGATGCATTAGAGAATATATGGAAAGGAATATTCCAATTCAAACCACTCAATACTGGGGCAGATGAAATATTTTCCTTGAGTACATCAAAGGCATGTTGACATTCATTATTCCAATATAAATTAGCTTTTTTTTTCTAACAATTTAAACATTGGCAAGGCTATCTTAGTAAAATTCTCTATGAATCGTCGGTAGTAGAATTCATGGCACAAAAAACGTTGGACCCTTGTTTTATTGGTCGGGGGTGGCATTGTGGCAACCACTTCTATCTTGGCGGGATCTACCCATATTCGTACAACAAACACATGATGAACCAATCCAATTCCTTCAGTCAATATCATGAAACATTTTTCATTGCTTAATGTCAAATTTGACTCTCTACACCTCTTTAGAACTTTATTGAGATTAGTTAAAGCTTCAACAAAAGAATCACCAAATTTAATAAAATCATCCATATACAATTCCATACAATCATGTGGTAGGTCAGAAAAAATAACAAGTATCGTCCATTGAAAAATAGTTGGTGCATTACATAAACCAAAGGGTAGTACCTTGTAAGCATAAGTTCTCCATGGACATGTGAAGGTTGTCTTGTCCTGGTCTTCATGATAAATCTGGATCTGATTATAACCGTTAATCCATCCAAGAAAGAAAATTATTTCTTTCCTGCTAATGTGTCAAAAACTTGATCTATGAAAGGTAGGGGAAAGTGATATTTCAAGGTTGCCTTATTCAACTCCCTCTAGTTGATGCATACTCACCATTTTACATTCTTTTTAGGAATGATTACTAATTGGTATACCCATTGACTGCCAGAAATGGGGTAAATGAAATCTACATTTAGTAATTTCTACAATTCTTCTTTTATTATTTCCCTCAAGTCCGGATTTATTCTTCTCTATGGTTGTCTAATTGGTCTAGCATTTTCTTGAATGTAAATATGATGGGTGCAAGTATCTGAGTGGATGTCTTTACTATCAATACATTCCCATGCAAAAGTATCATAATACTCCCTCAACGCCCAAATTAACTATTCTTCTTGTAGACTATCTAAGGCAAGTTAAAATTCAGATTCTTCCAGGAAGGATTTCTACATTTTTACTACCAAATTCGTAAATTGAATAAGTGGGAAATGCTAGTAGAAAATCATAATCCAATTCTTCTGAGGTACATGTCTTTTGAAAAACTTCATTTAAGAGATGATCCACATAAGTTTGAGTCTGAGAGGATGCCAACTCCCCCCCAAAATACTATGGAAAATCCATATTAGAAATATAATGATTAATCATATTTTTTCTAGTATTTTCCTTAAGGCTCATGAATTGTGAAATTATTAGAACAAGATGAACTATTTATTCATTGTTATTGTCCTCATCAAGCCACTATGCACATTCTAATTCAGATGCATTTTTGGTAGGGGAGATAAAGTGTAATTTGTTTGGTCTTTGTACCATGTGTAATTTCTGTTGATGTATTTGTAACTTCGGAAGATATTAAATTGTATATTGTATTCGTACTTTATTGTATCCCCAATGGAGATGTATTATTCCTCCGATTGGAAGTGTTGTCAGCTGTACTTGCATGTGTCGCAAGTTATATTGTAAGTGTCGTAACTTATACTTGATGGGTTATTAGACCACCTTGATGGGGTCGGCCCTGTATGAGTCATGTGGGTCAAAGGGTTATTAGACCACCCTAGTGGGGTTGGCCCAGTTAGCATTATGTTAAGTGGTTAAATTGGGACCGACCTAGTTAGAGTTAAAAGGCAAGTCAAGTTAGTGTATAAATAGAGAGTGTGTCTCTCTCATTTTACACATTCTATTATTCACTCACTTCGCATTAGTGAGAGAGAAGAGGAGTGCGCACAAGTGGAGGAGGAGTATGTTATTGAATATATCTATCTCTTGGGTTTGATCAATGTGATCCTTGTATTAGTGCTTATTCTATCTCTGAGGAAGTTGCGGGGTTTTTCACCTTCTTGGTTTTCCCCGGTGAAATGTTTTGCGTCTCTTGTCTCTTGTCTCTTATGCTTGATATGCTGTACATCTTGTTATTTCAGTTAAGATCCTAGATCTATTGAATTAAATTATGAAAAAACTAACATGGTGTCAGAGCTAGCCTGAAGGAAGGCATGGTATGGCATTTATGAGACTTGTTGCACTTGCGACAAATTGGAAGCTAGGGCTTGATATAGAAAAAAATAGTCATCGTGGAACTTTCTCTATAAATCCATTTTGGAGAAGGTTCGGGTTCTGAAACTTCTACAGATCGTAGATAAAATCCCCATGTACCTTGTGTCCGAAGCACAACATCTAGTTCGCTGTACTTTATGATTTATGATCCGTACAAGTTAGGGTTTCGGCCTCTTCCAGATTTCAGTCATAAACAGGTGACCTAGGAAAAAAGGTCATAACTTGGGCTAGGAAGATCCAAATGAAATTTTCTAAAACGTGACAGGTAGGGCATGGACTGTACTTTCACAGGTACAATGTTCAGAGGCCGAAGTTGAACCAGTGACACGTGGAACTCCGTACAAGTTCGCTCTCCTATTTTATCCCATAAACAGGTCACGTTGTGACACGTGACATAAATATCTCTCAGAGAATCCAATTGAGGTTAGACTCGTGGGGTTGGAAAGATAACAGGTCAGGATATCACAGACCAAAGTTTCAGACCCCGTGGATTCGTAATTTCAGAGATGCACCATAAACAATAAGGTGCATATTTCTATCAAAACAGAATTGGATTCTGAGCACCTTCATTCTTGGCTTATCATTGCTGCAGGAATTTAGGGCTTCGGAGAAAGTTGGAATTTTTGGAATCAGAGACCACAGCTGAATGCTCCTCATCAAAATTGAAATTTAGAGACCAAGATCGAATTTTTTGGTTGGGTAGAATGCCGGGCTTGATCAAACCCTAGTTTGGGATTTGATTGGAAAGATGGAAAATTAGGGCTTCTACAAAAGTTGGAATTTTTGAAATCTGTGACCACGGCTAGAAGCTCCTCAGAAAAATCGAAGCTTAGAGATTTGGATCGAACTTTTTGGTTGGGTAGAAGGGTGGGCTTTATCAAACCCCAGTTCAGGGTCCTTTCCATTGAATCCGGAAGTTTCAAATGCAATTTTGAGGGGTTAAATTTTGTAGTTTTCAAAATTGAAGTTTACCAGCCTGATCAGCTCAGCAAGCCACATCTTTCCATCCATTCAGAAGTTTGAAATTCAAAGTTTGAATTTTTAGGGTTTCTCTGACAAACCCTAATCCAGCTCCAGATCGAGTTTTAGCAAATCAAAGTGGATTGGGTTAATCCTAGAAGAGAATGAATTGGGCACCTGCATAAGTGAAGAAGTTCCAGTTCCAGAGGGAGATGAGGCCGAGGATTTACATGAGAAGGCTACAAGCAATCCCGACAGGTATGACTTGAAGAGATACAGGTATGTCTTGAAATCTATTCATGATTAAGTTATGATATGTTTGTCTTCATGTTATTGAGGTTAGTACAATCTTGATTAATCTTAGACTTGTCTCATCACCCTAGTAAAAGTATGAATGCATGTGAATGACAAAAGACATTCATTGATTAGGGTTATGACACTTATGATTGTACTAATGCACTGTGGTGTTGTATGAGGTTGATGTTGTCCGCTAACATGAAAGGTACATAAAGAAAGACAAATCAAGTTCTAGATGAAGAACATATGACCATGGTGACATGAAGACAAAGACTCATCCATAGCCATTATAGAAGCTCTAAATACGAGGTATGTATATTTTGGTTCTACAATGGTTAACTTATGAGTTATGTAGGTTACTAAGCACAAGTCATTGAAGAGAACAAGAAGACATTGTTTGGGTATGTTAGACATAACTAGCAAACATGATAACAAGATCTTGAGGATGACACAATGATGACACTAGTGCACACTTAAGCATGCATAGTGGTCCAGGATGGATATAAGTTCAAGGATAGATAATCCAGGAATCAAAGATCAAGAGGGAGCACACTCTAGTAGTTCCTGTAAGGAAGCAAAGATTGAGAGGGAGTACACCCTACAACTAAACAAAGATAAGTATTTGAATTGTCATTTATTATATATATGATTACTTAAATGATGTTGTCCAGTCATGTACATACTTATGTTCCTAGATTTAGGATGTATATTATGCATATTAGAAAAGTTGCATTAATGATCAAGATACTACTAATATGCAAGTAATGGGTAAGTGGCCTATGGTACTGTACAACATTCCATTGCTACTTATCTAGAATGAAACCTCTTTGCTGACATGTTGGGAGTTGTGCACACTCTTAACAATGTTTTGTTAGAGATGGAAGGCATCTAGAAAGTTATGGGATATGGATAAATGTTGTATTGAAGCATTGGCTAAGATAATTGCATGACTGTATGACATATGTCTTTATGCATAAGAATGTGTTTTTGAAAAACTATGAGAAGTTTCTAATAATGCAATTGAATTTGACTTGTAGGAAAGATCGTGTACAATCACCTACAAAAGAAGGACAACAACATTTGTTCCAACAACGAAGTTCAAGAAAACTATCTATTGAATATATTGAAGAATCTAAAGTTCCCAGGATCAGGGATGCAGTAATGAAAGGATGCCATGATCGAGGAGTACCAGTCGATCATGTTTGGGATGTGGTCCCAAGAAGAGAAGAGAAGTCTATTTTGACTTCCAAGTGGATCTATAAGATCAGGCAGTGCTCCAGATAGAAAGAGCACTTCGGGGTGCTGCTTCAGTATGGGATCAGGTGTGATCTCTTGGTTTAGAAGGAAGTAGTCTTGTGTAGCACTGAGTACAGCCAAAGCAGAGTATGTCGCAGCTTGTTCGACCAGTTGTGAGGAAGTATGGATTAGGAAGCTACTATCTGAGTTATTTGATCTCCCGTTGGATGCTACCTGTATCTTCTTTGACAACCAGAGTTGTGTGAAGTTGTCTGAGAACTCGGTGTTCCATGACAGGTCGAAGCATATTGAGATCAAATATCACTATATCAGGGATATGGTGCAGAGAGGAGAAGTGGAGCTCTTGTATGTTGAGACAGATGAGCAGATTGTAGATGTGTTGAACAAACCACTAGCCAGAGTGAAGTTCGAGTACTTCAGAGAGAGGCTTGGTGTTCTTCAGATAGAAGATACTTCGAGGAAGAAGTGATGGGACACATTTGCAGGATCCATTCCAAGCATGGTGGTAGGAGGATCCTCCCATGGATGTCGATGTAAGCGCTGTGTGATGAGCATCAGGATGATGCTTCAGATGATATACATCAGGATGATGTTGTGTTGATGATCAGGATGATCATATGTGATGAGCGTCAGGACGATGCTTCAGATGATATACATCAGGATGATGTTGTGTTGATAATCAGGATGATCATATGTGATGAGTATCAGGATGATGCTTTGGATGATATGCATCAGGACGATGCTATGATGATGATCAGGATGATCATATGTGATGATATGCATTAGGTAGATGCTTGGCATGATCAGTTGGATCATGTGTGATGAGTATCACTTGGATCATGAGTATCAGGTTGATACTCCGTGGCTGTGGATAGGTTGTGCGGATAAGAATATAATAGCGCCTTGGGAGATTTGCAGATACTCTTTCTAGGTTTTTCCTATGGCATATAATAGCTCCCTGGGATATCTGGAAATTAATATTTCGAGGTTTTGCTTGGAGGGACATATAATAACGCTCTGGGATATTTGCATATACTCTTGCTAGGTTTTTTCTATGGCATATAATAGCTCCCTAGGAGATCTGGAAAATTCTCTTTCGAGGTTTTGTCTGTGGCATGCAATTTCACCCTGGGAGATCTTGAAGGTTGCGCTGGGCATGTAATCAGTCCTTGGATTCTCTTGCTAGGTTTTTCCAGACCACATGTAATCAGTCCTAGAGATCCGATAGGTTTTTCTAGGAATGTAAAAGTCCTAGGATGCTCTTTAGAGTTCTTGCTGGTTGTGCTATGCACATAAACGTTCCTGGGACACTCTTTTAAGGTTTTGTGGTGGTCACATGTAATAGCTCCCTGGGAGATCCGATAGGTTGAGCAGTAAGTTCGTAATCAGTCCTGGGATGCTCTTGTTAGGTTTTGTTGATGCACGTAATCAGTCCTGAGATTCCACCGGATGGCCGCTCGCAGAGAAGATGAAGACCTACAGGAGGCTAGGCCTACATCCAACATGAAAAAGGGCTGGCTTTGTAGAACTTCCTATGACGAGAAGAATTCAAAGATAGCTCAGTGATTGAGATGTCGAGTACAGCAGCAGTGATGATGATGATGCTCCGTGATCCAATGATGATGATCCAGCTCCATAATTGAAGACTTGTGCCTATATGTATTGATGACTTGTGTCAAGAGAATACCTTCCTAGTTAAGAGGGAGTGTTGATGTATTTTTAACTTCGAAAGATATTAAATTGTATATTGTATTTGTACTTTATTGTATCCCCAACGGAGATGTATTATTCCTCCGATTGGAAGTGTCGTCAATTGTACTTGCATGTGTCGCAAGTTATATTGTAAGTGTCGTAATTTATACTTGATGAGTTATTAGACCACCTTGATGGGGTTGCCCCTGTATGAGTCATGTGGGTCAAAGGGTTATTAGACCACCCTAGTGGGGTCGGCCCAGTTAGCATTATGTTAAGTGGTTAAGTTGGGGCCGACCTAGTTAGAGTTAAAAGGCAAGTCAAGTTAGTGTATAAATAGATAGTGTGTCTCTCTCATTTTACACATTCTATTATTCACTCACTTCGCATTAGTGAGAGAGAGGAGGAGTGCGCTGAATATATCTATCTCTTGGGTTTGATCATTGTGATCCTTGTATTGGTGCTTATTCTATCTTTGAGGAAGTTACGGGGTTTTTCACCTTCTTGGTTTTCCCCGGTGAAATGTTTTGTGTCTCTCGTCTCTTGTCTCTTATGCTTGATATGCTGTACATGTTCTTCTTTCAGTTAATATCCTAGATCTATTGAATTAAATGATGAAAAAACTAACAATTTCCATGTTTCTCAACCTACAACTGATAAAAGCATCTTCTCCCAAGAGTACCAAGACTCCCAAGAGTCAAGTGAGACAGTCACTGTTAGGATATTTAGACACTTAGGAGTTAGTTAAGATCAACTTGTGTAATATATACGTTAGGGATAGTGTGTTTCTTTAGTATGCATTAGTATGCATTTGTAAATACTTAATCCGACGGTCACGATATGTTCCCGACATAGAGTGATCCGATGGCTCAACTTCTCTTAGATCAAACCTAACCTTGATCCGTGGCTTAACACCCGATTGGTTCATGATCTCTATTTAAAGAGCATGGAGGGTCATTGTTTAGTTGATCGATTATGAGAAGCTCATTTGTAACTTTCATTTTTTGCATAATAAATTGTCCCGTAGAAGCTATTTGGCCGGGGTCGTGCAGTGTTTCCCTCAAGAGGGTTTAAACCACGTCAAAACATTGGTGTGTTGATTTGTGATCTGTTTGTGTGAAGTGGTTGCTCTTGGTGTTTGATCCTTTGGTAGTACCCTATGTACCTGAACATGGTATCAGAGCTTTTATGAAGTGCCGCTTCCGGTTATGATCTAGATCTTGAACTGCTATTGCTGAAACTCGAAAGGGTTTCTAGTTTTGGTATTTGTGTGCATTTATAGGCTATGGGATGTGTTCCATTGCGTCCGGAGTGTCGTTTCCATTGGGAAATAGTTTTCGTTTGATCGAAAACGGTTTCCGGTTGCTCCAGAAACGCGTATTTCATCAGATCTGAAGGTATAATGTTACAGTGACGCATTTTTTTTATTTCTTTTTTTAAAAGGAAAAAATTTCATATTTCATCATTTTTTACTGTTAGATTTTTTTTTGGGTTCGGATTGTTTCTTTCTTGTCTGCGTATGCTCTTTGCCGTGCACCTTGAGCGATCTTGGCAAATCAGAAATAGAAAGGGAAAGGGTTTTTCTCGGCTCGGCAAATCAGAAACAGAGAGAAAACGTAGACTTTCCAGGCAAGCTAACAAGATCTAACTCCACAAGTGTGGAAATTTTTTTTTTGTTTCGATTTATGGTGTTTTTTGCAGGAAAAAGGGTAAGCACGCAAACCGAGCAAGAAGAGTAAAAAAGAAAAAAAAAAAGCCCCCTTCCTCATTCCCATATTTTACATACCTTTTAATCTAGCTCACTTGGTTCAAAGTTGCTTTATTCCTTAATAGGTCTTGAGTTCAAGTCTTAGAAAGTTACTTTTAAAAGAAAAAGTGCATGCAATTTCTATTTTCATGTTATTTTATTGTAAAAGTGCATCTCACTTAAATAATAAAAAATAAAAATACAAGTGAGTCACTTAAGTTTTTTTTATTATTGTTGCACTATTTAAAAGTAATATCATTGTAAAAGTGAAATCACTTATTTTACAAAAGTGGTTCACTTAAAGCAACTTTATTGTAAAGTGATTGTTAAAAGGTTCATCTTGGGAAGAAGGGGGTTCTTTTTTTTTGCTGGACATTCTCTAGCTGCCACGTCACTATTGGGGACATCTTCAACAGTTTATTTGTTCAAGCATAACTTCATCATACAAAGTCAGTTTTCAGTGCCGTTTTTTTTGAAACCGCTTATTTTTTCGAGCTCTTCACATCCAGACTATTGGTTTCTACTTTTACAACCATTAATTTACAAATATGGCCGCCCCTTGTGATATTCTACTTAACAGTTCCAACTATTTCTCATGGAAATCTCGTATGGAGGATGTTCTACGAAGTAGGGGACTTTTCAGAATTACCTCAGGGAAAGTGTCACGTCCCCATTTTGACCCCCTTTGTAAATAATGTAAATATTGTAATTTAATCATGGTGAGGAGCTCAAGGCCAAGGCCCCACCATTGATTTAGCGTTTATATATCGACAATTAAAATAGATGCCTATGGTTCTTGTGCGAGATGGGCACAATGTATATAAGACATCATGTAAATACGAATTTTAATGAAAAATACCCACAACTAGCTATGCAATGCAACAAAAGAGATGGGGCATGGTTCTACAAGGAATAGGGAGGGAAATTATTCAAACCCTTGAGCCAATGGTATTAATCCATGTGTCAATGGGGAAACCAATAAACCACCAACTACCCATTTTGTCTCATGTACCCAATCATTTAATTTTTCCAAGAAATTGGTTAAGGCAGTTAATGCCTTGGGAATGAAAGAGTATGGGCAAGCCATTTTCGTGCATGGGCAAGCCATCAACTTGGAAAATCGTGTTTTTGCTTGTGGGGCAAGAAACCACCCACGAAATGGTGCCTAAAGCCATGGGGAATGGAGGAGTCTTCATTCATTCACGCAGTTGGAGTTAGCTGGGTCTTTTCCATTTACGTTTCTCATGTAAATACTGCATTTTTCCATGCCTGGGAGTCGTTTTTGCCTGGTATAACAGTTGGGAGAGGAAGGCCACGAATTGGGGACTAGGAGGGAGGTCGTTTTTGCCCCGAATTGACCCTGGACGTTTTACTAAAAACGGATTTGGCTTCCTAGGTTGTTCACCAACTTTCCATTTTCGTTTTGTGGGTTCCCACGTTTTTCTGGGTTAGTTGAAACCCCATCTCATGCAGCCCCTGTGGAAAACGTT
Organism: Larix kaempferi; assembly: GCA_027924585.1. Lineage (NCBI taxonomy): Eukaryota > Viridiplantae > Streptophyta > Pinopsida > Pinales > Pinaceae > Larix > Larix kaempferi. The sequence goes on from BSBM01000222.1 coordinate 4,020,413, forward strand.
TTTTCTCATGCCCAGCAAGTGGGGTTCTGCTGTTATGTGCATCCTCGTTTTTGGTTTGAACCTGTGAATTGAAGTTTGGAGTGGTAGTGGATAGAAGTGGCTTGATAAACCTAGTGGGGGAGGCAACCTCTCAAGAAGATCAAGAGGGCTTTGGTTACTCTTCTATGCATACCCTGAGAGCACTAGATAGGGAAGGTATGGCTTGAGGGACTGTACAGCAGTGAAAAGAATACTTCCTTGTGCTGGGTGTGTAGGTATTGTGGGTGCCAAGCTAGATAGATCTTGCAAGGTTATCCCTAGCTCTGTGCTGGAGCTCACTAGCTTAGCAACTCTTCCTTTCCATCTCCTAGCAGCCTGATAAACCCAATTGCAGATTGGCTTGGCTCATCTTGGTGTATGCTTGGCTGTGTGTGAGTCTGCTGTTCCCTGGTTCCTTGTAAAGATCATGCCCAGCTCGGGGGTGGCAGTGGTGCTGAGGGATTGAGGATCACACTGGCCTACGGTTGGGTGGAACGTTGCAGTTGCATAGCCAGTTGCGTGGGACTACTTTTGTATAAGATAAGTATTCTCTTGTGTTAAATTGCAATTACTTATTTGATGAACATCTTAAATGAATGATGGATGTGAAATTCTTAATAGTCCGCTGTGATTTTCTTAAAACCATACAGTTCCATCTATCTCTGTTATATTATGTTCATGCTTATGATTAAATGTTTCATAGGGCTAGACGCCCAGTTTAATATCACATCTGTTATGCATTTGTGTATGTATATATTCTCATTCATTTGAATTTGAATGCTTGTTTAATGAATGGATATGGGGGGCTAGATGCCCGGTTTAACCTCACGATCCTCTCCATCTAGCTGGTAGGATGGAAGGGGACGTGAAAGAAAGAAACAAAACCCAATGATGATGATAAGAAAATAAAATGGGCAAATAGATGTGATGAAGCTCGTGGATTGATTGGGATGTCAATCTCTACTGATTTGCGATTCCACATATCTGGAATTGATGAACCTAATGCTGCTTGGGACAAGTTGGAATCTGTGTTTGGTAAACACAATGAAATTCGAGGTCACCAACTCGAAAATGAGTTGATTTCTTTAAATCCAAGTGACTTTTAATGCATTCAAGATTATTTATCTAAGTACAAAACTCTTAAACTCTTATGTGCAGAATGTAAGATTGAGAGGGAAGACAAACAATGCATTTATCATATTCTTTCCAAACTTGGACCTGCATATTCTATTTTTGTATCTACATTTTACTCCATGAAAGCATCCTTGAATGCAGCTAGCTATCAAGAGCCTAGTCTTGAATCCTTTTGTGATTCCTTGATTAGAGAACAAGATAAACTCATTCATCTTGGAATAATCAACAATGCAGATACATCTGGGAAAGCCTTATTGTCCCAACAGAAAGAAAAGTCCAAGCCTCCCAAGAAACAAATTTTTTGCAATAATAAGTCAAACAAGGGTCCCAAACCCTCTTAGTCAGCTCCTTCTTTAAAAAATGACAAAGGATCCAAGCCAAAAGGAAAGAAGACTGAGCGTCATTGCAACTATTGCGGGAAAAATAATCATGATGAATCTAAGTTTTTCAAGAAGATGGCAGCCTTGGAAGCAGCAATGAAGAAGCACCACATCAGCCTAGATTCGTCTTCAGAACCGCCTCTCATGGACATGCACTTTGTGCTTCTGGTTATTCTTATAATGCATCTTCTTCTTCTACTTCAAATGAATGGCTCATTGATTCTGGAGCATCTTATCATATGGCTAAGGATCAAGCCATCTTTTCTACTATGCATGAATGTAACACCAAACAAATATTTGTTGGTGATGATAAATCTCTAAGTGTTGTAGGAGATGGAACAGTTCCAGTAGATAATGGTCATTTTAGTGATGTACTATGTGTTCCAAGAATTTCCTGCAATTTGTTATCAGTCTATCAGATCACTCATTCTGGTGAAGGTAAAACTGTGACCTTTACACCTCACCAAGTTGTAATCAAGGATTTTAAAGATCCTCAACAGGTCCTAGCTACTGGAATTGTTGATGATATTACCAGGTTGTACAAGTTTAACAACTTTGGGTCATCACCTTTCCCTTCAGTTTTTGTTGCTCATAGTGATAACTTGAGCAAACTTTGGCATGAGCGATTTGGTCACTTAAATTATCGCTCATTGCAACAACTATGTAAAGAAAATATGATGACAGGTCTTTCAATGGTATCTTGCAGGGATGGTGTTTGCTCAGGTTGTGTACTCGAAAAACATCATCGGGACAGTTTTGACAAACGTGCCTCTTGGCACAGCTCGGTTCCCTTGGAGCTTGTGCATAGTGACTTGTGTGGTCCTCTTCCATCTGCTTCATTTTTTGATTTCAAATATTTCTTAACTTTCATTGATGATTACACCAGACGCACTTGGGTTTATTTCCTAAAAATTAAGAGCGAAGTATTTAACATGTTCTTGGCCTACAAGGCCCTTGTGGAAAAACAATCTGGTCATCAAATTATTAAGTTAAGATCTGACAATGGAGGAGAATATGTTAACAATAAGTTCACTACTTTCTGCACTGAACAAGGCATCCAACAACAACACACTGTTCCATATACACCACAACAAAATGGTGTGGCTGAGTGGAAGAACCGCACTTTAAAATAAATGGCTAATTGTATGATCCAATCTAAGGGACTAAGTCTTCAATTTTGGGCTGAAGCCATTAATTATGTAAATTACATAGTTAATCGCACCCCCACTAAAGCATTACAAGGTATAACACCGGAAGAAGCATGGAGTAAAACTAAACCTGATGTAAGTCACTTCCGTGTGTTTGGTAGTGAAGCATGGGCTCACATTCCGGATGAAAAACGGAAAGCATTGCAGCCTAAAAGTGAAAAGTGCATATTTGTTGGATATTCTGAAGATGTAAAAGGTTATAGACTTGTTCAACCACATTCTCATGATATAATCATTAGAAGAGATATTAAATTTGATGAAAATCTCTTGGCCTGCGAGCCTAACTCGGCGATTGTGCCATCTTTGGCCTGCGAGCCTGATTCGGCGTTTGTGCCTTCTTCTTCTTCTTCCAACTTCCTTGACAGGTTTCCAACTCCAGTTTCTGATGATGACAGTGAGGATGAAAATCCACCTCCGCCTGCTCATGTTCCTCCAGTTGCACCAGCACAAGTGCTTCCTCGATGGGTCCGTTCAACATGTGAAGCAGCTGGTGATCTTGCCGTTGATCCTAGAGATTAACGTCGAACACGTTCTCAGTTTCAGCGAGCCTCTTCTCTTTTGGCTCAAGTTTCCGAGAATCATGATCCAGAAACTTTTGCAGAAGCTTCAGGGAATTCAGATTGGGATGCAACCATGGATGAAGAATATCATTCCTTAATGGTGAACGATACTTGGGATCTTGTACCTCTTCCAAAAGGAAGAAAACTTGTCAGATGTAAATGGGTCTACAGAACTAAGTATGCTTCAGATGGAAGTGTTGAAAGACTTAAGGCAAGGTTAGTTGCCAAAGGTTTTTCCCAAGTTGAAGGGATTGACTACAATGAAACCTTTGCTCCCGTCGCAAAAATGAACTCCATCCGCCTTGTTTTTTCCCTTGCAGCCTTACACAACTGGGAAGTCCATCAAATGGATGTCAAGTCTGCCTTCTTACATAGTGATTTGCAAGAGGAAATTTACATGGAACAACCTCATGGATAGGTTCAGAATAGCTCTAGCCTTGTCTGCCGCCTTAAGAAATCCTTATATGGCCTTAAGCAAGCTCCTAGAGCTTGGTATGCCAAAATGGATAACTTTCTCCTTGACACTGGTTTTTCTAGATGCCATTCTGACCCCAATGTCTATACCAAGAAAGTAGGAAACCATCTCATCATACTTGTTCTATATGTTGATGACCTTATTCTTACTGGTAGTGACCCTAAGCTTATAACCCATGTGAAATCCAGTCTTAAACAAAATTTTGAAATGTCAGACTTAGGACATTTGCATTATTTTCTTGGTCTCCAAGTCCTGCAAACCAAAGAAGGAATCTTTCTTTCTCAGTCTAAGTATGCTTGTGACCTTCTTCGTCGCTTTCACATGGAAGATTGTACACCAACCCCTTCTCCCTTCCAGTCTGGAGTCAAACTTTATGCCACTTGTACTTCACCTGAAGTCGATGCCACCTTGTATCGTCAGCTTGTTGGTAGTCTCTTATACTTGACTCATTCCCGTCCTGACCTTTCCTTTGCCGTTGGTCGTGTTGCCCGTTATATGCATACACCTCATGAAAGTCACTGGAAAGCAGCTAAAAGAATACTTCGATATATTCAAGGTACAGTTCAATTTGGGATTCATTACAGTATAGGGGGGAAACCTTTGTTGGTTGGTTTCACTGATTCAAATTGGGCCGGCAATCTTGATGATCGAAAGTCTACTGCAGGTTATGTTTTCAGTCTGGGATCTGGACCTATTACTTGGGCTTGTAAGAAACAACAAGCTCTTGCTCTTTCTTCAGCAGAGGCAGAATATCGAGCAGCAGTTAATGCCAGTCAGGAAGCTTTATGGCTTCGATAGATCCTTTTAGAGTTTGGATTCGAGCAGCAACAGCCTACTCCACTTTGGTGCGACAATCAAAGTGCCATCAAGCTTGCCAAAGATCCAGTTCTACATCAACGCAGCAAACACATTGAGCTACATATGCACTTCATCAGAAATCTTGTTCATGATCGTGTTCTTGAAGTGCTCTTTTTCCCTACAAATGATCAAGTTGTAGACATCTTCACCATGTCTCTTACAGAAGTGAAGTTTTCTAAACTTCGATCTATGTTAGGAGTTCAAGAACTAGTCATTAAGGGGGGATAGGCTCTAATGCTTCCTTCCTTCTCCTAATAGTGTCACTTTTGTAAATCCTTCAATCCTATCCCAAGTTGTTCTTAAAGGGGGATGTTAGGATATTTAGACACTTAGGAGTTAGTTAAGATCAACTTGTGTAATATATCCGTTAGGGATAGTGTGTTTCTTTAGTATGCATTAGTATGCATTTGTAAATACTTAATCCGACGGTCACGATATGTTCCCGACATAGAGTGATCCGACAGCTCAACTTCTCTTAGATCAAACCTAACCTTGATCCGTGGCTTAACACCCGATTGGTCCATGATCTCTATTTAAAGAGCATGGAGGGTCATTGTTTAGTTGATCGATTATGAGAAGCTCATTTGTAACTTTCTTTCTTTGCAAAATAAATTGTCCCGTAGAAGCTATTTGGCCAGGGCCGTGGAGTGTTTCCCTCAAGAGGGTTTAAACCACGTCAAAACATTGGTGTGTTGATCTGTGATCTGTTTGTGTGAAGTGGTTTCTCTTGGCGTTCGGTCCTTTGGTAGTACCCTGTGTACCCGAACAGTCACATCTTCTAAAACAACTTCATGCTTGGTTTTTGAGCAGTATGCTAATTCAAGCACCGTAGGTGTAAGTTTTCAAGGTCATTATTTTTATAGATACTCCCAAGTCAATTAGGGTATTTACAATAGGGAGATTGTTGAAAAAAATTACAAAGCCTGTAGTAAGGGAATTTTCACATAGAGGTTTTTAAGTTATGCTGCAAAGTTAAATTCAAGAGGAGTGATTGGTCTTTCTACTTGTATCCTTTCTAGAAAACTAGGCTAGTTGGACTATGGTGATTGTGCCTCTTGAATGTTTGATTGTAAGGCTGATTGAAATGATTTTGAGATTAGGGTTGTGGTTGTTTATTGTCATTTATTTCAGATTAGGTAGGAGTTACCTCCTTGTTTTCTTGTATGACTACTGAATATTTCTGGTTATGAACCTTTTTTGGACTTTAATGAATTTCTTGTAGTGATATAGGTGTGATAACATATGTGGGAAAGGTTTGGAGGTCAAAATTGTAGGTAGGTTTGAACTATTTTGTTATTATTAGTGTTCAGAATGGGTTGAGAAGGGATTTGTGTTAGTCATGGAGGATTTTGAGGGGTGGGTAATTGTAATTATGGTGGCTAACTAATTTTTTGTTGAGGAACTTGTGGAGTATATGTAGGATACAGTTGTGTTGCAGGATATGTTTGTGTTGTAGGATGAGGAAAATAGGTCATGCCATCAAAATATGGCCCATGCCAACCTTGCTACCAAGGTTGTTGTGGAGCAGGTTGAGGTGGATGAGGCTTCCATGGCATTGCAGTGTTCCACATATGATTATAAGAATAAGGAAATTGAGGAACATAATTTTGCACCATACTTGAAGATCAAGGTTGGCATGGTCATTGAGGTGCCATTACATAGAGTGAACTTGTAGCTTCTTGCTCCCCTTGATATGCTTCTTTTATACTTTATAAGGAGGGACACCTTTTAGCGGGATGATCCAAATCACAAATGCCATAGACTTCAATGCTATCCAATGGGAAATATCTCAAAGTATGTTTTTTCCTGCTTTTTGGACAAAATATAGCTAAGGATTTCTTCAATTCCTACTAATTTTGTTTAAACTGCAAACCATCAAGATGAGAAATCAAGGAACTAATAATATCAATTTTAAATTTTCAAATAAGTTATCGATTTCAACTCTTGTAAATCCTATTCTTGCAACAAATTTTACAAATCTAGAAGTGACATCCTTAGAACTCCTTCTACTTCATATTTTCTATTGAATATCTTCTGCATAAGTCACACATTTAATCATATGAATGCTGAGGGACATCCCCTGATCCCATCATATTTAGGACTTATAGATATTCATCTTGAATCCCTTTGAGCATAATTTTTCTTAAGGTATATTTGCCTAGTTGTCCTTGTTTTGATCTTTGAAGGTTACATTGAAATCATTCCAAATAGTCCTCCAAACGTTTTTTTTCCTTTTGTGTCATCCATAAGATCTCTTCTCTGAGCTCTTTGGCCTTGCAGTAGTCTTGGTATTTTTCCAAAAATACCTTTCTCATATCATCCCAGGTTTGAAACTATTTCCACCAATTCCCATAAACCATTGGAGTTCTGCACCTTTTAGAGTAGCAGGGAACAATTTCAACTTCTGAGAATTAGTACAATAATCATAACTCCTACAAATCACATCAAATTCAAATAAAAATTCATATTGGTATTCACTTTCCAAACCATGGAAATTTGGTAGAACAGAGGGAGGAATATTATTCATGTGTGCTACTCCCCTAGGATCCCTACTAGGGAACTTGAAGGTAACTGTTTCCACTTCAGTAGATCATGTACCTTATTCATATACCATTACCTATTTCATCCATATTTACCACACTAGGTAATTCTATGTTATAGCTTCTCCATCTTTACAGTTTTATCATAAACAATGCTTTTACTATATGGTGTCCTCATAAAAAGGGAAACCCCCAAATCCAAAATCACTAGTGATGAGCACTTAAATGAACACGAGGTAGATGTCTTCAACATTGTTGTGGTATCCTCTGACCTCTAGCGTACTATCCTCGAAGCCAAAGAAAATTTCACTGCAGTTCACGACCTTTGCCACCCATGTGAGACCAATTTAATTGTGTCTGGAGATCGTGCATTTCCCTAAGCTCATTACTTGGTGACCCTCCAAATATTCACTCGATAAGTGAGTTATACTTTCCCAGGATCAGTAAAATCCCTTGTGCATCATATCCAGGGACACCCTGGACAAGATGTTGTGCTTCCTAGACTTACTAGATTTCTAAACCTTGGAAGATGAAGCCCTTCCCCCATCATACCAAGCCCTAAAATCAATTGAAAAGAACCTTGTCCTAAATCAACACCTGAAGGAAGTTGTTCTAGTCCTAGTTTCCCCCCTTTCATATTCATCCTCTGCATTCTCAAAAAAATCAAGAAGGGCCCTAACCATGATATGCATCATATTGGGATGCCACAGTAAACCCATAGATGAAACCATTCTAGGGTTCCTGGCTCTACTGACCCCAATAGTAGGGTTTACTGTCCCCATATTTGACCTATGTAAATATTTGGAAGAAGTGATCCATGCTCAACTCCCAATCTTCCCAGCTTTCGAAATGCTTTTGCATAGTTTAGGTATGCCTCATACCTATTTTTCATGTTCCTGTACAAAAATTATGCACACTTCAAAGATATAGGATTGAATGCCAGATATCAAACAGGAAATCAATTACCTACATTGGACAGATTTGGTCCTAAGACAACAATGAAATCATAACTTTTAGGCTTTTATAGGTAGAGTTATGACAATGGAATACTTTCTCTTGAATGACAAATTCGGTCCTAAGACAACAACGAAATCATAACTTTTAGGATTTTATAGGTAGAGTTATGACAATGGCATACTTTCTCTTGAATGATGCATCTCCACCCAGTATTTTTCCTCTGTACCAATAAATTTTACAGTTGAATATAGATACTAGGGTGGGTGATTGGTTTGTGTATGAAAAACACATTATAATCAGAGTGTATAAGTTTGAGGAGGAACCCTACAATTTTCTAGTGTTCCTAACCCCTAGGGTGTTTGTTTTGGAGTATATTAGTTATATATTCCTTTCATATTAGGTGTATTTTCACTCAACTATTTTGTCGAGGCAAAGCACCCTATCACATTCAAACTTCCTAAATAGGTCGGCCCATTTCTTGTGAAAGGCAGAGGTGCCCTATCTTATGTAGAATACATGCTGAAGAAATTCAATTTGGAAAGGACAGAGAAGTAGGCCTATGACCCACACCATGTCATCTCCAAGAAGAGAATGGAAAATGAGAATTCTGCATATAGATACATGCCTCACCATGATTGGGAAAAGATAGCTAACTTATGGACTCGGGAGTAGGTTCAAACAACCCTGAGCAATGATTTAGATCAGAACACTAAAGGGACACAAGTAGGACCTAAGAGATTAGCTAAAGAAACACATGCATGCATGGATATTGATGACCTGAGACAAATCCATTGAGAAAGAAGGATAGAACTGAAGCAGATGAAGAGGTTGATTAGACCATTATGGAGAATTCACAAACTAAGGATATTTCATGTGAGCCAGAGACAGTACCAGAGCATCTACAAGAAAGAAAAAATATACCACCTATCACTATAATGCACTACCCTTCATTGGTGTTTAACACACCTCAACCACAATATGGCTCCCCTTTTGCAGGCCTAGCACCAAGTGAAACCAACATGAAACACCAAATATGTATACATAAGGAAGCTGAGTATGGAAGTAGTGAAAGGGCTCAGAGGTGAGATAGATCCAGGAGAAAAGAGGTTGTTGACATTGGATGATCATAAGGAGAATACCCTCAGAATGGCCATATTGGAACCAAAAATACCCATACCTAAAACACTTGATGATCGGAAGGAAGAAGAATATAACGTAGACTTTGGATAGTTTAGCCCCTTGGACAAGGTTTAATTTTACAGACAGTCAAGTGACTTATTGTGTAAATATGTGCTTCAATCCTTATTCAGTGAGATGAAAATGAGACTGGTAGTGCAAAATATGGATAAGCTATGAAGGGCATAAAAGGTAGATACCAAGAGTAAACAAATAACCATCAAAGAATTTAAAAGTAAAATTCTGTCCTTGGGGGTCAATCTAGCTGATACTACTCATGCATAAGCCCTCCTACAACCAAAAGACAATGAAATTGTTGTACTGAAGAAGCTACATGTCCTTGATATAGAGAATGTCCAAACTCTAGAACTAGCAAAGTTGCAGGATGAGAAAGATAAAATATATAAGAACATATTATACTATAAATATCAGATGGAGGAATACATGAAGAAGGTAGATGATCTAGAGTTTCATATTTCAACAAGGGAATTAAAAAATAATTCTCTATCTACTCAAATAGTTCCCTTAAAAACATCCTCACCAACTCAAGAGATCCCTCACTCAATAGGATAGGAAGAGAAATCTCGAACAGGTAGGACGAGTAGGCTCTAAAAAATCAAGCGGCTATAGACATGGAGGAAGATGTTGCACCAGAAAAGTCAGGAGAGAAAAGAAGCAGGATTGTCAAGCATTTATCAGGTCTGATTTACATTATGTGAAATTATTCATTTCTTCATTATTCGGAATGTTTCTTTCACCATCAATGTGTAATATTTGTCTCAATAACACTTCAAACACTTGTGTTTCCACTTTCTCAACCCACCTTCACTTACATCTAAATGTTGAATATTCACTTCAAAATTCCTCTAGAACAAAATCCCTCTATGAAAGTATCTCCATCACTTTTATATCCACAATATTTCAAACATACATAATCAAATATCATATTGCAAGAAAGATTAATCTCTAAATCTTATATAATTGAGCCTCATTGTGCCCTGGAATAGTATAAATTCATCCTTAGAATATCTTAGGGGATAACACTTGGAAGACGAAGAGTTCCAAAACCTGATCAAGTCCTTTTGGATTCCATATGATGGCAATTCATGTCTTTCTACTAGTGAACAATTTGCAGCTTCTTTAAAGAGGGTTAAGGTTAAGGTAGTTGTTCATATGTATCGCACATGTTCACATCATTTAATGTAGGTTGTTGGTGTTAAAGTAATCGCACTATGAATAGACAAAGGTGCACCCCCACCAATGGATGATATATACTACGCATGATCGCAAATTTTAATCCATGTTGTTCAAGCTAAGGTAGATGCCTTCACCCACATAACCCAATACACAATAACCATTGATATTATCTAGTATTTAAACACAAACCAATAGATCATATATACATATGGGCCCTCGCACGAAGTTGAGGGACCTTTTAGATGCAATCATGTTTTCACGAAACACGTGAAATTTTAGAAAAACAAAACACTCAAGCATTTCTTTGAACTAAGAATGGGTGGGTCCGAGCCTGCCATGTCATTTAACACGCAGTATAGGAAACCAAAACGCTCGAGCGTTATGGATTTCTATAATGCTCAAGAATTATAGAAATTCATAATGCTCGAGTGTTCCTTTTAATATATTAAAACCCCAAAATAGGCCATGACAACCATTCCACAATTCACATCAACCATTCATGACATCCACAGGAGAGGTCAACAAAAAATGGTCGAGCGTTTAGCATTGCTATATTGGAAGTGGAGGGTGAATTCGAAGAGGAGGGGGGATTGGAAAGGTACGCATCCAAACTCTTCAATGTTGCCTCATTCCCTTATTAAAAATATAAAATTTTATATTGCCCTAAATTTTATATCCAAGTAAATGAAATCCAAAACTGTTATAATTTTCCAAAATTGTTATAACATATGGTCATTCCTCCATAGTATCAATCCCCTTAATGAATTTTGCATACACCTAACATCCACCTAAGTAATAAGGGATTTGAATCCCAACACCAAATTTTCCTCAATATTTTCTCCACATCTATTGCAAATTGGAAAAGAAAAGGCATCCACCCTTCGGCTAGGAGGAGGAACTATGGATTATAACCTAGGCTTTGTTTCTAGACTTGACTCAACCAAACACTATGGTTTTTTCCCGCACATTCTCTTACCCTAAAAATGTACAACTGGTGCTTGTGAAGCCAACCCAATGGCTTGATGGATTTTACACCATCCCCCAAAACTCAATGGATTAGGTTCCCCTTGTGAGATTTTGTGAAATTCTCACATATATCTAGAGACAAAGATAAAATTCAAACTAAGTCTAACAGAGATCAAAAGTATTTAGTAGGAAGAATAGAGAAGGAAAATTTGTGTTACAACACAAGAGAATGAATAAAAATTGGAAAAACTTCCATTACCTCTATTATTCACTAAAATGTTTACATAAATAATACATCTCCAAAGGATAAATTCGTGATCCCAAAGAGGCAGTTGGAATCCACACATGTGGAAGAATTAGTTTGCATTGAAACCATCTCCTGATAAGGTCTATTGGCCACCGATGATGAATGAATAGTCAACTGGGGTGGACTAGAACATACCTGAGTCATTGGGGCTAGAGATTAGGGGATGAGACTCCAATGAGGTGTAATAATGACTTGTAATGATCAAAATAGGCACTCCTACACTCAGTAGCAGTGAAACTAGGTGTAACAGTCAGTTAACTGAGTAATCAAGGGGACAAGGCACCCTAAATCATGGAACTGACTGTACTGACTCCTAAAATCATGCATGAGGGTGCCTTTGGAATTAAGTGATCTAACCAAGGCGCTCAGAGTGGATAAGAGGACTAATTGTAATACCCCTTGTTTTGACTTAGAATGTATTTATCCAAAATGATGTAAATGATGTAAATATGCTAGTGCAAATTACTAGTGCAGAGCTCAAGGCCAAGGCCCGACTAGTGAATGTCTAGGCATGTATGATGTTTATATTTTATTTGGATTGTTTGATTGGATTTTATATTGATTTAGAATATTATGTGCATAAATAATAAAATGGTCCAAGTCTGGTTGTGTAAATATCAACAAAGGGGCTATGATTCCACCATAGGGGAAGAGGAAAGGGGGCCCATGGGTGACTAAATCCTTGATGCCAAATGTCAACCATAGAACTCACCCAAAATTTTGTCATCTGATGAGAATAAGAAAATTATCTGCTTTTTTTGACCATTTTCCAATCATTAATGCACGTGTGTGGTTGGTGGGAAAAGTCACCTCATGTAGTTATTGAAGCATGGGTCTGACTACACTTTTGTGACAGTTCTGTCATGATAGAAGTCGGTCTATAGCTTCCAGGAGTCCTTTCTTCTACTGACATAAGTTATGTCAGTTGTCTTTCACCATTTTCCCATATCCTTTGGAGTCAAACCTCATTTTCTCGCATTATTTCACGCAGATGTAGAGTAGGAAGATCTCTCCCTTGCTGTCCATGAACTTACCATGCTGTTTTGAACCCAAAAATTCGAATTTGGAGACCATGCTACAGATTTGGAAGTGAAAATTGTTGGCTGTAGGTGAGCAGATAGGTCGGGAAAGCTAGGAACCCTTACCCATGGAGTTCTGCTGCTCATAGGTTCTTGAGAAGCCACAAATTTAGGCTACAAGTGGTTCTATAGCATCCATACTAGGTTGGAATTATTCTATGCACACACTGGAAGCACCCAGCAAGATGGATCACCCAAGAGAAACGTGGATTGGTGAAGGGGATGCCTGAGCTAGAAGGGTGTTGTGTGGGGCAGGTATCATGGAAGCCAAGGTTGTGAGGATCGAGTGAGACCCTTGTAGAGATCTGTATGAGCATTTGGCTAAGCATAGAGAGCAGAATGGGTTTTGGGATGAGAGAGAGAATCCTGTAGGTTTTTCCTTTGCCCTGGTGGCCTCATAGCCCATATTGGGGGTGGAATCCCAACATAAAGAGTATATGTTGGACAGAGTGCCTATGGTTGGGTGGAAAAGCACTCTTACACAGACAATTTCTTGGATCAACGTTGGATAAAGATAAGTATTCTTATGAATTTGATTCTGAAGTGTTTTTATTTTATGCCTGTAATGTTCTACTTGTGTATTTGCATGCTAGATGTGTGTGGATAGATTTTAATTCTGTTGTGCATGTTTATTTATCTTTCTGCACACATTGCATTTGTTAAAAAATGTGTTATGGAACTGGGGAGAAATGTTAGAGCCCGTATTTAGCTAGTGTCCCCTCCTGATGGTCGGATAGGGCGAGGGGGATGCTACATAGTGGTATCAGAGCTTCTGGTTGCACTACTGGATCTATATGGGCCATAAATCACGATTTACAGGCAAGAATCAGAAATGGCTGTGTAGGGATAAGTTTCTATTAAATGGCAGTTAACGGGATTGGAGTAAGTTCGAAAACAATTTCGAAACTTTCCCCTTATTGACCAATGAAAACGTTGAATAAACCCCGAAATTTTGAAAATTGGGAAAATTTTAGTTGGGCCCCACCCGTGCTAGGTGGCAGGTTGATGTGGAGGATCCACATGGGCAGGAGTTCTGAAGTAGAGGATCTGCGTGGGAAGAAGGTGCGATGTGGACTAGCCACATCGGATCTGTGTGCGCAGGTGACCATAAGGGATGAATCTTGGAGGCGGAGAAGATCCGAGCAGTGAGGTAGATCAACGGTCGACAGTGTTTTAGGCTCGCGAATGTGCACGCAATTTATTTTATTTCCGGACCCTGAATGAAAAACTTTGCATGCACATGTCTTCCTATGGTGCGTTCACAAAAATAGTCTCGGGAAAACCGCTTCTCGCGAAGCCTGAAACCACCTTTTGGGTCCAACAGGGAGTGAAATTACATGGGGAGATGTGGCCGACAGTAATTTCAGAAGGGATGGGACCCTCATCAGTCATGTCATTTGTGGGATATCCCGTAGATCAAGATTAACGACTCACCGTGTTTTAGGGCCTTGAACATGCACGAAGGATAACAGAGCAACTTGACCCTGAAGCGGTAAACCGCTCGATGATGTGTCGCTCTCTCGTGCATTCAGGATCACAAAAGCGGGTCCACGAAACTGCTCTCCTTAGACCCTGAAACCGCTTTCGTCCTGATGAGCAGTGATGTGATGTTGGGTCCATACATGAAGTGCAGAGGTGTTAGGGTTGATGGGACCCGCAATGATCATGTTAGTGTTGGATATCGCGTAGATCTGATCAATGACCAGGATTGACTCAGGACCATAAAGGTGCACGAAGGTTAATTTTTTTTTGCATCCTTGAAAGAAAACCACCCCATCCACGTGTCACCCTCTCATGCATTTAGGCACGTAAAAGCAGTTTCAAGAAACCACTCTTCCGGGAGTCTGAAACCGCTTATCATTGACATTGGTAAGGTAATGTAGGTGGCATCTGAAGGGTGCGGATCAGGGGAAAATAAACATTTTTCACAGCCGATTTTTGGGATCTTGAAATCGAAAATGCAGTCGATCTTATGCCCCAGATTGCGTCGTCCCCCTCATATGTTGTTGAGTGTGAGAAAGTTTTGTGATCGTCAATATGGGTTGTTCCCAGGTTGCATGAATATTAATGTTATAATTTTCTAAGCTTGTAAAAAATCTAACAAATGTGCTTATAAACACTTTTGCAGATTCAAAATCCTATTAGTTATGGTTAAAGGTCAACATTTCAGTCTAGTGCAGTTGGGGAAATTTTGATCTTGGTTGGACCAAGAAGAATACTATCATCATGGAGGATGCACAAGATCCTTATGAGGTTTAGGAAGATGAAATGGGAGAGAATTTATAGATTGAGAGTGCAGAGACATAATCTAATGGTAGAAGAAACCAAGCAACTCCCCCAGACATTGAAGAAACCATGAGGAGCTGAAGGGTGGAACTGCAGATTTGTAGAGCATACACTAAAATGATGATTAGAGCCCAAGAGGAGTAGAATCAGTTGAATGCAACTATGCTTCAAATCTTGACATACATTCAAAGAAACATAAACCATGGGCAGAATTCAAAAAATAAGGAAAAGAGTGGGGATAGCTCAAGGAGGCATTCCCACAAGAGATCCCATAGTTCAAGAAGGATTTCTAGAGACATGACATATACTCCAGAAATCTCTTATAGCTAGTCATCTGACTCTAAGGAATCCATTGAAGATTCAAGCTATTCATCTCATAAGATTAATAGGAAGAGGTCTTCCAAGAACAACTCTCATGGAGAATTCAAGAAGGCCAAACCTCCTACTTTTGATGGTGAGGTTAAATCTGGTCAAGAAGTTGAGGCTTGGCTTCTTGGGATGAGGAAGTATTTCCAAGTCCAAGAATATTTAGGAAATATGAAGGCAAGAGTGGCCATCTTCAATCTAAATGGAAGAGAATCTATATGTGGGAACACCTTAGGAAATTAAAGAGGATCAATGAAAGGAAGATTGTGTGGAAGCAGTTCAAGAAGTACTTCAAGGAAAAGTACCTTTATGTCATGTACTATGATAAAAACATAAAAGATTTCCATGAGATGAAATTGGGACAAATGACAATGGAAGAATATGCAAACAAATTATTGGAACTGCTGAGATATGTCAAATATATCCAGGATGATAAGGTATAAATTCAACGTTTTCCACGTGGACTGCCCCAGTCATATAAAGATAGAATTGAGTTTGATGAACCTAGAACTCTAGAGGAGGCCATAAGAAAGGCCAAGTATTGTTATGATAAAAAAAAGCAAACCGGAATTCCATAAGGCATGGAAGGACAAGAAAAATGAAATTTTTTACCAAAGGAAGAAGGGTTTCAAGCCTCCTCAATTCAGAAATCAGCCAAGGCAGCCACCACAGGTGTGACTAAGCCAACTAGGATGTTGGGAGACAATCCAAGAGATCCAATAGAGCCACTTCAATGCTGGGGATGTGGAGGGGACCACATGCTTAGGAACTATCCACATCAAAATGGGAGTGAAAATCAAGTTCACAATGTTATAGGTCAAATCTGCACTTCTCCGTCCGTGATCACATTGCTCTGTTGATCACACAAAAGGACACTAAGGATTGAAGATCTTGATTGACCTGGATGACTTGCTGCTAGAAGTACACTCTTCAGCTGAAAATATTGCAGTTTCTCCTGATTTTACCTCATGTACACCCCTCTCTGTATATCAAACCAACGTACACCTTGGGAAAATACTATACTTTGCTCAAGGACAACCAACGTACATCTCTCAAAATGTTGTAATCACATGTTGTAAAGCACAGAAGTTGCTTTCTGTACGCTACTCTTGTTGTATGAAACCCGCGTAGATCTTAAGATTAAATCAAAAAAATATATATTAAGATTATGAATTGGGATTAGTTGAAGTTGGTTCCGCAACTTCCCCAACCTCCCAATTCAACCACCTCTCGAATCCAACTGCCTACCTTGTCCCATAAATACAAGGAGGATCCATGAGAGAGGGACCTAGAAAGAATGCTTTGAGAGATGTACGCTAGTTGTCCTTGAGCAAAGTAGAGTATTTTCCCAAGGTGTACGCTAGTTTTATATACAGAGAGGGGCGTACATGAGGTAAAATCAGGAGAAACTGCAATATTTTCAGCTGAATAGTGTACTTCTAGCAGAAAGTCATCCAGGTCAATCAAGCTCTTCAATCATTAGTGTCCTTTTGTGTGATCAACGGAGCAATGTGATCACGGATGAAGAAGTGCAGATTTGACCTATAACACACAATATCCAAGAAGCTGAAACAATGGGTCAAGTGGAAAGGACTGTCCCTAGGATTTATGTAGCACTAGAGGACCGCCAAGCATACCATCAATAAACTGTCATTGAAGTTGAAGGTAATATTGCTAAGCAATCTATTTCTATTTTGATTGAACTTGGATCTACTCACAGTTATATCAGTCCTAAAATTGTTGAGATTTGTGTTATTAATAAATCAAAGCATAGTAAATCATGGTTATTCCAACTAGCCACTGGAACTAAGACGAAGGTTAGCGAAATCATGGATAAATGTCCATTGGAAATGGGTGGATTATCCACTTTTGCAAATCTGAATGTTTTCCACTTGGTTCCTATGATATTCTCATTGGAAGGGACTGGTTGGAAGTCCAAAGAGTTAAACGTGATTGCTACAACAATAATTTTGAGTGTATTGATGAAGAAGGAAACCCAAGGGTTGTAAAGGGAATTCCAAAGGTAGTTTCTGTTAGGCAAATTTCAGCCATGCAGTTTAATAAATTATGTAGGAAAGGTTGCCAATTATATGCAGCCCATATTTTGGAGAAAACAAGAAATGAAATCCCTAAGTTGGAAGACCATTATGTTTTACAAGAATTCAAGGATGTGTTTCCCGATGAAGTTCCAGGACTTCCTCCAAACAGGGACATTTATTTTACAATTGATCTTGTTCCAGGAGATGCTTCAGTTTCCAAAGCTCCTTACAGGATGAGTACACCAGAATTATTCGAGCTAAAAAGGAAACTGCAAGAGTTGTTGGAAAATAAGTACATAAGGCCAAGTGTGTCTCCATGGGGAGCACCTGCAATTTTTGTGAAAAGGAAATATGGAACACTCATGTTATGTATTGATTACATGAATCTTAACAAGGCTACAATGAAGAACAAGTACCCCTTTCCTCGAATTGATGATCTTTTTGATCAAATGAGAGGGGAAAAGGTGTTCTCAAAGATTGACTTGAGGTCTGGTTACCTTCAAGTCAAAATCAAGGAAGAATACATTCATAAGACAACCTTTAGAACAAGGTATGTGCACTATGAGTTTGTGGTGGTGCCATTTGGTCTCACCAATGCACCAGCTACATTCATGTGTCTCATGAATAGTGTTTTCAACAAGTTTTTGGACAAGTTTGTTCTTGTATTTCTAGATGACATTCTTATTTATTCCAAGAATGAAGAAGAGAATGGAGAACATTTGAGAATGGATTTTCAATTTCTAAGGGAGCATAAGTTGTATGCAAATTTAAGCAAATGTGACTTTTATAAAAATAAAATTCATTATTTGGTTCACATTATTTCCGAGGAGGGAATATCGGTGGATCTCGAGAAGATTGAAGCCATCATAAGTTGGCCAAGTCCAAGAAATGTGACAGATGTAAGATCTTTTATTGGTCTTGCTGGTTACTATAGGAGGTTCATTGAAGGATTCTCCAAGGTCACACACCCAATCACTTCTTTGCAAACAAAGGGGACAAAGTTTGAGTGGACACCAAGATGTGAAGAAAGCTTCTAGCTCTTGAAGAAACTTCTCACAAGTAATCCAATTCTAAAGCTTGCAGATCTGGAGAAAGATTTTGTGGTATGCAGAGATGCATTTAAGGATGGAATTGGAGGATTTCTTATGCAAGATAACCATGTGGTATGCTACGATTCAAGGAAGTTGAAAGAGCATAGAATAACTATGCTACTCATGATTTAGAGCTTGTATCCATAGTGCACGCTTTGAAAATGTGGAGGCACTATTTAATGGGAAGAACATTTGAGCTAAGGACAGACCATTGTGGTCTGAAATATTTGCTTGAGAAGCCCACATTAAATGCTAGGAAAGCTAGATGGCTGGAATTTTTGTGAGTTTGATTTTGAAATCAAACGCATAAAAGGTAAGGAAAATAGGGTGGCTGATGCACTGAGCAAAAAAGTACATGAGATATATGTAGTAGCCATTAGTACCTGCCAATCAGATTTGAGGCAGCAGATTACTAACTGTATTGCTGAAGATGAACTTTATGTGCCAATAAAGGACAAATTGCAGCAAAACAATTTGGACAAGAGGTATGAAGGTTACCATTTGGAAGGTGACGAGATTCTTGTTTATAAAAATAGAATTTACATTCCTAATGTGGCATATTTGAGAAGTATTTTTATGGATGAAATCCATGAAATGCCATATTCCACTCACCCAGGATACCATAAAACAATTTCTACAGCGAGAAAGCAATATTTTAGGCCGAGAATGAAAAAGGACATTGCTGAGTATATTTCTAAGTGTATGAAATGTCAACAAGTAAAGGTTGAACATCAACACCCAGCAGGTTTGTAGCAGCCTTTGCCAATTCCAGAATGGAAATGGGATGTGATTTGCATGGATTTTATTACAGGTTTTCCAATGAGTGTTAAGCAACATGATTCCATCATGGTTGTGGTGGATAAATTATCTAAGGCATCACACTTTTTGCTAGTTAAATCCATGTATAAAATAGATGCTATTGCAAAAAATTTTATGAAGGAAAATTTCAGGTTGCATGGTTTTCCTAAAGCAATAATTTCAAACAGGGATACTAATTAGTTCACACCAAATTTATGGAAAACTCTTTTTGTTGATTTGGGTACGTAGCTAAAATTTAGTACTGCCTACCATACACAGCCATATGGGAAAACAGAAAGGGTAAATTAGGTGCTTGAAGAAATGTTACACATGTATGTGATGGACAAACCATCCAAGTGGGAAGATTGTATACACTTAATATATTTTGCATATAACAATGGGAAACAACATTGTTGGGCATGAGCCCATTTGAAGCTTTGTATGGAAGGAGGTGTAGAACACTAGTTAATTGGGATAATCCAGTGAACATAATTGTACTAGGGCCATAATTCACCTAAGGAAATGGAACAAGAGGTTGTAAATATTAGGCAAAATTTAAAGGCATCCCAAGATAGACAGAAAAGTTATGCAGATAAGAACTGAGTGCATAGAGAGTTTCATGTTGGGGATCTTGTTTACCTTAGAGTGAGGCCAATGAAGAGTTCCTTGAGGCTTGGA
This sequence comes from Larix kaempferi, assembly GCA_027924585.1. Classification (NCBI taxonomy): domain Eukaryota; kingdom Viridiplantae; phylum Streptophyta; class Pinopsida; order Pinales; family Pinaceae; genus Larix; species Larix kaempferi. Next base: position 4,040,526 of record BSBM01000222.1, read on the forward strand.
AGTTGTGCCAATTTATCACCAAGATATTGTGGGCCATTTGAAGTGCTTGAGAGAATAGGACCAGTTGCATATAGAATTGCATTTCCTTCTAACACTAGAGCTCATAATGTTTTTCATGTTTATTTGATTAAGAAATATGTACATGATCCTAACCATGTGATTGATTGGGATGTGATCCAGGTGGAACCCAAGAGAGAGTTCCAAACTGAGCCACTATGCATCCTAGACAGGAAATTGCCATTGCTCTGGAACCAAGCCATCAGACAGGTAAAGGTGCAATGGAAGCACTTCGGTCCCCATGAGGCTACATGGGAGTTGGAGGATGCCATGAGAGAGGCATATCCATTTTTGTTCTAAATTTTGAGAAAAAACTGAGGATAATGTTATTCCAAGGGGGAGGGGATTGTAATACCCCTAGTTTTGACTTGGAATGTATTTATCCAAAATTATGTAAATGACGTAAATATGCTAGTGCGAATTCCTAGTGCGGAGCTCAATATGGACATGAAACACACCAAAAATTTCCCGCTCCAAACTTCAAGTAGGTGTGATGCTTGAATAAGTTTATGGAGGTATCTTCCTCTTGGGAAGAAGTGGATCATGCTCCAAAAACATGTTCTTGAATTATCCTTCAGTGGATGCAAGTGAATCTGGAGGCTCTCTAAAATTTCTCTCCAGACCAAACATGGTGAGAACAAATCCAAAAATATGAAGATCATCTTGGAACATGAAATTCAAACCAGCTGAGGTATGATCAACTCCAGGAATGTGTAGATGGTTCCTTGATATCTCCTTTGAGACAACATATAGGTGAGATAAAAACCAAATGAAAAATGAAATTATGGTGGTGGCTTGGACTTCAAATCAGCTCCAAGTGAGAGGAGCAAGTGTGAATGCAGAATGTCTCCAACTTCATTTTCAACTTGATGAAGTTTTCATTTGATTATTATGGAATAGGAAGGAGGCATGGAACTGAGGAGAGCATATGAAACAACTCCAAATATTGATCTATCCTCTAAAACATCCAATAGATCACAATATTGCACATCAATAAGCTCATGGAAAGTAGAAAATTCGAAACTTTCTTCAACCTCTAGAGTAGTAATTGACATATCTTGCTCAGAATTCGAAATAGAAGACATTGAGAACATGAGTGAGGAATGGATAATCTCTCCAAAAGGATTATCTTCATTATTTGTATCACTTTCATCTGCATCAACTACATGGAAAGGGGACAATTCAAAACTGTCTTCAACTTCTAGAGCAATAGAGGAAGGAATGATTTCAACATGAACTTTTTGTGTTGAATCTGTAGCTTCTTCTTCATCTTGAACAACTTCATCATGAGAGATACTTGAGGCCGAGACATAATTAGAGAGAACACTTGAGGAGGTATCACTAGGATTTTTCTCCGAATTATTTGCACCAGTCTCTTCATTCTTCTTTCCAAATGCTTTGTCCAATTGGGTCTAGAGATCACTTGGATATTCAACATTTTCCATGAGGTAGCGCATATTAGGAGACATAGCAAAACACATTGCTCCATAGGATTTGTGACAGTCATTTAAGCAATCATTCTTCTCTTCATAGGAAGCAGAATCTCTCATAACACCAATACACATCTCAAAAAGACCCCGTCTCTTTAGATATGCTATCATCCTTGGTTTCCACTCATCATAGTTGAATGGAGAGAAAGGAGGAACTGCTTTCATATTCATGGAAGCTGTTGTAGAATACTTGCACAAAAAAGATCTGAAAAAATCTCCAGAAGATTACTTTGATCAGAAAATCTCTAATACCATGTGAGATTTTGTGAAATTATCACAGATATCTAGAGACAAAGATAAAATTCACACTAATTCTAATAGAGATCAAATGAATTGAGTAGGAAAAATAGAGAAGGAAAAACTGTGTTACAACAAAAGAAAATGAAGAACAATTGGAAAAAAATCCATTACCTCTATTATTCAGTAAAATGTGTACATAAATAATACATTCCAAAGGATAAATTCGTGATACCAAAGAGGCAGTTGGAATCCACACATGTGGTAGTCTTAGTTTGCATTGAAACCATCTCCCGATAAGGTCTAGTGGCCATGGATGATGAATGAATAGTCAACTGGGGTGGAATGGCACAAAAATGAATCATTGGGGATAGAGATTAGGGGGTGAGACTGCAAGGAGGCACAATACTAACTTGTCGTGGTCAAAATAGGCACTCGTACACTCAATATCAGTGAAACTAGGTGTAACAGTCAGTTAACTGAGTAATCAAGGGGACAAGGTAGCCTAAATCATGGAAATGACTGTACGAAATCCTAAAATAATGCATGAGGCGCCTTTGGACTCCAATGATGTAACCAAGGCACTCTGAGTGGATAAGAGGGATAATGATGACCAAAGTTAAGCTCTAGGGGTGCTAAATTAAGGACTAGGTGCTAAGAGACTCAACTACGAATGCATGGATGCATGGAGTGCTGCATGAAATGCATACATGCATACAAAATGCATACAAAGCATGCAAAACCAAGATGAGATGGTTTATAATATTCCAATACCAATCCTTGCAGACACACCACTTACTTTGTTGCAAAGATGAACTACCACATCTTTTTTGACCTCCTTCACCACTAAGACACTCAAGCGATGGATTTGGGTCTTCATCCCTATCAACTGATAAGAGCTTTACTTCATGGAACAAGTGTAGATCAACCCTCACATTCAAAATATTTCCCCCTATTAATGACGTAGAGGACTTCACTACCAAATATTCCTCATTAGACACTAGACTCTGAGCAAGGAAAGGGCCATGAACATGATATGAATTAGATACAAAGGAGAAATTTCTGAAGGTAGAGGATGATGAATAACATCTTTTCCAATACCTCGGCTATAGAAAGGTGTACATAAATTTATTTTAAGGCCCCCATTGTCTCGATCCTTCATTACTAATTGAATCAGGAGCTCTCCGCCATTGATCATTGATTAATTTACATGTAGTTGATCCTCACCTTCCACTTTGGTTTACATGTAGTTGATCCTCACCTTCCACTTTGGTTTACATGTTGTTGTTATTATAGTATATTGAGATGATATTTATGTTTGTAATGTATTTGTTCTTCCAAAATATTTTTTCATTTTTGAGAGATGTCATTATAGCATGTATATGTTTCTAATGATTTGTTTTATTTCTATTTTTTGATTGCAATGGCGAGCATGGATGCGCAAACAGACATACAAAGATAAATTCAGAGGCTCAGAGACATTTGAGCCTCAATTGTTATTGTTGATGATAGACATTGTATGCTTGCATCCAATTTGGATGCAATGATAGAGACCTTTAGTAGGTCAAATGGTGCACTCCAGGACATTGCCACATATAGAGAGAGAAAGAGCCAAGAATATGCCAATGTATTTAGTTACAAGGAAGTTAAGAAGTTGAAGATAAAAAACAACATAGATTTTCCCTTTTTTAGAGATCCATGGACGGGTGAAATCCCAGATGTAAACAAAAAGCATATTTCCATTGAGTGGTGTACATTGCAACCATTCATAGATAATTGGATAGACCAATGGTACATGGTATTTGATGTACCACTACATAACAATAGGGAAATGCCATTATATTTTCTTAGAAATATGCATGCATAATTTGTTTTGGGAATCATGCCAATTATTTTGATATCTTGGAGTACTAGGGCATTGGGATGGGGATGCCTCAACAACATCCCAATGCAAGGCACATAGATCCCAATCGCCCAGTAACTCCACCTCGCAGGTGGATACCCATGCCAGATGTGCCACCTTCACATTAGTTGGTCCCACAGACGCATGAGTCATTCCTATAGTTGGCATAGATTCTTGTTCGCCATATCACGTATCTTCAAGGTACGTACCAGGCAGGGCCATCAGAGCCACCATCTATTAGTGGGGCAGGAATACCACCTCTCGGTGGGGTAGATCCACCACCTTCTAGTGGTCGAGGAGCATCTAGTAGTGGCACTAGACCTGCATATCATGAGAACAATAGAGAGCCCCACCCATCCAAAGCATGCGTCCATCCCTGCCTTGGTCCTGTTTAGACATATGATAGATTTACTTGGTATTTTACTCAGGTAAGTAAATGGTTAACAATTTAGTCTTGTTTGGAAATTATTTTTCTTTACTATACACATATATAGATTGCAAAATTTTCTAATGATTTTAAAACTTGTAGTTTCTACAAGAAGAGGATAGGGGAAATAATTTTCCATCGACGATGCCCAGGCTAGTCCAGAGGTGCGTGCACCAGACCCTTTGATGTACAAGATGATGTCATACCTTCGGCGACAACAACTCATACCGAGGTAACTATTTCAACATGTCATTTTTTTAATACATGTTAGTTTGTTATCACATGTTAGTTAATTGATGCTACACGGTCTAATATTTACAATTTTCTAAATTGCAGGTTGCAAATCCCCCACACAGGGAAATATTTTCATCTAGTGATCACCCCCCAGGTGGGTAGATAAGCACTACATAGTCCATGGGGAACAAGCACATGGCATAAAGTGTCGCATAATTGATTGAAGCATACCATACATCGATAAGTATTTCAACATTGTCAATTTGTTAATACATGCTATTTCATTGAATAATGCATTTCTAACTACGTCAGTAATCGATGATTGTAGCCATCACCTGCTATATTTAGAAAACAATCAGTAGATGCCTCTCCTCATAGTCAAAATATTCATAAGGGACAAGTGTATAAGAGATGCTCCACTCCTAGAAAGGGTGTGGATGTCCTCTATAGCAGGCACATGGGAGATCCATCTACACCTCACCTAACAAGGGCCATTGATGCTGCAGTTAGTGCCGCATCTGCAATAGAAACAAGTCATATAGAGGTAACTATTTCAACAATTACAGAGAATAGTAATTAACCATGTTAATATATTGTTTATTCATGCATTTCTAACTATTTCAACATTTGGTGATTGTATCCATTAGCAACAATAGTGCCCGACCCCTCCACTCAATCCATGGTTGTGACCGGGTATCCTCCCATGGTGAGATGTTCATTAATGACCAAGTCTTTTTATTCAATTTGCATAGACATGTTGATAATTGTTGAATTACTTGAGATATGATCTTTTATTTGTAGAGCACAATTATAGAGAGGACTTCCATGAGCACACCACATGCATCTATACCCCAACTAGATTTGGTGAGTGTTTGTCATAAATAATTTGGCCATAAGTTAAATTTTTAAGTTTGTTAGTGGTAGGGTATTAGTGTAGTTATTTGATAAAAAAATGATCTTTTATTTGCAGACTCCTGAGATGGAGAGCGATCCTAGGGATATGGTTGATAGAGCAAAGTCGGAGAAAAACAAGCGAAATATTGATTTTTGATGTGTCATAGTCTTGGATATATGTAAGTCTTTGACATACATGTACATTGTTGTACTTAGGGATACATGTACATTGATAGGCCATTTAAGGGCTGTCTACTTTGCCATATTTTGTATTACAAACAATTGACTATCAATGCATGATACAATATATTGCATATTTTCTCTTGAGTTTCCACTTTTTCTTGTGATGATTTATCTCTTCCACAAATTGATAAATTATGCTACTAAAATTTATATAATTACATTTTAAGCAATATTTCTTCTCTTACATTTATTGCATTGATCAAGTAACATGTCACCATTGTGTTATGAAAACATTATCTTAATGGAAAAAATAATAATATCTTTCAACAGTTCAATGAACTCATTACATGCATGCTAAATTGATATCTAATTTAAAATTGTGGTTTTTGTCAACTCCAAGGGTTCATACCCATTGATCAGGATTATGGTTGCAAGGAAAAAAAAAGTTAACAAAATAAGTCAAAATATGTTTTAATAACCTCCATCATGTAAAACATGCTACGCATATAATCAATGTAAGCCTATGAAATTTTCACAAACTAAGAGGAAGTCTAACAAATGCTACACATTTCATCAATGCTACCGTATTTCATCAAACGATAAGTATATGAGCATCTATGAAGTTCGGTTGAAGTGTGCCTACTCTAGCATGCTAAAAACAATGGAAAAGTATCAAGTACAATGGAAAGGAATGCATGAACTAAGGTGCAATAAAATCCAATGGGACTTCATATACATATGGTCAAATATACAACAATATTCAGCCCTATTCATCCCTAGGGTTTTTATCCCTATTTTATCTTATATCTTCAAAGGATCGTCATGTTTTTTAATTGTTTGAAATTTGAGTTCGAACATTAATTCCATCAATAAAACTCTCATACTTGAAGCTCTAAATATACTACCACGTGGAATACAAGTGATACTCAAACCATCCCCACGATTCATTGCATAACCCTAGTTTGTAAAGAACTAGTTTGTTCCAATATATTGCTAACCAATGGCCTCTCATGAATTCAATTTCATAAAATTGTTGAAGGTCTAAGACCTAGCCTTAAACTAAACCCTAGTTTGTTCCAATATGCTAATCAATAGTTGGTCATGAATTCACTTTCATAAAATTGTTGAAGATATAAACCCTAGCCTTACTAAACCCTAGTATGTAAGACCCTAGTTTGTGCTTTAACTCTTTCATATGCCCATTTTCCACTTGTCATAATTCCAATTCAGGTTTGAGTGTACATCTTTTCATTATTTAGGGTCTTGAACATGCCTCAAATCATGCATCATTGCAAAAAATACCTTAGTGGTTAAACATGGCTCTAAATATGTTGAATGTGCATAAAACAATGTGTAATGCCCCAAAAAGTCACTTTGTCATTCATGATGATGGCTACTAAAATGTGTAATGCCCCAAAAAGTCACTTTGTCATTCATGGTGATAGCTACTAAAATGTATTCATGCAAGTGTACATCATCATCACGTGATGTTTTCTCCACAGAAAAATGAGATGCATAATGTTCAAAGGAATCTTCAACATCTAGATCTTTTTGAATCTCTTTTCCATGATTCCACGGTCTAGACCACCACCGAGATTTCAAATAGAGATCTGTAAGTTTGGGCATGTGCACCTAGGCATGGAAAAGGTGGCTAGGCCAACATAAATATTTCGTGGTGGGTTTCATCGAATTTGACTCCCCAATCCAATAATTTCTAGGGTTTAGAATAGAAACTAGGGCCTAGCCTACAAACTAAGGTTTACATTGCATAGAACCCAAACATTAACAAAAGACATAGTGGAAAGTTGCAATCCAATAAACAGGAAACAATAAAAGAAGAAAATGAAGAATGAAGCAAAACAAGAAAGGTGAATAAGTAGTGAAAATAATACCATGTTTCAATAATTGAGATGCAAAAGTAATCAAATAGAATCCATAGAAAATGAAATCCCTAACTAGTTTAATGATATTCCTTGAAAATGTTGTTTAGATGAAGGAAAATAAGATGGTCACGGTCCTATGTTTGTAAAAGGGATGGATTATCCTCATATGAAAATGTAATTAAAATTGAATGTACTTGATTGGTACAAATTATGATGTAATGGCTGCTCATTGTGATAAGGCAAGTATTCCCTCATAACTTGATGGCAAAGGTTCATGGTAAACCAAAAACCACTTGTAATGGAAAATAAAAGTTTGTGGTCGGTAGGAAACCACTTTGTGTAATGAATGGCCAAAACTGTTTTAGGAATGCAATGGTTGAGAGTAACTTTAAGTGGAACACATAATCACCTTACCCATATAAGAACCTAACAAACATAAAGGATGCACATATTTGATACACCTAAGTGATGCACCTATGTGTCCCACATAAATGAAATTGGAATTTTCCATGATGACTTTGATATAACAAAGCTAGCAAGGATCAAAGGGATATCATCGATGAAAAATCGCCTCCATTTTTTATTTGGAACTTTGAATTCTTAAAAATGACATTAATTAGTCAAAATGCAAATAGAGTGGAACAATAAGGACATGTCAAATGATGTAGCACACTAAGGAAATAGAAATATATTAAGAGTGCAATGTGGTAGGTTTGAGTGCCACTCTTTGAATGTCTACTTCTAGAATCAAAATCAAAATTTTGCAAAGTTGACCCCTTTGTGCAAAAAATGCATAAACCCTTACTAAGCGAAACCCTGGTTTCCAAAAACATCCTACAATGCGATATCTGGGCCATGGACCTAGAGGAGAGGGACACCCCTCGCACTATATTGATGTCCTAAATCCAATGGAGTCAATTGTTCATCAATCTAAGCCACGATCATCATTTGATGGAATATTGAAGCTCACCTCCTAGATGCTTTCAGGGACACATGTTGAATACCTACCAGGGGCATAGAATTTCAACCGTGCAACAAAAATGGGTTTTGGGAGGTCCTGTAAGTGTGTCTGGGAAGGTTCCATGTGGTAATGATAGACATAAATTCTCGGTCAAGGATTTTGCAAAGATGAGCCTTATGTGCAAAAATTGCATAGTCCCTCATTGAGCAAAACCCTAGTTTCCAAAATCAACCTAAAGGAATATCTCTGGGCCATGGAACCGAAGGAGAGGGGAACCCCAAGCACTATAAAAATTTCTTGAATCCAATGAAGTCAATGGTTTTTTGATACGAGCCACCGTCATCATTCTATGGCCAATTCAACCTCACACCCGAAAGGATTTCAAGGACAACTGTTGAATACCTACCCAGGGCATATAATTCTTGAACGGTGCAACAAAAATAGGTTGCGAGAGGTCCTGCAAGTATGTCTAGGAAGGATCCACGTGGGAAAGCTATCCATAAGTTCTCGGTCAAGGACTTTGCAAAGTTGACCCCTATGTGCAAAAATCGCACAGTCCCTTACTGAGCAAAACCCTAGTTTCCAAAATAGACATAAAAGATGATCTCTGGGCCATGGACCTAAAGGAGAGGGGAACCATAGCACTATCCCGATTCTGAATCCAACAAAGTTGATGGTTTGTTGATCCGAGCCACAGTCATCATTATATTTTCCATTTAACCTCTCACCTTAAAGGATTTCACTGACACCTATTGAATACCTACTAGGGTCATAGAATTCCAACCGCGTAAAAAAACTAGGTTCTAGGATGTCCTGCAAGTGTGTCTAGGAAGGTTCCATATGGGAACGCTAGCCATAATTTCCCAGTTGAGGAATTTGCAAAGTTGACCCTATGTGAAATTGTACAGTCCGTTACTGAGCAAAACCCTAGTTTCCAAAATCGACCTAAAAGATGATCTCTGGGCCATGGACCTGGAGGAGAGGAGCACCCCTAGCACTATCCCGATGTATTGAATCCAATAGAGTTGAAGGTTTGTCGATCCAATCCACCATCATAATTCTATGGCTCATTCCAACTTGCACCCCAAAGGATTTCAGGGACACCTATTGAATACCTACCGAGGGCATAGAATTCCAACTATGCAACAAAGACGAGTTTCCTGAGGTCTTTCAAGTGTGTTTAGGAAGGTTCCATGTGGGAACACTAGCCACAAGTTCCCAGTCGAGGAATTTGCAAATTTGAACCCTATGTGAAAAATTTGCATAGTCCCTTACTGAGCAAAACCCTAGTCCCTTACTGAGCAAAACCCTAGTTTCCAAAATCGACCTAAAATATTATCTATGGGTCATGGACCCAGAGGAGAGGGGCACCGTTAGAACTATCCCAATGTCTTGAATCCAATGGAGTCGAAGGTTTGATGATACAGGCCATTGTCATCATTCTATGGCCCATTCCAACTTGCACCCTAAAGGCTTTTAGGAACACATACATAAGACTACACAGGGAAAAATCCAACAAAATAATAAAGGAGACTATACTCATATTTTGAAGGGATATTAAAATTGATGTTAAAATTTTGAGGAACACCAAAATTATATGTTCCCATTACCCTTAGGTTTGTTAATAATAATAGAAATAATCTAATTCAAGGCTATATTCTAGCTAGATGTGAAATATAGATGTTTGAGACATTCGAGATTTATTATCTATAGATTTCATTATTATTTCTATATTATTTTTGAACCTAACATCAAGTGATGGCTTATTAATGAATTTTAAACTAAATATCAAGTAGCAATTGTTTAATAAAAATAATTTAGGGTACATATGGTGGAAATACGAAGTAGGGAGGATTATTGAGAATTTCAGTAAGAAGCATGTGTAGTTGGTTCCTATAGAATCCATCTTGGTGTGTTTTCTAGTTTTTAGTGGGGTAGATGGATCTCATGAAAACATATAATTCTAGCTTATGGAAGGGTTCCATGGGTTGGTAGTTGCGATTCTTCAAAAAATATATGAAGGAAGTGTGTTGACTAATGGTGCTCGTTGATGAAATTGTTTTTTGATGATGACATTAAGACGGATGAAGTGGTTTTTGATGACGAAATTAAGATGGATGAAGTGGTTATGGAAGATCATGCACTAGTGATTCATTTCCATGGTAGGAATCTTGGTGAGAGTTCAGTTGTTCAACTAAAATGGGGTATTTCCACACAAGTTGAACACCTTAAGAAATCCCTCACACAAACAAATCACATATTGATTCACTAACATATGGTAAAGGTCCAATTTGGGAAATAGTGACAATGAATAATTAATATTAGTGATCGGTCAATGATAGTTAGTGGCTACAAACTAGGGTTTCTAGGATTTTGAACACAAACTGGGATCTAGGCTACAAACTAGGGTTTCTAAGGTTTAGAATTCAAATTAGGGTTTAGGCTATGAACTAGGGTTTCTAGACTTTGCTCTAGGGTTTCTAGGATAGGATTTATAGGCTAGGATTTCTAGGTTAGGGGTTTAGAATACAAACTAGGGTTTCTTGGACTCTTGTTCATATTTGTAGCACAATGGTTTAGATACAAATGGATGCACATGGATATATGAAGTGTTTTTTGGCATGCATATATAGTTGCAACATGAATTTTTTTGGACTCTTGTGCATATTTGTGCACAATGGTTTGGATTCAAATGGTTGCACATGAATGCACAAACTAGGTTTTTTTTTACTCTTGTGCATATTTGTAGCATAATGGTTTGGATTCAAATGGTGATGGAGGTTTCTAAGGATAGATCAGGTTTCTAGCATTATGGATTAGGTTGCTAGGGTTATATTTGTGTTTCTAGGGTAGACTAGCTTTCTAAGGCTAGATTAGGTTTCTATGTTTTTGATTTGGTTTCTACGTTTATCAATTAGGTATCTAATGGTTATATTTGTGTGGATGATGGATGCAAATATTATGGTGAAAAAGGGGACGGTGATGGTGACAACATGGGAAGGAGGAGCATGGTGGTGATGTTCATGGTGGCAATAGGCATGGTGTTGGTGACAACGGCATGGGGATAGTGACAATGAGCATGGGGATGATGATGGTGATAGTGATCATGAAAATGGGAATGAGGATGCAAATCTTATGGTGTACTTAGATGGGAGAAAGAAAAAACAAAAACAAATCCATGATGAAGCTTGTGCAATTTATCAAGTTGTATAAGTCTATGCAATTTATCAATCTATCAAGCTATCAATGTCCAACTACAATAGTCAAAATATTAATGTCAATAATCAATGAGACCATGAAACAAAATCATAACATACATGTACACCACATACCTATAACATAGTACAAAATATAACATGCAAACCACATACTGGACTACCTACCTATGGGCATTCGATTAGACCATTAGGATCACCTCTAATACCAAGGGTTTCCTTTAACCTCTCGTGCTCGGAGTAAGGCAATACGTATTGTGCCTTTGATGCGTTATTCCTTGGCATTGTTTGCAGCTGGAGGTTTGTGCCAATAACTAAGTTTGTATAATGGTATACAATCTCACCTGGTCTATAATATTCACATGTATACTCTTTTCTAATTGATGAGTGGGAAACCTAGTTCAAATATTCTCCTTTGATAACCATCGACCCAATCGAAACATCATTGTCCTTGGAGTCCCGAAATGGGACATTGAGGGTCTGCTTCCCCTCTAAGAAACATGCTATCCAATAGTAAGTGCGCCATGCATTGCGTCTTGGGGAAACCACTGCGTATATGTGCCCTGCAGAAAATATAGTGCCAACATTTCAGTCAACTAACTAGACACAATTAGTTGCCAAAATTTTCAAAATTATGAAAATATTAATCGAACCTGGTTGTACGAAATATGATATGTGGTCATAGTCTGGTGAAATACTTGATTGGTACTCCTCTAACTGGGATAATTCTATAGCTATACGTTGACCAATGGGGATTTATACACGGTCCCAACTATCAACCCAATCCATGGATTCACATTCATCCCATTCACCACTACTGCACGGAGAACAAAAACAAGAGAGTTTCCTTGTCCACATTTCATTATAGCATTTTCCAACGTTCTAACTGAATGAAATGCATGAGTTCCTTGGATGGTCTTGCACTCATATAATTGTGATCGATCTACATCCACCACCTCCGAAAAATATCTATGTAAATGTGCTTTCCTAGTTGAATGATCTTCATGCCTTCTTTCTCTCTCCCCCATGAATAAAGAACACCATTCAACGATGGTTTTTGCATCTCGGATGAGCCATATATTTGCGAACTTCATTTCTTGCCTACATAATGCAGTCTTGATGCATGCACATGCTCCATCATGTTCACCTTTTCCATGTTCGGTATCAAAATAGTTCCAAATATGTGGCACCTTGTGGCTTTTGTGGAACATACACAACCATTGGAAGACACTTGCATTTTTTAATTTCCATGCACAACCGTCAGACCAAATCCAATGTTGTTCCATCTATATATTGTTATCATTTAATTGATTGTTGAACATTTGAGAGCTGTGTTTTACAAAATCCAAGTTGTGACACCTATAATCACTTATGTAGAAGTGGTACTCCTTCAATATAACCCTGTTGTATTCAATACTATCTGCCCCATGTCTATAGGTGATATGGACCGTTATGCTGACTCGGTTTGAGTGATAGTATTGACTCTAAATCTCATTTTATGGTTGAAGATTGTAGTTTTATGCAAAATCGACCACTGACAGGATAGTCCCAATAGGAAATGTATCCCTGCACATTCTAAACTGCTCATCTTGCCAATGAGCCACATGTACATTCTTTTACATATTGTTGTGTATTTTCAATGATTTCCTCCATGAAGTCGCAAACCCGTACCTAGTAGATCAACAATAAAGACATATATCAATAGATTGTTACATATGAAATTGCAATCTAAAGAAAAAAACAGTATTCAAGAGCTCATTACCAACTTGAGAAGTGACCAATTGTATTTTTTTTTTCTTTCGTTCCCTCCATCAATATCATACATGACATATTTGAATGACTGCAAGTTCACCTATTGCCTCCCAAGTTCATGCTCACCGGTCACATGTATGCATTTTTCCAATAATGCCATTCCACCACACCCTGGGCATGCCCCATCTATGCAAGGTTTTTGATAAAATGTGCAATCATTTGGCCTACTATACAAAATGCTATGAATAAAGACTCTATATGACATTAGTGGTAATGTAGTTGAGCATTCCTGCACAAGAGTGTTATGCAATACACAAAAAATATATGTATATGTGTCATAATAGTAACCATACTCAATGTGGTATAGACAACAACATGTGTTATGAATTGTGTTTATTTTAACATACCATGTTTTGTATTTTTAAAAGGATCTTTGGCCCAATTTAAGTTCGTTATGTTCATGCCTAAATCTCTCATATAATTTTATTTGTGTCATGTCAAGAAAAAATTTAATGTGTGGTTCATGATCCCTTGAACCCCTTCTCAATTTTAATACATCTTTTTGGTTGGAAGAAGGTCTAGTGTTGTCATGCCAAAAATCTTGCACTAGTCCCTTTACTGCATCAACGAGCTTAATATTAGAGCATGGAAACCTGCCAATCAAGGCCCAAACATGCATTTTACCAGTTTCAAGTTGTTCTCTTCTAACACAATACCTATGGAGTGTCTTGACATTCATATTAATAAGTTTGGAGGTAGGTCTAAGAAAATGGAGGGCCCTAGCATTTTTGTTCACGATTGATTGTGACAAAACATGGCGAGTTGCACTGTAATCCTTTGAGCGAGATTTATTTCCAGTTGTAATAAATACATCTACTAAACTTTTAAAAATATGAGAACTTGGTTGAGAATTTTTGGTCATCTTTATCCTTAACGTTCTTCTAACAACAGTCATACTAGTTCTATTAGAACTAGATTTTAACAATGATAAAAATAATTTGTACTTGTCCCCATCACATTTAGAATAAATTTTTTTTATCAAGTATTTGTTGAGTTTGATAAGCAATAGCGCGTTTAAACAACATAACTTCAAGTGGACTATTGAGATTTCATCAACTTGTATGCGTTTTGGATTTCTTCGGTGTGTAGTTGCTAATGGAGGTAAGGGTGTTGGAACTAGATCATGTACAACATAACCAGGATGCTCTAGCGTTTCAACAAGAGCCTCTTGTATTTCATTCTCTTGTTGGCAGCTGGATGTGGGAAATTGGACTTTCTCTTGGATGGTCTCCATAACATTTTCTTCTTCCATAAAAAATCCTGCATTCAATGGCTCCCTAACTTTGTCGTTTGTATAACCACTACCCAACAAGTCATTCGCTACCATATTATGAGGTTGACTTGATGTGGGAATTGAAACATCCCCCCGATGAGCACCTACGTTTTACTTCTTGACTAGTGCCATGGGGTGCTTGTTCATCAAATGTTGTTGAAATTGAGGGCCCCTTTAGTAAATTATTTTGTTTTTCTTGTTGTGGATGGGTAGGAATGACCCTGGCATCATCTACGGTTGGAATTGGATGAGTATCCATGGAATGCCTTAGATTCCACATGTCCAATCTTTTCTTTTCTCTAATTTCTTCCATGGTTTCTTGAGGCTTCTCTTTCCTTGTCAATTTCCTTGTTCGATTGCATGAATTCCCCATGAACACAATGAGCAATACTATGAAATTAGATTCTAGAGGTGTGCTCAACTATGAATATGGATTCTTTCTCAATTGTGAATATAGGTTCTTCAATCTTGCTCAATTGTGAATATAGATACTTCCTCAATTGTGAATATAGATTCCTCAAGCTTGCTCAATTGTGAAACTAACTTCTACCTCACTTGTGAATATAGAAAATTATTCATTTGTGAATATAGGTTCTTCAAGATTGCTCAATAGTGAATGCAAATTCTTCTTCAATTGTGTTCATATAGATTCCTCAAACTTGCTTTAAATTGTGAATATATATATACTTAAATCAATTGTGGATGGAAATTCTTCAACCTTGCTTTTGACTGTGGATATAGATTCTTCCTCAAACTTGAATATAAGTTCTTCAATCTTGCTCAATATAAATTCTTCAACATTGCTTTTGATTGTGGATATAGAATCTTCCTCAGAATTGAATATAGATTCTTCAAGCTTGCTTAATTCTCAATGTAGGTTCCTCTTCAATTCTGAACATAGATTATTCAAATTTGTTTGATTGTGAATGCAAGCTTGCTAATTGTGAATGTAGAATCCTCAATTCTCAATGCTAATTGTAGAATCCTCTTCAAGCTTATTGATTATGAATGTGTGTAATTATGAACATAGAGTATTCAAGCTTGTACAATTGCTGTTAAAACTCCTCAATTCCACGGGTTTGTTTGTAGTGTTGTCGGGGAGACAAAATGGAGAGAATTCGGGGATGAAATAGGCAGAGTATTTAGTTGAATTATGCAGAGCCAAAACACTCTAGCGTTATGGATTTACAAAATGCTCTAGCATTTCTTAAATCTACAACGCTCGAGTATTCCTTCTATGATAAAAAAAAAATCATTGCCAATTAATATGTTTGGTGCACGACTAGGTAATGTCTAATGAAGGAAAATGCTCGAGCGTTTCTTCTTCAATAAACGCTCTAGCGTTATGGCTATCTACACACAATTTACATTTTCCTTGAAACCTTATTTAATATTTTCTCCGCAAGAAAATATTTCCTTTTTTTCCCTATCTCTTCTTATCTTCAAAGGTTTTGGGCCTCATATTGTATGGGTTAGGAGGTTAAATAGGGATTTGGTGTTAGGGGTTAAGGGGTCAAGTGGTTTGGGGTCAAGGGGATTAGGGGTTAAGAGATTTAGTTCTTAAAAGGGATTTAGGGCTCTAGGTTTAGGGGGTTAGGGTTTTAGAGGTTATACATTAAGGGATTAAGTGTTTGTGGATAATCTAGGGCTTCTAAAGGTGTTTGGTGTTAAGTGCTTAGATACAAATGGGTTTAGGGGTTAGGGGATTTAGGGGTTAAGGGATTGACAGAAAAATTGATAGGGGGTTAGGGTTCAATAGGTTGAGAATTAAGGGTGAAGGGTTTAAGTGTTAAGGGATTGTAAGAGATTGAGGGCTTAGGGGATTAGTGGTTAAGGACATAAGGGTTAGGGGATTGGTGGTTATTTAAGAGGTGATGCCTTTAGCGGTTAGCATATCTATAGGATAAGGGATTTATGGCTCTAAGATTATGATGTTAGGGTTGAGTAAGTTAAGGGTTAAGTTTAAAGGGGTTAAATGATTAAAGGTTTGTGGTTTAAGGGCTTAATGGCTTCTAGGAGATGAGGGATTGGTTTCTAGGGATTTATGTGTTTTTGGCTATAGGGATTATGTTTAATTTCCTCCATCCTCATTCCTCTCTCCACCTCCCTAATCTTATGACCCTTGCCCCTCCCCTCTCGTATCCCCTCTCTCTCTCTATCACCCCCCTTATCTTTATTCAACTCTTAACAGATAGTTTATGTGATTTATATCGCTAGAGAGTTTTGTAAGTGAAGAATGCCAGGATCGATTCCAGAAAATATTCTTTAATACAGCTTCAAAAGTAGCTTTTACAGACTCAAATTCTCATATCAGCTTCGGAGGGCGAAGCTCATAACTGAGACACTACAAACACAAACTCAGACTTCAATCCTGAACACAATGCACTGAGGCCGTTTATCTTCCAGAAACAATTAAGTTGTAACCTTCCGAAGGCTGCCTGGGCATCTCAGTGTATGTCCACTAGATTGAATCACACACTTATAGACATGAGTCCAGGCCTCTGGTGCAATCTAATACCACTGAGGCTAGTTGCAGAGCATACACGCCTTTCCTCGACACAAACTCTTTACAGAAACTAAGACTCTTGCAGAGTTCCAACTACTGGATTGCTTGAAAACTATAAGACTCGATGCCTCTAATGAGATTGAGGATCACTTATTTATACAATTCCCAACCAATTACTCGGTGGGAAAGAACCGGCAAGCGTCGGTCAAAAGTAAAGATTCAGGGCAATCACGAGGATAGTCATGATTGTTATCTCGTCCCTTAGTGGTCAGTGACATATGGGGACTTGAACCGACACAACTTTACCAAATATTCTGACAAACAAAAGTATTTACAACTGTGGGAGGCCCACTAAGGATTTCAATCCCATGCATCATGGCCAACACGACAAATACAACGGAGTTTTCCATCTCCGGTTACATCTTGTCCTCCACAAGGACAATCAAATACACCAAAATATTCACTGTCATAATCTGCTGGCGAATCTGATGGATCATCAGGGCTAGCTGGTGGATAAAGGTGGTAATCAAAACAACGCTCCACATTTGAACCGAATGAAACAGGGTTTGGCCCACTCATAAAATCACCTTGGAACAAAGATTCCACACGAAGATTTAAAGGAAGTCTTCTGGTATAAAATTTGGAATTAATACGGTTGCCTTGGATACCATGCTTAATAAATTTCTGGGATGTGTAAATGGTTTGTCCCAGCTGAGTGTATCTGCCTCCATGGTGATGTAGATTGAATTTAAACCACATGTGGTTTTGGTCATCTATAATCATATCAGCTTGGAGGTGCAAAATAAAATTAGCACACTGTTGTTCCCAATCATTACGCGGGCAAAACTTATCCAGAAGAATCTCTATCCAACCTGACCATTTGAATTGACAAAGGTTGGATGGATCTGCACAAATTACAATCTGTTTTTTCTCTCTACAAAATTGCAAAATTAAATTATAACTTTGCCATGAAAGACTACCATCTCCAATGTCCACATACCAGAGTGGACCTTCAGGTTCATCATTACAGTCTATCCATACTTCTTGACATCTGAGAATATTTTCTTGTGCATTTTCGAAACTTCGAAAGGCATCTCTCTCCCACCTTTCTAAAATCTGGATCTTTAATGGAGATGCTAAAATTTGATTTATCAGGGTAATGTCCAGAAATCTTTCTGCTCGAGCACGATTAGCATGATCAATTGTAGACTATTTTTCTTCTTCAGAAAGCTGTTCAACTGGCGGATTGGAGACAGGAGGATTATGCATTATTCCTTTGCCTTTATTGCCCGAATTGGATTCCCCAGAGGAAAACATACCGAGAAGCGGTTTTGGATGTAATTCTTCTCTGGTTAACATATCAGCAACACAGTTCAAATGTCCAGGTTTATACACAATATCAAAATCAAAATTTTGTAACCATAAAAACCATTTCAAAATACGAGAGCTATTCTCCACCATTAAACTTTCATTCCTAAAGATACCTGGCATTATCTTTAGGTTTGTTCTAATAACAAATCTAACAGGCTTAAAAAATAACCTAAAATGATTTACAACTTTTTTATTGCCAAAATTTCTTTGTGGCTTGATGGATAGTTCAATTCTGCTCCTTTGAAAGAACCAGAGGAAAAACCACAAATATTTTCTCTTCCTTGAATTTCTTCAACCAGAATTCCACCCCAAGAATGGGAAGAAGCATCTGTTTCTATAATCAAGGAACCTGTTCCTTGTGGAAGAGATAATGATGGTAGCTGCAGTACTTTAGCTTTGATTTGTTTAACTGCTGCAGTCATTTCTGGAGACCACTTTGGCGGATGCTTCTTCAATATTTGTTGCAGAACAAAGATATCTTCTGCTTGACCTCTGTAAAATGGTTTGATGTAATTAAGACTCCCTAAGAATCTTTGCAATTGGACTTTCTCTAAAATCTGGTCTGGAAAATGGGCAAATACTTGCAAAACATGCTGTTGCAAAACAACTTGACCTTTGTTAATCTTTAACCCAAGAAACTCAATTTCAGTTTTTCCTATTTCCATTTTGCTTTGTGACAAAACTAGTCCATGCTGAAACACCAACTGATAAAATTCTTGGAGATGCTTTAAGTGTTCTTGAAAATGTTTTGAATAGATTAAGATATCATCAATAAATACTAGAGCCCAACGCTGTTCTCTGAAAATATCCTCCA
Organism: Larix kaempferi; assembly: GCA_027924585.1. NCBI lineage: Eukaryota > Viridiplantae > Streptophyta > Pinopsida > Pinales > Pinaceae > Larix > Larix kaempferi. The sequence goes on from BSBM01000222.1 coordinate 4,059,786, forward strand.
TGCGTTTCTGGAACTCAGAGGGAGAATTATTGATGCCGAAAGGTAAAACCTTCCATTGATACTACCCATGTGGAACCACAAAAGCAGTTTTGTATCTGTCCTTTGCTTCGATACCTATCTGGTAAAAACCAGACTTCAAGTCAAACTTGCTAAAAATAATGCATCTTGCAATCTTTTGTAATAAGCTGGCTTTATCCGGAAGTGGATACCAGACTTTCTGAAGAACAACATTCAAAGGTTTATAATGAACCACTAGCCTGGGTTTACCTCTCTTAATTTCTGAATGCTTGTTTACTACGAAGGCTCTGCAAGCCCACGGACTTTTTGAAGGTTCTATCAATCCTTTTGATAGAAGCTCTTTTATCTCTTTAGCACAGAACTCTTGTTCAGAGGGAGACATAAGTCTAGCTGAGGCTTTCATAGGTCTGTGCTTGGTAGAGGGATCAAAGTGTAAAGAAACAAAATACTTTTCATGCGTCCATAATGCATTAGGGCTCTCTGAACAACACTCTTTAATCATTTTTTCAGATATTTCAGCCAGTGTCTTTTCTTTATGATTTTCTGCAAATGCTATGCTTCTTTCCATTTTAAACAGATCTGCAGCTTTTAGTTTTTGGGCAGGCGGATTAGTAGGAATTTGCAATTTGAAACTGGCTCCAAAAGATATGGGGCAAGAGACTGTCTTACCATTGATAGTACAAGTAAAAACCAATTTCTGAGAATCAATAGAGAAAGGAGAAACTTTATGTAGAAACTCTGACCCTACTATGCAGTCTTCTTTTATATTATCTAACCTGTGAAGAGAAATGGAGGTTAGACTCTTTCCCACTTTGATTGGGAAATCTACAGCTTGTCCAGAAAGGGGTACTGGTGTTCCTTCAATAGCCACACCATGACTTGAAGACTTTTCCCAATAAAAGTGAGGAATAGCACCACTTTTAGCCAAATTCATCTGACACCCCGGAATCAATCATGCATTCAAGAGTATAAGGTTTGAATTCTGGAGGGCAGAAAGTAAACTTAACAAACATCTTTGGTAAAGAGTCCAAGAAGTGGATCATGTTCAGGAGAGGAAGGGGGAGAATCCTTGATAGCAACTGCTTGTAATGCTTCCTCATAGTTTCTATTCAGTTCTTCATCAGAAGATAAATCCTTTTCTTGCTGAACAGTTCTCAAAGTATTCTTGAGATCTTGAATTTCAGTCATTAGTACTTTAAGAGCTTTTTGCTTATCTCTTATTTGAAGCTTGAGAAGGGCTTCTTTATCTTTTCTGAACTACTGTCTACTCTCATGCTCTGCTGGATAATTCTCAAAGAGTTATGCAGGATTATAAAAGGATGAAGGAGATGAAGGATGAAGGATTAACTTTTCCCTTACCTTTATCTTTTCCCAACAAGGAATTTAACCTTCTTTTTTCATCTCGTAAAGCTTTTCTTTTAACATATTCAAACAGAGGGATAGATGAGAGCTGGAGGTCAAGTTCGGCAATTTGTTGCTGGAGGGAAGGCTTAGGGATTGCAGAAAACATGTAGCAGGCGAAATCATATTAAGGAGGAGAGGAAGGGAACCCATCACACCCCCCTAAATTTGGGGCAAACTCTGACTCAAAAGAGGAGGAAGAGGACTGCTCAAATTTATGAAGGTTAGCAGACTTGGAATCAGACTCAGAATCAGAGGATTTGTCAGAAGGCTCGGTATCAGAAGGAAAAAACAAAACTTCTCCGGAAGGGGAATTATCAACTGAACAAGAATCAAGGGACCACCAACCGAGATCTATACCGGAAAAAATGTTGCAAGTCTCGGCTTGCTCTTTTTCTTTGGGCACTGATTAGCCCAATGACCATTTTGACCACAGAGAAAGCATTTTTCTTTCTTATTGTATTCTTGTCTTTTTTGAGGAACCGACGTCTCTTGGGAACAAAGGCTTTGCCTGCCCGAGGAAAAGAATTATACTTATTAACTTTCTCTGGAAAATGGTAGCGAGGTTCACTACTGAATTTTTTTTTCTTTTTCTTACAGTGACAAGACTGTAAATGACCTCTGTTGTGTGCACCACAACCCCAATCAGGCATCTGAGCAATAGATTTATTTACAAAACCCTGGAGAGTACATACACTGATGTCTTTTGAAGTCTTTGCTCACATGACGTTCTAGGCAATGTTATTGCCAAGTCTCCATTATATATCCATGCAATTGTGCTAATGAAAGATCTCTTGGATTGATATTTTTATCTTTCATGAATTGCTCAACGGCATCAGGAACATGCCCTAGAAAAATTCTTAGATAATGCTTCAGATAAGCTGGTTCTCTTGATTTGCCTTATGAAATCAAGAGCTTTTGCAATAAAAAAAATATTGTTCACTCTGGCTTAAATCGCAGAGTCGAATAGACATAAACAAAGATGCAAGATGTTCAGAATCATCTTGTTCGTCTGCACCGTAGAATTCTTTACCTAGACTTTTCAAGATTTGCTGATCAGCATCATCAGCAGCGAAAAGCTCTTCTCTTGTCTCATGGGGTAGCCAATGCCACCAGTCTAGGGAAAGGCCTGCAAGGCTAGCAACTAATTGTGCTCCAAGTTGTTGTCCTGTAATATTTTCATCTTGGGTCTTTTTGAAAAGAGCCCACTGTCCTAACAACTGGATTGCAACTTTTACCTCTTCTCTGGACTGACACTGAATATTGAGAATACGTTGGTCAGGAATTTGGGAGAGAAGACGGTTCATACCATTTATTCCAAGTGAAAATGAATGAGAAGGGAAGGAAGAGGCAGTCTGACGAGCTTCATGCATAATACTATCCCGCTGCTGGGTATTGCTTGATTGGGCTTCAGATGATGAAGGAATTCGTAAAGCAACAAGTGTGCATGGTTTTAGAGCAGGAGGCATTTTCTTGAACTCAGAAATATATTCTTGAAGATAATCAAGTTTTGCTTGATTTTCAGTGTCACTTTTCCCAAAATCAAATTCGGGTCTATCATCTATCTCCTGTTCTGGGATACTAAAAGCTCCGAAGGAAAAGCTTTTAGTATGAGATAACTTTCTCTCATAGCCTTGAGAAGCATGGGAAATAGCTTTCTGGCTAGGTGTAACTTTCTTTTTTAAAGTTTCGGTCCTAGTCAGCAAATCTTTTAAAACCGCAAGTCTCCTATCTGCTTTATCTTGAGCTGTAGCTAAAGCTGCTTTAATATTTGCTGTATCATGCAAAACATGATCAATCAAATCAAGTTTTGTTGAAAGCAGAGAGATATTTTCATGTTCTTCTCCCATAGCTCTTTTAAGTTGGATAATGTCATTTGCCATGTCATCTAGGTTTTGAGCTGTTAACTATTGTTGCAAATTTCCCCAATTTGCTAACTTTATTTCATCAGAGACTGATTCTTCAACTGAAGAGGATTTACAGGGTAGAAATTCTCTTTTACTTTGGCCATTTGTTCCAAACTGTCTGAAGGGAGTAGAAGGAAGATTCCTTCCAGGAAGGCAGGAACGATTGTTATTAACAACAATTTCAGCGCTCTGGACACTTCTAGGTAATGCAGAAAACATTCCTAGGCTTAAAGGGTCACGAGATTTATGGTGCCTTAAATTTTCAACAATCTTTTGACAGGCTCTGCATTCTGCATGCTGTCCTCTGTGCTCATTATCAGATAACCCAGTGTATGAAGTACAAGGTGCTTCTTTATCTGCTAAAACCTTTGCTTTAGCTTTCCGGTATTCTCCTGAAGAGCAACTCCTTATAAGAGGGGATTGGAATCTGGGAGCAGGGTTGCTATCTTGAGATCTAAATGAGTTTGAAGATCTATCATAAACAATAGGCCTATTAAAAGCAGATCTACTCAGATCTAGATTTTTTAGTTCTTGGTATTTAACTTCCCATTGTTGAGGATAGTTAATACCTGTCCAGTCAAAAGTCACAGGGGTGGATTTAGAAGAATTGTCGGTTTCCACCATGCTTTGAATGTGTGAACTCTGATGGACATGGGACCACAGGGCATGAAGAGTTGTCTTACCAAAGCAAACAACGACAGCAAACTTAAGATGAATAATCTTAGAGCCATTATCCATACGAAAACCTTTGGTCAGGATATAAGCTTTGAGAAGATCATAAATGAAAGGGTCGTCAAGACTAACAGAGTATTTGGGAAAGATTGTGCCAAAGGTAGGACCATCATGGAGAGGGGATGTAAAGCCACCAATTATTGCATCGGCAAATTCTAAGTGCCGAGTATCTATAGCAACAAACAACGAAGAAACTGGAAGATAAGGTCTAACAAGAGGACCAAGACCTAATTTTATTGCGCCTAAATGGACATATTGGAACTTTTGAGATTTGGCCAAGTCAATTTGGGCTCGATCAAGAAGATTGATGTGAATAGGATCGTCTGTTTCTGTGAAAGAAATATCAGTAGAACTAACTTTTATTTGAGTCGCAGAAAAATATTGCCACCAACGGAGCTGGTAGACATCTTTCGTTAATATGGCAGGAAGTTGCCAATTAGTAGAAGGATTACAATCAACGATATTAATGATAGAGGATGAAGTAGATGTATTCTGGAAAGAAGATTTTCTATCAGCTAATGAAACATCAGTGTCATTTTCAGTCTGGAAATCTAGGGTGCTGAGCGTAACTATATCCATTGTTGGATCCATGTTTGAAAAGGGATTTCTAGCTCACACTAGTTCCTGAACCAGAGGATTTACAATGCCTATCCTGCGGCTACAACCTCACCTCGGAAATTTTTTGTCAAATCCCGCACGACCAACAATAAACTCAACTGGCCATTTCCACCAGTCTACCGGTTACAGTTCTTAAGATTGCACAGAAATAACACATAATGATACCATTAATAATAGAGAAATGGAAACTGAAACATCATATTCATACCAGAAATATATAAACTGTGCTGAGTGCAATACTGAAATGCTGGATTGGCTCTGATACCAAATGAACTCCAGGACCGATTCCAGAAAATATTCTTTAATACAACTTCAAAAGTAGCTTTTACAGATGAATTGTTTCCATAATTCTCGAGTGTTATGTATTGCTATAACACTCGAGTGTTATAGAAATACATAATGCTCGAGCATTATGTATTTGTATAATGCTCGAGCGTTATAGAAATACATAACGGTCGAGTGTTATTTATTTCTATAATGCTCGAGCGTTATAGAAATACATAACGCTCGATCATTCATTTTATATCTACACAAAACATTATCCTTGAAACCTTATTTAATATTTCCTTTCCAAAAAAATATTTCCTTTATTTCCCTATCCCTCCTTATCTTCAAGGGTTTTGGGCTTCATGTTGTATGGGCTAGGAGGTTAACTAGGGATTTGGTGTTAGAGGTTAATGGCATAGAGTTAAATGGATAAAGGGATCCATTTTTAGGGGGTTAGGGTTTTAAAGGTTAGACATTAAGGGATTAAGTGTTTGTTAATAAACTAGGGCTTAGGTGTTGGGTGTTAAGTGCTTAGAGATAAAGGGGTTTAGGGGTTAAGGGATTGAGGGCACCAATGTTAGGGGTTAGGGTTCAAGAGGTTAATCGTTAAAAGTGAAGGGTTTAAGTGTTAACGGTTTGCAATAATTAAGTGCTTAGGGGATTAGTGGTTGAGGACATAAGGGTTAGGGGATTAGTGGTTATGTAAGAGGTGAGGCCTTCAGGGGTTAACATATTTACATGCTAAAGGTTTTAGGGCTCTACGGTTAGGATGTTAGGGTTGAGTTGGTTAAGGGTTAAGTGTCAAGGGGTTAAATGATTAAATGCTTGGGGGTTAAGGGATTAATGGATTCTATGAGATGAGGAATTATGATTTTCTAGGGATTTATGGGTTTTGGGATTTAGGGATTATCGGTTAGGGTTTTTAGGGTTAGGGGGTTAAATAGGACTTAGGTGTTACGGGTTAAGAGTTTATAGGTAAATGCATAAAGTGGTTAACAATTTTAAATATTTATGGTTTAGGGAGTTAAGAAGATAGTGGGTTAGGGGGTTTTATGGGTTATGAGATTTAGGGGTTAAGGAATTTAGGTCTCAATGGTTAAGGGGATAGGGTTTAAGGGTTTAAGGCCCAATCAGTTAAAGGTTTAATTTTTTCTATGGTTTAATGGCTTAGGGGTTTGGGCTTTAAGTATTATGGGTTAGGTTTTTTAGGGGTTAGGGGTAGATTAGGTCTTAGGGGTTAGGGGTTGTGAGAATAGAGATAAAGTGGCTAAGGGGTTTAAGGGTTAGGGGCCTTAGGGGTTAATTTTTTTAGTGCTCTAGGGTTATCCTGCTAGGGTTTATTAGGTTAGGCATTAACGATGAAGGGGTTAAAGGGTTAAAGGCTTATATGGTGTAAATGAGAGATTAGAGGCTAATGCAAAATCCCAAGCAAGAATTCCAAAGACGAGAGAGGAGCGATCAATCCAAAGGGAGAGAGATCAAGCAAATATACATCTCTCATGCAAACAAAGAGCACACATGCAAATGTATAGCACACAAGCAAATGTAGGGCATGCTGGAACAAGGGAGGTTGCACATACAAACGTAGTGTAGAGGTAAACAATTATTTTACCTCTATAGGGTAAACTAGAGCTTGGAGGCTAATGCTTAAAGGATTAGAGGTAAACAATTGAAGGACTTAAGGGGATTAGCGGTTAGGAGATTTAGGGGTAAAGGGATTTAGGGATATGAGGTTAGGGGGTTAGGTTTTAAGAGGTTAGATATTAAGGGCTTAGGTGTTATAATTTTAATGGCTTAGGGCGTTAGAGGATAAAGACAACGATGATGGGAGATAAGGGGTTAATTAAGTGACTAGGGATTTAAGGAGTAGTACATTTATAGGTTAAGGGATCAACTATTAATGGGGTAAGGGTTAGACTGGTAAGGGATTATGTGTTAAGGGCTTAGGTGTTTAGGGGTGTATGGATTTAGGGGGTTTGGGACTTAGGAATGATGTGTTTAGGACTTTAATTTTCATCCCTCATCATTCCTCTCTCCAAATCCCTAAATTTATGTCCCTTGTCGCCCCCTCTCATATCCCTTCTCTCTCTCTCACCCCGCTTATACCCATTCAAAACTTAAAACAAGTAATTTATGTGGTTCATAACGCTAGAGAATTTTGTAACTCATAAACGCTCGAGCGTTGTGTAAATAATAACGCTCAATTGTTTTGGAGATACAAAAATGTTAGAGCATTTCTTCTGACACCAAGCGCGCGAAAAAATATTTGAATTTAAACATAATGCGCGAACGCTCCTTAGTGCATAAAACATGCCTCCTCACATTCCCGCTTTCATCCACAGTCCTATGTGGTTGGTTCGGACTTACCAAACCTATGCTACATAATGTGCTAAATCATAGCTAATTGGGTATTTCCACCATTTTTCTCAATATGCATGTCTTTCACCACTCTTTATATCATGACATACACATCCATTTTTGATGAAATTTTAGGCATCGATAGTATTTTTTATGCATTCCAAATATGTAATTTAAAAAAAAAATATTAATTTTTTTCTATTTTTTTCCTAATTTTCTTGTATCATCACTCCTTAAGTCAAAAAATTTGTTGTTAGTGTTTTTCTGTAACTTTTTCATTTCACAACCATTTTTTAAACAAATTGTATGTTGCACTAGTAGACACCAACCTCTACATTCTATGAAAAATAAAAGTCGAAATGATTGCATTAAGACCTTCAAATATTGCACCCACATTTGGCGTACCGTTCTTAAGGTTTGATCACTTAGATAATTTTAAAAAATTAAAAATTAAGCATTTAATTTTGGAAAAATAGTGTTGTACTAGTGCTATGTGTTCTCTACATGTCTACCAATTTTTGTAGCCCTAAATCATCATTTAGGCACTCAAAGGCTGCACCCACAAAAACATATACCTTATCATTTGCCAAAAAAAAAACGACGATTAGAAAAGATGAAATTTTACATAGTAATGCAAATTTTCAATACATAAAACTTATATATTCAGAAACATGATTCAATTTACTACATTTCATCTTTTTTACTCAACGCAAGATATCTTGTGTAAGTATCTCAAAAAATCCAAGTAAGTTGAGGGATGCTTGATTTTTCAGTTTTCTATTGTATCTAACGCTCCAAAAGTGACCCTCATTAGCTTGCACTCACCCATATATACAATTTGAATTAGTAGTTATAAGCCATGATTTTTTTTCTTTACAACTTCAACCTTGCAATGACATAAGGGTATAACTATAACTATGATGGGAACATGCCACTTAATGAAATTGAAATTTTGAAGAGGCGTGAAACAAAACAATCTCATTAAAATCATTCATGGAATCAATAATTGTATGATTGAGAGATGTTGCTTTACAAGTTCATCCTTTTCTCAAGCTATATTGAAAACAATAATTTTCCATTCAAAGGGAAAGAATCAAACTTTTATAACTACACTCATCTCTAATTTTGGTATGCATATGTATCTATTATCATGCAAAAATAATTATAATTTCTATCATACCTTGTAAGAAAAAAAGACATTTCATTTAATGATCCTTGGCACATAAAATGTTCACAAACATAATATTTAGTAAAACCCTTATTCTCCATTAATTAAAAAAAAACCATTTAAGGTAGGGAACCACCATACAATGAAATAAAAAATACCCCATTCTCATTTAAATCTACCTAAAAAATCCTAACCATAACAAATGCTAACTATCTAGTGGACCTTATTTAATAACGCTACATTGCATTTATTCAGTGCTAACTACTTAGTTGAACTTATTTAATAATGGACCTAGTCCACAATATATTAATTGATTAACGCTACCTATAATAATTTCTCTTTCTCTTGGAAATCAAAACACATAATACAAACTTTGTAACTTATTCCATATGGAAAATAGATCTCTTAAATGGTTTAATAAACATGATTTTATTATTTAAACTTTGCAACTTATTCCATACGAATTGTTTAATAAACTATGATTTTAATCATTAAACTTTGTAAATTATTCCATACTTAAAATAGATTTCGTTAAATGGTATATACTATGAACTCATTAAATAAAGCAAAACACAATACCCATCTTCAACAAAGTATAAAGAAATCAACTTATCTATCTATCTAAAATATAACATATAACTTATAAAATTCGTAAACTTATATCATAACACTTGCACTACCCTTCTAACACAATGTTTAACAACACAATGGGAGCAACTTCTCCTAGTTTTAGGCCTCCTTACTCACCGTTTCGAGATTTGCAAGAATGACAACATCTCCCCAATCTCTTTTAAGTGGAATAACATGGCTAAAAAATGATCATATATAATATAATTAACATGCATAATAATCTAATTAAGAAACTAAACCAAATGAAAAACAAATGAAAAATGGTTTAAAATACTATTATAATTATAACTTTAAGCTAATATATTATGTAAAAGGAACATAATGTAAGTGTAAGATTACAAAATTGAAAAAGCTCTGATAGGGTTTGGCTTATGCGCGCACTAGGGTTTCTTTGTTCACCCTTCGGCTCTCCCTACTGAGTACGGCAGCCATCGGACTGCCACTCTTGGCTGCTCCCATGGACGTCCCCCCGAGAGGGGTACCTGGCCCTTCTCAATAGTCATCTCAAATGAATTAGCAACTCAACATTCCACCTATTAATGAGACCATACGGATTGGATCTTCGGATGTACCTCTGGGCCATGGCGGCAACCCACAGAAATATCTAGAAGAAACAAAAACCACTGCAACAGTAAAAAGTACTATGACATGCATTGCTAAAACCACAAAACGACCAACCCTCTATCTCCCAGCAGAACGAATAAACGCCCGAGCTCAGCACATGAAAGATAACGCCCTCATTGGTAAGTTCATGGGATTTTGGCCCATTGAATAGGCTCTCAGAGGATGGATCATAGCCAAATGGAAACCCAAAGCGCACTTCGACTTGCAGCTTGGCTCCAAGGGCTTCTTCACAATTATCTTTGAAAGGCTCGATGACAAAGCCAGAGTCGAAGAAGGAGGTCAGTACTTTTTCAACTCAGCTGGTCTATATCTGAATTACTGGACAGAAAGATTCAGTCCTAAGAAGGAATATTTTACATGGGCTCCAGTCTGGATCCGCATGTACTCGCTCCCACAAGAATACTGGGATGAAGACACCCTCCGAGACATCGCCAACTCACTGGGAAGTTTTGTCAAAGTTGCAGAACAAACCAAATACAACAGGTATACCTCTTATGCTAGAATTTGTGTTTATATGCACATAGACAAAGTGTTACCAGACTCTATCAGCCTCATTCATGATGACTTTGAATGGATACAACCTTTAGATTATGAACATATACCATTCTGCTGCAGAAGATGCCACGAGCATGGACATCTTTACAGAGATTTCCCCTTAGGTCAAACGACTCTAGATGCAAACATAGACGAAGATGGTTTCCAAAAAATTGGCCGTAGAAGAAAGCATCATCGTAAACCCTAGCAAGAAGGAAAAAAACTGAATATACCCAGCAACAGCAATAGTTTTGATGCCCTCATTGATCAACCAGAGGATCTCTCTGCCGAACCTAAAAAGATGGAAATAGCTATCGAAAACCCCAACAATATTGATAAATTGAATGAGATGCAGAATCTATCTAAAACCCTTCAGGGAGAAACCTCTCTGCTCCAGGAAAATGTCATGAAATCTTTAGAACAGGAAGCAGCCAAAGCTCAGGAAACCGGGGACTATATCAACACCGAAGCACCTATGGATGACTCCATGATGAATTTGGAAATAGGAGATCTAGACATTTTGGGCCTGGAAGATGCATGTTCCAAAAAAGCTTTCAACTCCATCTCGCCCAAACAAATCAAGCTCCTGTCAGAAGTTCTAAAAAAAGTTAAAAATAATAAGCTGGGAATACTGAATCTTCCACAAAAAGACAAACAGAAGCTCCAAAGGGACAACAAGAAAAGGGGCAGAAAAATGGATCTACAGAGAATCAATCAATTGGGTACAAGATTAATTGAGTCAGGGAAATACACCCAACCATGGAATTCTTTCCCACCTTTAATTCTGGTTCTCAATGCAGCTAATCTCTTGGAATGTAAGAGGTCTGAATGGTGCCTCCAAACACCGTATGTTGAAAAGGAAAATAATGCAAGAAAATCCCACTATCATATTTCTTCAAGAAACCAAATGTTCCGACGACACTCTCCAAGACCTCTTCCAAAGGAACATCTGGAGAGGTTTTCAAACAATGGCAATCAATGTTAAGGGATCCTCTGGTGGCCTAGCAATAGCCTTGAATGCCTCCCTGATACAACTCAAAGACTTCGCCTCAACTGCTCATTCCCTCTCTACCTCTTTTCACCTGGAGGGCATTAACATCTATGGCTTTCTTATGAATGTCTATGGACCTCAAACCCCTGTCTTAAAGACCCAACTCCTCAATCAAATAACCTGGTTCTCTCAACTTCACTCAGATGATAGGCTTATCATCGAAGGAGATTTCAATATGATAACCTCTCTGCAGGAAAAAAAAGGGGGAAGATGCATTCTCTCTAAGGAGGACACCAACTTCAAAGACTGCAATCTCATTGAAATTCTTCCCTTAGAAGGATTCATGACTTGGAACAAAAAAAGAGGAGGAAACAATCAAATCTCTTATAGGCTTGATCGCTTCCTCATCTCCCAGAATATCATTGAAGCTCCAAGCAATATTTCAGCTGCTGTTCTTCCTTCCGCGGGCTCTGATCATTGGCCCATTTCACTCTCTTGGCAAAACTCTGGTAATCTCAAATTTCGTCCTTTCAGATTTGAAATTTTTTGGCTAACACATACCACCTTTATGGATATGGTATGATCCTGGTGGACCAATACCAAGGTTGAAGGGCGCTCTAAAATGGCAATAATGCATCAAAAACTTAAACTCCTGAGAGCAAAGCTAAAGATCTGGAAACAAACCTCCTTTGGCAACATTTTCAAAGAAAAAAGCTCTCTGGAGAAAGAGCTTGAACAAATCCAAAAAGACATAATGGAAGTAGGATACTCCGATCCTCTTAAGGAAAAAGAACAAAACCTGCAAAAACAGTTGGATGAAAGATGCAATCAGGAGGAGATTCTTTGGAAGCAAAAGTCCTGCAACAACTGGCTGAAGGAGGGGGAAAAAAACATTGCTTTCTTCCACAGGACTGCGATTTAGCACAGGATGTCCAACCGCATCTCTGCCATCAAAGATGAGCAAGGAAGTCTACTCAGGACTCAGAATGATATTGAACATGAGCTCACTACTCATTTCCACAACCTTCTCACGGAAGACACTCCTAACAGGGTTGAGGCTATAAATAAAGTCACGAGCCACATTCCTAGACTCGTGACTGCTGAGCACAATGCCTCTCTTATGAAAGTGATAACTCTTCAAGAGATCAAAATGATGGTAATGCAAATGGCAGAAGGTAAATCTCCAGGACTAGATGGATTCATGATCAAATTCTTTAAGCACTGCTGGGGCTTTCTCAAACAAGATATTCTGGAACTTGTGGATGAATCTAGAAGGAAATGCTGGGTCCTCCCAGCCTTGAACGCTACTTTTCTCACACTGATTCCCAAAGAAGTGGGAACCACCTACCCTGGTAAGTTCCGACCTATATCGCTCTGTAATGTCATTTATAAATCATAAGTAAAGTGATTGCCAATAGGCTGAAGGCCCTACTACCTATCCTCATATCTCCTAAGCAAATTGGGTACGTTGAAGGCTGTCAAATCCTGGATGGTATCATCCTTGCCCATGAGGTGATCCACTCCCTAAAAACTGCCAAAAACCCTGGCATGCTTGTTAAACTTGATCTTTCCAAAGCTTTTGATAAGCTCAGCTGGGATTTCATCCAAAAAATGCTTCAAGCCTATGGATTTTGCAATGAATGGATTCAATGGATTCTCACCCTCACCTCCTTTGATTTTTTCTCTATCCTGGTCAACGATTATCTGGCCTCCACCTTCTCTCCATCCAGAGGCATTCGTTAAGGGGATCCCCTCTCACCCTTTATCTTTATCCTTATGATGGAAGGCCTAAGCCACATGCTCAAAACCATGGTCTCCAACAATACTCTCAAGGGACTTACTCCCCATGGCTGCCCTCCTATCACTCACCAGCAATTTGTAGATGACAACCTCCTCTTTGGTCACTCCTCTGTACAGGAAGCCCACACCTTGAAAAAATATCTCAATACCTTCTCAACAGCCTCAGGAACCACTACCAACCTTGATAAATCTCAGATCTTCTTCTTCAACACCAATGCCATAACTCAAAGAAACATTACGCGCATTCCTGGCTTCCAAGTCTCCACTCTACCTTCCAAATACCTGGGGGCTCCGCTCTTTGAAACTGCTATCAAGCATTCCTCTTGGAGAGAACTCCTCGATAAAATTGGAGCCAGAATCTCCTCTTGGACCTTCAGAACCCTAAATCTTCCCAGCTGTCTCATTATGCTCAAAGCTGTCTTGCAATCTATGCCCATTTACCTCTTTTCAGTACTGGTCGCTCCTAAATGGGTCCTCAAATCTATGAAAAATATTCAACACTCATTCCTTTGGGGGGGTAATCATGACAACCGCAAACGAGCCCTTTTCAGCTGGAAAACCATCTACAAGCCTAAAAATTCTGGTGGTCTAGGTCTTAGAGATCTAGAAATCAACAATCGAGTCCTCTCTGCTAAGATCTGGTGGAATTGGGTTACAACGGACAATGCAACTTGGATCCGACTTTGGAACATTAAATATGCTAGAGACTGGGTCTCTCAGCAAAGAATTTGTTATAATATGGACCCCCTTGGCTCTCTCATTTGGTGGGCAACCAACAATCAACGGGCTCTTGTACAACAACATAGTTTCTTTGAAGTTTGTGCAGGTGATCAAGCTCTTTTTTGGCATGATTCCTGGAAACAAAGGCCCAACCTCCACTCAATCATTGCACACTTGGACCTAGCTCAACATCTTCAAGAAAATGACAATTGTACCATAAAAAACTACTAGCTATAAGATGGGCATTGTGGAAATAGAATCTGGAAAGATCCTCACATCTGGGACCCATAGATACCCACAAACAGTGAGGAGATCATTCGGATGGAACTGCAGACCCGTCATTAGAAGGTTAATGAAAATCATGATATTCTTAGATGGGGGTATTCTACCAAAGGCACCTTCACAATCAAGGAGGCCTATCAGGTTAAAACTCAAGATAATAATGACCCTGTGGATCCTATATGGAAAAGAATATGGAGCTCGAACTTCTGGCCCAAGGTCGCCACCTTTCTATGGCTCCTTTCTCATCGCAAAATCCTCACTTGGGAGAATCTCCTCAAAAGAGGCTTCCAAGGAACCTCTTGGTGCATCATGTGCAACTCCCAAGCTGAAGACACTGATCACCTTCTGGATTCTTGTGACATGGTGGATAATTTCTGGAAGCTCATTGCCGACAAATTTCAACGCACCAATAGAACACAGGGGGACATTGTCAACACTATCTCCATCTGGGATCGCCGCCCTTTCCAAAGAAAGCTGCTCAACCGTATTTGGGAACTCACCCCAGGATTGGTCACCTAGAATATCTAGAAGGAAAGAAACCGAAGAACATTTGAAAGAAAACTCAAAAACTTCTCAGAGATTTGGCTCAGCTTCAAAAACAATCTCTAGGAAACTCTAGGAATTTCAAGTTGGAACACTGCAGATCTCCTTACTGCGTCCAAGGAAAGATGATTCTGATCAGATGGGAACTCTGTATCCCACCTCCAACTCACCCTCATCCTCTGGCTGCACCCAGAATCTCCAGCCCTGACTTCTGGAGTAGACCTCCGCTTGACTTCTACAAGCTAAATTTTGATGGAGCATCAAAAGGAAACCCGGGGGTAGTAGGATTTGGAGGAGTCTTCCGTGACTGTTCAGGATCTACCAAGTGTCTTTTCCATGGCTCACTAGGATATGACACGAACAATGCTGTTGAACTTTCAGGGTTGATCGAAGGAATAAAAATTGCCATTCTCAATAACTACACTCCCCTGATCATTGAGGGAGATTCCAAAATCATTTTTACCTTGGCAAGCAAAATCTTCCATGGCACTACTGTTAAGAAAGTTTCCCCCAGCTGGAGACTGGAACAACGCCTCCTTGAGCTCTTTGTTCTAATGATGGAAATTAGAACAATCTCTTTCCAACATGTCAAACGTAAGGCCAACTCGGTCGCCGACATCCTTGCCAACAAAGGTGCCGAAGATGCCTCTCTGCTCACCATCGACACTGCAGCCACAATGGATGATAGAGATCTGCACCAAAAATGTTGAGACCTTGCAAAAAAAGATCTGTATACCCCGGATGCGGGTGATCAGCTGGCTCCCACCTCGGCCACTGCTCAACCGGAGATGCCGCCACCTCGCCCCACTGTATGTGGCGCTAGCCCTCACATGCACGATCCTGCTCCAGTATCGATGGAGGCCATACACCTGGCCACTAAAAATGATGGACAGAGAAACAACGTGGACGTCGACGATTATTTAAGGCTGGAAGACGAGGGTGTTAATCACGACCTCCTTCATGCGCGTTTAGAATGACGTCTCCTCTCAGCTTCTGTGACTTGCATTCATTATCTCCACCTTTAATGAGGAGGATAGACTGTGATATTTATTACCTCAGCTCTTTAAAGCCCTCTGTCAACATGAATGACAAACCGACTATTGAGCTTTGGTTTTTCTTTGTGATTTCTCCAGCTGAGTCTGTGAATTTTTGTGCAGTTTCGAGCTCTGATTATTCTCCCACGACTATGATGAATCGCACCAGGGGGCTTTCTCGTTGTGGGAGTGGCCACAAGAGCACCAGTCGTCGGCCCAGGGTGGCCATGGATTGGTCGGTGATGGATGGTTATGCCGAGCGCATCTCTGCGCGGACTCATAGTCTTATCGATGGTAGGGAGGCTCTTAGGGTGGTGACACTCCTTGCCTTTGGTAGCAATGGTGGTGCTATAAACCATTACTGGCTGCTCAAAAACATGATGAGCAGCCTTATTGAAGAGATGGAAGCTAACTGGCGAGCTAGCTCCAACATTGTCAGAAATGTCAAGGCCAGTATGAAAGAGGCGGCGGAACACTCCAATACTCTAGATGCCAACATGACCTGGGAGATTTTCTCCATTGGAAGCAATTCAGAACCTGTGCTGCAGACAAACAAAGAAGAAGGAGTGGCTGGGGCAACCCCGAACACAGGGTCTGCAAAAAAGAAATCCCAGGTTAGAAAAGAAAGAGGTTTGGCTCCTGCAACCATTGATCCTGATGACGTTCCAGGTTCTCCCTCTCCAACTTTGCCCCCTCTGGGGAACTTTGAATATTTTTATGTTGCTTGCCCCATCGTCGAGGAAGAACAAGAAGAACCACCTGCAAACTGACAATTGGGCTGCCATAGCTCTCGGTCATCTCTGCGACTATCAACTTTTTTGCTTTTATTTTTTGCACAGTCTAGTTTTTAGCACATATAGACATTATACGTTTTTCATTTTGATGAAAGTCCCAATTTTTTCATGGGTAGACCACACTCAGAGGGTCTTAATTTTGTATTATGTCAGTTATTATAGTATCTTTGAGCAGTTGGGATGGTGGCTTCAGCATATGAGGCCTCCCCAATATGCAAAACTCTCTTCGGCTCTAGATGTACATTTGGCTTCTGTTAATTAAATTCTGATCTGCAACTTACAAAAAAAAAATATTATGTAAAAGAACTCTTGATGAACTTTTGAAGAATTAATATATATTTTGGTGCATCATTGTTATTTGTGTGGATCACTAGGGAGGACCAAGAGCATGGAGTCATGGTCATAGAGGACCAAGAACAGGGTGACTTAATTCCTTTTTAGATATAAAACAAGAGAAAATATGTCTGGGTTGGCAGGTGTGGGAGGAGTCCTTTTTGACTCCGAAGGAAATAAAAAGAAATATTATGCATGGGGAATTGGCATAAGGACTAACAATGAGGCGGAATGGCTCGCCTTGATCAAAGGAATGGAAATCACTAGGGAACAGGATATCAAGAATCTAGTGGCCCTTGGGGACTCCATGCTTGTTATCAAGGAAGCCATATCTTTGGCAAAAAATTGAAAAAAACCTACCACTAAACTTCAGCATCTCTTCTCCTTCATGGCTAAGGATTTTAACTCCATCTCCTTTCATCACATTCTAAGAAACAACAACAAGGAAGTAGATAGTATGGAAAACATCGACACTAATTTGGACTGTGGCATAACATTCATCAATGGTCTTAGCATTGACATCAATTGGGTACCTTAGACCCTCCTCTAGATTGCATATGAACCCCATGCTCCTCAGGATCTTGTTCATGGTTTGGGTTCTTAATTCCCACCACCCAAACTATGTAAAGTTCAATTTTTTACTTTGGTTTAATGGCAATTTTTCCTTGGGATCTCCCATTCTACACTGACCGTCTCCCACGTACTCCTGGAACACCTGGCGCCCCCATCTGTCTCGTCCCACCTGCTCTGCATGCATGAATTTATTATCATCACCCTCTGCACTTCCTTATATCAGGTCTCAAGACAGTGTGCTCAACATTTTGCACATTTGTTATGTCGATAATTGGATTCTACAGGAGTCTTACGTAGCTATTTGGGTTAGCAATTTGGTTCTTCACAGGTTAGATATGGAGGTTAAAGGGTCTTCGCTGTAGTGCAGACACTGCAGGAAGAATATCCAGGAAAACTCTGGTGGGGTTGGAGTGAAGTGTTACCTGTTAGCATTCGACGTAGTTCAGGGGCAGGGGAATGGTGGAGTTGGGAAAGCGCGTGGTGGTTTGGCTCATATTTTCCTTCGTGGTCGTTACAGGGTCAACGAACCTATAATTGCAAAAATTTGGGCTCAGTTGTAGATAGGATTTGGAAAAAACAATGTGGGAATTGTGCAGCCAATAGGTCATGCACTCTGTAATGAGTCTGGAATAGGGAAGAGTTGGCCCAATCTGGAACTGGGCACCAGTAAAATTCTGGGTGGGACAATGCAGCTTTCCGCCCGCGGGAATTCCAGTGAGCCCGACAACAACAAGAATTGGGCCTCCCCGCATGGGATGGATAATGGATGTATCAACTTGGAGTCTCCTCATGGGAAGGAAAGCCCGCCTTCAGGAATCCTTGCTCACCTACAGGAGATGGAAAGTCAGGTCCGAAGGCTCAAGAGTGAATACACAAACCAGAAAAAAGATCTTTCTCATCTAGCCACCTTTGTCCAGCTCTCTTCCTATGAAATCCACAATCTCTACAGTAAAATGAAGGAGCACTTCGATGCTCTTGCTGGAAAAATTGACAACGACTGCCCTTGCTCAGGGGACATCAGCACTCAAATCAACTCTCTGCATAGTAGCCTGAAAGTGGTTGAATCTAAGTTGGATGGAATAAGGACAGATTCAAGAATCACTCCTCCTGTCTTCCACGGAAATATCGAGGAGAATGATGGAACTGGGAATGGCAACAAGGAGAACATCGTCCATCACTGTGCAGTCTGAATTTTCATGGTTTTTCAAGAACTCTTTTTGTAATGGCTCTTAGAAGCTAGTCATCTATCTACTTGCACGATATGCATTTCTTTGTTGCCTACTGTTAGGAAAATATGTAAGGATCTTTAGTTGTAGTAGAATCAAGTTTGTATTTGAACTACACAGACTAGAAATGGATGAGCCTTCTATGTCAACTCTCCAAATTTTGGAATAGTCTTCTAGACTATATTTTGTAACTCTGCTCCTCTTTTTAATATAAAAGCTTGTTAATCGTTCTTGTAAAAAAGAAAAAAAAAGATGGAAGATTATAACAATTGGGCTTCTTCACTAGACGAAATCAAATTTTATATCAAGGTATTCTTGTGAATTTAAAAATTTATATAATACTGTAATTTCATTTCTTATATAATACTTACAAAAATATAATTAATAGTATGATCAAGGTGTAATAAACCTTGATACGCACTAAATGAAGTTTAAAACACTTCACTTTACATGTATGATAGGATTGAGAGACTAGACCCAATGAAAAATGATTAAAATACTATCATACTTATAACTTTAAGTTAATGTATTATGTAAAAGAAGAAAAACAAGTTTATTGTCAATGACATACATTATGCAACAACCTATTCTATCCCATTTCTTTTGACCATGCCACTGGTGTGAGTTGTTCGACCATTTCTGATTTGATTACGCTCCCTTTCATATCGTGCTGAAAATTGACCACGAGCATGTCTAGGTAAGGAACCTCGTCGGCCAACTTTGTTGTTTACGAAAGGCATTTTCAGTTTTAAACGTGTTTAAATGGGGTTTTAACCAAACAAAAATATAAAATAGACAATTAATATGAATTCTAGATCCAACATACCTACTCATATGGAGGATCATTGTTTGTGGGTATCAATCTTGATAAAATGTACCGTGCTTGGGAGTCCGGCAAAGATAGTTAGAAATTAGCATAGTAAGTCTTTGTACAGAACTTTCAATATAACAAAAATGCTCGTTAGACTATCACACATTGGGCCTTGTCACATGGTTGCTACAAGGCATGCAAGGACCACCAATGGGAAACAAGAAAGCCTCAAGGTTTCTAATTCTAAATACACTCATCAAAGGTAGGAACAAAAGGAATCATATTTCTTCATTTATTAAGCACATTCTTTGAAATCTAAAAGTTTTCATACAAGATTTTTAAGGTGTCTAAAGACCATGTTGCTGTTTGTAATTGAGTACACAAGCCAACATTCATGCCTAACAATAGAAAAAAGAATTAAGGAAGCTTGGTTTGGTTAGAATGACAAGCCTATGGTTTAGGAGCAATTGCTTTATTGAAACATATTAAGGTTAAAATAATTAATAGAATAAAATTTATTGTAAAATAAATAATTTATCCACATGCAAAGACAAGGGCCAAAACAGAGTAGAGCAAATTTTTGGAATGTGTTTTTGTAGAGAGACTAAGAAACGAAATCCTTGGCCAAGCACAACATCCATACTGCTATGAGAGACTATTAAACTTGAGTTGGAATCCATACCTTCTCATATTTTTGTACAAAGGAAGTGTTCCCCTGGTGACTTTGTGCCTAAGTCACTAAAGGGGGGGAAAGTGACATGACCCTTGCATCAATTTCATGATATGTGAAATTAATTTCACTTTAGAGACTTAAAGTGACTTTTTGAATTATTTAATGAGGTGAGAGAAATTAATTATTTTATGGAGATAAAAATTGAATTAATCTCCTCCATTGATTTGACATCACAAGATCCAATGTGGGCCCTTGGATCTTGTGACCTTACATTAACCCTCATTAACCAAACAAAAAGGCCGGGGAAAGATAAATGAACACATTATTCTTCCATGAGATGTGGAGAGGTTGACTTCTTGAGAGGAGCAACAAGAGAGAGAGAGCATTGTGGGCATGCTTTTCGAGGCAACATACAACACTATTTATCTGCACAAAAATCAAGGCAACAAGCACACATTATGAGAAGGAGGATTGAGCATGAACCTTGAGGTGACTGTCATGCTTTTCAAGGGAGAAGATTCAACATTTGAGAAGGCCGTACTATTATTTTCTAAGCAATTAGTACTGTGAGTAGTTCTTCTTTATTTTTTGAAGAAAATAAAGAAGAACTATCTCTCATGAGTTTTCCCCTTTGGGGGTTTTTCCTAAGGAGTTTGCCTAAATTCTCGAGTCTGAAATTTTCACATGTTTGGGTGAATTTATTTTGTGCTCATAAGTTTTTGTAAATTTCTCCATGCATTTCCTGTTATGAATTGTTTATGATAAAAATTCATTTGCATCAGTTATGTGGAAATGGGTTGGGCATTAAACAATGATCAGTGAGACTTGAAACTGGGTTGGGGAAAACACTTAAATTTTTTACATGGCATCAGAGCTGAGTTAAAGAAAAGAGAGAAGATTTTACAGAGCAATGATTTTCAGACTTGAGAGAGACTTTCACTTTTGTTCACTAGGAAGAGTTATTGGGCTTGCATTTTACGTGAGATGACCACTAGGTTGAGGATATAGGACAGTTTGGACGAGTCATCCAACTTCAGTCCTTAGAAAGCAAGGATTGTGTTGATTTTGCAGGAGAATGAGTTACGAGAAATTGTGAACAACACTATTTCTAATCTCGTGATGATACCCGCTTCTACAGATGCAACAATGTTGGAAACCTTCAACAAGAAGGACATTGAGGCTGAGGGAATTATCCTTAATTTAGTTAAAGACCATGTGATCCCACACATGACTGGTAACGACTACGCTTATCAAATGTGGGATGCCTTAACCCACATGTAACAGAGTTCCAATGAAAACTAGAAGATGGTACTGAGAGAGATGTTGAAGAGCATTAAGATGGCTAAATATGAAAATGTTACATCTTAGCTTACTAGGATCATATAGGTGGATTTGACAACTAAGGGGAAGAAGAAGAAGTCTAAAAAGGGTTGCAAGGGTGGGGCTAAGCAGCAGGGTGATAAGAAGAAAGACATGAGCAAATTCAAGTGCTTTGCTTTCCAGAAGTTTTGGAACTATACGGGACAATGTCTAGACAAGAAGAAGAAGAAGAAGCAATAGTCAGAACCTTAAGTGGAGATTGATGAGTATGCAACATGGTTCGAGAAATATTTTTCTCTATGTGCTGGTCATTCAGAGAGAGCATCCATTACTAGAAAATATGTAGAGGATGAGAGAGAGTACTCAATGTTGGTCGTTCATTTTTTGAGTGCATCCACCACCACATGCACTTGGTACATTGATGGTGGAGCTTCTATCCATATGACAAGTGTGCGGGATATGTTTTCATAGTTCACAAAGATAGGTTTGGATCTGTAGGTGGTGTTGGGGGATGACACGATTGTCAAGGTAGTTGGGCGGGGTACTATCACCTTTCAGAGGGAGTCCATGGATCCCATGACATTGAGGGATTTCTTGTATGTCCCTAGGTTGAAGAAGAACTTGATTTTAGTTTCCATGATTGAGGATAGGGGATGTGGAGTGTAATTCCTAGGTGAGCATGTGCACATTTATCCTAAAGGGATTGAGTCCATATACATCTATTATGGTTGGATTCAGATGTGGGAAACTGTACAAGCTCTTTTTTTAGCCTCTTCACACTTTGGCACATAGCAGTAGAAACAATTGTGATCTATGCAAGCTATGGAATAAGATGATGACTCACTTGCATCATTTGGATCTAAGGATCTTGAGAGATATGGTGGCTAGTTTGCATGAGTTAGCACAGAGCAGAGTTATGACAGTGGCATACTTTCTCTTGAATGATGCATCTCCACTCGGGATTTTCCTTTTGTACCAAGAAATTTTACAATTTAGTCCAGATACGAGGGTGGGGGATTGGTTTGTGTATGAAAAGCACATTATAATAAGAGTGTATGGGTTTGAGGAGGAACCCTACAAGTTTCTAGTGTTCTTGACCCCCAGGGTGTTTGTTTTGGAGTATATTAGGCATATATTCCTTTCATATTAGGTGTATTTTGTCGAGGCATAGCACCCTATCACATTCAAACTTCCTAAATAGGTTGGCCCATTCATTATGAAAGGAAGAGGTGCCCTATCTTATGTAGAATACTTGCTGAAGCAATTGAATTTGGAAAGGGCAGAGAAGTAGGCCTATGATCCACACCATGTCATCTCCAAGAAGAGAATGGAAAATAAGAATTCTGCATATAGATACATGCCTCACCATGATTGGGAAAATATAGCTAACTTATGGACTCGGGAGCAGCTTCAAACAACCTTAAGCAGTAATTTAGATCAGAACACTAAAGGAATGCAAGTAGGAGCTAAGAGATTAGCTAAAGAAACACATGAAGACATGGATATTGATGAACCTAAGACAAAGCCATTGAGAATAAGGATAGAACTGAAGCAAAAGAAGAGGTTGATCAAACCATTGTGGATAATTCACAAATTGAGGAGATTTCATTTGAGTCAGAGGAAGTCTCGGAGCATCTACAAGAAAGCAACAATTTGCCACCTATCACTATAATGCACTACCCTTTATTGGTGCTCAACACACCTCAACCAAAACATGGCTTCCCTTTTGTAGGCCTAGTACCAAGTGCATCCAATATGACACACCAAATATGTAGACATAAGGAAGCAGAGTATGGAAGTAGTGAAAGAGCTCAGAGGCGAGATAGATCCAAGAGAGAAGAGGTTGTTGACATTGGCTGAACCAAAAACCCCCATACCTAAAACACTTGATGATTGGAAGGAAGAAGAGTATACTGTAGGTCCTTTGGACAGTTCAGCCCCTTGGACAAGGTTGAATTTTACAGATAGTCAAGTGACTTATTGTGTAAAGATGTGCTTCAATTCTCAGTTGGTGAGATGAAAATGAGATTAGCAGTGAAAAATATGGATAATCTACTAAGGGCATAAAAGGTAGCTACCAAAGGTAAACAAATCACCATCAAGAATTGGAAACTAAAACTCCATCCTTAGGGTCAATCCAATTGATACGACTCATGCACAAGCCCTCGTACAACCAAAATACAATGAAATTGTTATACCAAATAAGAAGCTACATGTCCTTGAAATAGAGCATGTCCAAACTCCAGAACTAGTAAAGTTGCAAGATGAGAAAGATAAAATAAATGAGAACATCTTATACTATAAATCTCAGATGGAGGAATACATGAAGAAGGTAGATGATCTAGAGTTGCAGATTTCAACAACGGAATTGAAAAATAGTTTAAAATACTATTATAAAGTATTCTTGTGAATTTATATAAAGTATTGTTGTGAATTAAAAGTTTACATAATATTGCAATTTGCTTACAAAAATATAATTAATAGGATGATGAAGGTATAATAAACATTGATGGGCACTAAATGAAGTTTAAAACAGTTAACTTTACATGTATGATTTGATTGAGAGTCTAGACACAATGAAAAAAGATTTAAAATACTATCATAGGTATAACTTTAAGCTTTTGTATTATGTAAAAGAAGAAAAACAAGTCGATTGTAACGACATTATAGGGCAGCTATTCTATCCCATTTCTTTTGACCATGGCACTGGCCGGCTGAGTGCCTATTCGACCATTTCTGATTTGATTACCCTCCCTTTCATATCGTGCTGGAAATTGACCACGAGCATGTCCAGGTAAGGAACCTCCTCGGCCACCTCTGTTATTTCCTCGTCCACCGTAGGAATAGCCACCGCGTCTTCTTGTTCCATTGTTTCTGAAGCCCTCTCTATCATTAAATGAACGTTTCTTCCAGACAGATACTTGACGCGCACCCATTGGAATGGGGGCTGCATGAACTGCACTTTCCACTGAAGCTGTTTCCTCAAATTCAATAAATGCATAACTGGATCTACCGCCTTTGGTACTCCTAACTTGAACCCCAGAAGGCTTAATTGCACCAAACTTTTTGAACTCTGCCTCAACTTGGGCAGGGGTTATATTCGCGTGCAAGTTACTCACAAATACAGAGAACTGGCAAGCTGAGCCTTTTGGGTCTTTCCTCTTCTTCATTTCTACCTTCTCAACAGCATGAGCAGGCTCTTCCGCTATTGTTGTACTGGGTTGTTCAATCACAACACTCTGAGCCTGAGCTACTATTTCAGATTTGACAACGGGCTCTGAGACGGTATCAACATTGATTGTATATTGTTCGCCATTTAAATTTTGGATTGGTTGATGTGGTTCTTCATCCACCAACTTAAATATATCATTCAATACGAAGTACCCGTTTTCCTGAGGAGCCAGGAAAAAGGTCTGAGTGAAGCTACGCGTTTCGTTGTTTTTAAAGGTAATGGTTCCAACTATCAAAACTAAGACTCCATTGTCATGAGATTCCTGTGAATCAACTGCCTTTATCTCGACCTTAAATCCACTATAGTCTGGAGAAATTATCTGCGGCTTGGTCACAGTGGCTCCTGTAAGAATTAGACCCTTGGGGCCTTGTCTACTTATTGAGCTGCAATCCCGATAAAATTTATATAGCAATTCAGGAGATTGAACCAGAACACGGTAGTAAAGGTTACCAAAGTCAAGACCAACCATTCGTGCATTGGGAACCACATGAGCTTTGGTTATGCCTCCTTGTTCGGTGGCCATTTCCGCGCAGAGGCAATTGGGATGAAGATTGAACTGAATTCGTTCAAATCGCGCGGGATGGAGCAGAGGGAAATCAAACCGTCGTTCTGCCAATGCTTTTCAGGTCGTCCGGCAATTATCACTGTATACCCACAAGAAAAGCAAAGCCGACTATAGGCAGAAGTTTTCGGGTATTTATAAGATTTTCTGTTTTAGTTTTGAAACGTTGCTAACGGTTTTAATAGATATTCCCATAAAAATATTATAAGGAATACTAGTCGACACAGAGAAATAGCCACAATAATTAAGAAATTGAAATATTAGAAAAACAATTAATATAATTAAAATTAAGAAAGGTTTGATTAAATTAGTCATTTATATAAAATTATTTAAATTATAGTTATTTAAGAAAAACAAAGTAAAATTAATCGAGTGAGTTATTAAATGGACAAATTTAATTATTTTATTCTTAAATTTATTTTGGTTATGTAAAATTTACTTTTATATTCATTTTTTCAAAATTTTGAGACCTTGCATAATCTAAAATTGGCTAAGTGGAAGTGTTTTTTTTAAACATAGGATGGGGTCACCTTGAGGTAGTGGTCGAATGTGTAGTTGTCCCTAAGACACTGTATTAAATGATCTTGTAACATGTGCACACATAAGTGGATTAAAGGTCACTCCCATGTCCTTCAAATCTTAATGTTCATTGTTTGTGGCCTTTTGTCAAACAATATTGGAAGCAAACGTTTCCTCTCATTGTTTTAAAGAATTGAAAAGTGCTATTTGGCCTAAGGGACATGCCTTATGTGGTTGGTTCATATACACACAATTAGCCTTGGAAGTTTTGATTCAAGATACTATGGCCCTAGTCCCCATCGAGGTGATGGATCATCCTTTGGAAACTGCTAGGGGAAAGTGTCCTTTTGGAAAAGAAGCTCTATCGATCTCTAACAAGAAGGCTTTGTCCGCTCTTACCATTTCAATTGAAAGGACATATGGGTGCATTACATATGGGAAGGTGTTATTTGTTGTACTTAATTTGTCTAGTAAGCCTTCCAATTCCTATCATGGTATTTTCGTTGAAGATACGTCGATGCTCTTATAGTCAACCCTCCTTTTTGAGAGGATTTTTGGAAAGAAGAAGTACAACCGTGGTAGGAAAAAACTACAAGTCCGTTCCTTGATGGTTGACGGACATGAGGGTTCCTCTCATGTTTCTCCTACCATATTTAGTACTGGAGGTGATGGGGGTTTTTCTAAAGTCTTTGATGAGAAGGTATCAATTCGTACTTTTGATAATCATAATGGAAAGAGACACTACTAGTTGAGGTTTAAAAAGATGGATATTGGTTGTGATAGTGGATTACCAAAGAGTCTATGGTTAGATAAGTACAAAGAGGTGAATAATTGTATAGTGGGAAGAAAGTCACATTTTCACCATGTATAAACCAAAGAAGCACTTGAGGTTAAAGAAGGATAACAATCCTTGATAATCAAGGTGCTTAGAGGAAAATAAAAATCCTCCCAATGTCTCTTAATGTTAATCCTTTCCTTAAACATAGTGGGGTGGGGAGCCAATTTAAAAGGGTCTCCGTTTGTAGACTTGTTGAGAAGGAGATGCATGATATCATTATGTTACATGAGAGAATGTTTAAGGGGGGAAACTAAGTTGGTAGTGTTATCAAATTGATGCAAATTGGGATTTTACGTATGTGGATTTTCAAGGGATTTCAGGGGGTCTAATCATTGGATGGAATCACACATTAACACTAAACAACTCTTATACCTTTTTTTTCAGAACTATGCATAGAGTTCACGTGGAAAATCCTTGGCTAGGCCCTTTCCTCGTTGAGTGTGCATGGTCTATATGGTGATAAACAAACTTTATGGGACAATTTTTTCATTTGTAGGTGGTTAGAGATGGTCTAGTGATTACTTGCAATGATTTGAGCTTTACTTTGAATAGGGCAATGATCTAGGAAGAGATAGAAAGGATAGACAAGTTGGTATATAATTTCAAACATCACTTAGGAGAGCTAGATCTTATTGATGTGGAACCAATTGTTCTTAAACCCACATGGAGAAATAACTAAATAGGTCAAGGCAGTATCTTGATGTGCTTAGATAGATATTTGTTTTCTAATATGTTGATCCAAACAGTGGATAAGCATAGATACCGGGTGGAAGCTGAAGATATTTTTGTTCACTTCCCAATATGTTTGCAATTGGACCTAAAAAATTATAAACCAACAAGCCTTTTTAAATTTAATGTAGGATTCTTGGAAAATGAAGGGTTCCAAAACTTGGTCAAGCCCTTTTGGATTCCATATGATAGCAATTTATTTATTTCTACTAGAGAAAAATTTGCATCTTCTTTAAATAGGGTTAAGGGTAAGGTAGTTGTATTATTACTCAGCCTATCAGTCCATCTAGCTCAAAAATTACTCTAACATAAATGAAGTAGGCAAGATTTTAGAATGATAGAGTTCCTAAATCATGGTCATATGCTCACTCACATGGATATATTAAAAGGGCTTCCTACACCAACGATCTAGATGTATAAGACATGTTCATAGCTTTTCATTTGGGTTGTTCACGACAAGGTAGTAGCGCTAGAGATAGTCAAAGGGGTACTGAATCCAATGGCGCAAATATATTGTACATATTCACTGGATTTAATTTGGGTCATTCACTCTAGCGTACTAGTGCATGAGATAGTAAAAAGGGTTCCCACACCAATGATCCATATTTATTACACATGTTCACATCCTTTAATTTGGGCCATTTATGCTAAGGTACTAGCACTGTGAATAGTCAAAGGGGTACCCACACCAATGGACAAGATGTAATGCACATGATCAAAGCTTTTGATCTGGCTCATTCGTGCTAAGGTAATTGCGCAAGGGATAGTCAAAGGGGTACCCATTCCAATGGTCAAAATGATATCCTGCAATTTCACGTGGATTGATCTAGGCCATTCGTGATGAGTTATTTTCTCATGGATTATATAGAAAGATTGGATATTTGATGAAATCTATGATATTCTACCAAAGTTCCCACTATGGAAAATATATTTTTATAGCCCATCATCAAATTAGGATACCAAATAATGATGGGACCTTCCTTGTCAACGGTAATGCCAAATGATGGAAGGAGACTTGTCTTTCCAACCTTGACAAAATGATGGATCCATCCTACTTTCGTTAAGAATGTTCCATGAATGTCAGGATACTCATCTTAAATGGAGATATTTCACTCCCCAATAACATTGTGAGCCTTTCATCCTTCCCAATTTTATCGATTTTCCAAGTATGCTCTTGTTTATTACAAACACCCTCTACAACACATTGGCTAGAGAATCTACTTGAATTAGTACCTATTGAACGAGAAAGATTAAAAAACTACTTTCATTTGACCCACAACCAAGGCCCTACTTCTTACTAGGAAACTTATCAAAGCATTCTCTCTATTGATAGTAGTACATACTATTAATTGTCCTCCAGCTTCAACCTTCAAAATGTAGCACTTCATGTTGGGCCACGTCAAGTTTTTGGGTAAAAGTTTTGTGAATTTTTTATGTGAATAGGGCCAAGATGAAGTGGTCTAACGAAGATAAGTCAACTCGAACATAGCGGCCATTAAGATTCTTGGAAATTGGGAATTTTGACTATGTCAAGGGCGCAGTTGAGTACGTTAGTTAGTTGAGTTGGGATTCCTTCATCCCATACTGAGTGATAGGATCCTCTTTAGGCTCAAGAAACTTGGGCATAGTGGGTCTTGCTGGATTCTTGAAGTGATTAGGTCGATTGTCAGGCCCAGTCCTTGAGAAGATTGTTTCTCCACCTACCTTTTTCTCCTTAGGATGAGGGATAATACTAC
This sequence comes from Larix kaempferi, assembly GCA_027924585.1. Taxonomy (NCBI): domain Eukaryota; kingdom Viridiplantae; phylum Streptophyta; class Pinopsida; order Pinales; family Pinaceae; genus Larix; species Larix kaempferi. The sequence goes on from BSBM01000222.1 coordinate 4,088,759, forward strand.
ATCTTGTTGCCAATTTTCCCCCAATTTGGATGGCCATCAAGTCAAACCCTTGCATTAGCTACCTTGTCATGTCATAAAAAAATTGTTTCATGATCTGCTTGAACTCCTCTTTCTCATCCATTTATGAGGTTCCTTTGTCAACCTTGTTCATTGCTTCAACATAGCTTACTTCTTCTTCTTCATTGAGGGTATCTTCTTTCACTAAGAGTATCTATGTCTTTTATATAGGGGAGGGATTTCTCTCCTTGGCCTCATCAATGGTCACCATGATAAGGTGCAAGGACCATGCTCTGATACCACAATAACATCCCTACCATGAAAGTTTGTTCGATTTTGGCCAATTTCGAACTTTGGACTAGTGAAACCCAAGCTGTCCCAAATGCCCCCAAATGATTTCAAATTCTGTCTGGAATGGATTGAGGGGTCTTAGGAAATCCTAATGCATCTATTGGACACTCAGAGACTTTTTAAAGTCATCTATGACTTGCATTAATCAGGGAGGAATGAAAGGGAAAAATACTAGCAATTTCGATGTTGAAACCCCCCACTAGCCACTGACTTTTGGATTCCCAAATGTTCTAAGGCCCTTCCTAATTTCTGAACAGATACTTGGCTTGGATAAAGGACTTAAATGATAACCAAAATGTATAATTTATAATGATCTATAACCTGCTATTGTGCCCACAAAACATAAAGTTGTAACACATAAACATTGCTTTGAAAATGTAAACAATAGACATGGAAATTGTTGCATTAACTTTGATCAAATTCCCAAGGGGCCTGCATAAAATAAATTGGTCGTCTACAGTACAAAAGAGGCTGCTCAAGAAACTGAAAAAACAAAGAAGAATTCTGATGCAAAAATGATGTGTAATTACTCCAAAAGTTCACAAGAAATCTAGCTTGAATGAGAGGTTTGTTTGGAATTTATACATGACACACATAAGGTTTCAAGCTATGGATCAAATATGCAACTCAACACAGTGCCATAAATAATATCTTACATCAATGGAGTAAAAAATACACCCTCATCAATTTGTATGCATCCATTAGTGCGCCATCAACACTAGAACATAAGCATTGAGAAGAGAATGAAAGAAGAGATAGTAGAATAAATACTATGAGATGAAATCGAATTGTAAAGGGACTTGAAATTGCAACAAACACTTGTTTTAAGCTTTGATAAGAGGTCTAAATGGCCTCTCCTCCAACCAAATTGGATGGGTATATTTCACCTTCAAAATTGGTTAAATGGCAGGGAAGGTAAACACCCACTGTGCATGGACAAGCTAAGCTCTCTAAGAGTGCAAAACAAAAAATGATCCAAAAGCTATTCTCCTTCCTCATCCTCCCCTTTTATTAACTTCATGTAGACTCCTTGCCTCCATGAGATCAAATTTGTGTGAGAATGATGCCAAGTGTAGTGGGGAATCGTTCCACATGTGGGTCCCACAACCTATTATGCACCCTCATGATCCAATGACACGTTATTTTCCTTTTTATTTTTGTTTACTTGGCCCAATTAATGTGAATTTGTAAGTCTAAGGTCATTTTGGGTCTTGTAGCTCCCTTATTTCAAATTTTAAAGCTTACATCCCAACCTAGGGAACTAGTAGGTTAGTAAAATTTTTCCTCCCTAATAATTTATTTGGATGGGGACATTACAGTTAGGAATTTTGTCCACTTACATTTATGAGTTGAGTAGTTGAGTAGTGGAGTAGTGGGAGTGGGGAAGGCTATGTGTGCCCTGTAAATATGTAAAGGGTTGGTATTTTTGAGGTGGTTAGAAAATTAGTTAGCTATTCAATGTTCAGTCGGTGGTAAGATTTATTTTGTATACCGAAGATATTGATTGTTATGAGAAGAAGACTCACATGCTTTGCAGGCTGTGTGCGCGGATCCATTGAAAAAGAAGGAGAAATCTGTAAGTCATTGTAAAACATGAACTGCTTATTCTGACTGTGGCTCATGAATAAAGAAAGCGCTTATGTGTTTTTCTCTCATTTGGGTTTCCACGCTACATCTAGTGTCTAATGTGTATGTTTCCTGTGATGATGTGTTGTGTTTATTGATATTTGTTGCATAATGTTGAATAATCAATGATTCATGTGTATGGATGGTGAATGAATATATGTTAAAGTAATTAAGATGTTAGATGTATTCATTTTTGCAAAGTGTTAAGTAAATCTCTCTGTCGAGGTTAAGGATGCTATGGTTGTTGGGTTTCTATCATACCCCTTCACCACTTCAAAAACTTGGTTCTTGCAACTCCCATAGGTACTTCGGGTGAGACCTCATCTGCTTCACAGATGTTTCTAAAAGGGTTAGGCCCTTTTGGTCTGGTATCCTAGGTTTTTGTTGGTATATAGTTGTGTGAACCCTGGTCAAACTAAATCTGCACCAACAAATGGTTATGTAGCCGAGACCGGGATCTTTGTTGAAGGGGTATGGGGAATCCTACTAAGCCCAAGATCCAGGATTGGGTAGGTAAGAAACTAAGAGAATTTTCTAAAGATAGGAACAATCATCCTCGATTAGATGATGAAACATGGTTGAGTGATTATGTTTTCTCAGACATACATGAAGTATTCTTTGGAGAATTTCCTATTTTATTGCATGAATAGTTGGCAAGGTTAATTGAGCAAAATAAAATTTTTCAAGGAGGTGATATTAAGTTTTGGACATCTGCGTTAATTCAAACCCTTAAGAGTATTGATAATAAAATATATCGCATTGTTGATTCCTGGTTAAATAACATATTAGAAGGGTATATTACAGAATTTGTTGTAGACATCATAAAATCCTATAGCATTGTTGAAAGGGATTTCTTCCAAGGACCATGAGGTAAGTACTTTAAATCTTTGAAGCTATAAATTAAATGCTACTTTGTGAAAAAGAGGTGATGAGAATGGAGTCCAATGAGTAAACCGATTGTGTGAGCTAGTTTGGGATGTCGATGGCGAATGCTTTGAGATGATGTTGTGAAAAGTGAGCTGATATGGAAAGGGAAGGAGACATTGAAACAATTCAAGAGTGTGGTCTACTGCAGAGTGGAAGAATATTTTGGTCAAGTAAGAGGAGGAGAACTATGACAAAAGGAAAGAGTTGCAGTGTGACTGAAGGAAAGGACTACAAAGCAGTACCACAGCTTGAAGATGAATCTTCTGATAGAGAAGAAACTGAAGAAGAAGAAGATCGGCCTGCTTTTGATGAGGATCCTACTGAACAAGATTGGACTAGACACTGTGACATAGCTATAACCCCACGTGCATCTCCAAAAATTGGGTTAAGAAATACTATCTCATCGTAGTATATTCAAGCGAGTAATAGTAGTAGTAGTTAGAATAGTACTTCGAATAATCCCACTGTAAGTTTTGGTCCTACATTACAAAGTCAACCAATACCTCTAGAAAACAGAATGGTTGGGAATGATATTAAACTACAGATATTCCATGGAAATGGGTCAAATGACCCATAACAACATTAGTTCTTATGTGATGCAGTTTAGACTGTTAAGCAAGTGCAAGATGATAATCTAAAATTGGAGCAACTGATTACGACCTTTAGGGGTCGTGCTTTGGATTGGTTCATGAAGTTCTCAAAGGTAGCTATTGGACAACCACCGGAGACTCTGGTATAAATTATAGATTATTTAAAAAGTGAATTTAAGAAGCTAAAATCAAGTCACAGTGTATTACTGAAATCAAAGAGATCAAGCAATCAACAAATGAATATGTCTAGGACTTCGACCAGAGATTCAAGACATTGATGGCCTGTGTAAGTTTCCAAATGAACGATGTCCAATATAAGGAGTGGTTTATAACTGCTTTACTGCCATATATCATAGTCCCCTTGATGCAAACAGATATTGTGTTGTAGTCTGAGGCCCTTGAGTTGGCTATGAAGCTATAGGATTCACCTGTTGGAGATAATGGAACAAGTATGGAACAAATCTAGTCGCAGTAGGAGAACTTGTCATTACAAGTCCAATATATTAACAAAGGAAAGGACAAGAGATAAGATGTTTGGTGTACAAGGTGTAAGGAGGAGGGTCACTTGAAATATTAGTGCACGACCTTCCAATACTATATCACTGTTGAAGCTCCTAATCCATTGAATCTTGGAGATGGAACTTGGTGTAGGATAGGGAAAATTTTAAGACCCCCCCCTAAATTTCTATATAAAATAATTGGGCGAATCCCCATGATATACAGGAAAATATGAAGGCTATTTTATCAATGTTATATTATTTATATATATATATTTTGGTGAATCTCTCATTGAATTATATAATCTTGTAAAATCTTGGCGAATCTTTCACTTAATTATATAAAGCCTTGTAAAGTATTGGCGAATATTTCACAAAATCATAAAACCTTATAAAGACTTGGTGAATATTTTACTAAATTATAAAATATTGTGAAGTCTTGGCGAATTTTTCGATAAAGTTTAAAACCATATAGTAATAGGAAAATATATTAAAAAATACTAATAGGAGATAAATATTAATAAATCATCACATAGAAATCCCTCTTTTGGTGGTAGTTTGGTACCTCACTATAACAATAACAGTACATAGAAATTCACCATACTCTGGGAATATTATTGAAAAACAACAATAGAACCGCACTCCATTTGACAATGCAACTCACAAGTATCATACCCCAACTATTGTTAGTTTTTCAGAATTTACTTCAATCTGATCTAGGATCTTAACTGAGAGAACAACATGTACAGCATATCTAAAGCATATAAATCATGGACACAATAATGCAAGCACACAAGAGACATAGAGTTTACTTGGGGAAAACCATAAAGGTGAAAAACCCCAATAACTTCCTCAGAGATAGATAGAGCAATGATACAACCCAAGCATAAGAGATAGAAATCTCCTAGCAGCAGCTTCTCCTCCTCCACAAGTGCACCACTCTCCAAAGAGTGTGTGAGAGAATAGAATGATCAAATAGAGTGCCTCCCGCACTCTATTTATACATGACTTGCCTTGCCTAATAACCTTTACTAGGTCGGCCTTAACTTAACCACATAACATAATGCTGACTGGGCCAACACCCAACAGGGTGGTCTAATAACCCTTCGACCCACATGACTTATACAAGGCCGACCCCAACAAGGTGGTCTAATAACCCATCAAGTATAAGTTACGACACTTACAATATAAATGACAACACTTCCGTATAGAGGAATAATAACATCTCTATAGGAATACAAACATTTCCGTATAGAGGAATAATAACATCTCTATAGGAGTACAATATACATAGATGAAATACATGGGCGAAATACATTCTGAAGTTACATATACATCAACTCTCCCTCTTAACTAGGAAGGTATTTCTCGACACAAATCCGCTAGCACAAGTCTTCTTCTCTGGATCATCATCAACGAATCATCATCCTCGAATCATCGTCATAGTCACTGCTGCTGCTATCTCAATCAATCTCTGAATCCACTCGTCATAGGAAGTTCTACAAAGCCAGTCCTTTTTCATACTGGATGTAGGACCACCATCTGTAGGTCTTCATCATCACTAGCCATACTATGGAATCCTCAGGACTTATTACGTGCGTCACAAAACTTGGCTGTAGCATCCCAGGCTGTTACGAGCACACAACTCTACCTGTCGGATCTCCCAGGAGCACATTACATGTGACCCATCACAAAACCTGGCTGAAGCATCCTAGGCTGTTACGAGCACATAGCTCTACCTGTCGGATCTCCTAGGAGCACATTACATGTGATCTCACCACAAAACTTGGCTAAAGCATCCCAAGCTGTTATGAGCACACAGCTCTACCTGTTGGATCTCCCAGGATCACATTACATGTGGTCCACCACAAAACCTGCCTGAAGCATCCCAAGCTATTACGAGCACAGAGCTCTACCTGTCGGATCTCCCAGGAGCATATTACATGTGGCAATGGAAAAACCTTGCAAGAGCATCCCAGGCTATTACGAGCACATAGCTCTACTTGTCGGATCTCTCAAGGACACATTGCATGCCATAGGACAAAACCTCACAAGAGCATTTGCCAGATCTCCCAGGGAGATATTATATGCCAGCGGCAAAACCTAGCAAGAGCATCTGCAAATCTCCCAGGGCGCTATTATATGTCCTGCCAGAGCAATGCCTTGAAATAGCATCTGAGGCCTTTTTCATCATGTGCAGATCTACCAGGTCTACTTACATGCTCATCTACACAACCTGTCCACGGCCACAGAGTATCCACCTGATACTCACCATACATCATCCTGATGTACACATGATCATCCTGATCATCATCACTGCATCGTCCTGATGCATGTCATCTAAAGAAACATCCTAAAGCTTGTTATCCATGATCATCCTGATCATACAAAGCATCCACCTGATGCATACCAAGTATCCACCTAATACATATCATCATATACAATGTATCTACCTGATACATACATAGATACATGATCCACACAATGTATCCATCAACATACATGATCTACCTAATCATACAACGTATCCACCTGATACATATATAGATACATGGTCCAAGCATCCAACATGATGCATACATACATAAATGATCCAACTGATCATATCTAGCATCCAACATGATGCATACATACATAAATGATCCAACTGATCATATCCAGCATCCAACATGATGCATACATACATAAATGATCCAACTGATCATATCCAACATCCAACATGATGCATACATACACATACATAGCAGTAATTGGAGCATCGTCTTGATGCTCATCATCCAACGCTTATATCCATAGCCATGGAAGGATCCTCCTCTCACCATGCTCAGAATGGCTCCTGCAAATGTGTCCATCATTTCTTCCTCAAAGTGTCATCAATTTGAAGAACACCAAGCCTCTCTTTGAAGTACTCAAACTTCACTTTGGCTAGTGGTTTCGTTAGCACATCTGCAACCTGCTCATCCGTTGCAACATACAAGAGCTTCACTGCTCCTCTCTGCACCATATCCCTGATATAGTGATATTTGATCTCAATGTTCTTCGACCTGTCGTGGAACACCAGGTTCTCAGACAGCTTCACACAACTCTGGTTGTCACAAAAGATACTAGTAGCCTCCAGCGGGAGATCAAATAACTCAGACAGTAGCTTCCGAAGCCATACTGCCTCACAGCTAGCCGAACAAGCTGCAACATACTCGGCTTCGGCTATACTCAGTGCTACGCAGGACTGCTTCCTGCTAAACCAAGAGATCACACCTGATCCCATACTGAAGCAACACCCAGATGTGCTCTTCCTATCTGCAACACTGCCTTCCCAATCCGAATCAACATAACCCTCCAGGTTCAACTTTTGATTCGCCTCATACTTGAGCCCATAGTCAACTGTACCCTTCAGGTACCTTAGAATATGCTTTACAACAACCAGGTGAACACCTCTGGGATCCGTCAAGAACTGGCTCAAGGTGTTCACCGCAAAGCAAATATCTGGTCTCATGTTTGTCAGGGACATCAAGGACACAATCCTCTGACGATACACAGTGACATCAACCGGATCATATGAAGCATCACACAGAATATTTAGGTTTGATGCCATAGCCTCGCAGTCCATCATCCCGAACCTCTTCAGGATCTCTACTGCATACTTCCCTTGTCCAAGGAAGATTCCATTTGTACTCTGCCACACCTCCATACCAAGAAAGCAGTGCATCATCCACAAGTTCTTCATCTCGAACTCAATAGAGAGCTTCCTCTTTGAGTCGGCAATCAATCTATCCTCACCTGTTACAAACAGGTCATCCACATACAATAATAGTATCACTAGATTGCCTTCCTCAACCTTGTAGTAAAGGTTGGAATCCGCTTTACTCTTGGTAAAGCCCAAACTAGATAGGAAACTGTCCATCCTACCATACCAAGTCCTAGGAGCTTGCTTCAAGCCATATAAGGAATTCTTTAACCTACACACATATGACTTCCTGTCATGTGTTTCAAAACCAAGTGGCTGATCCACATACACTTCCTCTTCTACTACACCATTCAGGAAGGCTATCTTGACATCCATCTGGTGTATTTTCCATTTCATCACTCGTTTTGTCTTTCTCCATGCTACCATCTCCAACATGCTTGATCTTATAGATCCATTTGGAAGTCACAGCAGACTTCCCTTCAGGTCTTGTAACTGCATCCCAAACATCATTCTTCATGATCGACTGATCATGGCATTCTTCCATTACTTCATCCCAGATCTTGGGAACTTCAATATATTCAATAGATATCTTTGTTGCTGGAACAAATGTTGTATTCCTTCTTTTGTAGGTGATGGTATACAATCTTTCCTACAAAACAAGTTAAATTGCATGATTAGAAACATCTCATAGTTTTTAGAACAAATTCTTACACATAAAGAAATATGTCATACAGTCATGCAATTATTTTAGGCAATGCTTCAATACAACATTTATCATATCCCGTAACTTTCTAGATGCCTTCCAATCTCTACCAGAACATTGTTAAGAGTGTGCACAACTCCCAACATGTCAGCAAAGAGGTTTCATTCTAGATAAGTAGCAATGGAATATTGTACAGTTCCATAGACCACTTACCCATCACATGCATATTAGTAGTATACTGTTCATTAATGCAATTATTCTAATATGCATAATACACAACCTAAGTCTAGGAACATAAGCATATACATAATTGAACAACATTATTTAAACAAACAAATATGTAAGAAATGAAAATTCAAATACTTATCTTTGTTTGGTTGTTGGGTGGACTCCCTCTGAATCTTTGCAACTCCATCCTGATGTGGATTGTGAGAAGTGGTCGACTCCCTCTAAATATCTGCATCCTTGCAGAAACTACTGGAGTGTGCTCCCTCTTGATCTTCTCTTCCTAGATTACCTTTCCTTGAACTTATATCCATCCTCGACCACTATGCATGCTTACAAGTATCATTATTGTGATATCCTCGAGATCTCATACATAATCATACATTAGTATATTCTCAATACTATCAAAACACAATAATCTTAAGCATGTAAAGTCATGATCATTTCAAACAGAAATAATAAGCATTAGTATTCAAGGACTCTTATGGTTAGTCATATCATAAATTAAAGTAAGAAACATAATATGCCTAAACCCGTGATTACTCAAACCTATTCTTTTATGACTTTTCTGGTTAGTCATATCATTAATTAAGGTAAGAAACATAATATGCATACACCTATGATTATTCAAATTTCTAACTTCATAAATAATCATAACCAATCATACCGTGTATACTTATATAAGAGATCCTAACACAAGGTAGGATTCTAACTTGATATAGGAAAAACATACCTGGATCAATATGTTAGTTGGTTATTGTCTAACATACCCACATGATGTCTTCTTGTTCTCTTCAATGACTTGTGCTAGTAACTTGCATATCTCATAAGTTAACCATTATAGAACCAAGTTATACATACCTCGTAAATAGATCTTCTAAGTGATCCATGACAATGGATGAATTTTTGTCTTCATGTCACCATGATCATATGTTCTTGAACTAGAACATGATTTGTCTTTCTTGGTGTACCTTTCATGTTAACAGACAACATAAACCTCATACAAATCCATAATGCATTAGTACAATCATAAATGTCAACATCCTAATCAATGAATATCTTCTATCATGCATTCATAATTTTATTAAGGTGATACGACAAGTCTAAATTTAATCAAGATTGTACTAACCGTAATAATATGAAGACAAACATACCATAAAATTAATCATGAACAAATCTCGAAACATACTTGGATAAGTCATACCTGTCGATATTGCTTGTAATCTTCTTATGAAAGGCCTTAGCCTCATCTCCCTCTGAAACAGGAACTTCTTTACTTATGTAGGTGACCAATCCATTCTCTTCTAGGATTAACCCAATCCACTTGATTTGCAGGAACTGGATTTGTAGCTGGATCAGGGTTTGTCAGAGAAACCCTAAAAATTCAAACTTTGAATTTCAAACTTCTGAAAGGATAGAAAGATGCGCCTTGATGAGCTAATCAAGCCGGTATACTCAGAATTTGAAAACTGCAAAGTTTCAACCCTCAAAATTTCCTTTGAACCTTCCGGATCTTCTGGACAGGATCCCAAAATAGGGTTTGATAAATCCCACCCTTCTTCCCAACCAAAAGGTTCGATCCAAAGCTCTAAACTTCGATTTTTTTGAGGAGCTTCCAGCCGTGTTCAAAGACTTCCAAAATTCCAACTTTTGCAGAAGCCCTAATTTTCCATCTTTCCGATCAAAGTCCCGAACTGGGGTTTGATCAAGCCCGGTCTTCTTCCCAACCAAAAAATTTGATCTTGGTCTCTAAATTTCGATTTTGATGAGTAGCACCCAGCCGTGGTCTCCGATTACAAAAATTACAACTTTCTCCGAAACCCTAAATTCCTGAAGCCATGAATGAAGGTGCTAAAAAATAATTCTGTTTTGACAGAAATATGCACCTGATTGTTTCTGGTGTAACTCCGAACTTTCCGATCCACAAGGTCTGAAACTTCTACCTATGGTATCCGGACCTGTCATATTTCCAACCCCATAGGTCTGACCTCAATTGGATTCTCTGAGAGAGAGTTATGCCAAGTGTCGCAACATGACCTGTTTATGGGATAAAACAGGAGAGCGAACTTGTACAGCATGCCACATGTCACTGGTTCAGTTTCGGCCTCTAAAAAAGTTACCTGAGAAATTAAAGTATGTGAAATACCTGTATCTTTTTACCGAATTTCATTTGGAGCTTCCTAGCCCAAGTTATGACCTTTTTTCCTATGTCACCTGTTTATGACTCAGATATGGAAGAGGCAGAAACCCTAGATTGTAGAGATCATAAAACACAAAGTACAATGAATTAGAAGTTGTCCTTTGGACAAAAGGTACATGGGGATCTGATATTCAACCTGTAAAAGTTTCAGATCTGAAAACATTTCCAAAATGGATTTATAGTGAAAGTGCTATGATGACTGGTTTTTGCTATATCAAGCCCTAGCATCGCAAGTGCAACAAGTGTCATACATGCCATACCATGCCTTCTTTCAGGCTAGCTCTGATACCATGTTAGTTTTTCAGAATTCACTTCAATCTGATCTAGGATCTTAACTAAGAGAACAACATGTATAGCATATCTACAACATATCAATCATGGACACAATAATGCAAGCACACAAGAGACACAAAGTTTACTTGGGGAAAACCATAAAGGTGAAAAACCCCAATAAATTCCTCAGAGATAGATAGAGAAATGATACAACCCAAGCATAAGAGATAGAAATCTCCTAGCAACAGCTTCTCCTCCTCCACAAGTGCGCCACTCTCCAAAGAGTGTGTGAGAGAATATAATGACCAAATAGAGTGCCTCCCGCACTCTATTTATACATGACTTGACTTGCCTAATAACCTTTACTAGGTCGGCCTTAACTTAACCACCAGGGTATTTTTTAAGGATTCTAATATTATACTTAAGTATAGTATCCTAGGCGATTATTTTGGATTGAAAAAAATATGTATATAGATAGGTAGGCGAATATTAAATATGAAACATAAAATTTACTACTGAAATATGTAAATTGTGGCGAATATTATGATAAAAAAACATGTTTTATGTAAATATAGGCGATATTAGAGACTAAAAATGACCAAATAGCGAATTTATTTTTTGAAAAAAATCCTGAAAAATAGCCAATTGGCGAAATTTTGCCCTTAAAAATTACCCTGTTAACCACATAACATAATGCTGACTGGGCCGACACCCAACAAGGGTGGTCTAATAGCCCTTCGACCCACATGAATTATACATGGCCGACCCCAACAAGGTGGTCTAATAACCCATCAAGTATAAGTTACGACACTTACAATATAAATGACGACACTTCTGTATAGAGGAATAATAACATCTCTATAGGAATACAAACACTTCCGTATAGAGGAATAATAACATCTCTATAGGAATACAAACACTTCCGTATAGAGGAATAATAACATCTCTATAGGAGTGCAATATACATAGATGAAATACATGGGTGAAATACATTCCGAAGTTACATATACATCAACAACTATATTATAACCATACAATTTCCATTCAAATAGAAAACACTTGCCAAAAAAATCCAAGGAGCCATACTCTACCCATCCCCTTTCTACGAAATGTCGATTTTCAGCTCGTTTGGCTGAAATACAGTTCCTGTCATGTTTGTCATGCACACCATTCACTGTGTAATTAAATCACCCCCTTCAATAAGGGCTCATCTCAAAAGAAAAACATCAAAAAATCATTTTCTTTGGATTATTGGTCATATTTGTATCTAGTACCCATAACCTGCAACAAAATCATATTTTGATTATTAGCTAAAATTCACGGCTAAACCCATGCAATCCCTTCATTCGAAGAAATAATAATGGAAAAAATAGGCACACAATCAAATGTTTCTTATGCTAGACCTGAGTTCTCCATGGGATTTGGAGAAGTAGCAGGTTTCCAATTTACCCTCTTGTGTTTTGAGCGACAAGATATATGTATTCAAATAACTAAAAGAATCACAACGAAACTTGACTCACAAGATTGAAAATAGTAATGAAAATAACCAACTCGCCTCTTAAAAATATCAACCTCCGTAATGCTGGCGATTTTCTTAAGGTTTGACAAACCAAGTTGAATGAGATATACTTTAACAATGACTTTGGACTGATATCCACCATTTCTTGCGAGGTATTAATCTTGTTTTGTATATTTTCAAATCTACTTAATTACTTTCCATTGAATATTAGTTTATTGCTTTTTTTATGGAGTGAGGACGAAAACTTCGTAGGAAAAGCCATGTAAGTAATGGAAACGACCGATAACAAACCGCTAATTATGTTCTAGATTATACAGGAACACATTGAAAAATTTGCATTTCCATGAAAGAGAAATGCTTCGAGGGCATAGAAGAATGTGAAATATAATATTATTCAACCATTTGAATGAAACTTGCCAATGAGATGCATGTGGTTATCACTTTTCAAAATTTGCACTAAAATAAGTTGAACACATGCATAGGCTATTAAATATGGAGGAGACAGCAGAAATCCATCCATTCGAGAAAAAGGGAACTTGTGATACAAAATATGAGTGGGTGGCAAGCTGAATGAAAAATCCAATATTGAAGGTGGGGCATTTTCCGCAGCTGAGGCATTTTCCACAACTGCTTAAAAAAACAACTCAAACCTCATGATGTTGCCAAAGAAAAATCTCCAAACAAAATATCATAGAATATGGTAAAGCCGAATGTTTAAAGTTCTTGTGATGATACAACCCTATATTATGTCCCTATGGATGCCATTCTCAGATTGAATATGCCAATGATGGGATCACACCAAACTCAACTATGGAGTGGAAGTTGAGTTTGGCAAATCTAGTCATGCTAGCCATATACAAGAGATCATGCAAGATGACTTCTCATTTTTCAATGTGTTTTGTTTGGTGCAAGTAGTTGGATACCTTCCACCGGAGTAACAAAAAGGAAGATCGTGACAATGGGATACTACAACCAACTTTTTTTTTACCGGGATGTGTTGGATAGGGATTGATGGTTCCTAATTGGACATGACCCTAGATGAAAACATAATTTTCAAAACAAGAATGTCATACTTCCAATGGAGGATGAATCGTTGATAATAAGGGTGATGGAAACAATGGGTGATATGTACATGTTTTATTTTAACATGTTTATTGTGCATGTTTCATTTTATTATTGTTATCTATAATTGATCAATTAAGTTTTTCTTTTCATAATCTTTTGATGTTGCAAATATGATTGTTAACAACCATTTTCAAACAACACATTGACAACAAATTAAATTACTTTTGAAGATCTTGGTATGAATATTTCTCTTCCATTTTGAAAACCTTATGATACAAACGTAGTGTCACATGTTAAGAGAAAGAAAAAAAAAGTACTTAAAGAGTTTCAGAAGGTCTTTTTATCTCATTACATATTAAATATATAAAACTTTAGAATTATTTTCATGATAAAATCTGAGTTGTTTTGTTTTCATAATTTAATATGCATGATGTTATCGCTATATAAAAAAAGTCGATGAATACACAAATTTTCGCTTTAAAGTATGATAATTATAATTTGATGAAAAGTAATGAAAATTTTATTAAAAGTATTTAAAAAAATATATAATTTACCATAAAATACATGTAAGAAATGGAATAAATATTTAAACTGTTTCCTTTGCAAAATAACTAACACTAACAATGTGCCTTCAAAAACATAGCATGCCATTAGTAGGGCTATAAAACATATAGTGCACCATAATCGAATGATGCACAACATGCATCACCTATGTATTTTTTGTTTCCTTAGAATTTTTGTAGACTTTCGAGATCCGAATTGATGATGACTAGTACATGCGTATGTTCCCTACATGCACATTTAGAGACCCGGGACGAACAAATGATCACAAGTAAACAAAACACATTAAAGTAACAATGCGAATATTTAGTTATATGTTTCCATTATCTGACACATCCTTATTATTGGCAACCGACAAAGTTCATCTACAATTTTCATTAAAGGTGGCACAGTGGTTTACCTGGAATCCTTTAGCATGGAAGTATTCCATTAAAATTCTTCCCTCGAGATAGGTGTTTCAGAAGCCAAAATTCCATCATTTGCATAACCAAAACCAATATAATTTTTCAAAACATGATTTACTCCAAACATGAATGCAAGCGATCCGTGGAAAGGATGAAACATGCAAAACGATACCAATAAGAACACTCAATTACAAGGAAAAGAGTAAAAATAAAGCATATAGTCAACCGCTTTTATAGTTTACATTCACCATGATCATCTCCGTGACTGGATTCAAGAGTAATCCTTGCGAGCACATAATACTTCATCTTCATATATCTCTATGGCATGTATTCTATGCAAAGTCTTTATGTGATACACAACTCGAAATTTAATGGACAACAAAATCACTAGCAAACATAAATCACTTTTACGAATTCAAAAACTTAGATGGTGTGAGCAATTGTTTGTAGATTTTTCAAGTGGCGTGTGATGTGGATCCAACCATGGCATCAAACAACGTATATAGTTACACAAGATCAAAACATGGCATTAGCATGAGTTTTGTAAGGTGCACAAGACCTGTACTACATCGACTCATGGAACTACCATGGGTTTGGGTATGCACCATCTTGATAGATGGCAGTTTAATAAAAAAAAATACTTGTGCTTATGAGGGATGAATAATTGGGTGTTGCACCACTTTCGTTTTCCAAAATGGTGTTCTAAGTACTTGATATCCTGCACCTGATCCATGTTGACTTGAATAAGGCTATCTACTATCAATAAGACAAAGCACACCAATAATAAAACTGAAGTACGTCAATGTACACTCATCCCAAAACTAGTAAGCACCTTCTAAGTTAAGACAAACCTTAAATCTCATTATGTTGAAAACTTTCTCTAGATTTTCAATTAGTTTCTCATAAATCTTTAAAACATATCATGCATAGCGCAACCACAAGTTCATGATAGAAACATTGATTCTGTGGGTCACCTTAACCACACATGTATGAAAACAATGGTTCAATCCATGGTAGCATCAAGGCATTAAACAAACAAGGGCTCAAAGACCGTCAATCACACTGTAGTCATCGAAAGGAAACAGGAAACCATTAGGTCACAAGCATTTTTTGAAATTTAATAAATATTTGAACATGTGATTTTAGGATTGGGAATTCATTAACGTAAGCGTGTAGCAAACCTAGGCAGTATAAAAATAATATTCTCTATCGTTCGTACAATGAATTTCACATGAGGAGTGATGTGTAAAGATGACAGATGAATTTCTCCCGATAGACTGGATTTCACACGATGACAGATGTATAACCTTGAATCAGTAAAGGATCAAACATGGCAGCAAGGATTGAAAAATGTAGTTTTAGGTACAAAATGGAAAAATTTTAAAACAGAAAAACTAAAATGTAATGACAAGAAAATGTTTCCTGGAAAATAAAATTGCAATTCTCAAAGGATTACAATTAGGGCATGGAAATGAATCACTGGAAAGATGAAATTGCAATTGTCTAAGAGTTGTGCCCTAGATGGCTTAATTCACGCATAGTCACTGAGCAATTATATCTACGTTTCTGCCTCTAGGGCAATGCCCTCTTCACTGGTAGGATTAAATGTCTCTATTTAACTACCTCAAAGGCCTCGCCCTCTTCACTGGCAGGTTATTAAATAAGAGTACATACCCAAAAGAAGGTGTAGAGAGCTTAACTCTCACTCGAACTATATTAAATAAATAAATAATAAATCTAAATAAAGACTCTACAGCTGCTCTTTTGGTAGTTATCTAAAAGGACATTCACCCTCAAATCTCTGGAAAGCACAATAAACAAATTAAATGGACAGTCATCCTTAAGGAGATATTCCTTCTCCCTCTCGCAAGCATAGTAAGGAAATTAAATTGACAGTCTTCCTTACGAGAGGAGCAATCTCTCCCTAGCAAATAGTTAGCAATATAAAGATGGAATTTTCTATCTCTAGGGATACGCCCTCACTGAGAATCCCCAGAATAATTTTGATAAAGTAAATAACTATGCCAAGAATCAAGCTCTCTGTAAAGGTTTCCCCTTACACAACTATAATTTATCCATACTATATTTACATTAAACAAGTACGAAAATAACCTAGGGTTTCTCCGTTGAAGAGAATTCGATATCAACAAGAAAATATCCCACCTCATTCCATGAGAGAGGGCACTTCACGCAGAGTTTTAACCATTGTACAATATTCAAGAAATACACCCAGTGATGGGAATGAATCGCTGGAAAGGTGAAGATGAGAAGACAGTGAATCAGTTATAAATAGAATTTTTGGAAAATAAATCTTACACTCACAAAGGGAGGAGCTCACTAAGGCGAGGCACAACAATTGCACACATAGTGGGGAGCTCATGGAGGCGAGGCATAACAAATTTTTATCGTGGGTCCACGCTTCCAAAGGAAACGAACCAGCGAAGAGTGATGCAGGGACCAAGAGAAAACCTAAACGGGCAGAGCAATTGTTATAGTTCGATGTTTTGGGTAAAATGCGTAAGCCCGTGGGAGTCTTAATCTTGTAGGGAAGTATTAGTTTGTCTGGCAAGTGAAAAAAACACCAGCAATTTTTTTTTCTCTGAGCCGATGTGAAGCAAATGTCCCAAAGTCAAATCCATTTCGTGCATGGATTCCATGACAGTTCAAACAAACTGCATGAGTGCTTACCTCATTCCATGCTTAATGTTGTTTTAATCTGAGGCAACATCCATCTCGAATTAAACACCTTTCTGATAAGTGTACATGGATGTGGCTTTTCTCCTTTGCTATCTTGAGTTCTGCTGTAGAATTCTCCACCATACTCTCTCCATAGTACTCTTCCAACTGCACACATGTTTTCTAGTGGTATTTTTTGCATCCCTAGAATAGTTTTCTATTCTTATTTTTTGCTTTGCACAGTTATTCATGAGATGTAGTAGATGTTAAGCATACATAAACCCTATCGTGCACATTGTCTTAAATTATTTAAGTCTTTACACACTGATTGTGGGCACATTGTCTTAAATTATTTCCAATGAGAAAAATTAAATTCAAGGTCGCAATAGCCCCATCATACACATGCTCTAGAATATAGTTTGTTGCCAATTTTCATTCTCTTGGATTCGTAGTTGCACTTGCAAAGTTGCAATTTGCAGACATGACACTAGGTTGACTCCCCTTTTTTTAAACATTTGTTAAAGACTACCCAGAACTTGGAGAATATCTACACTAAATGGTGATAGACATTCCACTACAAAAGATTGCTAGCATTGACTGAGGGATTGGATTCTTGCACTCGTTTGCAGGTCATAGCTTTTGAGGTCGTGTGGGAAGGAAAGGAACCACACATAGAGATGTTATTCACACTGTAGATGTTCTTCACGCAACAACGCAAGCAGTCTTTAGGGTGCAATACTTCAGGAAATAACGACTCTTCACAACCCCCTCCAAGCAACTTAGATTATGATTTCCACATGATTCCACTCAAGCTTGAAAGGGAAAGTAAAAAAAAAATTATCACCAACGTGCCAACACACTCCAAGGTCAACCTCCATGTTGGCGCTATGGCCCATTCAACAACTCTAGAAAAAATGGCGGCGTCTTCAAACACACGTTGAAGTATATATTTTATGATTCCAAGATGCATGATCATAATAAAAATGAGATCTTTCTCAACGAATTTATGCTCAGTTCAAAGGGATGGCTTGAGGCGCTTGATCTTAATGTTTCCATTTATTGTTGTTCTTGTGCCCAGATTTGCTCAATAACACTTTTAGTGTATGTTTCCATACTTATTTTCATATTATAGTAGTCACAATTGGCACTTTCTATAATCTTCAACGCTTCAAGCTTTTGTTTGCAATGTTCTTGCGTCCAAATTTGCTACAGGATCTTTCAAGTCTTTTGAGAGGGCCAATAGTGACTACTAGCAGTAGTACCTCATGATTGCACAAGAACCCTAAGCGCACTATTGCACTTCACGCAGTTAGTTTAATGGTCTTCAACACCAATGCACCGTGTGCAACAATATCTCCATGCACAAGCCGACAGTCTTCACCCAATTCATGCTCGACTCACTTGAAAGCTATGTTACTAGAAATGAGAAACGAGAAATGGAACTAGAAATTTTGTTTATCGTTCTGTAATTGTTTCTCGTTACTGTGCATGGATCCACTCAATTTGTGCCGATTATTCTTCATATGTATATCATAGGTCGTGCGCGAATGCGACGAGGGGAAATGAATGGCAAGTTAGGGTTTTGAACTTCCACATTGGTCAAGTCTCCACGCACACTACACTAGTTGTGGGGAGATATATACATATACAACATGGACTATATTTAGGTTGCAACTATCATATAGAGGAGGAAAACTCTAGAGGCAATGTGGACACATAGAGGTCACAATTCATGCTCGTGAGCATGGAATTCATAGTGGATTATACACAAAAAAATGCTCAGTGTATAGGGAAAATTCAACTCATAATAGGGTTTACACAGTAGTTCGCTCTATAAAGATCAATAATTGATGTGCTTAACAAAAATATACATAGATGTATACATAGATACAACAAAAATCAGTGATAACTAGGGAAAGAGTATAGATTTGAAGAAAAAAACACCTGAGTTATACCTCTGGTGGTGGCATATTGAGGAGACAATTGAGTCTCTTACATGCGTATTAACAAGTTGAAGAATGCGAGCAAGGCTTAGGGCCGGATTGTTAGGATATTTAGACACTTAGGAGTTAGTTAAGATCAACTTGTGTAATATATCCGTTAGGGATAGTGTGTTTCTTTAGTATGCATTAGTATGCATTTGTAAATACTTAATCCGACGGTCACGATATGTTTCCGACATAGAGTGATCCGACGGCTCAACTTCTCTTAGATCAAACCTAACTTTGATCCGTGGCTTAACAACCGATTGGTCCATAATCTCTATTTAAAGAGCATGGAGGGTCATTGTTTAGTTGATCGATTATGAGAAGCTCATTTGTAACTTTCTTTCTTTGCATAATAAATTGTCCCGTAGAAGCTATTTGGCCGGGGTCGTGGAGTGTTTCCCTCAAGAGGGTTTAAACCACGTCAAAACATCGGTGTGTTGATCTATGATCTATTTGTGTGAAGTAGTTTCTCTTGGTGTTCGGTCTGTTGGTAGTACCCTGTGTACCCGAACATGGTATCAGAGCTTTTATGAAGTGCCGCTTCCGGTTATGATCTAGATCTTGAACTGCTGTTGCCGAAACTCAAAAGGGTTTCTAGTTCTAGTATTTCTGTGCATTTTTGGGCTATGGGAGGTGTTCCATTGCGTCCGGAGCGTCGTTTCCATTGGGAAATAGTTTTCGTTTGATCGAAAACGGTTCCCAGTTGCTCCAGAAACGCGTATTTTATCAGATCTGAAGGTATAATGTTACAGTGACGCATTTTTTTATTTCGTTTTTTTTTTGAAACTCACATTTCATTTTTTTTTTACTGTTAGATTTTTTTTTGGTTCGGATTGTTGCTTTCCCATATGCGTATGCTCTTTGCCGTGCACCTTGAGCGATCTCGGCAAATCAGAAACAGAAAGGGAAAGGGTTTTTCTCGGCTGCGTATGCTCTTTGCCGTGCACCTTGCGCGATCTCGGCAAATCAGAAACAGAGAGAAAACATAAACTTTTCGGGTAAGCTAAGAAGATCTAACTCTACAAGTGTGGAAAAGTTTTTTTTGTTTCGATTTGTGGCTTGTTTTGCAGGAAAAAGGGCAAGCACGCAAACCGAGCAAGAAGAGTATTAAAAAAAAAAAAAAAAGACCCCTTCCTCATTCCCATATTTTACATACCTTTTAATCTAGCTCACTTGGTTCAAAGTTGCTTTATTCCTTAATAGGTCTTGAGTTCAAGTCTTAGGAAGTTACTTTTAAAAAGAAAAGTGCATGGAATTTCTATTTTCAAGTTACTTATTGTAAAAGTGCATCTCACTTAAATAATAAAAAATAAAAATACAAGTGAGTCACTTAAGCTTTTTATTTATTGTTGCACTATTTAAAAGTAATATCATTGTAAAAGTGAAATCACTTATTTTACAAAAGTGATTCACTTAAAAGCAACTTTTTTGTAAAGTGATTGTCAAAAGGTTCATCTTGGGAAGAGGGGGGTTCTTTTTTTTTGCTGGACATTCTCTAGCTGCCACGTCACTATTGGGGACATCTTCAACAGTTTCTTTGTTCAAGCATAACTTCATCATACAGAGTCCGTTTTCAGTGTCACTTTTTTTGAAACCGCCTATTTTTTCGAGCTCTTCACATCCAGACTATTGGTTTCTGCTTTTATAGCCATTAATTTACAAATATGGCCGCCCTTTGTGATATTCTACTTAACAGTTCCAACTATTTCTCATGAAAATCTCGTATGGAGGATGTTCTACGAAGTAGGGAACTTTTCAGAATTACAACAGGGAAAGAAAAAGAACCCACTGATGATGACAAGAAAATAAAATGGGCAAATAGATGTGATGAAGCTCGTTGATTGATTGGGATGTCAATCTCTACTGATTTGTGATTCCACATATCTGGAATTGATGAACCTAATGCTGCTTGGGACAAGTTGGAATTTGTGTTTGGTAAACACAATGAAATTCGAGGTCACCAACTCGAAAATGAGTTGATTTCTTTAAATCCAAGTGACTTTTCATGCATTCAAGATTATTTATCTAAGTACAAAACTCTTAAACTCTTATGTGCAGAATGTAAGATTGAGAGGGAAGACAAACAGTGCATTTATCATATTCTTTCCAAACTTGGACCTGCATATTCTGTTTTTGTATCTACATTTTACTCCATGAAAGCATCATTGAATGCAGCTAGCTATCAAGAGCCTAGTCTTGAATCCTTTTGTGATTCCTTGATTAGGGAACAAGATAAACTCATTCATCTTGGAATAATCAACAATGCAGATACATCTGGGAAAACCTTATTGTCCCAATAGAAAGAAAAGTCCAAGCCTTCCAAGAAACAAAATTTTCGCAATAACAAGTCAAACAAGGGTCCAAAACCCTCTCAGTCAGCTCCTTCTTTAAAAAATGACAAAGGATCCAAGCCAAAAGGCAAGAACACTGAGCGTCATTGCAACTATTGCGGGAAAGATAATCATGATGAATCTAAGTGTTTCAAGAAGATGGCAGCCTTGGAAGCAGCAATGAAGAAGCACCATATCAGCCTAGATTCACCTTCAGAATCTGCCTCTCATGGACATGCACTTTGTGCTTCTAGTTATTCTTATAATGCATCTTCTTCTTCTACTTCAAATGAATGGCTCATTGATTCTGGAGCATCTTATCATATGGCTAAGGATCAAGCCATCTTTTCTACTATGCATGAATGTAACACCAAACAAATATTTGTTAGTGATGATAGATCTCTAAGTGTTGTAGGAGCTGGAATAGTTCCAGTAGATAATGGTCATTTTAGTGATGTACTATGTGTTCCAAGAATTTCCTGCAATTTGTTATCAGTCTATCAGATCACTCATTCTGGTGAAGGTAAAACTGTGACCTTTACACCTCACCAAGTTGTAATCAAGGATTTTAAAGATCCTCAACAGGTTCTAGCTACCGGAATTGTTGATGATATTACCAGGTTGTACAAGTTTAACAACTTTGGGTCATCACCTTTCCCTTCAGTTTTTGTTGCTCATAGTGATAACTTGAGCAAACTTTGGCATGAGCGATTTGGTCACTTAAATTATCGCTCATTGCAACAACTATGTAAAGAAAATATGGTGACAGGTCTTCCGATGGTATCTTGCAGAGATGGTGTTTGTTCCGGTTGTGTACTCGAAAAACATCATCGGGACAGTTTTGACAAACGTGCCTCTTGGCACGCCTCGATTCCCTTGGAGCTTGTGCATAGTGACTTGTGTGGTCCTCTTCCATCTGCTTCCTTTTCTGGTTTCAAATATTTCTTAACTTTCATTGATGATTACACCAGACGCACTTGGGTTTATTTCCTAAAACTTAAGAGCGAAGTATTTAACATGTTCTTGGCCTACAAGGCCCTTGTTGAAAAACAATCTGGTCATCAAATTATCAAGTTAAGATCTGACAATGGAGGAGAATATGTTAACAAACAATTCACTACTTTCTGCACTGAACAAGGCATCCAACAACAACACACTGTTCCATATACACCACAACAAAATGGTGTAGCTGAGCGGAAGAACCGCACTTTAAAAGAAATGGCTAATTGTATGATCCAATCTAAGGGACTAAGTCTTCAATTTTGGGCTGAAACCATAAATTGTGCAAATTACATAGTTAATCGCACCCCCACAAAAGCATTACAAGGTATAACACTGGAAGAAGCATGGAGTAAAGTTAAACCTGATGTAAGTCACTTTCGTGTGTTTGGTAGTGACGCATGGGCTCACATTCCGGATGAAAAACAGAGAGCATTGCAGCCTAAAAGTGAAAAGTGCATATTTGTTGGATATTCTGAAGATGTAAAAGGTTATAGACTTCTTCAACCACATTCTCATGCTATAATCATTAGAAGAGATGTTAAATTTGATGAAAATATCTTGGCCTGCGAGCCTAACTCGGCGAGTGTGCCATCTTTGGCCTGGGAGCCTGATTCGGCGTTTGTGCCTTCTTCTTCTTCTTCCAACTTCCTTGACAGGTTTCCAACTCCAGTTTCTGATGATGACAGTGAGGATGAAAATCCACCTCCGCCTGCTCATGTTCCTCCAGTTGCACCAGCACAAGTGCTTCCTCGATGGGTCCGTTCAACATGTGAAGCAGCTGGTGATCTTGCCGGTGATCCTAGAGATCAACGTCGAACACGTTCTCAGTTTCAACGAGCCTCTTCTCTTTTGGCTCAAGTTTCTGAGAATCATGATCCAGAAACCTTTGCAGAAGCTTCAGGGAATCCAGATTGGGATGCAGCCATGGATGAAGAATATCGTTCCTTAATGGCGAACGATACTTGGGATCTTGTACCTCTTCCAAAAGGAAGAAAACTTGTCAGATGTAAATGGGTCTACAGAACTAAGTATGCATCAGATGGAAGTGTTGAAAGACTTAAGGCAAGTTTAGTTGCCAAAGGTTTTTCCCAAGTTGAAGGGATTGACTACAATGAAACCTTTGCTCCCGTCGCCAAAATGAACTCCATCCGCCTTGTTCTTTCCCTTGCAGCCTTACACAACTGGGAAGTCCATCAAATGGATGTCAAGTCTGCCTTCTTACATGGTGATTTACAGGAGTAAATTTACATGGAACAACCTCCTGGCTATGTTCAGAATAACTCTAGCCTTGTCTGTCGCCTTAAGAAATCCTTATATGGCCTTAAGCAAGCAACTAGAGCTTGGTATGCCAAAATGGATAACTTTCTCCTTGACATTGGTTTTTCTAGATGCCATTCTGACCCCCATGTCTATACCAAGAAAGTAGGAAACCATATCATCATACTTGTTCTATATGTTGATGACCTTATTCTTACTGGTAGTGACCCTAAGCTTATAACCCATGTGAAATCCAGTCTTAAACAAACTTTTGAAATGTCAGACTTAGGACATTTGCATTATTTTCTTGGTCTCCAAGTTCTGCAAACCAAAGAAGGAATCTTTCTTTCTCAGTCTAAGTATGCTTGTGACCTTCTTCGTCGCTTTCACATGGAAGATTGTACACCAGCCCCTTCTCCCTTCCAGTCTGGAGTCAAACTTTCTGCCACTTGTACTTCACCTGAAGTAGATGCCACCTTGTATCGTCAGCTTGTTGGGAGTCTTTTATACTTGACTCATTCCCGTCCTGAGCTTTCCTTTTCCGTTGGTCGAGTTGCCCGTTATATGCAGACACCTCATGAAAGTCACTGAAAAGCAGCTAAAAGAATACTTCGATATATTCGAGGTACAATTCAGTTTGAGATTCATTACAGTACAGGGGGGAAACCTTTGTTGGTTGGTTTCACTGATTCAGATTGGGCCGGCGATCCTGATGATCGAAAGTCTACTGCAGGTTATGTTTTCAGTCTGGGATCTGGACCTATTACTTGGGCTTGTAAGAAACAACAAGCTCTTGCTCTTTCTTTAGCAGAGGCAGAATATCGAGCAGCAGTTAATGCCAGTCAGGAAGCTTTATGGCTTCGACAGATCCTTTCAGAGTTTGGATTCGAGCAGCAGCAACCTACTCCACTTTGGTGTGACAATCAAAGTGCCATCAAGCTTGCCAAATATCCAGTTCTACATCAACGCAGCAAACACATTGAGCTACATATGCACTTCATCAGAAATCTTGTTCATGATCGTGTTCTCGAAGTGCTCTTTTGCCCTACAGATGATCAAGTTGCAGACATCTTCACCAACTCTCTTACAGAAGCAAAGTTTTCTAAACTTCGATCTATGTTAGGAGTTCAGGAACTTGTCATTAAGGGGGGATAGGCTCTAATGCCTCCTTCCTTCTCCTAATAGTGTCACTTTTGTAAATCCTTCAATCCTATCCCAAGTTGTTCTTAAGGGGGGATGTTAGGATATTTAGACACTTAGGAGTTAGTTAAGATCAACTTGTGTAATATATCCGTTAGGGATAGTGTGTTTCTTTAGTATGCATTAGTATGCATTTGTAAATACTTAATCCGACGGTCACGATATGTTTCCGACATAGAGTGATCCGACGGCTCAACTTCTCTTAGATCAAACCTAACCTTGATCCGTGGCTTAACACCCGATTGGTCCATGATCTCTATTTAAAGAGCATGGAGGGTCATTGTTTAGTTGATCGATTATGAGAAGCTCATTTGTAACTTTCTTTCTTTGCATAATAAATTGTCCCGTAGAATCTATTTGGCCGGGGCCGTGGAGTGTTTCCCTCAAGAGGGTTTAAACCACGTCAAAACATCGGTGTGTTGATCTGTGATCTGTTTGTGTGAAGTGGTTGCTTTTGGTGTTCGATCCGTTGGTAGTACCCTGTGTACCCAAACACGGATATATAAGGTTGAGTACTCTTAGGGCATAAAAATACAGAGCAGCCTGAGAACAACTTGATTCATTGCTCCAAAGGCCCGAAATTATGAGATCTAGCAAAAAAAAAAACCCAAAATCCTTGATTGCTCGCTCCACAGGCCCGAAATCCTGAAATGTCAAGAAACCCAAAATAGTTAAGCTATGATAACAACCAAATGAAAAACATCATATATAATATATATATATATATATATATGGGGTGAATTAAAATTGAAAATAGATTTCACTCCATAATACTTGACAAATTTACCAAAAAACCCTGATTTGGGGCGAATTAAAATTGAAAATCAATTTTACTCCATATATTATGGACGAATTTACCAAAAAATCCTTATTTCCATGATGTCTCAAGAGAGAATTTACCAAAAAAAAAGATTTCCATGATCGCTCAAGGGCGAATTCACCCTAAGCAACTACCATTTCTATAGATTTGGGCGAATTAGAGGGAGCGAGCTTATTTTACGGGCTATGGGAGCTCCAAATCTAATCAAAAAAGGACTAAATGGTTAGATTTACAGTCTCTTTATATATTTTATGGGGCTAATGTGTCATTTATTAAAAATAAATATATAAAAATTGGGATAATCATAGTAAATGATGGTTTAGTTAAAAAGTAGCCCACTAAAAAATTAAAACCCCTAAATTTAGCCCATGGGCTAAGATTAGCCCCTAAAATTTTCCATGGTGTAGGATCTGTCAGACTAGGGGACATCGACTAGAAGAGTGTTATTATTATAGAAAATTGTAAGTACTCCACAAAACCTATTTTTCATTTTTTGTCGATCAGTTGGTCATGATGAGAAGGACTCTCCAACAATATCAACTTCTCACAGAAAGAATTGAAAATAATTATCAAATGAAAGGTGAGGAACAAGGAGATCGGAGTAGTGTGTAGTTTAATCAACCAAGAGATGGATTCTGAGGATGAGGACAAGGAAGACTTGGTGGAGGTATCTAGGTTAGGTAATATGTTACAACTACGGTACACCAGGACATTTTTCTAGGGGCTTTCCAAATCGTTGTTTGATGTGTACATACTGTCGAGCATTGGATCATACTATTGAATATTTCCCACAACTTAGAGAGAAGTGGTTATAAGCTAAGGAAAACAAAAATCGAAATCAAAACTAGAATTCGAATGTTGAGAGGATATCATTCGAACCTCGACAAGAGAAACCAATTGTTGTTGTTGTAACAAGAAGAAGAGCCAAAATAAGAGAGGATAGAGAAATATATACTGACCCACGTGTTCTTAAAATCAGAACAACATCATAGCAGAAAGTACAATTTGATGTTCAGAAGGAAAATCAAACATTTGTGGATGCAAGGAAGGAATTTATTACAAACCAGAGGGGACCTTTGACATCTACAACTCTAGTCTTTGATGGAGTTCCTATATATGATATGCCAGTCTGCTTCGACCAATCATCTCAAAAGAGAAGCTCATGAAAGGTAAGTACATTGAAGAAATTTTAAAAAATATAACTAGATGTAGTAAAAGATGAAACTGTTTTAAAGGAATTACATAATTTAGTTGATGAATTAGAAAAATATAATTCTCGGGAAAAAGATTTAAATAATTTGCAAAGAAGAATAAGAACAGGAAGGGAGCTGTGACTTAATGCGCAGATTGGGGACTTCGACATGGATTTCATTATTTTGGATCTAGGGTCAGATGTCAATGTCATAATTAAACAAACATGGGAAGCTATGGGAAATCCTAAGTTGGTATGGTCGCCTATCCAATTGCTATTAGCTATAAATAGATATTAATACCGTTTGGTAGAATGGTGGGTGTTCTTGTTGAAATTGATGGTCTGCAAAGATATGTTGACTTTGAAGTTATAGAAATTGTAGATGATAGCAACTCATATCCATAATTGCTTGGTATTGATTGGGGAATTGAGAATCAGACAATTATAAATCTTAAGAAAAGGCTAATGATGTTTGCAGGAGGGGATATGAGAGTTGTTGCACCATTGCATCCTTTGGAAGGCCCAAGGTATGTTGAACTTGTTCGAGAGTAATATGCTACTAAAGACTTAGACAATATCTATAAGGTCACTTCAAGAATGGATGATTAAGTTAATTCAACTGCAGATGGTACATTGAGTTGAAGAAGTCTTAGTTCGTGTTCTTCATACATAGGGGACACATTGGAGAATTGGAAGAACCTACTACATGAAGTATCTACACTAAGGGTGCTTGTGTTACCAGATCCCTTCATTGAGTTGGTAAAGAGGTATGTGATCTGCCTACTTATGAAGGGTTACCTAATTTAATTGTCTTCATTTCTGATTTTGAAGTCAAGATACATGAACAAAAAAGAATATTAGCTTTAGACGTGGCATTGAAAGCTACTCCTGGAAGATGGTGGCCTACTCATAAGGGAAAAATACAAAGTTGGTCACAGTGCAAACTGATGTTGGAAGTTCGATTTGGAGAAGGCATATACTATAAGAAATAAAAGTATAATGGATTAAGTAGTCTAGTAGAACATTGGGAATTATGTACAAGAGAATGGGATTACATACCAAGATAAGAGTGGGTGCACATGTTTATTCATACTTTGGCTACTATACTTTGGAACTTTGACACGGTACAATAGATTGGGAAAATATAGCTATCAATTTCAGGAATACATTCAATTATGAATATGAAAACCCATCAATAGATGAAGCTTTGCAAATAATTAAGGTCAAAATTTATGAATAAATACCTGTGCAGTTGTCCAACTTGACATAGTGGACTGCAACACTCGAGCAAGCAGTGTAATGTTATAATATCACTGGTGATCCAGATGATGATCGGAGGGATTTGAATATCCCAGAAATGGAGGGAATTCGAAAACCGAAGGTCCTTGAGATCAAGAATAGTAAATTCTTGCAGCTGCTCAAGACAAAGAAGATAAATATTGGTTTAGGTGAAAATCCTAAGTTTGCTAATATTGGTGATTATTGGGATGATGAGACTGTAGGGAATCTTATTGACCTACTACATGAATATAAAGATCCATTCCCTATGAATTTTTTTTATATGAACGGTATTTCTAGTGATTTGGGAGAAATGAAAATCCCATTAAAAACTGATGCAATGCCAGTTAAGCACCCATACAGATTGAATCCCAAATATAAGGAAAAGGTGAGAGAAGAGATCGAAATAATGATTGATGTAGGAATCATCGAACTTGTTGAAGAATTTGAATGGATTATCATGATGGTTATTTAAGATATGAAGATGATTGAAATACAAATTTGTGTAGATTTAAGAAAACTGAATGATGCTTGCTTGCATGATCCATTCCGACAAATTTTACAAACAAAGTCCTAAAGAATGTGGGAGGACATGAGGCTTATTCATTCACCGATGGATTTTTGGGGTATCATCAAATTAATATTTCTAAGGAGGATCAACATAAGACCACATTTGCGACTGAATGGTGTTGTTACTAGTACACAGTGATGCCCTTTGGTTTGAAGAATGCAATAACTATCTTCTCTAGAGTTTTGATCGCAACTTTCAAAGAGTTCATCCATAGATTCCTGAAGGTATATTTTGTTGATTGGACAATTTATGGATTGTTGGAGAATCACATTGACAATTTAAGATTGATGTTGGAGCATTGTAGACAATATCATATATATTTGAATTTGAAGAAATGTATTTTTTGTGCTCCATTTGGCATATTGCTTGGCCATGTAGTATACAAACAGGGTTTGCTGGTAGATCCTGTGAAGATCGCCATTATTTTTTACTTACCACCACCAACATTAGTATAAAAATTGAGAACCACTCTGGGGCATACGAGATATTGTAGGAAATTTATTAAAGGATATGCACAGATCACGACACCAATGGAGAAGATGTTAAAGAAGGACACCCAATTTCAGTGGAATGAAGAGTGCCAGTAGAGCCTCAAAAAATTGAAGTAAAAGATGGTGACTGCACCTATTCTCAGTGTTCCTTGACTAGAAGTAAGAGTTTCGTGTTCATGTTGATGCATCGTCCATTGCGTTGGGTGCATTTTTGAATCAACCATGAGAGGGACATATTGATCACCTGATTGTGTTTTCTAGCAGGAAGTTATCCACTATAGAGAGAAATTACACTACGATAGAGAGATAATGGTTATCGATGGTCTATGTATTGCAGAAGTTCATGCACTGCCTCTTAGGAGGTCAATTTAAAATGTTTACTGATCATTCTTCTTTAAGGTACTTAGTTAACAAGACAATGTTGGGGGGGGAGAATTTGCAGATGGCTCTTATTATTTTAGGAGTATGAATTTAAAATCATAGTCAAACTATGAAGGTTAAATGCAGGACTCGACCATCTATCAAGGTTGGAGACAGGGGAAGAGCCATTTAATTTGGATGACATTCTCCCAGATGCATAGGTTTTTTCAATTAGCATGGTAGACAAATATTTTGAAGACATTGTAACATTTTTGGCAATAGGAATGACACCAGTAGGTTTGTCTATCAATCAAAAGAAACACTTGGTTGTAAAAGAAGTGGATTATCAACTGATAATTGGTCAGTTATATAAGCTAGGACCGTATGAAGTACTGAGGTGCTGCATTATGAAGCATGAGAGACCAATGGTCTTGGCCGAAGCTCATGAGGGGGTCGCAGGAGGCCACTACGCAGGAAAATTTACAACCTATAAGATATTGCGAGCAAGACTCTAGTGGCCCACACTCTATAAAGACGCTAAGGAGTATTGTCACTCTTGTGATATTTGTCAAAGAATAGGGAAAGCATATAGAAGGGATGAAATGTCGTTAGTACCACATGTTACTTTGTAGGATTTTGAGAAATGGGTTGTTGACTTTGTAAGACCAATTAATCCCCTTGCAAAATGATCAGGAGTATGCTATATTATTACTGCGATAGACTACTTGACCAGGTGGTATGAAGCTAAACCATTGAAGGATTGTAGTGCTGCAACTGCCGAGAATTTCTTATTTCAAAATTTAGTTACTAGATTTGGTTGTCCACAAGTTTTGCTGAGTGATCAAGGATCTCACTTTGTCAACAATATTATTGGGGCACTTACTGAGGAATTTCAAATTCATCACCGGAAAAGCATGACATATCATCCATAAGATAATAGGACCGTTGAAGCATTCAACAAGATACTGGAACATGCTTTGATGAAGGTTTGTAATGTGAACTGCGATGATTCGGATTTACGGATCCCCATATTTTTATGAGAATATAGGACAACATGTAAGAAGCTAACATGCTAGACACCATTCAAGTTGGTTTATGGTTAGGAAGTTGTTATGCCATTGGAATACATCGTGCCAATTTTACAGGTTGCTTCATTCACCGGTATGTCGGACACTGGTGTTGTTTAAGAGCGGATGTCACAACTACTATAGTTGGAGGAACATAGGTTCATCGTAGGATTTCAACAACAAGTTCAAAAGTATCGATTAAAGGTGTGGCATGATCATAACATTGCAAGGAAGCAGTTTCGGATAGGAGATCTAGTACTCCTATATGACAATAAGTTTCTCAAGCATCCATGTAAGTTCATAACATAATGGTTGGGGCCATATGTCATTAACTATATCATAGAAGGAGCTATTGTACAATTACATAATTTGCATGGAGAAATCCTCAAGGGCTTGATCAATGGAAGCCGAGTGAAACCTTACAAGGACAACTGTGACTTTTTTCAGTGAAGATATTTGTACATATGGTTGTATATATATATATATATATATATATAATTTGGGAAACCCCAAGTTATTTTTGTGTTGAAGCTAAGTTAATGTCGAAGTCATAGTTTAGTATTTTGTCGAAGTTTATGCAGTCGTAGTGGGCATTTGTACACAAGTCATATTTATGTCAAAGTCGAGTTTGTGTCATAGTTTCCCGCATGTTTAATAAATGCTATATTAATTGCATGAAAGGTGGCGGCATTAGTGGAGGATTCTGCATTAAATGACGAAAAGACACGCATGTGTGAACAATATTGCCACCGGAAAAGGAAATCATTACCCAGGATTTAGTCCGATCTACTTAATTTTTGGGAAAAATTACTCATAGGATAGATTAAAGGACGAAGTTAAAAGCTGATCGAAGTGAAGGGGTGCTCTATTGTTTCTCGAGTGATTGAGTGCATTAAGAAAGTTTATAGCATAGAGTTGAGAGCCTTAGATTATTGATGAAATTTGAATCCCAGTCTGAAGCAATGGAAGTAGCCATGTCTGATGTGAGTGTTGAGAAAATATCAGTTCTGGAAGTTGCTGCCTGTGCGTCTTCTCCAGTCGTGCAAGAGCAACCTGAACTCATGTCGACCCATGCTCCAATGGAATCACCAAAGAAGAAGAGATCATCTGCGAGGCAGGAAGCCACTGAGATAAGTTCAAAGTGGATAAACGATCAAGAGGCATCTGGTTTTAGAATTGGTTCAGCGTTGTTACTTCCCCCATATGTGCCACCAAGAAAACCAAGTGTGAGGCTAGTAAATATTGGGAGAAATGAGAAGTACTATGTGGAGCTTCCCAGGATATGGAAGGAGATTATAATCAAAGGAGATATAGTGGGAAATATTTCCAAGCTTTCGTATGTAGACCATGACTTGAATAAATTTCCAGAATTCGCACTGACCAAGTATATGGAACCAGTTCTAGAGCTTAAACCCAAACTAGTTTTCTTGAACCTATTCCATGAGCCCTTGGGTTGCAGCAGTCGGGTGGTTTGTCACTGATAGATATACCAATATTTGGTAAATCAATAGAGGTTAATTCATTTGTAAATCAATTTCTCTTGTGTGTGCATGGAGGATTCTTGTGGCTAGAAAAGAAGATATCCTTAGATTCGAATTTAATTGCAGAGATCACCAGGTTGCAGAATGTAGGACTTGAACCTGCCACATTTTTTGTAGGTAAAGAGAAAGACATGGATTTGGTGAACCATATGAAAACAAAATACAATCTGGCCAAATAAAAGCAGTTCTATAAAAATAGCCTCAATTAATGATCAAACAGTGCGCTTTGCAACAAAGGCATTGGCGAGTAAGATGCTTAGGAAGTGTTGGCCAAATTAGGTCCCTGAGAAAATGATTGAGTTTTTGAACAATGTGTCTAGGGGGTGTAGATGAATTGGGCCACCTTCCTTCTCAGTGAATTTCTTAGTGACTGCTATGATGTGTTATATAAAGGTAAGCCATTCCACTACTCCTAGTTGGTTATGTTAATTTCATTTGTTGCTTGGGTGGAACTGGAGGAATACCAGGCGATGGATTGTCGAACATGTCAGTGCTTAGATGCATGCTATGCTAACTTATGGTTCAATGACGAGCACAAGAGGTAGATAGAGAAAAATGTGCAGATTTACATGCACTTGGAAGTACTTCGGCATCATGTCCCTATGGTGTCGTGGGTAGAAAAGTCGACTATCGTAAAATTTAGGGGATTTATCAAGTTCATAGATGTACTTCATCACATGTATTTGAGTGTGACAGAATTGGAACCAGATCTAGGAGAAAAGAGAAAAACAACAACTGCGGTGCAAGGGCAAATAAAGAAATCGAAGGCGGAAAAGGAAAAGGAGGTCATGGCCTTGACAGAGGATGAAATAAGTATTTTGTGTGATTGTATGATGAAGGTCGCAGAAGAAACCTCCAATATATCCAAAGAGAAGACTATGCATCTATTTGGAGGGGTAATGGATAGACTTGTGTTGGAAATACTTAGAGGCAGGGTGAATTAGAATTTAACACTTTTTACCATTTCAAACATTAATCAAATTAATTAAACATTAATAGTTAAGAAAATCATTCATCATCACATAAACCATACAGAGTGCAAAAGAGTTTTTACGTGGAAACCCAAATAGGAGAAAACCACAGAATGCTTTTCTTATATAATATAAATATTACATTCAATGTGTTTACCAGCACCAACTAGAAGGAAGCTCCAACTCCCTGATTTTCTAGCACCAACAAGTAGGAGGCTCCAACCCCTAGTTTATCAGCTCCAACTGAAAGGAGGCTACAACCCCCTGAGATCACAGGCTCCAACCTGTCCTTTCCCCGTCCTGCCTCCCTGATATGAATAAGAGAATCAATCTATGACTACCACTGTCTCTATCTTTATCCATGTCATTGTAACTGTCAAATTGTCACTATCATTCCCACTGTCATATTGTCTATGTCTTTATCCCTGTCACTGTAACTATCAAACCGTCACTATCACTGCGACTGTCATACTGTCTCTGTCACTGTATTTGTATCAATATCCTTAGCATTGTCACTGTATCAAGTTGTGCATGCCTCAAGTACAATTTTTAATATTTCCCAGAAGCAATCATCCAAAGATTTCATTTACATATTCAATCTTTTACATCAAATCAAGCCATAGATATTACACATAATACCATGGTTTATTCATAGAAAACCATCAAGATATAAGCCAAGATAACAACAATATTTATGCCAGGATAACATAAAGATCTATGCCAATAAAACCACTATCATATATTCCATAACATATTCAATGGCTTCACATACCATACCAAGATCAAAGATGAACTCTATCCATGAGAGACATATGCCATCACAAGAGAAACCAATAAGAATCAACCATACCTTTTCCAAGATCATAATTTGAAGAAGATATAAACAAACCAAAATAAATTCTATATCATTTCATCACATATCCATCGTATCAATATTTCGAACGAGCCAAGCATTTTGTAATTTCGATACCGTATGAGAAAGATATGCAAGTTTCCGTCAATCTTCTTCTCTTGATGACTACTGCAAAATTCGGCCCTAGTTGAATGTCGACCTTGTTCAGTGTACTTTCAGCCTATATCACTGCTGTTAAATTCTGCAAATTTAGCCCTAAATCCTATTATCACATATCCCTTTCAACAAGCTTTCCAACAAGCCAAGATTTTGCGATTCCGATACTGTATGAAAAAGTTATGCCAATTTTCGTAAAACTCCTTCACTTGATCACTGCTACAAAATTCGGCCCCAGTATTTCGTACATTTTCAAAAGAGAAGAGAGATCTTTAATAATGATAAAATGTACATTTTCAAAAGAGAAGAGAGAGCTTTAATAATGATAAAATGAGATATTTTATCTTCTATTTATAAATTTCATCATGCCTTGTAGCTTCTTCTAGGGTCTTCTTAAACTTATCCTTAATTTGTAGATCTCCATATTTTAAGGGGGTCTAGTCAACGAGTTAGTACCACACTTCAAGGATCCATCATGACATGCATGTCATAACTTCAATATCACTCCATATTTTCTTAAAGTGATCCTTATGTAATACCCCTGGCCCATATAAAGTACTGATACTGTATCTTGAACATTTTGCTATATATGTGTACATAGCAAGATATGATTTTAATACAAATACTAGTTGGTTGCATGATGAGAAATACGCTGAAGAGGAGATCCAGATATTAACCGAGGGCTATGAGGGGGAAAGGTTTACCTATGTACCTTGTCTCCTTAATTTTTTTTTTCCTAAACCTTATGATAGAATCCCCAAACCCATACTCCTAAGCCATATTCTTAATGGGGGATTAATTAATAATTAAATATTATTAATTATTATTCAATGTTGAGATTTAGTAGCTAATCGTGATTATGGATGGAAGGAACTTGTTCCTTTGGGACAGCCACATGGGAGCCTAAAGGAGGACACAGGGTTGCTTTGGTGATGGAATGCAAACAGACCGGGGGAGGTCATGGGGTCATAGGGACACACGGTTAGACGGTTTTGGACCTCAGTCCGAGGATACATGCACAGGACACGAACGGAGGGAGAGAGGGACCCGTGCAGTATCTGCGGAATGAAGGAGAAGTGAGGAAAACCTGGGAGATAAGTCCTGTGACAAACCTAAACCTGAATTGTTGAGTTAAAATGTTTTGGCCATGATTTCCCTTGGTTTCATATACCAGTCAATTGGAAATTATGCATGAGACCTAGAGGGAATCCCGACGCTTGTAGTGAAGTGTATCGTTGTGCGTTTTGGGAAGGAACTCTGGTGGGTCAATTGCAGAATTGACAAGGAATTGGTTACCAAACTGTTGTTTGTAGAATCCGATGCATATCTTATCCTTGTTTCTTCCACCTTTGACTCTGTGAGTGAGTTGAGGGGTTCGGTGAGACACCTTGGGTTAATTCTGGATCTCGGTTCGGGGTGAAGTTGGGAGATGAAATAGTACAGGCTGGACAAGTTCTAAGGTTGGGTGGAGCGTGGCTCACATGCATCAAGTTGCCACCTTTACGTTAATTTCAGATAAGTTTATCTGTGCATGAATTTTAATGTTCATGTGAATTATTATGCTTATTATTTTCAAATTGTTGAATGAAAGAGTATTTAAACGTAAGCCATGATAACGCTATGCTTAATCCTGTGTAGAAGGATGTATTCATGAATGATGTTTCCATCAATTGCATGAGTTATCTGCATTAGGAATCTTATATGTGAAAGATGCATGGCTTATACCTCATTTATGTACCTCATTTATTCTCGTTCGTAATGTCTTCTCAAGATCTTTGGTGCTTGTAACTATGATACTTGAAGAAACAAGACGATATAACTTCCGAATTCATGAACTTACGTGTTGCATCTTTTGGGGAGTGATCCACCCAAAATCTATCTTCATTGGATCTATTTGATAATTGACTATTCGGATAGAACTTCTCAGTTTAGGCTTCCATGCAGGTTGTCGATTTTGTCTGTTTTCTTTCTTAATGTTGTAGTCGGGTTGTCTGTGAATAGAGTATTGTTTATTTTTCTCTTGACGTTGTTGCTGGTCAAAACGACTCATATGATTTCAGTGACAATAAGGCATCTTAACCTTTTGTGATTGTTCTTCAGAACCATCTTCTTCTGATGTTAGTGATTTGTCACTATACGCATTCTTCTGAACTTGAGCGTTGATTGACTCTGTATTGGCTCCTTCTGTTGGTGTTTGATTTTGAGCATCTGATGACTTCACTATTGGACGAGTCATCATTTTGTTGATTAATGATTCTTTGTGGTCTAACTCTTCGTGTAAAGATTTCTTATCATGCTTTAGCTTTCGAACTTGTATAAGTAAGTCTTGATTATGTTTTTTTAAGCATAAGAGTTCTTTCTTGGACTTGTCAACTTCATTTTGATTGTCTTGACTTCTGTGTTCTCTTTCTTTTAAGATTTTTATTTGCTCTAGCAATTCTTGATTAACCCTTTTTAAGGAAGAGATTTCTTCATCCTTGCCTGATAATTCTTTTTGAAGATCTCGATTCTCCTCTTCTAACTTTTGATTGCCTTGTGCTTTATCCTTTGCCTTCTTGACTTGCAGAAGTAATTTCTGGTTATGATCTCTTAGACGAGAGATCTCTTCATCTTTTTGTAGTAAATTTCTGTCAGCTTTCTTCCTGAAATATTCATTTTCCCTTAACAATATCTGATTGCGATCATTCTCATTTTTTAATTCTATGATTTGCGTGAACAAATCCTTTTTCTTCTCTTCTAGATACAAATTTTGTTTCTTTGCTATTTCACATAATATAGATTCACATTGTATAAATCCCATTTTTATTTTGAAAAAGTGGTGTAGAATGGTTGGTTGGGAGGAATGATTGTAACCTTCCCCACCCAAGTTCAAATCTCACTTTTGGTTTGTTGTTAGGGAATAAAACCAAACCCACTTCTCACAAAACCACGTGCACCTTAAAACCATGTGCGGTTTTAATTCTTACTTTTACTTTTCACTTCTAAACTTTACTTTTACCTTTTTTTCTTTCCTTTTTTCTTCTCACTTCTTTTTTTATTTTATTTCTATATTCTATTTTCTTCTTTTTTACTTGTCTTTCTTTTCTTCTTTTTATTTTCTTTTACTTTTTCCTTTTTCTTTTTTACTTCTTTGGGCCACGGGCCTAGTTTTGGACAAGGTCCTAAATTGGTGGCTACAAGCTTGGATCGGCTCTCATACCACTGAAGGAACAAGAATTCCTTACTAAGTAAATAACTAGTACAAGTAACGTAAAAAAGCCATAAATGACTTGTAGTAAAGTAAAAGATGAATAATATGATGGATGATAATGGTTACATAGTTTTGGGGCTTTTATAGGCCCGTCATGTACCTTTTCGACAAAAGGTCATGACTATTGATACTTATTTAATTAATAAATTAATATTAATATTTAATATTATTTTATTATTATTTTGTTGTTACATTGTTAATATTATTAATTTATATATTTTAGGTTTGTTACAAAGCCTATGGATACAAGGAAGGACACATACTCTTATTCTAAACCAATGATACTGTTAAGATCCTAGTGGGTGGCCTTCACTAACATATCGAGGTTTTGGTGTAACAGTTCGTATCATTTGGTATCAGAGCCTCCACCTAGGTTCAAGTCATAGAGCGGGTGGCAACGTCGGCATTGCAGTGTTCGCCCGAGGCTCGTACGGCTCAAAGGGGACACCACCGTACGGGCGCACATCCAACCCAGAGTCTGGACTGCGGAACGTGGTGGGATGTTAAGATCCTAGTGGGCGGCCTTCACTAACATCTTGAGGTTTTGGTGTAACGGTTCATATCAGATACCGAAAGAAGAATCCAGGATGGTTAATTCTTCAGGACAAAAGAAATCAACCCAAGGTAAATGTTGGGGATGTGGTGGTGACCATTTCTTAAGCAAATGTCCTGCAAGAAGAAATAAGGGAACCAATGTATATAATATGCAGGAAGCTTCTACTGTTGGTGATGTTGTTAGAAGTTTTCCTCGCATCTATGCATCATTGGATAATCACCAAGCTGATTATCAATCTTCTATGATCGATATTGAAGGTAAACTAAATGATGTGCCTATTTCAATTTTAATTGATTCCAGAGCTTCTTATAGCTATATTAATACTAACTTGGTTGAAAGGTGTAAATAGATGACTCATAAGTTTTCTAAGTCTAGAATGGTTCAATTGGAAACTGGTATGAAGAGGAAGATCACAACTATGGTCAAAAGTTGTTGTTTTGAAATGAATGAAAACCAAACCTATACAAATTTGGACATCCTTCCTCTTGGATCATATGATTTGTTGATCGGTATGGACTAGCTTGAGAAACACTTTGTTGTGTTGGACTGCCACAGTAAAGTTATTACATGTTTGAATGATGAGGGCAACCTTAATGTACAAATAAGAGGCATTCACAGATCCATATCTGTAAGATAGATTTCGGTCTTGCAAATGAAGAAGTGTATCATAAAAAGGTGCCAGTTGTATGCTATTCAGGTAGAAGAGTTGTCTATTGAAAAAGGATCAAGTTTGGATGAATATCCAGTGTTGAAAGAATTTCCTGATGTATTTCAGGAAGTTCATGGGTTACCACCCAAGAGGGATATCGATTTCACAATCGATTTGGTGCCTGTATATGTGCCAACTTCAAAAGCACCATACAGAATGGGTACTCGTAGTTAAAAGAATTGCAAATGCAATTTGAGGAGTTACTGAAGAAAGGGTATATACGACCTAGTATATCACCTTGGGGTGCTCCTGTTATCTTTGTAAGAAAGAAGAATGGCACACTTAGATTATGTGTGGACTACAGGAAGTTAAACAAAGCCACAATTAAGAACAAGTATCCCCTACCTACAATTGATGATCTTTTTTATCAGTTAAGAGGTGTAAGAATATTTTCTAAGATATATTTTAGATATGGATATCACCAGATACGTATTAAAGATGAAGACATCTGTAAAACAACATTCAGAACCAGATATGGGCATTATGAATATACGGTGCTTCCTTTTGGTTTAACAAATTCTCCCACTACATTCATGTGTTTGATGAATGGTATATTCACAGAGTTTCTGGATAAGTTTATAATTGTATTTTTGGATGGTATACTTATATATTCCAAAACTGAGGAGGAGCATGAAGAACATCTCAGGCTTACTTTGCAAATATTGAGAGAAAATCAATTGTATGCCAAGATTAGCAAGTGCACGTTCTATCAGAAACAATTGTTATATTTGGGCCACATCATCTCTGAGGAAGGTGCGGCTATGGACCAAGCTAAAGTTAAGGCTATTTTGGAATGGACTACTCCTCGCAATGTCTTTGAGGTAAGATCATTCATGGGATTGGCTGGTTATTACCGAAATTTTATAAAAGATTTTTTGAGAATAACCAATTCAATTACATCTTTGCAAAAGAAAGGTGTACTTTTCATCTGGAGTCAGAAATGTGAAGATAGTTTCATAAATCTAAAGGAATTGCTTACCTATGCGCATGTATTGAATATTTATGCTCTGGATAAAGAATTTCTGGTATGTACTGATGCATCACTTGAAGGACTGGGTGGAGTTCTAATGCAGGAAGGACATGTGATTTTCTATGAATCATGGAAGTCAAAGGATCATGAGAAAAACTATGCTACTCATGACTTGGAGTTAGTAGTTATTGTTCATGCACTTCGCATGTGGAGACACTACCTTCTGGGAAATAAGTTTGAGTTAAGAACCGATCACAATAGTTTAAAGTATCTATTTGATCAGCCTCAGCTAACATTAGGGGATATTTGAGGTAAAATATGGGCCTCAAAACAAAAAATGTACCATAAAAATTCACTTTATAAGAACCAATAGGATTCAAGAAGATGATGTCAACCATAAGGTAAAATTTGTAAAACAAATTGGAGGGAAAAACAAAAGACTACTTTTTCTTATCGTATTTTTGACATATCTCCTTAATGGTTTACCCAAATTTCAAGTTTGGTCACTCGTTGGATTCAGATTTTAATTCTGCATCCAACCCATACCCACAATGCATACTTATGAGGTGTCCACGATATGAAAAAAATGAAAATTTCAATAAAACACATAATTTAATATTAAAATATGTTTTTTATTAACATTTTCATTTTTTCATGTCGTGGACACCTTAGAAGTATGCAGTGTGGGTATGGGTTGGATGTAGAATTAAACTCCGCATCCAATGAGTGCCCAAACTTGAAATTTGGGTAAATCGTTAAGGAAATATGTAAAAAATACGATAAGAAAAAATAGTTTTTATTTTTCCCCTCTAAAATTTAGAACTCTTATTTTATTATTTCACTTAGGAGGCCCATTTTAGAACTCAAAACTCCCCTAATGATACCCGGCAAGCTAGGTGGGTTGAATTCTTAAGTGAGTTCAATTTTGAAATCAAGTATTTAAAAGGAAAAGAAAATTGAGTAGCTGATGCACTCAGCAGAAGGGGACAACTAATGCATGTTTCAACCATCAACACTTGGAATTCTAAATTACAAATAAGATTGCTTGAAGCTTTGAAAAGTGACAAGAATTATTTACAAGTAACAACAAAATTGCAAGAAGCAAGTAAATCATTAAAGTTCTGCAATTATGCAGTAGTAGAGGGTGGTATCCTTCATTTTAAAGGTAGAATCTATGTACCTGATCCTGAAGAGTTGAAAAGAATAATATTGAGAGAAATGCATAATGTACCCTATGCAAGGCATCCCAGATACTAGAAAACTCTAAAAGCTGTAAGGAAAAATTTATATTGGCCTAACATGAAAAAGGAGGTGGCTAATTACATTGCATGTTGTTTAGAATGTCAAAGAGTCAAAGCAGAGCATCAATATCCAACTGGTTTACTTCAGCCATTTCCTATTCCAGAATGGAAATCAGATACTGTAACTATTGATTTTACTACAGGTTTTCCGAGAACCATGAGGCAGCATGATTCTATCATGGTAGTGGTTGATAAGTTAACCAAATCAACCCATTTTATTCCACTTCAATCAACTTTCAAGGCAACTAAAATTGCAGAGATTTATATGAAAGAAATTGCTAGGTTGCATGGTATACCGAAAGCCATTGTGTCAGATAGAGATCCAAAATTTAACTCTAATTTTTGGAAAGGATTATTTAAGGAGTTTGGGACTAAGCTTAATTTTAGCACAACTTATCACCCCCAACTGATGGGCAGACCGAACGTGTAAATTAAGTTATCGAAGACATGCTCAGGAAGTATGTCATGGACAAACCATGAAAATGGGAAGAGTATTTGTATTTGGTTGAATTCGCTTATAATAATGGCTATCAAGTATCTTTGAAAATGATTCCGTTCGAAGCTTAATATGGTAGAAAATGTAATGTTCCAATCAATTGGGACAAACTTGTAGACAAGTTAATCATTAGGCCTGAAATGCTTCAGTATATTGAAAATCAAGTGGTAAAGATAAAACATAATTTGAAAATGGCACAAGATCGTCAAAAGAA
Source organism: Larix kaempferi (assembly GCA_027924585.1). Classification (NCBI taxonomy): domain Eukaryota; kingdom Viridiplantae; phylum Streptophyta; class Pinopsida; order Pinales; family Pinaceae; genus Larix; species Larix kaempferi. Next base: position 4,130,631 of record BSBM01000222.1, read on the forward strand.
CTATGCAGATAAAAGGAGGACACATAGAGAATTCTAGGTTGGGGACATGGTGTTCCTAAAGGTCAGAGGAAAGAAAAGTTCCTTGCAGTTGGGAAACTGCAAGAAATTGGTCGCTAGATTTTGTGGACCATTCAAAATCTTGAGCATAGTGGGATTAGTAGCTTACGAACTAGCACTACCTCCCACCATCACAATACATAATGTATTTCATATTTCATTTCTAAAAAATGTATGTTTATGATATTAATCATGTGGTTGATTGGTCTGTTCTTTAGGTGGAACTAGAAGGGGAAATGCAGGTTCAACCAATCTACATAGTGGATCACATAAGCAAGATACTCAGGAACAGAGTCATCAGATAGGTAAAGGTCCAAAGGACCCATTGCAATCCTGAGGAATCTACTTGGGAACTGGAAGATATAATGCGGGAAGAGTATCCACATTTATTTTGAAAATGTGTATATAATAAAACATTATCGCAACAAAATTTTGTATATGTTTTGATACAATGTTGATCATCGAGGACGATGAAGGATTTAAGGGGGGGGATTGTAATACCCCTGGCCCATATAAAGTACTAATACTGTATCTTGAACATTTTTCTATAGATATGTACATAGCAAGATATGATTTTAATACAAATACCAGTTGGTTGCTTGATGAGAAATAAGTTGAAGAGGAGATCCAGATATTAACTGAGGGTTGTGAGGGGGAAAGGTTTACATATGTACCTTTTCTCCTTAAACCTTTGTTTCCTAAATCTTTTGATAAAAGCCCGAAACCCATACTCCTAAGCCATATTATTAATGGGGGATTAATTAATAATTAAATATTATTAATTATTATGTAATGTTGAGATTTAGTGGCTAATCATGATTATGGATGGAAGGGGCGTGTTCCTTTGGGAGAATCACGTGGGAGCCCAAAGGAGGACATGGGGTTGCTTTGGTGATGGAATGAAGACAAACCAGGAGAGGTCGCGGGGTCAGGGGGACGCACGGATGGAATATTTTGGACGTCAATCCGAGGATGCATGCAGGGGACACTAGCGGAGGGAGAGAGGGACCAGTGTGGTGTCTGCAGAATGAAGGAGAAGTGAGGAAAACTTGGGAAAGAATTTGTGACGAACCTAAACCCGAATTGCTGAATTAAACTGTTTTGGCCATGATTTCCCTTGGTTGCATATACCAATCAATTGGAAATTATGCATGAGACCCAGAGGGAATCCCGACACTTGCAATGAATTGTATTGCTGTGCATTTTGGGAAGGAACTCGGGTGGGTCAATTGCGGAATTGACAAGGAATCGGTTACCAAACTGCTGTTTGTAGAACCCTATGCATATCTTATCCCTATTTATTCCACCTTTGACTCTATGAGTGAGTTGAGGGGTCGGTGAGACACCCTGGGTTAATTTCTGGATCTCGGCTCGGGGGTGAACTTGGGAGTTGAAATAGTACAGACTAGACAAGTTCTAAGGTTGGGTGGAGTGTGGCTCACTTGCATCCAGTCGCCACCTTTACGTGAATTTTAGATATGTTTATCTGTGGATAAATTTTAACGTTCATGTGAATTATTATTCTTATTATGTTCAAATTGTTGAATGAAAGAGTATTTAAATGTAAGGCATGATAATGCTATGCTTAAGCCTGTGTAGAAGGATGTATTCATGAATAATGTTTCCATCAATTGCATGAGTTATCTGCATTAGGAATATTATATGTGAAAGATGCATGGCTTATACCTCATTTATGTACCTCATATATGCTTATCCTGACACAACCTTAATGATGAATGGATGGTTCAAGTCTTTCTCCTAGAAAGATAGACATAAATATGGGTATTGGGATTGAATGCATGATTGGATGTTTTTCCCATGATTAAGGTTGTTTTATGTTGCTAACAACACATATTTCATCAAATTTGGAATTAAATAGTGGATCTAGAATTCCAAAATATCTAAAAAACCCAACTTTTGTGTTGTCCTTGGAATAAAATGTTTCCATTTTTAATGAAATATGTGTTTAACTCTACAGGCTATGATGGTGTTGTGTTGTCTAACTCTGCAAGCTATGATATGTCTATTCCGGGCACAGATGGCATGCTTCTAGCTGCCTATGTATGAATTATGCTTATGGGAAAATAATGAGAATAATGAAGTTGTTCATTATATGTATAAAAGAAAATTTTATCTTCTTTATAGTTTATACTGTAAATTGAGTGTATCTGTAACGTGGGGTACGTTCACCTTATGACTTGTCCACATCATCATACTTGATTGAAACATAAGTATTTTTTCTGAGGCTCCCTGCCACTTCATGTGATCCAATGGACCAAAGTACCACAACTTCTGTGGTCATTTGAACCAAACATCATTATTTTGGGGATACTTCAAGCTTCACACCAACTTGGTTTGGACCAACTTTGGGGACTCTTAAGGGCCTTCTCCACCATGGTTCATGTAGCCCCAAACTCATGGGCACATGGACCAAACATCCTTATTTAGGGATTTCTTCACCTTTTATTTCAACAATTCATAGGGGGAACCTTAGGGACTTCTTTACATTTTTGGTCAATATGTGTATATCACAAAGTGTCTTTCCGTGAGGGCCATGTGCAACCTCTACGCCGTAAGGGGACCGCTTTGGAGGACATATACATATAGAATTTGACGTCAATGACAACGTTATTCAACAATCTCCCTCTTTGTCATTGATGGAAATCATCATACTCCCCTTGGGACCATGCTCCCCTATATTCATTCTTCTCCCTCTTTCTTCATGCTTATGTTATTTCTCTCCCCCTTTGACATCAATGGAAAAGAGTAACTCGCCTTGACAATATCTCTCCCCCTTTTATAGTATTTAATCAATTTGGATATGGAATTACTCCCAATCCCTGTGGAAGATACTCAAATTTCTTTCTTGGAAGTGGCTTTGTAAAGATATTTGCAATTTGTTCCTTTGTCCTAATATATTCCATCTTGATGTTCTTTTCTGCAACCTGTTTCCGTAGAAATTGATACTTGATAGGAATGCGTTTTGTCTTATAATGCATAACCGTATTTTTTGAAATACTTATAGCACTTGTGTTGTCACATAGAATTAGAATAGGCTCATCATATGTCACTTGAATGTCTTGTAGAGTTTGCTTCATACAAAGAATCTGAGTACAACATGATGCAGCTGCAATATATTCTGCTTCCATTGTGGATAAATATATTGAGGATTGCTTCTTACTTAACAAAGCTACTAAACAATCACCTAGGAAGAAAGCTTCTCCACTTGAGCTTCTTCTCTCATCAATGCTTCTTGCCCTGTCTGCATCTGTGTAGGAAACCAATATCAATTTGTTTCCTTTTGGATACCATAGTCCAAAGTATTTTGTTCCTTGAATATTTCTGAAGATCCTTGTCACTGCTAAAAGATGTGTTTCCTTTGGAGCTTCCTAAAATCTTGAAACTTGTCCAACTGCTTGCATAACATCCGGTATTGAGGTTGTCAGATAGAGAAGAATACCAATAATTTATTTGTAATTTCTTTGATCCACTTGCTTGGATTCATCATATTTTATTAACTTGCATCCTGTAACCATAGGAGTACTTACAGGTTTGCAGTCTTCCATTCTGAATTTATTCAACATTTGCTTGATATACTTGGTTTGGGAAATGAAAATTCCATCATCTAGTTGAGATATTTGGAGTCCTAAAATTTATCTCTCCAATCAAGGACATTTCAAATTCACTTTGCATATCCTTGGAAAACTGTTGAATCATCCTATCATCATCTCTTCAAAAGATGATGTCATCAACATACACTTCAACAATGATAATAATGTCATGATCAAACTTAATATATAGATTACTGACTGCATTACCCCTATTGATACCTTGTTGTTGCAAGTATATGTCCAACCTAGAGTACCAAGCTATGGGAGCTTGCTTCAATCCATATAGAGCTATTTTTAGTCTGCACACATAATATTTGTTTTCTGAAAGTTAAAACCCTTCTAGTTGTTTAATGTAGACTTCTTCTTCTAGATCTCCATTCAAAAAGGATGATTTTACATCCATTTGATATACTTTAATGTCTTTGGAGCAAGCATATGACAATATCATTCTGATAGCTTCCATTCTAGCTACTGGTTCAAATGTTTCTTCAAAGTCTATTCCTTCAACCTGAGCATATCCTTTGCAAACCAATCTGGCCTTGTTTCTGATTACTTGTCCATATTCATTCAACTTGGTGAAAATATTGGTGCAAAAATAGATGAAAAGCTTGATGCAAAAATAGGTACAAAACCCAGTGCAAAAACTGGCCCTAAAGTCGGCATAATTTGCACCAGGTTTAGTGCCGATTTTAAAGAAAGGGACACAAAAAATGCCTAAAATAGCACCAACCCATGAAATTGCACCAACTTGACCAAGGAAATGAAAAAAAGTACATTAAGAGGGGATCTAGATGCAAAAACATAAGCAAAAAGGGATACTAATCATAGGGTTTTGCTGTAGTGATTTTTTTTTTGGAGTTTTTTTTCTTTCTCCTTGCTTTTTGAGATCCTTATCCATATTTTGGGGAATTTCCAAGTTTCCTTTTTTGCAAATAGGAAAATATTCAAAATGTCATTTGGGCAATATGAGTCATAATTTTTGGGTTTAATGAGTCAATTTAATATTTAAAATAGCCCTTTATATTCGACTTAGGTATTTTGGATAAGTGAAGGTCCATGTGATGGAAATGAAAGTGGTTAATGCCGTATAGGTTAGATGAGGCTAGGTGATGTGCAAGGTGTACGAATTCTGGTGTTAACAATAATCAAAATAGAAAACCAAAAGTAGAAAAGAGTTTTAATCCAAACCCCTTCAAAATAGCTTCTTGCTCTACCAAAGATGTACATTCTTGGGTTAGATGTATGTTTTTTTTATTCTAAACTCCAACACATACAATGTATAAGAATCCATGTGTAGAACACTACCTAATGTACCACTGCGGAGCTTGAAGTAACATTTATCACTTCATTTGGTCGGGCATGTCCTCTTCAAGACTGCAGAGACAAACTAATGGGTTTTTACTTTGTTCTACCAAAGATGTCACATTCTTGGGTTGTATGTATGTGTCGTTGCTTTTGAACTCCAACATATGCAACAAATAGGCCACCTTGTGTAGAATGCTATGCTAATGTACCACTGTCGAGATTAAAGTAATATGTATCACTTTAGTTGGTTAGGATTGAACTCTCCAAGGCATGCATAGAAAAACTAATGGGTTTGACTCCTCCCTCAAAAATTACATTTAATTAACTTGTTCCCAAAGATTGAGATTTATAGTTTCATGTTTTTTCAATCCCTTGAAGAACTCAATAATATATTGGTCAATGACCTTGTAGAATATGCAAAAGAGATCAACGATTTTAATGATTCTTCCCTGTCACACAAAAATATTATGTCTATGGAACACATAAGAAATATATTGGGTTTGTACTACCAAAAATTTCATTTAGATACCTCACTTCCACTAAGGTAGATTTATATTTTGATTCTCTTTCTATCCCTCGAGGAATTCAATAATATTGGTTGACAATCTTGTAAAAATATGCAAAAGAGATTACCAAAGATTGATAATGATCCTTCATTAGTCACACATAAATAGTCTTCAAAATTTCAAAATTGCTTAAATATTGACATAAGCACAATGACTCTTTCCCACCATTCAACAAGTTGGTGTGTATGGTTTGACGTTGTAGTTGCAACCTTGTGCTTCGTATATACAAGTAGTACAAAAACCATACACGAAATCAAGAAAGAAAATCACACATTAAGCATTTAGTTTGTTATTGACACAAAACTAAGGATAGTACAAATATTAGTCAAGTACTAATAGCCTCACACACCCTTAAATGAAGCATAATGGTGGAGATAGAATTGCACTTGTTGACTTCTACATGTTAGAACATAAATGCTAAGATATATATGCTTATGCAGAAAATATGGAAGCTCATTACTTTACCTATTACATACTTTACTCGTATGCATGTTGTACATAACCTCACCCACAATCTTGGATGACACAAACAAAAATCACAACAGTTTAGGGAATCAAATAGTGTGAAAATCATGACAATCCACTAGCCAACCTTCTTTCCAATATAGGGAACTTTTATTACATCACTGTATGTATCTAGGATATTTAGGTTACCCATCCTTGATGTGATCAAGGGAATTACGAAAATGAAGACATCAAACTTGTAATATCCCTCTTATTCCCCTAGGGTTTTTGCAACAGAAAGTGCAATTGTGTACCCACCGATGTCAAGGAGATCAGGGCAGAAGCTCTGCAGGTAAAAATTTGTAAATATGATTATGTTTTCCTAAGTTACATAGTGAATTTGTAGACTTAGGAGACTGAAATACTTGACACAAGGAAACAAAAGGGCATTGAATCAACTAGGGGGAGAGGGTGAATGGCTTGATATCCATGAGTTTTGATGACAATGGTCATCCTAGTGTCGTGAGCACTTGAAATGAACTATGATGTTCACTAAGCAAACACTTAAGTACACAACATTGATATCCTGGCCTCAACAAAGGATTTTGCTTGACAAATGATTTTGGTAAAATCCTAAGTAAAAAAGGGTTAGTGTTTTCCTAATTATAAATTGAGAATAAAGATAAAATGATTTATTATACCAAGAAAACATATTGGTATTTATAAATAACTATTTAAATGTTATTGCAAATAAGTTAAATGAAGTAAGAAGGATTGATTGCCTTTTATTAAAAATAAATACTTTAAAGTTTTAAAAAGCTATAAAATCTTATCTATAAAAAGGAAAAGATTAACTAGAAGCTAATGCATGGGTATGCATGGATAAATAGTAGCTAATGCATGGGTATGCATGGAAAACTCAAAGCTAATGCATGGATAACTATATGAGAAGATACTAGAAATTTATAAGTTAAGTTGAGATTAATTATCTCAAAATAATTGATTAAGAAAGTTGAATAAATATATTGAGTTAATTAGCTAAGTTAAATTATCTATCTCAAGATGATTGGGCTAAGTGAAGTTAATTAATTAAAGTTAGCTAAGGTAGGTTAACTAGTTAAGGTAAAGCTAACTAAGTTAAAGTTAGCCAAGTTAAAGATAAGTTAACTAATAAGTTAAAGATTGACTAAGTAAGTCGATCAGTTAAAATTAACTAAAGTTAATAAGTTAATAAGTTAAGTTAAGATAAGATCAAACAAGAACTTATCTTGGAAGTCCAAAAAGTAATTTTGGCTATAAAGAGGGCACTGATGTGTTCATAAAGGGGATCTTTGGAGGTGAAGAATCCAAGGAAAGATGAATAAGATTTATTTGAGAAAATGGAGTAATACCCTTGCGACCTGGTGGATTCGTGCCCAATTTGGGGGTGGTCTCTCAGTGGGAAAAACTAAGATAAGTTGGATGGGTGGAATATTGCAGTCATGTTTTCAGTCGTCTCGTTCAAATTGCTAAGATAAGTGTTTATTCCCATCTGCTTTCAAGTAAGCATATTATTGTTGTTTGGTGTCAATAGTTTTAATGGCATGAATTATTATTTTGGTCTTTCCTTCTTAAAATATATGATTGAGTCATGGTGGCATTGTTCAAGTTCTATATTGTTTGTTAACTAGCATAGATCCATCTTAAACCCGTATCTATAAGCACCGAGAGGGATCCAATTTCTTGAGGTGTATTTCTTTTTTTAAATTTAAATTCAAGAAATTTGATCTCTCTTGATTGATAGATTCGGGTTTAAGTTATAAATTTTTATTTTATAAACGAACATCTATTTTTTAATTATTTTTCATATTATTTTATTCTATAAATCAACATGAATTTTTTTAAAATACTTTCCATAATTTTTTTATTTTATTAACCAACATGAATTATTTTTAAATTATTAAAACCACTCGCCAATCTCAATCCATCTATCTAAATCACCCTCCTCACGGACTGTTAAACTCTGCTCTGCTAATTCGCTTCCAGCCATGCGATATTGGTAGGTAAGCTACAGATTTTTATTCCATATAGTTGTCGGCCCCTTAAACGTGCTATGTGTGTTACTTCTATAGAATGTGTGTCAATATACCCTCTGACTGCATGTCAACATACCCTTTGTTGTGTGACAACATACCTTTTGAATGCGTTTCAATAGACTTTCTAATTGCGTGTTAATATGCGGTCGCTTTGAAGCTCTTCGTTGTCTTTTTTTTATGATGCCCTTAATAAGCAGTTCAATGCTAAACATAGATTGTAAACGGTACTCATATTCTGATTTCTATCTTTAAGTAGGTTTTAGCGTTTTAGATAGATTGATGGTCAAAGTTGTGGAATGGAAAGGAATTAAGGATATCACTTATCTTTTGGAATAATATCTTTAGAATTAAATGATAGATATGTTGGTATTTTAGAAATACGTAGATGTTAAATGTGTTCTATATGATAGATGCTAGATGTTGGTGGAATGCCATGTGCTCTATATCATATGACATGTTTAAGGAATGTAAATTGGTAAGTTCAATCAAGTAGATTGTAAATGTTATTTTCAAATGTATGATTTGATAAGTTATATTAAGTTGTGCGTGCTGTATAAAATGTTTGGTTTAAGAATCATCTCGGTTGAAGTGATGACTTTTACTCTAATAGTTAACATAAGTGGAACCAATGATTTACCGGTGTACTGGTCCTTAATTCTTGGGTAAGAGTTCTACATAAATACTCGATTAAGGATTGTTATAAATCTATGTAACTCTTACTTAAACCAAGCTAGTTGTAAAACCTATGTCATAAGTGTGGCATAGAAATATGTATTGATCTATGAATCACTAATTACTTCATAAGAGCAACCAACACTCCCCATGCTCGATTGCTAAGGGTAGATTTTGGGAATTGTTACTATATACCTAATGCAAGTTAAATGCAAACAACCCTATCAATAGTAGTTCTTCGTCGGAAGGGCTATTTGATAACTGAGTTAAGAAACCTGTACTGGGAAAATAAAGTAATCCTTAGTAAGTATTATGAAGGGCTTATCTTCGAGTTGACATAGAAGTAATTGATTATATTTTCAAAGACGTTAATAACTAGTATTATGATGTTATAATGATACTATGCTCAATTCAATAAATGAACTAATATAATTCTTTGGATGTAAGAGAAATTATCAGGATGTAAACATGAACAACGTCAAACAACTTCTCGGTGCTGAAGTTAATTTAATTAATTATAAGGAGAACAACAATAAGTCATCAGTGTTGAAGTTAATTTACATAAGCATGTGCTTTACGACAATACGAAGACCCTTAAGAATATTTTTTTTTGTATATTTTGAAGGACATTACAAGTGGTATCAGAGCCAAGTTACAACACTACGGCCTATGAACTCGCAAATGTGCAAGTACGTTGTGTACTCTGTAGAGTAATTAAATACATGTTTTCAGTACTGATTTACCTTATCGGCATTTGCTTATCTTATCAACATGCGTGATATAGCAAGTTTAACTAAGTATATTATTAAGTATTATTTTATATGCTATAGTCAATCAAGTAAAAAGTATTACATACGAAGTAATGCTTTAATAAAATCCCTATGTTCTATGACCGAAGTCAGTGCCAAGTAAATGATAGGATTTAAGTATTTAGTATAATGACTTAGAAATCCTAAAGACAAATATTGATATGTTTACCCCTCGTATGACCGGGGAGTCATGAGGTATGTATGCATAAAGGTAATAGTTTTATTATGCACATTAATTTAGAGACAAACATCAAGGAACCATAAGCGTGAGTACCACAAAACTATGATAGAGTGCATCTACATAAATAGTATGGTCTGAGTAACTATACTTAAAGGATATGTAACGTAAGTTGATTATGAAGAATATTTTAATCATAGAATAAAAATCATGATTAAATGAAAAGGGTTCCAAAACTTAGCATGACTAGGTAGATGCATCGTAGGTGCATTAGTAATTATTAGTATTTGAATCAATGCTTGAAATTGTTATCACATGTACTACATCGTAAGTCGTAAATACTAAAGGAGCCTGCAAATGAAATGGATCGAACTATGATGGAAACCTATGAAAAGATATGTTCATGCTATTTGTAACTTGTAAAATTATGCTAGAAGGTTAAAGCATACAGTGAATTCCATGGAAATATGTTATTAAAAACTGTGTAAAAGATGTCTACAGAAAGGACATAAATCCATTAGTAGTACTAAAAGTATAATATGCAAGTTTATAAGGAAATAAGGGATAAATTATGACATTGCAAAGTTTATCAAAGATACATGCAAACCTATTTGTGCCTAGGCTTGCCGGAAAAGAAGTAATGCATTAGAATTATGCATGAGAATATTAAGTTACAACAAGATTTTTATATAAAATCAAGATAGGAACTTGATATATTTTATGCTTTTCTTTATGATGAAACCAAAAGGTTATGATGTAAATAGCTTCTGGAAAGATATTGTAAGTGAAGCATGCAGGTGCATGTGGGTACCAGGGACTTTACCAAGCCTTGTGAATGGAAGGTAATATATGAGGTATTTTCTAAAATGAATTATATGACTATTTTAAACAGATAGCATGATGCTAATTTACAATTAGACTAATGATAGACATTTGCATGAATAATTTAATATATTTATAAGAAGCTGAATAGGAAACAAAATGATAAATTTGAAATCCTATTCTGAGAAATGTTAAGTTGAATTGATGGCTTATGTATAGCAATTGACTTAAGAAATCAAGAATTGTTGAAATGATTGGTACATGTTTTTGCAAGATACTAGAAGTGTCATGTTTAAGCATCATGATTTTTTACCTTTGCTATGGTTTGATGTTGAGTCGGGAGGACTCTCGAGCATCGTGATTATTTACCTTTGTTATGGTTTGATGTTGAGTTGGGAGGAATTTGGAGAATCGTGATTATTTACCTCTGTTATCATTTGATGTTGAGTCGAGAGGACTCTGGAACATCATGATTATTTACCTTTGTTATGGTTTGATGTTCATTTGGGAGGACTCTGGAGCATCATGATTATTTTGATGAACAATTGTGGGGGCACGCAAGTTGTATGCGCATCCTAAATAGCACAGGTAGGAGATGCACCTAAAACTATATAATAAAGTGAAAGGGTATTACACTCGTGTTGGATGGTCATGTTGCAACCAAAAGTCGTGTGGAGGCCTGAGGAACCTCATAGCACACATACACAATCTTGGATTGCACTATAGTATAAGACCACAGTCCCTGTAATGGTATTCATTGATGACCGTTGGGAATAGGCCTGAGATGAATTACCATGGCCACATCTTATGCTCATGAATTGAACCACCTACCTACCTACCTATATATATATATATATATATATATATATATATATATATATATATATATATTATAGTACTATTACAAATATGAGTTTTCAAATTTTGAATATGTTCATGTTATGCGTACATTATGTGTTCAAGTTATTTTACAAGAACTACAAAAGAGCTAGTAAGCAGACCTTGTGGCTACTCTTCATTAGTAATAAAGATATAAAACAACCTTAAAAATGTTACCCAGTCCATGACAAAGACATAAGATTATTCTACTTAATGAAAGTTTAGTGTTGAGCTTGTTGGCTCTGGAGCACCTAAACTACTTGGGCTCATTGTGATATTTTGGTGTTGAGTGAATACACTCTAGATTTCCTAGATTGTTAAAACTTATTTGGTGTTGAGCAAGTAAGATCCGGAGCACTAGAACTATTGTTGAGTGAGTGTTGAGCAGTAAAGCTCTGGAGCACTTAGACTCATTGTGGTTAACTTATGTTGATCTAGAATCTCTGGAGCATCAATAATCCATTAACTATTATTAAAACTAAATTATTATTTATCTCTGGAGCACCTACATTTATCATACTTATTGGATGTTGAGCTAGTATGCTCTAGAGCACCTAAAATAATAAGTCTTATCTATTATTAAGATCGAACACCAAGAGTTATTTATGTTTATGTTATGCATAACTTATGCACAAGGTATGCTTACATACATATGTTATGCAATTGTTATGCATATTTTATGCACATTTATGCTTATAATTATATATATGTTATGTTATGTTTATGCACAGCTCATATTACAAGCATTGATATGATTGATTTTGAGGAACGAGGGAAGATAGACCATGCGAAATGGATAAGTCGATGCACAAGGTTTGATGGACCAAGAGGCTAGGTTGAGGGCACCATGCAACAATCTAGTGAAGGTTTCTAAGTGACAAAGAGGTGCCATGAAGACTTTACCGAAGTGGCTTGTTAAATTGTTTAATAAATTATGATATTATTAATTAAGTTTTGCAACTTATTCTATAAGTAAAATAGATTTAGTTAAATGGTATATAATATGAACTCATTAAAATATCTACAAACAACTCATCCTTCTTTGTACACCATAACCAATTCTAATTAAGTGTATTTGATTAACTAAAATACATTACATTAATTCAATGTTAATTATTTACTAGACTTTATTTAATAGTGTACCTAATCCACATTATATTAATCCATAAAAACATTATCATAAACTCTATAACTTATCTAACTATCTATAGCTTACTAAGTAAAAGACATATCATTAAATAATATGTTCAAATACTATAGATAAATCCAAACACAATACTCATCTTCAACTAACTATACATAAATCAACTTACCTACCTATCTAAATATATAACATATAACTTAGAAAATTCATAAACTTATATCATAACACTTGCACCTACCCTTCTAACACAATGTTTAAAAACATAATGACAACAACTTCTAGTTTTAAGTAGAAACTAGGTAAAAGCACTCTTGACTAACTCTTGAAGTAGAAACTAGGTAAAAGCACTCTTGACTAACTCTTGAAGAATTAGGATATATTTTGGTGTATAATTGTTATTTTTGTGGATCACTTTTGTTGGAGTCACAACAAATAGGGCTTGTAGGGTGGCATAATTCCGTTTTAGACTTTGGACAACGGAGAAAATGTAGAATTGTTAGGCTGAGACCAAATCAAATTTTATATCAAAACATTCTTGTGAATTTAAAACTTATATAATGTTGTACTTTCATTTCTTATATAATGCTTAGAAAAGTATAATTTGTAAGATAATCAAGACATAATAAACCTTGATAGACATTAAATGAAGTTTAAAACACTTACTCATTTCGATGGAATAACATGATTGGAAAAATAGCATATCTAATGTTTGTCCAATGTAAAATAATTTACATGTATGATATGATTGAGAGATTAGACCCAATTTAAAATTATTTAAAATACTATCATAGCTATAACATTATGCTAATGTATTATGTAAGAGGAAGAAAAACAAGTTTATTTTCAACGACATTATACAGCAGCCTATTATATCCCATTTCTTTTCACCATGCCACTGGCTGGCTGAGTGCCTGTTCGACCATTTCTGATTTGATTACCCTCCGTTTCATATCGTGCTAAAATTGACCAGGAGCATGTCCAGGTAAGGAACCTCCTCGGCCACCTCTGTTGTTCACAAAATCACTCCTTCCATTTTCTCGTCCACCGTAGGAATACCCACCGCGTCTTCTTGTTCCATCATTATCATTTCTGAAGCCCTCTCCATCACTAAATGAACGTTTCTTCCAGACAGATATTTGACGCCCACCCATTGGAATGGGGGCTGCATGAACTGCAGCTTCGACTGAAGCTGCTTCCTCAAATTCAATAAAAGCATAACTGGATCCACCTGCTTGGGTACTCCTAACTTCAACCCCAGAAGCCTTAATTGCACCAAACTTTTTGAACTCTGCCTCAACTTGGGCAGGGGTTATATTCGCGTGCAAGTTACTCACAAATACAGAGAACTGGCCAGCTGAGCCTTCTGGGTCTTTCGTCTTCTTCATTTCTACCTTCTCAACAACGTGGGCAGGCTCTTCCGCTATTGTTGTACTGGGCTGCTCAATTACAACACTCTGAGCCTCAGCTACTATTTCAGATTTGACAATTGGCTCTGAGACGGGATTAGCAGTAATTGGATATTGCTCGCCATTTAAATAAAAAAGATTTTGGATTGGTTGATGTGATTCTTCATCCACAAACTTAAATATATCATTCTGCACGAAGTACCCGTTTTCCTGAGGAGCCAGGAAAAAGGTCTGAGTAAAGCTACGTGTTTCGTGGTTTTTAAAGGTAATGGTTCCAGCTACCACAACTAATACTCTATTGTTGTGAGATTCCTGTGAATCAACTGTCTTTATCTCGACATTAAACCCACTGTAGTATGGAAACGTTATCTGTGGCTTGGTCACAGCAGTTCCTGTAAGAATTAGACCATTGGGGCCTTCTCTACTTACTGAGCTGCAATCCCGATAAAATTTGTATAGCAATTCAGGAGAAAAAACAAGAACATGGTAGTAATTGTTAATAAAGGCAAGAGCAGCAACTCGTGCATTAGGAACCACATGAGCTTTGCTTATGCCTTCTTGTTCGGTGGCCATTTTCAGCTCGAAGATTGATTTCAATTCGTTGAAATCGCGGGAGGGAGCAGAGGGAAATCAAACCCGCCTCGTTCTGCCACTGCTTTTTAGGTCGTCCGGCACGTATCAGTGTATCCCCACAAGAAAAGGAAAGCCGAAGATATAATTTCAAATTTCTCTGTTTTAGTTTTGGAACGTTGCTAACCGTTTAATAGATATTCCCATAAAAATCTTATAAAGAATAAATAGCCGACAGACAGAAATAGCCACCACAATCAAGAAATTGAAATATTAGAAAAACATTAATTTAATACAATTAAAATTAGGAAAGATTTGATTAATTAATAAATAATAAATTTAGTTATCTTGAAAAAAGGAATGGTAAAATTAATTAAATTATAAATCTTTAAGAAAAATAAAGTAAAATTAATGGAATGAGTTATTAGAGGGACACATTCAATTATTTTAACTTTTAATTTATTTCGGTTATGTAAAATTTACTTAGATATTCATTTTTTCAAATTTGTGAGAACACGCATACTCTAGAACTGCTTTTTTAAACATAGTTTTTATTATGAGAAAATTTTAAATGAAAAAGTGGGTAAGTGTTTTCACTAATTAACTTCATTCCAATAAAATGATGAATACAATTAAATATTGATTGCCGAAAATGTAGAGTGATGCATTTTCAGGGTAGACACAATTCAATTTTCATTAGGGTTTTTTTTAGAAGGAAGGATGATGTGTGGTTGTCCCAGAGATATTGTATTAAATGATCTTGTAATGTGTGCACACATAATTGGATTAAAGGTCACCTCCATGTCCTTCAAATCTTAATGTTGACTGTTTGTGTCTTTTTGTCAAACAATATTGGAAGCAAATGTTTCCTCATTGTTTTAGAGAATGATAAAGTGCTCTTTGGTCTAGGTCCATGCCTTCTGTCGTTGATTCATGTACAAACAATTAGTGTTGAAATTTTTTATTCAAGATACTATGGCTCTAGTCCCCACTGAGGTGATGTATCAACCTTTGGGAACTGTTGGGGATAAATGTCCTTCTAGAAAAGAAGCTCTATCAATCTCTGATAAGAAGGATTTAATCGCTCTTACCATTTCAATTGAAAAGATGTATGGGTGCCCTACATATGGGAAGGTGCCATTTGTTGCAGTTAACTTTTCTAGTAAGCCTTCCAATTCCTATCCTGGTATTTTTGTTGAAGATATGTTGGTGCTCTTATAGTCAACCCTCCTTGTTTGAGAGGATTTTTGGAAAGAAGAAATCCAATCGTGGTAGAAAAAAAATACAAGTCCTTTCCTTCATGGTTGACAAACATGAGGGTTCCTCTCATGTTTCTCCTACCATATTTGATACTAGAGGTGATAGGGGTTTGTCTAAAGTCCTTTATGAGAAGGTACCAATTCGTACTTTTGATTATCATAATGTTAGGGAACACTACTAGTTGAGGTTTAAAAAGATGGATATTGTTTGTGATGGTGGACTACCAAGGGGTCTAGCATTGGATAAGTACAAAGAGGTGAATAATTGTGTAGTGGGGAGAAAGTCATATTTTCACTATGTATAAACCAAAGAATCACTTGAGGCTAAACAAGGAAAACACTCCTTGATAATCGGGGTCCTTAGAGGAAAATTCAAATCCTCCCAATGTCTCCTAATGTTAGTCCTTTCCTTGAAAATAGTGGGGTTGGGGAGTCAATTTAAAAGGGTGTCCCTTGGTGGAGTTGTTGAGAAGGAGATGCATGATATCATTATGTTACAGGAGACAATGTGTAAGGGGGTAAACTAAGTTGGTGTAACTTACTAGATTGATGAAAATTAGGGTTTTATGTATGTGGATTTTCAAGGGATTTCAGGGGGTATGATCATTGGATGGAATCACACATTAACACTAAACAACTCTTATACGAGGAAAGGCCTTGGCTACACCCTTTCTGTGTTGAGTGTGCTTGGTTCGTATGGTGTTAAAAAAACTTTATGAGATAGGTTTCTCATCTGTAGGTGGTTAGAGATGGTCTAGTGATTAATTGCAATGATATGAAATTTAATTTGAATAGGGAGATGATCTACGAAGAGACAACAAGGATAGACAAGTTGGCAGATAATTTAAAACATCACTTACAACAGGTAGATCTTATTGATGTGGAGCCAATTGTTCTTAAATTGAAGTGAAGAAATAAATGAATAGGTCAAGAAAACATGTTGAAGTGTTTGGATGTGTGTATATATATATATATATATATATATATATATATATATATATATATATATATATATATGTATATGTATATGTATATGTATTTTAATATGTTGATCCAATCAGTGGATACGCATAGATCCTGGGTGGAAGCCGAAGGTATTTTTCATCACTTCCTGATACTTTTGCAATTGGAACTAAAAGATTATAAACCAACAAGAGTTTTTAAATTTAGTGTAGGATGCTTTGGAAATGAAGAGTTCCAAAACTTGGTCAACTCCTTTTGGATTCTATATGATGACAATTCATGTCTTTCTACTAGAAAACAATTTGCATCTTCTTTAAATAGAGTTAAGGGTAAAGTAGTTGTATTGTTACTCAACCTATCAGTCCATCTGGCTCAAGAATTCCTCTAACATAAATGAAGTAGTAAGAGTTCAGAATGATAGAGTTCCTAAATCATGGTCATATGCTCACTTGCATGGAGATAATAAAGGGGTTCCTATGCCAACAATCTAGATGTATCACATGTTCATAGATTTTAATCTAGGTCATTCACGCTAAGGCAGTAGCGCTAGGGATAGTCAAAGGGGTACCGACTCTAATGGTGCAAATATATTGTGCATATTAACAAGATTTAATCTGGGTCATTCACGCTAATGTACTAGCACATGAGATAGTAATAGGGGTTCCCGCACCAGTTATCTATATGTATCACACATGTTCACATCCTTTAATCTAGTCCATTCATGTTAAGGTACTAGCACTGTGAATAGTCAAAGAAGTACCCACACCAAATGACAAGATGTACTGCACATGATCAAATATTCCAGTTTGAGTAATTTGCGCTAAGTTAATACCGCAAGGGATATTCAAAGGGGTACCCACGCCAATGCTCAAGATGATATACTACAAGTTCACATGAATTGATCTAAGCCATTCGTGCTAAGGTATTGGTTCATGGATTAGACAGATTGATCGGAGATTTGATGAAATGTATGAGATTCTACCACAGCTCCCATTACGACGAATATATTTTTATAGCCCATCATCAAATTAGGACACCAAATAGTGGTGGGAACTTCCTCATCAGCAGTAAGTCCAAATGATGGCTCCATCCTATGAATGCCAAGAATGTTGCATGAATGTTAGGATATGCATCTTAAATGAAGATATTTAACTCCACAATAACATTGTGAGCCTTTCATTCTTCCCAATTTTATCAATTTACCAAGTATGTTGTTGATGCTCAAAATAACACGGTTACGGAAACATCACGGTAACACCCTTGGAGGGATGTTCAAGGGGAGGAAAGGGATGGAAGCCCAGGTTGTGTTTAGAGCCATCGGGTAGATAGGATCATCATGATTGATCAATGACATGAAAGTAATAGTGAATAAAAACATGATATAATATGCATGATCCTAACTTTGCAAATGATTTTTAAAATAAGAAATTTTTTCCATTGATGAAACTAAATGCAACCTACTAGCCATGTGTGTAGTAAATTCAGAAATAGAAATTGATTAACTAATGAAAAGTTAAAAGAAATAACTTGTAAAATATTTACAAAATAAATAAAAGACTAATAAATTAAAAGTTATTCACAAGCATATAAATGCATCAATAATCAAATCTGTCCTGATGATAATGTAGATTAAAGTAACTACTTAGATTATGCAAGGAGAAATGTTCAAATCTGTTCTATGGTGAAATTTTAAATGCACACCAAAGTCCAATTTTAGTAAAATGAAATAATTAAACTATTTAAAACACAAACTTAGCATTTGTAGCATTAGTGATGAAATGCAACGATAATGTATGTTTCCTATTTGCATAGGAAATTTTTACAACAGTTAATGATGTACAAAACAAACATCAACATTACGTTCAGATTTGCAATTTTTAAGTGCAATTGAAGATTAGAGTTCGTTGATGCAATGATATTAATGATTAAAAATTAAACTTGGCGGATTAGTCGTTCACTTAAAAGTTTTTCAATAAATGAAACTGAATGTATAAAATGAAATAATTTTCATAACTAAGCAAGATGGGTACATTCTTTCGAATTATATAGTTCCAGAAATGTCTGTTACTCAAGCCTTTAAAAATCAATATTTTTATGTACATATGATGAACAGAGATGAAAAATAATATTATAGTCCTTATGTACATATTTTACAGTTTTGCATAATGTAAAAAATGCGTAAAAATAAAAGTACAATTGAAATGAAAGACGGAGGAAGACATAGATATGCCAAAAATAAGATTTTATTAAAAGATGGAATTTGACAGTCATCATTACAATATGGTTTAACCCCTGAGAAATGGAGGTTTCTGAGACCCTATGCAATTCTCAATAGCTCAATTTCATCCGCTGAAACTGAGACAGTGGGACGATTCCTCGCTTAGATTGTCATGTAGTAACCTACGTGGATGAAAACATCAGTAGGAAAAATATATAGGAGAAAATTTAATGCATGTAGGAAAACAAAATGTACCTCTGACGGAAGGACACTCTACCTTCATCCTAATTGACGGACATGAACTGTAGCCTTACGTGCAATCACTACTTGTTAGGTTCATGGATGACTGAGTGTGAAGGGAAAAATGGCAGACATGAAAAGCTAGTAATACCTGCCTCTTACCTTCGGTCTGTGATCGTTTTGGAAACTTTGTTGAGCTTCTAAAAGGTTGCAGCAGGTAGTGGAAGTGCTCTGGTTTCCATGAGGGAAGGCCAAGATTTTCGGTAACTGGCAAAAGTTGAAAGGTTTTGTGTCTTTTGGAATTTCACATAAGTCCAAATGAGGATTATCTAGAGTAACCAACACTCGCCCTCGAATGCATAATGCAAAATATGAGAGAGTTGAGCTGACAATTTTTAGAATATGGAGAGTTTAGCTGACATGTTCCTTTTTACATGTCTTTTTACATTGTACTTTCTGACGAATCTATACTAAAGAAGTTTTGTTGGGTTTTTCCTGTGAGAGGGTTTTCCTAGGGTAAATCCTTGTGTTCTCTTGTTATGTTGTGCTTGTCTATCTTTTAGTGATCCTATTTTATATGGTTATTGTGATAATAGTATAAATTGTTTGAAGATCTAACATAACCATCCCAGAAGTATCAAAATTCTAACACATTGTAATTGCATCAATTAGATATTATGTTTATCAATAAATATTGAAGAGTCGTAACTCATTCTGCATAATCTTTGTCTTAAATTCTAACACATTGTAACCTATTTTTTTGCAAATTGTCATGCCACCACCATGCTCTAAGGAGTGATAATCCCTAAAAAATTTCGCTTGGGTTATTCAATGAGTGGAGCGACAATCTAAATTCACAAATCACGTGAGTTTTTCATAATTTTTTTACGAATAGTCATTTTTTATAAAAGGTTCAAATTGGAATTTTGAACTTTTTTATTTAAAGTTTCTTTTCATATAAAAAGTTTTTTATAAAAAGTATTTTTTATAAGTGTTTTCATAAAAAACTTTGCGAAAGCTTGGAAAAAGGTGGAGTCTCTTCATTAAAGATATTTTTTTTTAAAATAAAAGGAGATTTTTTTAAAAGAAGCCATTGAAAGACTTTGTAGTGTCTATGGCTTCTAGAAGCTACAATCAATCTCAGATTTCTTTTCTTATGGGGAAAAGGGATATGATGTATGGGCCACAAGGATGGAAGTTTACTTAATATCATAATATGTGTGGGAATATGTTGTGTGTGGTTACTCTAAACCAGCACATGACATAATTGAGCAAGCTTTGTCGAATGGAGAAAAAGATATCCTGAGGATTCACGGGAAGAAGGATGTGAAAGCATTGCATCATATAATGAATTCCTTGGATAACACTGTTTCCAAAGGTATCAGCTTCATATCATTCCAAAGGAGCATGGCAAATATTGGAAACTAGTTACTAGAGTGCTGGTAAGGTACAAATTGCTAAACTTCAAAACCTAGGAAGATATTTTGAATATCTAAAGATTAAAGAATCAAACACAATGGATTCGTTTATGACCCAAGTCATGGGGATAGTTAATCAGATGAATACATATGGTGAAAATATTGACGATCAAAGGGTGATTGAAAGTCTTTTGAGATCCCTACCCAGCAAATTTGACAGAAAGTTGCAGCAATTTAGGAAGCAAAAGAGCTAAGCACTATGTCTGTAGATGAGTTGACAGGATCACTGCAATCATATGAATCCATACTCAATAAAAATGAGGAATCCTCTCTGGAAAATGATTTCAAAGCACGGGTCTCATTCTCAAAAGGTAGAGGAAGAGGCACATGTAGAGGTGGATCAAGAGGAAGAGGTAGAGGTAGTTGAAGCGATGGAAAGGAAGATCAAGATCAAGTTCATGAAAGCGGGAACTACGACAAAAAAATCTGATAAATATAACGTTAAGAGTTATTATTGCAATAAATTTGGTCATTATGCTAATGAATTTAAAAATAAAATGGACGATCAGGAAAAACATAATGCAAATGTGGCAAACACCTCTTAGAAGAATGAGGGCTTGTTATTTATTACATGTCATGTTGCACACAAAATCCCAAAGGGTATTTGGATTTTAGATAGTGGCTGCAGCAATCATATGACAGGTGGTAGAAATCTAATGGCAGATCTAGATGAATCAATGGAGACACAAGTCAAAGTAGGCACCAATGAGATAGTTCCAGTAGTTGGAAAAGGAGTGGTTAACATACTGACCAAACAAGGCCAATAAAAAACCATTACAGATGTATATTATATATGCTACAGGATCGAAGAATAATTTTCTCAGCATTGGGAAACTCTATGAATTTATAAATACAAACTTGTCTTTGAAGGATTAGACTATGCCATATATGATAAATCTCCTAGCAGATAGTTGGTCATCAAGGTACAAGTGACTAGGAATAGAATGTATCCCCTAATCATGAGTTTTAGCAAGTAGATAATCTCTTTTGCCCAAAAAGAAACATGCATGGATGATTATTGGATATGGTATTTTAGATATGTACATCTTCACTTTGCTAGTATGAATTTGTTGCAGTAGAAAGAAATGTTTAAAGGATTACTCCCTATGAAGGAGCTAGCAAGCACACGTGAGTGTTGCATCCTTGCAAAGCAGCAACACAAGGATAGCTTCCATAAAGGTATGTCTCGAAGAGCACATGAATCTCTAGAACTTGTTCACATTGATATATGTGGTCCAATGCAGAATGAATCACTTGGTGGAAGCTATTATTTTCTGACATTCATTGACGATTTCAGTAGAAAAGCATGGGTGTATTTCCTTTGTCAGAAGTTAGAAACTTTTGGCAAGTTCAAGGAATTTAAGGCTTTGGTTGAAAACCAAAGTGGCCTCAACTCAAAGTATTGAGATTAGATAGAGGGGTAGAGTATGATTCAAATTAAGGATTTCCATGCTTGTTGCAAATACCATGGAATCGAGAGGCAATTCACTACAAGACATACACCTCCTCATAATGGTGTAGCAAAAAGCAAGAACAAAACCATCATGAATATGGCAAGGAGAATGCTAAACGAAAGAAATTTGCCTCATGATTTTTGGGGAGAGGCAGTGGCTTGTGCTGTTAAGGTGTTGAACAGATCTCCCACCAAAATTGTGAAGAACATAGTACCACAAGAAGCATGGAAAGGTACGCCTTTTAGTGTTTCTCATCTTAAAATATTTGGTTTCACTGCTTATAATCATGTACCTAAATAGCTAAGAAAAAATCTAGATGATCGGAGTGAGAAATGTATCTTTCTTGGATACAATGAAGAATTTAAAGCTTACAAGTTGTATAACCATATGACCAAAAAGGTTATGATCAGCAGAGATGTTTTGTTCAAAGAGGAATATTCATGGGATAGAACCATAGATAAGGTTGTGGGAGATGCAATACTCCAAATGGAAGATGGTGATGAAGAAGAGCATATTGGACATTAGGGTCCAGTAGCATCATCACTAGCAATAAGTACTCCAACAAGGACATCGAGAAATTCAGTTCGAGGTGAAGCATCAATATCAACAAATTGATATACTCTTATTCCACAATCAGGTAATGAATTTGATCACAATAATAGAAATAATAGAAGATTAGAAAATATTTGTTATCCCTAAATTAATCTCTACCCAGACTCCTGAGGGAAAAGCTAGGGCACTTGATATTGATTTGTAATAAATTGTGGTTTTGAATTTGTTGGTAAGTGGTTTTTCAAATTAATGATCCGCTCAGGTACAGGTGGAATGATCAATAGTATGATAGAAAGAATAATAATATATCATAAATTTAAAGGATTTACAAAAGGAATCATACATGGGCCAAAATCTATCACAAATGCTAGCATGCAAATACATGAAAATAAAGCTTCTCATTCACACATTCACATAAGTTTATTCCATATCATAACAGTTTCATAATAAGAAACTAATGAAAATAGGGCAGTAACACAGGCAAAGTACACTTAAAACTTTAATTCCATTAGATATGGGTTTTACTGGTTATGCAGTGCATGAACAATTCTGATTTTAAAGATTGTTAACAATAAAACAATAAACGTATGGTGCTCCAGAAGGAAGCAAGAGACCTCATATTTACTCCAACTATGTGGCGTTGTTGAGTGGCATCATTGATGTTGAACCTTCTAGTTATGAAGAGGTTATTGAAAATAAAGTCTGGAAGGATGCTATGATCGAGGAGTATCAGTCAATCATGAAGAATGATGTCGGAGATGTGGTTTCGAGACCTGAAGAGAAGTCAATAGTTCCGTCCAAATGGATCTACAAGATCAAGCATGTGGCAGAAGGAAGTGTCGAGAAGTACAAGGCAAGGTTTGTGGCTCAAGTTTTCTCCTAGAATTAAGAAGGTATAAATTATGCAGATACATTTTCTCCCATGGAAAGGTACACTTTGATCAACTCTATACTTGATATAGCCAAAGTGATGAAGTGGAAGGTACATCAAATGGATGAGAAGACTTCCTTCCTAAATGACGTAGTAGAGGAGGAGGTGTATGTGGAGTAACCACTAGTCTTTGAGAGACATGATAGGAAGACTCATGTGTGCAAGTTAAATAAAGTTTTGTGTGGATTGAAACATGCACCCATGACATGGTATGACAGGATAAATGAGTTTCTGACAAGCTTGGGATTTACTAAGAGTAAAGCGGATTCCAACCTTTACTACAAGGTTGAGGAAGGAAATCCTATGATTCTCCTGTTGTATGTAGATGACTTGTTTATGACAGGTGATGATAATCTCATAGCAGAAATGAATAAGAAGCTTTCCATGGAGTTTGAGATGAAAGACCTAGGTATGGTGCATTACTTCTTAGGTCTTTAGGTGTGGAAGAATCCAAAGGAAATTTTCCCGAGTCAAGGCCATGGCCACACCTATGGAATCGAATTTGAATTTGTTGAGGGATACTTCTTTAGGACTGGTAGATTCCACAAGGTATCGGCAGATGATTGGTTCGTTGATGTATCTGACAAACATGAGTATGGACTCACGCTTTGTAGTGAACACTATGAGTTAGTATATGGTACAGCTAAGACATGTTCACCTAGTTGCGGAAAATCATGTGCTGAGGTACCTATATGGCATGGTTGATTATGGCTTCATGTATGCATCAGATCAGAAGATTAACATATAGGGTTATCACTAGTACAAAATGAGAGATAAATGACCAAAAAAACGACCACAATCTGCATATAAATGACCACTTTTGAGTTGGTGACCATTGGTAGCAAATTAGTAATCATTTATCACTCAACCAAAAATGTGGTCATATTTAGCTTGGTCATTTATAGCTTATCTTGTGGTCATATATTTGGTCGTATATTTGGTCATTAATTGTCACAATTAATGACCAAATTTTTTGTCATGTGATAAATGACCGCTAATTTGCTACCAGCGATCGCCAACTCAAAAGTGGTAATTTATATGCATATTTTGGTCATTTGTTTGGTCACTTATCTCTCATGTTGTATTGGTGGTCATTTATATGCAAATTTTGGTCATTTTTTTAGTCATTTATCTCTTTTTAGTGGTTTCAGAATATATATAGGGCACAGAGGAATCGAACCACCAACCTCCTACCTATAAGGAAGGTGCTCTAGGATTGAGATAGAACCCTTAAATAGAATTCCTTATGGATTGATATGAGAATAAAATTTACAACAGTTAACACCATCTTCCCAAATTCTGGAAAAGGGTTACATACCTAGGTAAGAAACAAAGATTACCCAATAGTCACTAAAAATGGTCATGTTAATGATAACCTTCTTTTGCCAAAATCTCTCAAAAATCAAGAATGCAATTGTATTGTCAAATTTTTCTCCGAGTGGTACCAAATCAAGAATCACAATTGTCTTTTCCTGATCTTGGGCATCTGCATTTGCTGATATTTATTAAGAAAGGATAAGCACCCCATCCTGCAATACTGTACAGGTAAAAATTGAAGTGAGAAACTACACAAAATACATCAAAACTTTCACATAATTCACACAAACTGAATCTTTCTCTTACATTGTTCATGTTGGTACAAAAAACTACCTTATCAAAAATGTTAGCTTCTGGCAGCAAAATATTCAAAAGTGTTTGCTACGGGAAATTTTGACAGTGAAAGCCCTTTTAGTTTGTAGTGGATTTATGCAGTGCATGGCATTTTTGTAGTCCATAGATTTCTTCACATGTCATGACGCAATATCTAACCTATGACAAAATGCTAGAATATTACTTCTCTCAGGTTATATGTTATTCTTTAAATGTTGAGGTTTTTAATGTTTTTATAAAAAATATATGGCCTTTAAGGCCAATTTGAGATCACAGGTCATTGATTTTTTAATGTTTTTATAAAACATATATGGCCTTTAAGTCCAATTTGAGATCATATGTCAGCGAACACTCGAGACCAATGACCACGTCCATATTGCAAACACCACAAGGACTTAGATCCAAGTCTACAACACCAAGAGTTAAGCCTAAATTCCAAGGATATGCCCTTCCTTCATTGGGACAGATTGTTATTGTATTCTAGGTGCTCTTTGTGACTAGAACACCATCTTTATTAACCGATGCTCCATTATCATATATTAACTAGTGCTCCATTATCATATATGAACTAGTGTTATATATTTATTAATTGGTGCTCCATTATCCCACCACGAAAATTTAAAAATAATGCATTCAATAATTCTAACATGAATGTTTCAACGGGGCTTACCCTTTCTCTGACATATCTTGATGCATTATTTATAGTCCACCTAAAGCATTCTTTGAAGGATCTATAAAGAGCAGCTTCATAGAAAGAGCACATCAGGCTATTGCTTTAGTTTGGGATCAGGTATGATCTCATGATTCAGTAGGAATCATACGAGTGTGGCACTTAGTACAGTCGAAGCCACGTATATGGCATCTTGTTCGACGAGCTACGAGGAAGTATGGATTCAGAAGTTTCTATCAATATTGTTCGATCTCGAGTTATAGGAAACTTGTGCCTTCTGTGACAACCAGAGTTGTGTGAAGTTATCGGAGAACCCTGTGTTTCATGAGAAGTTAAAGCACATCGAGATCAATGAGACTCCAATATATAGCATTAAGAGAGGAGCAGATATTCGATGTGTTGACTAATCCTCTATCGAGGGTGAAGTTCAACTACTTCAAGAACAAGCTTGGATTGGTTCAGATCAAGAGGGAGTGATGAGATTGGATGAGGTAGCAGGTAGTCATGAATCATGTCAAGTAATTGAGTCTCCTAAGCTACGAGAGGATCCAAATGAGCGGTGAGGTAAGGTATTTGGTTTTGGTGTGCAACGTAATGGAAACTCCTGGGATGGACCCACCGGATGGCTTGGTCGGTTCGTGGATGAAGATAGTTACATTTGGTATGAAAAAGGACCAGATCTGCGAGAGAGAAAGTCTTATATTGGTTCTAGGCCGCATCCAGTATGAAATAGGATTGGCTATGTGGTGAGAAAGTCCTAGATTGGTTCTAGGCTGCATCCAGTATGGAATATGACCAGTTCTGTGGTTAGAAATTCCTAGATTGGTTCTAGGCCGCATCTAGTATGAAATAGGATTGGCTCTATGGTGAGAAATTCCTATATTGGTTCTAGGTCACATCTAGTATGAAATAGAACTAGCTCTGTGGTGAGAAAGTCCCATATTGGTTCTAGGTTGCATCAAGTATGAAACGGGATTGGATATGTGGTGAAAGCCCTAGACTAGTTCTAGGTCACATCCGTCATGAAATAGGGCTGGCTCTGTGGTGAAAATCCTAGAATGGGTCTAGGTCATATCCAACATGAAGCAGGGCTGGCTCTATGGAGAAAGTTCTAGACTGGGTCTAGGTCACATCCATCCTGAAACATGGTTGGCTCTGTGGTGAAAGTTCTAGACTAGGTCTAGGTCACATCCAACATGAAAAAGGGCTAACTCAGTGGAGGAATTCCTAGATTGGATCTAGGCCACATCTAGCATGAAAAAGGGTTGGCTCTGTGGAGAGTTGCATCCAACATGAAAAAGGGTTGGAGCTATAAGGCACATCCATCATGAAAAAGGGTTAGATCTGTGAAAATTCTTATGATATATAGATTCAGTAGATTTCAAATGTCAATAGTCCGTGTACAAGAATTGCAATAGTGGAAGATGTGGTGATGATGACTGAAGAATACCTTCCTTGTTAAGAGGGAGTGTTGAAGAATGTAACTTCAGAAGATATTCTTAGTTGTATTATTTGTATTGTACACCCTATGGGGATTATTATTGATGTAATTTATCATGTAAAAGTCATTGAAAGATTCATTATAAACCCTAACTGTTAGGTCGGTCTGGAAAGATATAGAAAAGAATATTTTATTGTGAATTTGACAAGTCAGCCCAGTTAGGAGAGTCAAGTTAGCCCTGTTTGGTAAGAAGTTCAAGTCAATTTATTAGAATAAATGAGGAGGTCAAACTCCTCATTTGGTCATCTCACTCACATATTGAGCTCGCATCACTAGGATAGATAGAGTCATTTAGAGTAGATGCTATTGGAGCCTTCTTGATTTTGGGTCTTTGCACGGGGGATACTATTATTCATTCTGATGAATCTATATAGAAGAAGTTTGCTGGGTTTTTTTGCCCCAAGAGGGTTTTCCCATGATAAATTTGTTGTGTTCTAGTGTTCATGTTGTGCTTTTTTATCTTTCAGTGATCCATATTGTTATTACACTTAAAATTTAACAGTTCTAACATTTTGAGCATGGATATCCCCATCTCATTGAAAAAGATGTATGACACCTATCTCACTATTGGAGGTACATTGTTGGAACTAAGAGTCTTGGAATCTCGACCTTGTCTACTCTATATCCCATTCCACCACTTATTATAATGTATTTCAGCCATCAAGTTCCCTTTTGACCTCACACATTAGGGGACATCTGTAGGGGGCACAACATCACCTTCTCTACCGACGTAGTGAGGGGAGTATAGTACGCACCGACTTCCCCAACTAGCATGAAGGAATCTCACTTTCGTGCTTGATCATTGCATCTTATTTTCATCCCTGTTTCTGATAAGTGAATGAATATAACTAGAAAGTATAGCCCCACCTGACACAGTGAGGCAAACTATTATGGTTTCACACCTATTGATCTATTGATCATATTCAAAAACTTGCCAATATCAAATATTTTCAAGGATGGAAGGCCTGAACCTTATAGCTCAACTCGACACTTCTCCATCTGTGACAACAATTCAAAATACGACACTCAATGTGTCATTGTTCACTCACAAAAATGACACTTATGGATGGAAAAGCCCATGATTTGACCCTCATTGACGGCCTTGATCATTGAAAGTGGGACCTCAACACCATCTCATTCCATTCTGAGAGTAATTGTAAGCACAGAAAAGGGAAAATTTGGACCTTGCACACTAGCAAGGCATGAATAATTCACATGATGCTCTTGAAAAAGGTGTGAATACATCAAAAAATACCCATTCGCACCTTGCACACTAGCAAGGTGTGAATTATTCATATTTTGACTTTGGTCAGGGTGCAGATTCCTTATAATTTCATGAAAAAAATATATAAATTCGAAATAAGGGAGTTATGGAAGTTTAACAAACCAATTGTCTCGATTGGAACTCCCTAAACCATCTGGCAACCATTTCCAACTATTTCCTTAAAACATGAAAGGGAAATGAAATGGACCAAGAAGGGACACCGAATATACCAAAGGAATGATGGAGGAATCACTCACAAACCATTCATCCCTATCCATCAGTAACCCCTATCGTTGTCCTTTATATCCCTGAGTATCAAAGTTGCTTCCCTCAAGTAAATTCATCATTTGTATAAACCCACTGGATCAGAGTGGGATCATCAGAGTGCAACAGTAGAGAGACCGGATCTTTAGTTTCGGTAAGGAGTTGAGCAGTGAGAAGGTATAGCTTGTACTTGTTTCATTGTCATAATTGAGATTTGACATATTTCCTTCCCAGCCAATCATGTGTTTTTTATGATTGATGTTTGAATTAGAGAATGTTTCATTATTTGTGTTGAAATTGAGTAGATAGTTAATGTTCTTTTCATATTTCAAGTTGATATCATTCTTTATTATGGTCAAATTGGATTGAGGAGTGTTGGATTTATTGGTTTTGCAGGTTGGATCTGGGAAATAAGGAGCAGATCTGGAAGAGGAAAAGGAGAAACTAGGAAAACCTCCAGAAAAGGTACATACCTCTCTTCTCCCTAATCTCTTCTTTAGTTTAGATTTTCTTATTATAGTTTCTATGTGACCTAATGAAAGATTGAGAGTCTAGTTTTCATGTAAAAAAAGTCATTTAGCTTAGTCTCATCTTAATCAGTTTGTTGGATATCCTTCCCTAGTCATAGGATTTAATTCCAAACAACAGTGGGCCTAATGGTTAAAAAAATGTTTTTCCTCCTAGGAGGTCATAGTTTCCAATCCAAAGGAGGGTGGGGTATGTACACCTATGTAGACTTTAGCAATTACATCACTGCGCAGAGGGGGGTCCATTGTCCCACAAACAAGGGGGTCTCATACACCAAATTGGTTTCTAGCTTGGTTGTGACCTTAAATAATAGATTATTATTATTATTACAAATTTCATGCTTCTAAATTTCACCCCATGGGCCATAAATACGATTTCATAAATAATATGTGTATGTGCATATGCATAATACAAAACAAGACAAAAATAAAACTCTATCAATACAAACACCATGCACTAACATGCATATTCATCATAGGAAGAAAATAAAATCATTCTGCATTCATATACAAAGAGTATACTTATGTTTTACCAAGATCCAAGCAACTAGTTGTGTAAGAACAATTTTCCACCCACCCATAGGTATCAACTACAGATACCACCCACAAGCTTGGCTATGAGGCCACTAGAGAGAAGGAAACGGGTCTACATGCTTCTCTTTCTTATCCCACAACCCATTTTCTCTCATGTTTAGAAAACGAATCACCTCGGAGCATTTACAAAGATATCACTCAGTCATCCCAACCATGGCACTATTTTCTACTACTCCACACAACACAAGGAAGGAATTCCCTTCACTACTCTATAATTGCCTCAGGAAATCCAACCCTTGCAGTGCTTACCAATGTGTGAAGAAAAAGTCCAACCTACTATATGCTATTGGATAATCTCTTGTACCATTAATCCAGGGCTTATCAAGAGTTCGAGAGTAGCAAAACATAATGGGTAAAAGTTTCTAACTTTTCCAACCTCTATGCTCACCTACAAACTATTGGAATATGTAATGATGACTAGTGTGGTATTGTCGGTTGTGTAATGATCCTATCTATAAAAGAAGGCATAATACCATTCATAATCCTCTAATTATAAAAATGAATTATCCCACATGCATCATGAAGTAAATTCTCTTATTACCATTCTTTATATAAGAAAGGTGGAAATTTATCTATCTCACATGTATTATGGGATGTGATCTATCCATACCTCTAGCTATATAATATAAGTGGACGAGACTCATTTGTACACACATGAGGGAATGCAAATTATTGTGTGTTATGTTGGCATGAAGTGAAGATGGAATGTGATGTTTTGGTGCTCAAGATTGTAAGAGTTGGAGTTTCCTGAAGAATAAAGAAGATCAAGCTCTTATGGATGTTTCCCCATTTGGGGTTTTACCACATAAGATTAGTTGTCTCTTTATCTCTCTTCCCTTTCTCTCTTACACTTGTTATTGATTATTGATGCTTGTGCATATAGGAAATTAGATTAGTTGATTTTGATCTACATGTTAGTAATCTATTGTTATATGTGAATGCATGTTTCTCAATATTATAACATGGTATCAGAGATTGTTACTATGCTCTACCTCTTTCTGTAAATTTTTGTTAAAATTTATTTTAAATCATCAAATCTCTACAATAATTTTTATTGGGTTCTCTTTCTTTGGTGGATTTGCAATCAGATATGAACAACCCACTTAGGTTTTTTATCAGATCTATGCAATTCAAATATTTATGTGCATTTTTTGGAAAATATGGCCTCACCATTGTCTTCATAGTATTGTTTTTAGTCAAGATTGATTGTTAGAACATCAAATTTGGCCTTTGCTTGCTCATTATTGAATTAATTTTTCCTAGCCTAGCCTAGGGCATTTAATTTTTTTATAACCTAATTTCTTTGGGAAATTTTAGATTTGGTAATTTACCAAGCGTATTTTTTTTACCATGCCTATTTTTTCTTTCCAACATGATATCTTTTGATCTGCAAGGTTGTTTGAGTAGTTGTGTAGATAATTTCCATGTTCAATAATTTCTCAAATCTAAGAGGATGAAACCAATGACAACTACATATCCAAAGGTTGAAGCTTCAATGTATCTATGGAATCAAAGGGGATTTGGGGTAAATATCATCCCAAAAATACTTGGTGTATAATTTTAGTAGTGACATACATTTAACAATCTTGCATGAAGAGATAAAATCTTTTGATCATTATGGTTTGGTTCTTTCTTTACTTTGAATTGCCATAATCAATATATAAGTAATAATCCAATTTTATCATGGCTCCTTGGATGCTCGAGTCATACATAATCATAACTAGTGGTCAATTTATAGATAATAGATTAAGTGGAATGTGTGGTAGTATAGAATTGTAGTCATTTTTGATGTGGTCAAACTATTAGAATTCAAAACAAGCCAAAGATATGATCCAAAGAAGTCTTCACTAAGAATTCATTAGAGACTAGCAAAATTGTGAAGAAAGATAGATGCATAAAAATGTAGAATGTAACTCTGGTAATGTCCATTACATTATGATTGGTATTCAATTAATAAGATTACAAATATATTACATATTATAGAGATAATTCGAATGCACTAGAGACAATTCGAGAGGCTCACTAAAAAAGTAGGCTTATTTACCACTAAAACCCCAATCTAGACAATAAGCTAAAACCAACTCTATGCAAGTGGTCACGAATGGGCAAGTAGATGTTTGGTGGACCATGAGTGACATAAAATTAGCAAGAGGATGGCGTTTTTGGAGAAAAAGATGGAAGTGGTTGGTGGAAAAAGCTAACAACTTGCCTAAAGACACCCTAGTGCAACTTAGGCAACTCAATCCAAGAGAAAAGTTGCTAAAAGAAATATTTGTCTCATAAAAGTATGATAAAATCAAAATAAATCTATCTAGGGTGCATTAGCTCAAAAATGCAGTGTAAAGCAAGTATGAGGTAACATCACTCGTCTATAATGGTCAAAAAGTGGATAAGGTGGACCCAAGACACTTGACGAGGTGTTAGGTTGCTATATTATGCCAATTAAATGTGGAACAAGGTTAAACACACTAAGTAAATCAATTGAACGATTAATTTACCCAGTGTCTACATGATTTAATGTTCCAACACAAACAACCACACTAACTAGAAAATGATAAAAGGTTGTGACGACAAGGATTAGAATGCATGGCCTCCACCACATTTATGAATTAGATTATTTTTAAAAAATTGAAGTGCCACATTACATGTACATGAAAGGGTGGACAATTGTTGTTTTGGATGCCAAAATCCAAAACATTGCATTGATTTAATTATGTAAAGTCATGTATATAAATTCTAGGGATGGGATTGAATAAGCACTTGTGTGTTCTCGGTTTGGGTCTATAGAGGTTGAGAGAGGGTGTTCAAAATTCACATCGAAAGAAGGTGTCTAGTTTTTTAGCAATAGAGGGCATGAACTAATATTTCAACACACCTTCATAATTTTCTTTGTATCCTACTATGAATTTAAAACCAAAGTTATCCAACCATGGATGAGAATCATGCAATGAGGGACATACCGTACAATAGGTTCCAAATTGTGATGGGACCATTCTCTCAGAGTTTGAATCCCTACCAAACGACCTTTAAGACACCTCAGTAATGTCTTTCCCATTAGATGAGTTGTTTCATTGAGACTCACCTCCAATATAGTTGCTAGAATTAAAGTTTTGAGTGTATATTGACACCTTTCTTTGTCATAAATCACTTTTAGACCCTAATATACCCAAGGACTAATGAAGGTTACATAATCTCACCCTTAATAATTTGTTAATCGAGGAGGTGCTTTTGTTCCTTGCTTTAGAGAACCCACATAAACCTTGCTTAAAGCCTTCAAATATAATCAAGAATTTATAAACCCATGCACTACCAAACAACTGCTTCCCACTGTGATCACCCCTTAAGAAAATTCCACACATAAGCTCACAAGAAGGGTAAAACCTATTTGATGTTTTCTCCTGTATCGAGTGTTGCTTTAACTCAAAGTTCAAAGAGTGAGAAAATGATAGTGGATCAATTAAATCTTTCATGTCTTGATGGGTGATTTTCGTAGTGCCTCCACTAGTGTGAAGTGAATGCCTCTTATCGATCTTGTCACTCACACCCACCTCCACTCAAAATGTGTCTCCATCTGGTCATACTTCCATCCTCAAAGCCACCAAAACAAAATTTGAATCATCTAGAGGGCTCAACAATTGCAACTATACATTTTGATTTGGGTAGGCTGACTTTCCCATAATCTCCAAAATAGACAAAGTCTCAGGCTCTAATGGATCATATCCTAAGGATTTAGAGCTGGGCATAGTCTCTCCAAAATAATTAGGTGAGTTCCCATATCTAGGATTTGAACAAATTTGAATACCATTGTAGGGATAGTAAGAGAAGTCTACAAGTTCTTCCTCCATTGAAAAATCACTCCTAAATCTACAATATTCACATCAATGTTCCCTTACTTGTAGGAACCTTAATTTCATTTGTTACTCGCCCAACTCTCTTCTTGGATACTTATCCACTTCTTATTTGTATTATATATGATTTACTTTGTTTATTTATGGTCAACTTATTTTTCTACAAAGGTAAGGTGTGCAATACTATCTCAATGATATGAAGTGACATTGAGATTTGTGGTGCCAAGCCCATGCACAAGGACATGGGAATATAAGAAAGGGCAATCCAAGCATTAAAAAAATATTCTCATGTTATTGATGAGATATTATTAATTGGAAAGATTCACAACAACTACAGTAAACCAAGAAATTAAGAATATATAGTGTTGATTGATTTGAATAAATCCCACCCTAACCTGAATAGTGATATCACCTTCTATGGCTAACTCGAGATACCATCATTTTTAGGTTTTCCATTGTTATTGTGGGTGCATGCAACCACCCTTGTTTTCCATTTCCATCTTAGAGTATGTAGTCATCATCATGAACTCACCACCATGGGTCATCCTATAGCAATGTTTGGGAGCACAGGGCTACAAAAACCCTAATTCTTATCTTTTCACTTCTCAATTTTAGTCCATACTTCAAAACCCCTTTAGCTTCTATTATCTTTTTTTATCATTGACAACTGTATCTATATCATATTAGCACTCTCTATTTTAGATTAGCTATCTATTTGTGATATTTCTCAAATTGTCTCATTTCTCATATTTCCCACATCGAACAAGATCCATATTAGTTTAATCATTTATGGCTTTCTCAAATTCCTTGTAGTTATGCCAAGTGAAATTTTTGTTATTAAATGGAGAGGTTTAATAATAATAGTCTAAGTGAAACATTTTTTAATAAAATTAGTTAATAAATGGAAAAATTCAAGTTTTGAGATGAGATTTCCTTTAAAATAAGATAAAGCTTAATCTTATTTTGTTTTAATTCTAGAAATTTCATTTCACTTAATGGCATTAAAAAATCAAAATATTTAAAACAAAATTCCGATTATTTTAATTCTAGAAATTTCATTTCACTTAATGGCATTAAAAAATCAAAATCTTTAAAAAAAAATTCCGATTATTTTAATTCTAGAAATTTCATTTCACTTAATGGCATTAAAAAATCAAAATCTTTAAAACAAAATTCCACAACTCCACCTTTGAACACTCCCTCAATTATATAAATTTAAAAATATGAACATTATGAATTTTATTTCTCATAATTTATGTGAATCAATTTAATAACATTTTATATAATTAATTAAGTTAAACTTCAGTATTGTGTATTTTACTTGCCCAATATAAACATTTATATGGTCAATTTGGGGTCATAAAGTTAGTCATAACTTATGTTCATAACTATGACTAAGTCCACATTTGATTTTAATAAGCAGTAATAACCATGATGATCAACTTGAGTTTATAAAGTTAGTTTTAATAGACGTTAATAACTCTTATCATCAAGTCAATTTCGATCCATAAAATTAGTCTTAGTGGTGAAGTTAGTCTTAATAGACGTTAATAATTTATAATTTATGTTAAAACGAAAACCATCAAATCGACAATAATTTATGTTAATAACTATAATTTGGGGTCACAAAGTTGATTTTAATAGGCATTAATAACCATCATGATCAACTTGGTCTATAAAGTTAATCTTAATAAACCTTAATAACTTTTATAATCATTAACATGATCAACTTAGATCCATAAAATTAATTTTAATGATAAAATTAGTTTTAATAGACGTTAATAACTTTTATAAGCATTGACATGATCAATTTGAATCTATAAATATTTAAAAACAAAATTCCACAACTCCACCTTTGAGCACTCCCTCAATTATATAAATTAAATATGAACATTATGAATTAGATTTCTCATAATTTATGTGAATCAATTTAATAACATTTTATATAATTAATTAAGTTAAACTTCAATATTGTGTATTTTACTTGACCAATATAAACATTTATATGGTCAACTTGAGGTTATAAAGTTAGTCATAACTTATGTTCATAACTATGACTAAGTTCACATTTTAAGCAGTAATAAGTCCACATTTTAAGCAGTAATAATTATGATGATCAACTTGAGTTTATAAAGTTAGTTTTAATAGAGGTTAATAACTCTTATCATCATGTCAATTTCGATCCATAAAATTAGTCTTAGTGATGAAGTTAGTCTTAATAGACATTAATAACTTTTATCATTGAGATATGATGAACTTGGATCCATAAAATTAGTCTTTATATTAATATAACCAATTTGGATCTACAAGTCTCATGGTCCACTACATTTGAACATTTTTACTAACTAGTTTTCCAATCACAAAAGTCAAAATCATTTAATCTTTGAACCAGTACCATTTAAAATTCTCAAAGAAAGATGAAAGTGGAAGTTTATTTATAATATTCTAATAATCTGTTTTTTAAAATTCTCAATTAAATAAAAGGAAGATGAAGGTGAAGCTTATTTATAATATTCTAATAATCTTTTAGAAGATGAACACGAATCTCCATAGGAGTCACCCACTAGTCTCTACAATGAAAACCAATATCCATAATAATTTATAATTTATGTTAAAACGAAAACTATCAAATAGACAATAATTTATGTTAATAACTATAATTTTCGTCCACAAAGTTGTTGATTTTAATAAGTATTAATAACCATAATGATCAACTTGATTTATAAAGTTAACCTTAATCAATTTTAATAACTTTTATAATCATTAATATGATCAACTTGGATCTATAAAATTAATTTTAATAATGAAATTAGTTTTAATAGACGTTAATAACTTTTATAAACATTGACCTGATCAATTTAAATCAATAGAATTAGTTTTAGTGGCGATTACATTTATCATTATAAATAAAGCCATCTTAAATCTACCAATCCCATGGTTCACCAATGATTTACAAAATTTCCAGCTGTTTTTCATACCATTTTCTCTCATAATCCTACGTTAATGGTGTATAAAGGGAGGATGAGGGTAAAATTTTATTTATAAGATTATAATAATCATTGAGATGTTAACATTTTATTTTATGAGATGTTAGCATCTCATTTTAAGAGTCTGAACTGAATCTAGTATATAAAGGGAGGATGAGAGTAAAAGTTTATTTATAAGATTCTAATAATCTTTGAGATGTTAGCATCTCATTTTAAGAGTCTGAATCTAGAGACATATTCAGAGACAGTAAGACGGGTGGAATTTTGTTTGTTGCAACATCAATCCTCAGGCCTGAGGGACTTGGTGCTCGGTGATACTTGACCGCATGACAAGGCAGATAGCTTGAACATGAAGAGGTCGAGAGAAGAAGATGAACAAGAATCTCCATCAGAGGAGGCCGACACGAGTCTCCACAATGAAAACCGACATCTACAATGAGAAGTTTCATCACGCATTACTGGCAACCATCCCCCGCGTGTCCGAGAGATAGGCAAGAACACGAAGCTGATATATCATCATAGGGATTATCATGTACACACCTTTACCTTTGGTTATGCTGACATGGGTAGGTAGTATTCACTTTCTGGTCGCTGGGGTTGACACAATACTTGTTGTCTATACCAATAACAGGATTGAGCTATTCAGACGACAAGGAGATCAAATCTCAGTTGCTACGGACGACCATTGAAGGGCCATAGTCTGTCATTCTATTTGTTACAATAACCGTGATAATTCATTATCATGGTTATTGCAACAGACATAATTGATATACCCCTGGTCCATCCATGGTCGTCCATAGAAGCTGAGATTTGATCTCAGTTCCGTCTGAAGAGTGCAAGCTTGTTAAGGGAATGAACAACAAGAATTAAGTCATCCCCAAGGACCATAAAGTTAATAATACCCATTACCCATGTCAAAAGCAGCAAAGGTGTTTACATGATAACCCCTATAAACATGTGTCAGGTTCAAGTCCTTGCCCATCTCTGATACGCAGGGGGTGGATGCGAGTAATCGGTGATGAAATTCGTGGGTGCCTCCGATGGACATTCGTGGGTGCCTCCGGTTGAAATCAGAGGTCTTCTTCTTCTCCATCCGCCTAGTTGAATTTGGGCTGATTGTCATTTCATTTGATTTTATTTGGTTTTTAAGGTAACGAATAAGAGACATTCAATATGCAGCTAAGGAGTTCAACAGCGAGCTGCGGGCCGATGGTGGAGAAGAAGAAATAGAGTTATTATTTGCTATCTATTTACTTGTATATATAATTTGCACTGCAATAGATTTACACATCTGTTGAGATGGCCGAGTTGAGCGTGGGTTCAAATCCCACTCTCAACATGCAGTAGTTTGATGTTTTATTTCCAGTTTTGCTTCTCCGTCCAGTAGCCTGATTCTTTAATTCCAGTTTTGCTTCTCCATGTAGTAGCCTGATGCTTGCCTAATACCTTAATTCCATTTTTGCTTCTCCACGTACAGATTCTTTATTTGGTAACTACGACGTACACCGTTTTGAGTAGATTTGCATAGTGACAAAGATCCACCCAAGGGCATTTGGTCTAGTGGTATGATTCTCGCTTCGGGTGCGAGAGGTCCCGAGTTCGATTCTCGGAATGCCCCCTTTAACCAGAAGCGTAGAAAATTGTTAATCATCGCCTATTTACTCTTTGGTGGAGGCCATCTTGCTGCTCTCCGGGAGCATGCTTCTTCTGGTTGTGATTGTAACTACAAATACATTGTGCAAGATTACTGTCAAAATCTGCATTTAGATTTAGATTTTCCTTGAAAATAGCAGCAGGATATGAATTCAAAGATATCAAGAAAAGAAATAGAAAATAACAGGAGGGTAGATAGAGTTGCTTATGGTGTATAGAAAGCATAGAGTTGTTTATGCTGTATAAGGTAGATAGAGTTGCTTATGGTGCAGAGAAAGCATAGAGTTGTTTATGCTGTGTAGAAAGCATAGTGTTAGGTTAAGCATAGAGTTGTTTAAGCTGTATAGAAAGCATAGTGTTAGGTTGTTGTGAAGTCGGAATTAAATAGATTCTCATTAACACATTGTTTTGGTGTGTAAATGGACACATTGTTTTGTCTTACCCTCTTTCCATGTTGTATATTTTCCTGGTTTTTAAGTAACTTTTGACATGTAATGTGAATAAGTACTTTGCTTTTCCTTACGCGGTTCCTAACTATGGTTGGTGTAATTAACTTTGAACATGTAATATGAATGAGAATATGAATGAGTGAAGGCCCATCATAACATTGCACACTTTGTATAGTTTAGATGCTTCGTAAGTATAATATTGACACAACTACAAAGCTAATTAAGTTATTATAA
Organism: Larix kaempferi; assembly: GCA_027924585.1. Classification (NCBI taxonomy): domain Eukaryota; kingdom Viridiplantae; phylum Streptophyta; class Pinopsida; order Pinales; family Pinaceae; genus Larix; species Larix kaempferi. Next base: position 4,169,905 of record BSBM01000222.1, read on the forward strand.
TATATGAATGATGAGTATGCAGTAATTTTTAATGAACAATTTGATTTTTCAAAAAATATGATGAATCTTTAATGAACCATTTGGTTTGTTTAAAATTATGGATCCACCATTAATATGTTGTGGAAGTATATCTCTATTTTAGTTTTGACCCTTTGTAACTGGTGAGTGTGTGCATATGCATGGGAAGTAACTAGTGAGTGTGCGCATATGCATGGGATATATTTTGGGATATATTTTGATGAGAGTAAATGAATATTTTAAAATTATATATGCCATTGTTTAATTTTTGTTTTGTTTAAGAATGTGTATTGCATTGTTTCTTTAAAAATTCTAATAAAAACATGTCTATGTTGCTACCTCAACTTTACAAATATTGTCTACACATAGTTTGTGTGTATTAATTATCTCTTGGCATCATCAACCTAAATTGCATGATGAAATGAGCATGCTCCTTTAAAGCCATAATCCTTATCTTCTCATGATTTTAATAATTTGTCTCTACCCTACTAGAAGAGATTTGATGAAGTATACCTCAAAGGATACCATATAATTAATATGAGTTGGCTGAGAAACAATACTTTATAAACTCGTAGTTTTTTAATATCCACTCCAAATTGTATAAAAATAAACCTCTTGCATATTTAAAGAGAATTTCCAAAGTGATGGAAAGGACCATTCCATTTGAGGCTTCCTTGCATAAATAAAATGTATTCTCTAATTATGTATTTCGACGTTAATCCATCCACAATTCTAAGGCATGCCTTTGTTCCTCAATTGCATTTAGTATCCCAACTCTAACAATTTCTTCGTGAAGCATCTTCTTAAATGCAAGTTCATGCCAAATTATTTTTCATACCTCGAAGCTTTCTAAATATCTTGACCTCAGCCGGGTCTTATATGCTCGAGAGCATTGTGCAAGACCTACATAGCACATATGGTATATTTTTTGTGTGATCAAAATGTTGCATCGACCTGCATATGGCGAATGATGTTTCATGAGGGATTTTGTAATACTTTTCTTATAGATTATCCATACATATTATCATAAAGTTTCTATATATATTGAGTTACTTACTTTATTCAAGTAAACTATAAATTGTAAATAAAACTTTGATTTAGATGATGCGCTAGATGTCCCTAAATTGCACACAACTTTCAGTATATAGTGAAATAAAAAATAATGAGATAAGTTCAAAACATCTGTAACAATCCATTTTTATTTTTTTTCCTTGATCTCATAGTGAGATAGTAAATGAAAATCAACTGATAAGTTTGTTCCTTTGCTTGTATCTATCATCCTACGTTGTCATTTTCATCTATGCACATGTTATAGTATGTCTTTGGTTTTTGGTAAGAATACTGATGATTTTCGATACTAGAAGTTTAATTGTTATAATTAGCTCTAAATTATAATATGATTCCACTATGCTCTCTCTCTCTCTCTCTCTCTCTCTCTTACACACACACACACACACACACACAAACTATAAATGCTAATATAACAAGACCTCATTTATCATGACCTTTCCTACTAACTATTATTTTAAGGCATGATATATTAGTGAACCACTCTTACTTGTATGAATTTTGACACTACAACATTCAAGAAATGGATTTACTATGATACTAGCATATTATTCACTCCTTTTTTTATAAGAGCACCAATGCCCTCTTGTAAACTCTTTCTCTTTCGGAACTTTATGGTAGATATGCTACCCTCAATGCAGGCCCCAATAAAGGTAATGACTTCTTGGAGCTCTTTGCTTGTACTATTTGTAGGCTCCCCTGCAATGGTGTGATTGTACATTGGATCATATCTCTTGTGATTTCAAAGTTGGTTGAATTGGTAAAAGATCATGTGCATTATTGGAGGAAATACATCTTATGCATCTTTAAGATTTGGATTAGCTTGCTCATTTCATGTTTATACATGGATTTGTTCAATAAATTTATATTGGATGAATCCACCATAAAAAATATGTTGGTTATGTTTGCTCTTAAATGCATAAGAAAGAATGGCCCTTAAAAGTTGTAAACTTCTTGAATTGAAATAAGTATTTATGGTTCATGGACGAGCAATATTATGATCTATGCAATGCTATATAAAAGGATATTAATACATTACAAACAAAGTTAACACATAAATACATTATTCCATGAAAATATATATCATTGCACTCATGGAAAATAGTTCAAACAGAATACCAATCCATGTTTACAACATAGGATCATTGCACTAACATGGTGTTCTCACTCTATGGTGTAGGGAAGCTTGTGCTTTGTTGAAGCATTCACAGGCCAGTACTATTGAAGCATTGTTAGACAAGGGATCCTTGCTAAGACACAAATACGATTATTATATAAATGCATCATGCACTACCATGTAGTGTCATTGTCTCGTTAACCATATCAAATATTCCCCTCTAAATGGGTTATCCCTCTCTTATCCATACGTAAGAGGTTGGGAGTGGAATTTTGCATGGCATGGAATTCCCTATGCTGAGATGTTTTGTGATTCTTTTCCATGTTTCATCATACCATCCTTTCTAACTACAACTTCGAAAAGAAAGCACAAATACCATTATTTAGTACGATATCATGAGGGGCACAACAAAACTAGCGATGACTTTGGTTCATTCACCATGATTTCATTATCATTGTGTTTCATCCCATTTGAATGGCACATTGTTATACATAGGTTGAGGCTAGATGCAAGTCCTGAGCTAATTTAATAAAATAGATACCCCTCAAATCTTGGCATCTAAGAAAAAAGTACACATTATATACATTATGTGGTGCATATACTAAGGGCATGTTTTTAAGAATCATCTTTGGGATTGGTGCTACACTCATCATGTGAAATATTGGCATTTAAAGTTAATATCAACCATTTAACTTATCCGTGATCTCCTTACTCTCCATCGCGTCAACACTACTATGAATTTATTCTTACAATTGGGTTATGTTAGTGCTTCTATTGAAACATGCAAAATGGCTAGTGACCTTACTAACTTCCTCCAATGACCATAGTTAGAGGTGAACATTGTTACTATGGAAAATTGGATAGAGATAGTAGATGTCAAGTAGGTTGGGGTCTCTGGATTCTAAGAGTGGCCATGGAAGATTGCATCCTTGATGGCAAGCGGTTATGATGGGTCATTATCGCAGCACCGCGAGTGCAACGATACTGCGAAAGACGGAAAGTTGAGCGCAGATGATGATATTCTATGTAATTTTTGGTCAGTTGTACCGTAGTATGCGGGTTTTTGGGTAATTTGGACCACATTAGATAGATTTTGGGTCATTTGCTTGAAGTGTCAGTTAGGAAGTAGTTAGAAAGTGGACAAGCAATGTAAAGGCGAAAGCCTATAAATAGACATAGATTTATTAAGTGTTGGATCATCTTGGAGTGTGTATCTTAGATCGGGAGATATCTGTGAGATCTGTATTTTGCGGAGTATGAGTTGAAGACTGAATATTTTGTATCTGGGTTTTTGCGGAATTAATATGATGTGACAGAGTTATTGAGCATAATCCCTGTGTTTTCTTGTCTATCTATGGTAATGCATTTCACGATATGAATATATGAATGATGCGATGTTTCCTTGCTGCGATTAATGCTTTACTGTTATATCTATTGCGATTGTGAATGATTCTGTTGAATAATGCAATGAATGTGAATGATGTATGAGTTAAATGCATGGATCTATTTATGAAATGTTGCAACAAGTTAAGTAATTAGGCCACAAACATCCTCCTTCATTCGGCGCAAACATGGTTCCGTCAACTCTCCCTTGAACATCTCGGGTGAGACCTCATCTGCTCTGCAAGTGTTGCTGGATGGGGTAAAACCTATATGGGCCAGTGCTCAGGGAGATCGCGGTGGTTTGGGTGTCGACAGTGAGTGGAACCTTTGTCGACTGGGTTTGTGTCAACAAATGGTTCCCTTGCTGGGACTGTAACACAAAGTGAAAGGAGGATATGTTGTGGCATCCAACGCAACTGGAGATACAAGGCTGGTTTGATCAGAGGTTGCAAGAATTTGCTGAAAAAGAAAGTCAGAACTCTCAGCTAACGGTAGATCAGTGGGTGGAACGATATATTCACGACGGTCTGCACGAATATTTTTTCTACGAGTTCCCAGTCATCTTGTTTGAGTGGCTGGAAAAAGTTGACTTTTTAGAAGAGGAACTTCCAAGGCGGTGAACTGACGACCTGGACCCCGGAGCTGATCCAGGAGCTACAGGAAGTCGACAACAAGGCGTCACGAGCTGTCGAAGTTTGGCTTGACAGTATATTGGAAGGCTATATCACTGAATTTGTGGTCGGTACGAACAAATCCTATAGTGAAGCTGAAAGATATTTCCTCCGTGGACCACGAGGAAGGTTTCGGCTATCGCTCCAATTGTCTATTAAGATGCTTATTTGTGAGAAGGGTATATTGAAGATGCATCTGGATCAGTAAAAACCTTGGTGGGTGGAGTCCGTGGGTACCGCAACAGCAGGGGGGTGGTACATGGAATGATAAGGGGTAGATGGGTGTAGGTCATGACGAGACTGTGAGTGAATCCGAGGAAGAGAGTGGTCTTACAAGGGGAGGAGCAAGGTTTCGACAGGAAAAGAGGCATAGGACAAGAGAAGGTCCTGCTGTGATCGAACCGCAAGGCTGCGAAGGAAGACCAGACGTGACGAAGTGACATCACAGTCCGTACAAGGAAAACAAGCCTATTCCCAGGATAGAGACCGGACCAAACCCTAGCAGCAACGTGCCCACACCTCCACTAACTATCTGTCAACCAGTAAGAAACACAACTTTGACACCACCGTGTCAACAAAACTTGATTGCTAGTAGTTCAACGATTGCAGGAAGGAATCCCAGGATGGCGGGCGAGGATACGAAGTTACCACTGTTCCATGGAAACAAAACATATAATCCTTAACAATACTAGTTCTTATGTGAGGCAGTATGGACCGTGAAGAAAATTGTTGATGATGATGCTAAGAAAGGATAGTTAGCGACAACTCTACGAGGTCATGCATCAGACTGGTTTATGAAGTTTGTTCTAGTCCCTACAGGAGCTCCGGAGAAGACGCTAGACGATATTCGAAAAGGATTGATTGTAGAATTAAAAAAAACCAAGTTTGAAGCACAGTATATTACAGAACTGAAAGAGATTAAGCAGTATCCCAATGAAACAGTGTGGGACTTTGACCAGTGATTTAAGACGCTGATGGTGAGGGTTAGTTTTGATATGAGCACTGTCCAACACAAAGAATGGTTCATCGCGGCACTTCTCCGGCACATTCGGTTACCGCTGATGCAACAGAACATTACAACGCCCAACGAAGCTCTGGAGATTGCAATGCAGTTGGAAGCTTCACCAATTGGTGAAAATGCAACTGGGATGTCGCAAATTCAGACACAACTGGCTAACTTGACCATACAGCTGCAAGATCTTAAGAAGGGCAAGGAACAACGAGAAGTATGGTGTACGCGATGTCGGGGAGAAGGGCATACTAAGGACAATTGCCCTAACTTCCGCAATTATTTGGTTTCAAGGGTACCAAACCCGTTGAATGGTGGTGGTATGCTGTGGTGTCACATCTATCAAGTATATGGGCACCGCCATGAGGAATGCCAATACATGCAGAAGATGGTCACAAAACTGATGAATCTGTATTGTACATTCTGTAAATCTGTGGGACATGAAGACAAGGATTGTCGTGCATATGGGTTGCTTTAGGAGAGAACGTACGATGCATTTTATGTGAAGGACGACCAGCGTGCCGTACAACAACCGCAACCGCAACCGCAGGTAGCCCTGCCGCTACCTCAACCGCAAGTGCATTTTGTACCACAGCAACAACCACAGCAGTTTATGCTGCAGTATGATCCAATGCAAATGGCTCCATAGTAGCCACAGTACGTTCAACAACCACAGTATGCACAGCAAGTCCAAGGCATGTAACCAAATCCTATGCAACAACAGTTCAATCAACCACAGTACCAACAACATGGCGGATTTCGGGGCGGACACAGTGGAGGATTTGGTCGTGGAGGAGGATGAGGAGGTCGTGGGCCTGTTCAGTGCTATGATTGTGTGGTATGGGGACACTACCAACGAGATTTCCCACTAATGCAAATGCAGTGTACGTTTTGCTTTGTTACAGATCATACTGTAGAAAACTGCCCACAATTGATTGCGCGATGGAAAGCAGGGAATGTTCCACAATTGCAGAATCAGAACCAGACGCAGTAACCAGTATAGAATCAAGTGCAGGAACCGACGCAGAACCAGAACCAACATACAAATCAGAATTCCAACCAGAACGTGAACCAACCGGGGAATCCGCTGCTGAACCAGAATCAGGGTGCGAGTGTTGTGACAATTTCTGCGGATCCAAGGCCACAAGATGCAGCTGTCGCAGTTATCACTCGTGGAGGTACAACGACAGGAGGGGATAACTCACACCCGCTCATTCGATTGGCAGGGCAGAAGAAGGTGTCATTTGACATTGAGTTCGAGCGTGATGCATTCTTTTAGGCACGTCGTGCGATGGACCAAGATCGCGGTAAGGCTATTATTTGTGACATGCCCCCTGTCTTTAATGCTACTTTTGAGGCAGGTCCATTGGTGTAGTCTGGAACCTTGCAGAAATTTTTTGAGAGCTGTTTATTGTTGGAAAGGGATCCCGCCGCTCTTGCTAAGATCGAGGGATTGTTGCAGCGACCAACTAAGGGACAAAAAGAGTCCGCGGTAAACTCCTTATAGCGATGGAAGACAGGTAAGGAGATGTACATGAACATACAAATTGGGGACTATGAAGTTGATTCGATTATTCTGGATCTTGGTTCGGATGTCAACATCTTAACCAAGCAGGCATGGCAGAAAATGGGGAGCCCCCCATTGAGCTGGTCTCTGGTACAGCTTCGGCTAGCCAATCACGCCAAGGTGAGACCGATTGGGAGAGTTCCACGCCTGGTGGTTGATATTGAGGGAATGAAGACTTATACTGACTTTGACGTCATCGAAGTAGTTGAAGGGGTAAGCTCTTGTCCCACGTTGTTGGGGATTGGATGGGATACCGATAGTAGAGCATTAATCAACTTTAAGAGGCGGATGATGACTTTTGAAAACTGCGATCTCAGAGTTATAGACCCGTTGGATCCGGCTGAAGGACGCAGATACATTGAACCAGTGAAGGATGAAGATCCCAATGTATGGGACCATGCATTTAATATTTCAAAAGATTATATTCATCCGATTTCCAACAGTGAGCTTGGATGGCGCAGTGACAGCTCTGCATCTTCCGACTCTGATGATGCTTTAGAACATTGGCAGAATCGCTTGCATGAGGTGTCGCTCTGCAAGTGTGGGTTAGTCACGCAATCATTGTGCCGCGTTGCAATTGAAACTGTTACACTACCAGTATACGAAGGGCTGCTTGGCTTGTCTGACTTCCTCGCGACGTTCAAAGAAAAAGTTTCATAACCGCAGCGACTGCTGGAATTGGAGGAAGTGCTGAAGGCTGCTCCAGCACACTGGTGGGTGACACACAAGAAATCAATTGACGGATGGTCGCAATGCAGGAGATTGATGATGGTTCATTTCGGTGATATTGAAGTTTACCACACAGGGAAATACGATGGACATAATGACCCTGGCAGTCGTTTGATGGAGTGTCAAATATTGTGGGCATCATGACCAAAAGATGAGTGGGTCCATGCCTTTGTCCATACTTTGGACGAGATGCCGTGATCATGGTATACTACAGCTGAATTGTGAGGAGAAATTACTACTTGGTTGGAGTTGACAGTTTGTTTTACTCATACGTTCAGCTTCATGGATGCCAACCCAGAAGTCCATAATGCTTTGCAGCTCATCCGCGATGTGGTTCTGAAGGTTGTTCCAGTGGCATATCCCGCGGATCTGCATATGCACTTCCAAATGCAATCCATGATGGAATATTATAATATCACTGGGGGGCTAGAAGATGGTGATGACCCGCGGAATGTCAATATTCCAAAATCTGAAGGAAGTCACGATATTGTAGCACCTGATGTGCCAAGTGATCCGATCAGCCAGCCATTGAAGCTCTGTAAGGTCAATATTGGGATAGAGGCTAGTCCCAAGTTCGCGAATGTTGGGGATTATTGGGATGACAAGATGATGGGAAAGGTCACCGACTTGCTACATGAATTCCAAGACTTGTTTCCTACTAAGTTTTCTGAGATGAAACGTATTTTGGGCGATTTAGGGGAAATGAAGATCCCACTGAAACTAGATGCCAAGCCAATCAGACAACGACCCTATCAACTGAATCCACGCCATAAGGAGAGGGTCAAGGTAGAACTTGATCACATGTTGGACGCTGGCATTATTGAACCAGTTGAGGAGTCAGAATGGATCAGTCCTATGGTGGTGCAGGACAAGAAGGCTGGTGAAGTGCGGATTTGTGTCAATTTGCGGAAGTTGAATGACGCATGTTTGCATGATCCATTTCCAACCCCGTTTACTGACAAGGTGCTCGAAGGTGTGGGTATCCAGGAGATGTATTCTTTCACAGATGGGTTCTTTGGCTATCATTAGATCCGAATCGCCAAGGAAGACTCCCACAAGACATCTTTTGTGATAGAGTGGGACTGTTTTTAGTGCACAGTGATGTCGTTTGGGTTGAAGAACGCACCTACGATATTATCGTGGGTTGTTGTCGTCGGGTTTCGGGATTTCATTCAGAAGTTTTTGTGGGTATACATGGATGACTGGACAGTCTATGGCTTGATCAACGATCATCTAGCAAACCTGCGGTTGATGTTGGAGTGCTATCGATAGCATCAGATATCCCTGAACTTGAAGAAGTGCATCTTTTGTGCACCATTCGGAATACTGCTGGGTCACATTGTGTGCAAGTAAGGGTTATTAGTCGATCCAACAAAGATTGCGCTTATTCTAAGCTTAACACCGTCGACTAACATCAAGCAGTTGCGAGCGACTTTGGGACACACTGGGTATTATCACAAGTTCATCAGGGGTTATGCCGTGATTATGGCCCCTATTGAGAAGTTGTTGAAGAAAGATGTGGTATTTCAATGGAGTCCTGAATGTCAAGACATCTTTGAGATGCTGAAGGCTAAGATGGATTTAGCGCCGATACTAGTGTTTCCAGACTGGAGTAAGGAATTCCATGTCCATGTTGATGCATCATCGATCGCACTGGGTGTGGTGCTGGCGCAAACAGGAGAGGGGGATCTAGATAACCCCATTGCTTTCGCAAGTCAGAAGTTGTCATTAGCAGAAAGGAACTATACCAATACAAAGAGGGAAGGCATAGCGATGGTCTATGTGCTGCTGAAGTTTCGACATTACTTATTGGGAGGACACTTTAAGATGTTCACAGATGATTCTACCTTAAAATATCTGGTCAATAAGCTTGTGTTGGGGGGGAAGATATGTCGCTGGCTACTTCTTTTTCAGGAGTTCGATTTTGAAGTGATTGTGAAGCCAGGACATCTGAATGCTGGACCTAATCATCTATCGCGGATTGAGACAGGCGAGGAGCCAACTAACATTAAAGACGGGTCTCCTGATATGCAACTCTTTAAGGTTGAAGTAGCCGATGGATACTATGAAGAAATCATTCAGTTTCTGGCGATAGCTACTGCACTTGAGGAGTTCACCACTAATCAGAAGAAGCAGTTAGTGGTCAAGGCTGCAGATTTCCAGCTAATTGCAGGTGAGCTATACAAATTGGGCTCCGATGAGATATTGCGGTGTTGTGTTTTGCCTCATGAGCAAGGGAAGATGTTATCAGAATCGCACGTAGGAGTGGATGGGGGGCACTATGGTGGTCGTGCGATTGCTAGGAAGGTGCTTCGCGTGGGGCTCTGGTGGCCCACGCTGCACAACGATGTAACAAACTATGCACGGTCCTGCGATGTTTGTCAAAGAACCGGGAATCCCTCCAGGAGGGATGAGATGCCACTGATACCACAACTGACACTGCAGTCATTTGACAAATGGGCTGTGGATTTTGTGGGACCAATCAACCCACCTAGGAAGCGCACTAGTGCAAGATACATCATCACGATGACAGATTATTTGACAAGATGGGAAGAGGCTACACCAGTCGTTGATTGTTCCGCAGCCACAACTATGCGTTTCTTATTTGACAACATCGTCACTCGTTTCGGCCGCCCCAAGATATTGATGAGTGATCAAGGAAGTCACTTTCTCAATCGCATCATCAGCGCATTGATGAAGGAACTACAGATACAACATAAGAAGAGTACACCATATCATCTGCAGGAAAATGGCACGGTGGAAGCTTTCAACAAGATATTGGAACATGCGCTGACAAAGGTGTGCAATGCCAACTGTGATGATTGGGATCTGAAAATCCCAGCAGTCTTGTGGGCGTATCGCACCACGTGTAAAAGGTTGACGAGATAGACACCATTCAAGCTGGTGTATGGGCAATAAGTGATTATGCCTATGGAGTACATTGTTCTGAGTCTATGTATAGCGGAAGCAACATGTATGGATGCTGCAGTGGCATTAGAAGAACTTCTAGCATAGTTAGTACAATTGGACGAAGATCACTTTATTGCAAGCTTCCATCAGAGTGTGGAGAAGGATCGCCAGAAGGCTTGGCATGATCGCCACATAAAAAAAAACAGTTTCAGCAAGGTGATTTGGTGTTGTTGTATGACAACAAGTTTATGAAACATCCAGGAAAATCGCAAATGCATTGGCTTGGTCCATATCGCATAAGTAGCATAACTTCAGGAGGAGAAGTACAGTTGCAACAGTTAGACAGAGCGATGCTCCTAAAGTTGATCAATGGTAGTAGGTTGAAGCCCTACATGTCGAGCTTGGAGCAACATGATGCCTGAGTCGCAACAGGAAAAAAAAATGCAGGAAGCTCTGTGCTAGGATGGTGCACCAACAGAGGTAGAATGCGCAAGCAGGGAGGCTTGTGCCGCAGGTTAGGAGCAGCTCGCGACAGTGGCAGAATGACAACTAGGTCAAATCAACAATAAATGCAAAAATTTTAAGACAGTTAATTAACGATGCTCATTCGAATGATGAGCATTAATGGCGGATCTGGCTGGTCGGATGACAGGATCGATGACGGATTTGGGTCATTAAGGCAGGATTTGGTCCGAGTTAATGCAGGATTTAGTTATCATTACGAGCGATTCGGTTGGGCGCTATAAGAATGGGCCGAGTGAGTTTAGTTGCCAGTTAATGAATTGTGCAAGGTTGATTTGTGTTGCAGAGTGCAGTTGAGTCATTTTGAGCGAGTTCCGGAGTTGAGTAGGATTGAGCCACCTGTTCGCAGTACAGGAATTAGGCATTGCATGCCGGGTGAGCCGGATACAGTGGATATTTCAAGTGAAGTCGAATCCCCTGTTGTCACTGTTAGTATTGAAGAGCAGGTCAATATTGTACAAGAAGTTGCTAGCATGCTAGTGTGATCATCCTCTGTTGTGCACCAGAAGAGGGCGGGGACACAGCCTTGCTCCCCGTGGCCAGAGAAGCGACAGACCCGCTCCACGGCCCAAGTGCCACAAGGGGTCCCTGAGGCGAGCCCATCAATCTCTAGTGTTGTGGAGTCCGCAGTCCAAGCAGCCGCCTCTGTCACGGATATCCTGGGTTACAGACCTCCATGTCGACCTAAGATGCAATCGAGGAAGCCCACGAAGAATCAACGATACCAAATCCAAATTCTGACGATTCCACTAGGTATGAGTTGCACCACCGACATCGTACCTGCGTTTATGCAACTGCGGTATGATGATCACGGCTTGCTAGCACTGGAAGATCTTATGATAAATCCCTTTAAGCCATGAGCACCGGGGCATACTGGACCGACACCCCGCATTCCACATGACTGGGGGCGCGGTTTGGAGAAGTCTGGGTTATTGGGGTTAATCAACCTGCCACACTTTGGGCAGTTAACAGAAGCTAATGCCTGCGTGAAACAACTGATGGCCTATTTTCATGGTGGCATTCTATGGTTGGATAAGCAGGTCACTATCACAGTGGATTTGATTTCTGAAATCACAGGATTGCCCAAGGTCGGAGTCAACCCATCGCAGTATTTTCAGGGGAAGAATAATGACAAAAAGCTCGCAGCCAGGTTGCGGAAGAAATATAAAATGCAGAAAGACGGACGGGCCTACCGCATCGACACCATCAATGATCCCACTATTAAAATTAGGGCATGGATCCTGGCGACCAAAATCGTCCAGAACAATTGACCCATCCAGGGAAACTTAGGGGCCAACCAGGGAAACTTAGGGGTTGTCGCATGTGGGGAACTCTGTGTGAAAGGTGTGCAAGTAAATTGGTCCCTGTTTATGCTCAATCAACTCATGGAGGATGCGTTGGCGGCCCAAGAAAGAAAACGGCCATTCGCATACAGCTGGTTGCTGATCCTAATCACGCTTGTCGCCTGGATGGAGCCCGACAACTATCAAGGAATGGAGGTGGACGAGGGGGAAGATCAAAAGGGGGCACTCTACCAAAACTTGTGGTGGGTGCAGAAACCAGAGCGCCTTAGGGAGTGCACCACACAGTTCTGACTCTATTGGGAAGCGTTGCATGTGACCACTGAGTGGGTTCCGTGGTTGACTCAGAAAATGGTTGAGAAGTACAAAGGGATCGCCCGGTTTATGATTGGACCGCACAGTATCTACGTGCAAGCGCGATGTGATAAGGATCGACAGTGGTTGCAGACCCCTTATAAACTATCCGATGAAGACTTAGATGTGATCATTGATGAGTGGTCGGTTGACTGGCGAGAACCAGTTGTTTAGGAGGAGGAATCCACGGGGACACCATCAGATGTTCCAGATATGGACCAACAGCAACATGTTTCGGACCAGGAGTCATCGCAGACTCCTACGAATGACGAGCATGAGGTTGAAGAAGGCAGAACGAAAGGACACAATGACCATGGGACAATCAGTGGGATCCCCCTGTTGTCAGAGGCACAGCTTGGCCGACTACTCCACACTATAAATAATGTAACCAATGTAGTGGCTCACACAATGACGGTAAAGGCGGATGAAGGTTTCCATGCGATCACTGCCCACCTGGATTCCTTATGCAACATTGTTTTGAAGAAGGCACCAGAGGGAGCATCGGTGCAGGAAATTGGCACAATCAGCACTGAGCCGTGGGTCAAGAATGTTGATATTCCCCCGACTGTGATTGTGACTGATAATGAGGCTCTGAAATCCTTGCTGCAACCGTTGGAAAAATTGACGATCAACATCAATGCGCTACCGGCGAAATAATTGATAACTATACAGGTTGTTTCCAGACGGGAAATGGTGGAAAGGATGCATGAGATTAGCGTTAAGTTCCTGTGGTTGCAGCAGAGCGAGGCAACTGCTAAGGAAGCAATTGAAGAGTTAAGCAGGAGGGCCACTACAGCGCGATAGGCCTTGGATGAGTTGAAAGAGGACATCAAGAAAGAACGGGCTGAGAAGGCTCGAGTGATTGAAGAATTGAAGCAGGCCCAAGATCGCCTTGTCGTGGAGAAGGCCACCTTATGGGACCAAAATGTGTAGGTGGAGGCGGCCATTGCTGAGGAGTTTCACCATGTGCCAGAGGTCACTGTAGAATTTGACGTGGTTTAACACGCGCAGCAACTTGGGGCTGCCATTGCTCGACTGCAACAGGAAAATTAGGAGTTAACAGCCTTGGTGAACCCTGGTACACCCAAAGCGCAGGTGGATGAATGCAAACGTGCCATTGAGGAGGCGACAACATAGATAGCGGAGCTAGAAACAACAGCGACAAAACTTATAGCCGACACCGTCCAGTTTTGGGGATGCATCATTCAGGATGAGCAGATTGAATAGTTGACCAAGCTCAGGCAGGAGGCGGACGAGTAGTTGGCAACACTCAAAATGGAGATGCACATGATGATGCCAATGGAGCAGGTTGCCAAGTCTGTGAACTTAAAAGAGTTGTAGCAGTGCATCACCAAGGTCGACGAACGTCAGACGAAGCTCGCTACGAAGCTGGAGGAGTTCCAGGAGATCGATGGTCAGTTTGCGACTAAAGCTGGTGCGGCACTCCAGGATGTATAGGAAGTTTACCAACAAGTTGCGGCAAAGCTGAGTGAGCACCCATATCCCTAGGATGTGATTGACAGTCAGGCGCTGGCTATGGAGATAAAGGAGCAGGTCACGGAAATTGATCAATAGTACAAGGACTTCAGGGTCAAGACCATTGCATACACCTTGTCCTGCTGACGTGGCTCTAGGGAAAGCCACAAGATTGTGTTGGGGTCCTATTGGAAGGCAGTTAGGATGGGTCATTATCGCAACACCGCGAGTGCTGCAATACCACGAAAGATGGAAAGTTGAGCGCATATGAGGATATTCTATGTAATTTTTGGTCAGTTGTACCGCAGTATGCGGGTTTTTGGGTCATTTGGACCACATTAGATAGATTTTGGGTCATTTGCTCGAAGTGTCGGTTAGGAAGTAGTTAGAAAGTAGACAAGCAATGTAAAGGTGAAAGCCTATAAATAGACATAGATTTGTAAGTGTTGGATCATCTTGGAGTGTGTATCTTAGATTGGGAGATACCTATGAGATCTGTATTTTGTGGAGTATGAGCTGAAGACTAAATATTTTGTATCTTGGTTTTTGCGGAATTAATATGATGTGACAGAGTTATTGAGCAGAATCCTTGTGTTTTCCTGTTTATCTATGGTAATGGATTTCACGATATGAATATATGAATGATGGGATGTTTCCTTGCTGCGATTAATGCTTTACTGTTATATCTATTGCGATTGTGAATGATTCTGTTGAATAATGCTATGAATGTGAATGATGTCTGAGTTAAATGCATGGATCTATTTATGAAATGTTTAAGTAATTGGGTTGCAAACATCCTCCATTCGGTAGACACATGGTTCCGTCAACTCTCCCTTGAACATATCGGGTGAGACCTCATCTGCTCTGCAGGTGTTGCTAGACGGGGTAAAATATGTCTGGGCTGGTGCTCAGGGAGATCGCGGTGGTTTGGGTGTCGATAGTGAGTGGAACCCCTATCGACTGGGTTGTGTCAACAATCCTCCCAAGATGTTTTCATTCCACAACATGCAATCACATTGAGTTAGAATTTTTAGTACAACTTTTCTATCACAACACCAACAAAAGAATTAGATTCAAATCTATTTTTTATTGAATAAGCATGGATCTTCTAACCTTGTATGCACATTCAACCAAATATTCACCTCTACAAAGGTTTCCAAAACACCTCTTGATGTCTTCTCCATCAATATGAATATAATTTTTCATGTGGATGATCATAAATGATGCAAGATAAATATCGTGTTAACAAAACTATCTTGCATCCTATTAGCACTCAAAGTAGCACCCTGACCAAGGCCATGGATGACGATGCAATGAGTGGTAAGCACGGCAGGATATAGAGCCCAATGTCACAACAATCGAGCTCCTATTATAGATTCCAAGAAATATATCTTGAATATGTTACTATTGCTATAATATTGCAACAATTAATAATGAACCAAAAACTTGATAAAAACCAATAAATGCAATACCAACTCACCACATCAGATTTACCTTGAGGTATGGAGGTGAGGGGGATATGATAGGATCAAGAAGGGGCCTTAAATTAGACCTGAAAAATGTGAAATCAGATCTGGTATATGCCTTAGAAAATCCCTTAAATAGATGGTGGTCCCGCTTATCACGTCCCTCAATGAAGTTCCAACGCCCCAAGGGTCAATCTAGGCCAAAAACCCTATTGTTTAGGATTTTAAACTTGGATGAAATGATAAATATACCTATTGTACCTGCAAAAACAAATCTACAAAAGAAAAACCTAGCAAGCACAAGTCATCAAGAATCTCACAAATCCACCACAAGGATAAAACACCCTTAAGGGTTCACCATTAATTCAATTAGGATGCAATTTTCTATCAGAATAGAAATTCCGAATTGTATATAGTTTTTGAGATATGAATTTTGTAATATTTAGGGATTTATAATATTAGATTTTTTTGGATTTTTATAATAAATATACATGAGAATTTTCATAAAAATGTGAATAGAAGGGGTTATGACCTTAGTCCTCAACTCTAGGGAAATTAGAGATTGAGACCAACATCCCTATGCAATTTGGCTATTAATGATTTACCAACTAGGGAAAATGATAGTAACACAAAAAATTTCCCAAACCATATCTTCATTCATTTAAGTTTGCTATCACATAAGCTAAATCGAAATAGTCCAAGAAAAATTCACGTACTCCATCATGTTTGAGAATTGAAGAAAAAACATATCTTCGTTTTGAGCTATGTTTTGATGTTAAAATTTTATTTAAATCCCATCCTAACCATAATTGGAGAGAACAAGTCATATATCCCTTCTATACAAGATATATCCCTTCTAAAGAGATAGTCCAAATGGTATTCAAGATATGTTTTGTAGCCCACATAAAATTTGACATTTATCCCAAGTTTAAATTTATAATTTCACTTTATACATGAGATTCATAACTCATGGGATGAAAGAAATATTTATATAGGTTATGTTTAGAAACATTCCAACCTACCTTATTAGTCCTTGTCGGCCTTCCAAGCAGCAGGGACTGTAGAAATCACTTTGTGCGATTGTATTAGTCTCTGCACATGTTCCAACATGTTTTATCCAAATTTTTTAAGGTTATATTCCCTTCTTCCCAATCAATAAATTGGGAGCCTTATTTGGCCTTTTATCGAGGCATAGGATACTTTCCCGCATCGTTGATCAACTATGTTTACCATACACCAGCTTCATTTACATGTTTCATGCCCTGATCGCGGGTTTTCGCATGAGTTCCATTAAAAGTGGTGATGAGCATGGATTCATCACAACACGTGTCTCTTGCATTCCTCCACTAACTCAGGTGTTTGTTTCATGCCACTAACTCAGTTTTGAGCCACCATTAATAAGTTTTATTTGGGTGACAAGGTTGAGAAGGTAGTGGTGTCGGATTGCATCGTGCATTCTCTGTGATGTCTGGTGACGGGAGAGTATGGGTGGATGACTAACATGGAGAGAATAATGAAGGCCCAAGCCCTCCGAGAAAGATCCATGTCGTCCTACATGTCCATCAAGAAAACCATGGAGATCAACCCAGAGAACACCATAATGGAGGAGCTGAGGAAGAGAGCGGAACCCGACAAGCATGACAAATCGGTGAAGGATTTGGTGATGCTCTTGTATGAGACCGTCGTGCTCACCTCGGGATTCAGTCTGGAGGAGCCAAACAAATTCGTTGGAAGAATCCACATGATGCTCAAGCTCAGTCTCATCATCGAGGATGATGCCCCAGCTGAGCTGGATGCCGAAATGTCTCCCCTGGAAGAAGACGCCTCCGAGTAGGAGGAGAGCGAGATGGAGGAGGTCGACTAAGTCGCTATCGACTCCGGTTAAGAAGAAATCAAGTGTTTTGAGCTATATTTATGGAAATGCATATAGACATGGGAGGGTAGGAAAATGATTTGAGGTCTTTTCTTTTTTTAATGATTTGAAATATAAATGTGCAAACTTTTGATGTGTTCCTGCGTATACACAGTGTCTTATATGTGAAGTTTGTGTCAATGAAATAGAAATTGTTGATTTCTTATGCCATGGATTACAGAGTTTGTTATGTGTTATATGTGAAGTATGTTTCAATGAAATAGAAAATTCATGGATTACATAATGATTTAACATCAGTGATGTAAGAAGACGTTTCATATGACCATCATGAAACCATCAAATTTGACGGGCTGTTCTAGTAGCTAGTTCCTAGCAACTCCATAGAACATAAACAACCATGGGACCAACCATCTTCTCATCCCAGCAGGTGAGGTCCAATGTTAAGCCAGTGTGATTCTCTTGGAGCCTTGATGAGCCCTGAGGGTAGGGCATAACTTAGAGGTCATATACTCTAGACCACAGGTTGGAATATTTATTTTTACCAAATTATAGCTCTCAAATTTGTGGCATTTTACTCTTTTAGTTCCGTTAAATGTGTTGGTCACTCTATATGCTAATCAATTCTAATTAACAGACAGAATGCTCAATATAAATTGTCAACCCAGGGAAGTCTTTTTATTTCAAAGGAAACTAAGGAAAGTATATGCATAAACACTCAAGTAGTCACAATTGAATGAATAAAGATCAATTATCCTACCTAACTTCTCAGTGAGACTCAACTCATTGCTAAATCTAATCTAAATTATCTATCTAAGAATTCAAGGGACTTCTTATCTCCTACAACATCAATCTAGTAGTAACTGATCTAAGAATAATTGAACTAGAATTGCTTTTGAAAGAAGTTAAATCCTAAAGATATAAGACTACAAGTAACTCAAACCATAACCTGTCTAATTCAACAAATTCTAAGGAAGATAAATAATAGTAATGAACCAGAACTAAGCTTGAATCATAATCTGACTAAATTGGAAAATTCTAAGAAAGATAAATAACAGAAATAAATCAGAGCTGAGCTTGACTGTAATAATTAATTAACACACTTGCATCAAAAGGAAAACTATTATACAGAGTCGACTGCCACACCACACTGTTGCAGCACACCAAAGGAAATGCAATCATTAACAACTACTGTTGCAGCACACTGTAAATATGCCTACTGTAACTCCACACCAAAATAACATAAACAAAACTAAAACATCTACTTAACGCGATGATCTCTATGAGAAGGCTGGCCCTGGCCTTCTAACAGAGATGCCATGGAAACTAACACTTAATTAGAACACATAAATATAAATATTGTTGGTCCTTGTATTAAAATGGTAGAACCACAGTTACAGTACTCTCTGTTACAACTCTTACAATCAAATGATAACTAGCCAACCCTAGGCTCAGAATGCCTTCTCATATTTATACCTAGGTGACACAATGCTGTCCCTCTGATATCGAGCAGCCATGAAGACCTACGATCTTCAGGTTGCCGAATTGAAACAGAAACAATTACATCCATGAATATAATTGAATGAAAATGTTTGCGTTCAGGCCTGCGCTGTTACTTTGAGCTATCAATGGATCGAACAGATTCCAACTGATTGGAAGTGAAGATGCTTGGATTTTTATTGTGACCCACTCACAGTTGGCCTCATGGAAGGATGCTCGAACTGTCACAACGATACATGGAACCAGATCCAGGAGGGACAGCTGGCACCATGTATTCCTTTCCTCCATAGGTTCAGCGAGCTGCTACACATGTGGTCTTTCAAGGCTCTGAACTATCTTTATCAAATCAATACATGTTAGCACAAATCAAAAGATAAAGTTCATAACCATAAACAATATTAGGAATTAATAAGATAAAGAAATAATAGATTATACCTCTTAAGATCCATGCGTGACTTGGGAGGATATCTGCCTGGGTTATGGAAAAGTAAGGCAAAACAAGGGAAAAAGGTTTTGATAAGTATAGGAAAAAAGGGCTATTTTGGGGCCCAACATCTCCCCCCAGCTATCCATTTGCATGTCATCATCTAGTATAGCCAACTAGTCCGAGTCTGATTCTAAGCTATGTCTTTGTAGATTAGTAAAATTGAAAGAAATCTCAGGCTTCTCACCCAAGTCCAAAAATCCATTACAGACGACCCACTTTTCCTAGCATCATTTCTCCTCTATCTTGGTCAATATATAATTGCCTCTGTATTGCTTCTTTGGCATCCATATAAGTGGAAAATTAAATTTTATCCCCAACCAACGTGGTCCACATGTCTCCATACACTTGACATATCCAGTCACCCTAGGAAGAGCCTGCTTGAAGTTCTTAAAACAGTAGGGGTCTTTATCCTTCAAAGATGGAGAAGAGACTTGCCATCTCTGCTTGTTTCCTTCCAGGGCATGAAGCTTCTGCTTGGAAATCAATTGAACACAATTGCAGGTGACCTTCTTCTGCAAATCTATCAGTTGATGAGTCTTCATAGGGGATGAAAGGATCCTCTCATGTTTTGCAATAAGGACCCGAGGGGATTGAGGTTCACTTTTGATCCATAGATTAGAGTTATCCTCATTCTTAGTAATGGTATGAAAGGCATTCCACCACTACATGTGATTAGTAACAAAAGAGGTGAAATCCTTCAACTGAACATCACCCAAATAAGGAACAGTGTTAGGGAGAGAATCCATAAAGCGTGCCATCTCTTTTAAATACAATTCGCACAATAAATTCTGCTCAATGAAACTGATCTGCAAAAAGGTCTTCATAAACTGAGGGGAGGTTATCAACTAATAAGGTCTTCTTTCCTTCAAGGATTTCAATCTAAATAGAGTCATCTATTCATAAAGGAACATCGGATAGGAAGGAGATGGGGATCTAAAGCTCAACAATTCCTGAGAGAGAGTGTACATTTGATCTTTTTACTTCTGCATGGACTTGAATTTTTTTAGCTCTTATAATTCTTTTTGCACACTTTCCCATTGGAATTTATGAAAGATCAATTCTTCTTCCCATTTTTCCCTCAATTCTCTGATGGTATTTCTGTGCTCATAAAGGGGAACCATCCCTTCCTTACACTGCTCAGCATGATCCTTTAATTACTTTACTTCGAGCTTCAACAATGAAATCTCCTTCACCAATCCCTGAATTATTCTATCATTTGTATCCTCCTCATCATTAGTGTCTAATTCAATAATATCCTGAAATATTTGCATTTTTACCTTATCATCAGGCGTCTTAGCCTTCTCATCCTGCATCGACAACTTAATAGCTTCTTCCTCCAATAGTGTCACAACAGCCTCTGTTTGTGTGGCTGCTTCAACAACCAACTTTGGGAATGCTGGTTCTTCTGTAGCAGCATCCCTCTTATGTATTCCATCCCGAACAACTTCAGTCTGTGTTACTGACTCAACAACCAATTTTGGGAATGCTGGTTCTTGTGTAGCAGCATCCCTTTTTTGTGTTTCAACCCCGGCGATTTCAGTTTGAATCGCAACTTCAGCAAATAATGTTAAGGATGTTGGTTCTTGTGTAACAAAAATATTCTCTTGTATTCCAAAGTCAGCACCTTCTGTTTGAGTCGCAACTTCAACAAACAATTTTGAGGATGCTGGTTCTTGTGTAACAACATCCAATTTCTATGATTTATTCAAAGTACATACTGTTTGAGCTGCTGCTTCAATGACAGATTCCTAGAGTGCTAGTTCTTGTGTAACAACCTCCTGTTCTAAAATTTCAATGCCTTCAGACCGTCGAGATTGCTCTTGAATCATTTCAATGTCTCCTGAATGCTAAGTTTGACCTGGAAGTATTTCAGTATCCCCCAACTACTGGGATTGTATTTCTTCATCCTCTTGTAGCTCCTGATCAGGGATTATGTCCACATCTAGATCATTCTCTTCCATTAAATTTGCTATAAGTATTTCTTCTCTTCCCTGCCTTGCTTGTGCTAATTTCCATGTTATTACTTCCATCATTGTAACTTTATACCTTACAAACTTAAATAGATCCCCACATTCTTGGCATAGTATCTCATCATATTCTGCAACCCCCAAAACAGGAGATGGATTCTCCAAATGATCCGGATTTATGTGAGAACGAAATGAAAGGGAATATATATATTCACACACACAGATATATGGAAAGAAACACAGCGATACAACAAACTTAGATTCTATTAAATGAATGAAATAGAATAAACTGTAAAATAAAAGCAGCTAGAATGGTGGTAGCTATATCTCTGAGAAGAGATGTGGTGGATACACTTATTCGTGACAAGCTGAATACAAAAAGAGGATGAAAGGGCCTATTTATCATAATCATGAGGGAAAGAATCCCAAACATCCAAAAACCTAACCCTAGCATATGAATCGTCATAAAGTTTGCGGCCCCAAGGTGGTTAGTTGAACAGTCAACTTCCTGGGGTCATAAATTTTGCATACGATCTTCGTTTGGGGCGCTCGATAGCCCGTTGGAAAGGTATATCCAATATTTACAACTTTCGACTAGAGCTAATCGCATGCCATTGGCAACAATTTGGCCCCCTAAATCACCAAAAAACGTCGTTTAGGGCCTCAAAACGGCCCCAAAAGTTTTTGACCCAAAACACCGTAGAAAAATTACATGAAAACTGCTAGAATGAAAAACTGTTTTGATCCAGTGGAATAGGTGGGTGCCCACCTATATCCATATGTTTCAATCCTACCCCCTTAGGAAGCAATGGTCTCCATTGTGTTGAGTGCCCCCATCAGGTGGGGAAACTTCTATTGAACTTGACTCTTAGTGAGCCACTTTCCTTGGTGAAGTAGTTTCCTTGCTTTGACAACACGATATAGCTAGATCTTCTGCTGGTGGGTTCCCTTAACCTGTGTGTCCATGATCTGATCAATGGTTGCTTGTTCGATGCAGTCAAGATTAAGATCTGTAGGTGTCAATTTCTCTGCCACCTCCGAGGTGTCCAACAATGGTGGAAAATATGGGCAAAGGAGCTCCACATTGAATACTGGGTACAGGCCAAGGAATGGAGGAATACTTAGCTCAAAGGAATTGTCACCAACTGCCTTGGTTATGGTGTACGAACCAACTGCCATGGTGATGGTGGGGTCTTGTGAGCCTCTCTTTCTACAAATGAAACAAAAACTTATCACCCACCTGGAACTTGTGTGGAACCCGATGTTGGTCATGTCGCTACTTGTACTTAGTGTTGGCCAGCCTTTTCCAAAATTTTATGGACCTATTGGCGGATGCACTGGATTCGTTCAACAAATCTGGTGGCCTTATCAGCCTAGGTCTGAGCATGGGAATATTCCTCATGTGTGGCTGCAATGGGAAGAGCTACATCAATTGGTGCGATTGGTTGGAACCCCAGACACACTTGAAAAGGGCTATGGCTAGTAGAGCTATGAAGGGCTTTGTTATAGCTATTGTTAAGTTTAGCATAAATTCACAAGCAAGATCACTGAAAGAAACACAATCACAAGATAGACAAAGATTTACCCTGGGAAACCCTCATGGGGTAGAAAACCCAGCAAAGCTTTCCTCAATATAGATAATCAACCAATACAAAGATATAGTCTCCAAACAAGAGCTCCTTCTCCTTCTATGCCTGGCTTTTCACCCTAACTGGGCCGACCTCTCCTAAGAGAGTCTTATAACCCCTAAACAGCTGACTCAGGGGTGACCCCACATGGGAGATCTAATAACCCTAGTTACCACATTATATCGGAGGAATAAACATCTCCGGATATACAATAGGGTCTCCACAGAGGAATGAAACATATCCGGAATAATAAAGTACAAATATAATATTCTTAGAAGTTACAATATCTCAACACTCCCCCTTAACGAGAAGTATATTATAACAACATTTGCAGGAGCAAGGAGTCATCAACTACATGATACATGATACATATATATATCATTGGAATCTTTTCTTTAACATCAACAGTAACTCAACCAGTTACTGGAACACCTTCAAGTATTCAATACTGGAACATCTTCATTATTGAGTCTTCATCTTCTGTAACATCCGAACGGAAACAACAATATCATCATCTGGATCTTCTCAATCGACAGCATCATCATCTAGATCATCTCAATCAACATCATCATCTCGATCAACAACATCATCTGGATCATCTCAATCAACAGTATCATCATCTGGATCATCTTGATCAACAACATCATCTGGATCATCTCGATCAACATCATCATCTAGATCATCTCGATCAACAACATCATCTGAATCATGATATTGATCAACAGTATCATCATTTGGATCATCTCGATCAACATAATCATCTGGATCATCTCGATCAATAGTATCATCATCTGTGTTGGTTGTGGAGCCAGATCTTCTAGTCTCATAGATTATCTTGTCTCATTCATGCACCTCAAAGGACTGTACACCACGATATATCTGTGTTTCTCTTATAATGTGTGTGTGATTATATTTGCATTTATGTTTATTGTTATTGCTCTGCGATCCTGTTTTTCTAACAATTGGTATCAGATCCGAAGGTCTATTTGGCAGATAAACCCGCAGGAAACTAGGGTTTCTGGTTCGAGTGGGAGCAATGGCAGAAGAAGGAAAGTTTAAGGTCGAGAAGTTTAATGGCCAAAACTTCCAGTTATGGAAGATGCAAATGGAGGACTATCTGTACTAGAAGGATCTATTCCTGCCATTGGGAGGAAGAGCAAAGCAGCTGGTGTCCATGAAGGATGAAGAATGGGAGGTTCTTGATAGAAAGGCTCTGGGAACAATATGGCTGAGCCTGCCTTCGTCGGTGGCTTTCAATATCTCAAAAGAAACGATAATTGAGGGTTTGATGAGCGCACTGGGTAAGCTGTATGAAAAACCCTTGGCCTCCAACAAGGTATTTCTAATGAAGCGTTTATTTAATATGAAGATGTCTGAAGGTGGATCTGTTACTGATCATTTAAATGAGTTTAATACGGTTACAAATCAACTAAGTTCTATAAGTGTGAACTTTTATGATGAGGTTAGGGATCTTCTAATCTTGTGTTCATTGCCAGAAAGCTGGAATAGCTTGGTCATGGCTGTAAGTAACTTTGTCTCTGGTTCAAACACCTTGAAATTTGATGATGTTATTGGTGTTATTCTTAGTGAGGAAATGCGGAGAAAAAGCATAGGTGGGACATCAGGTAATGCATTGACCATGGAGAGCAGGGGAAGACAAAAGGAGAGAGGAAAGAGCCAAGGTAATCATGGGAAGTCTAAAACAAGCAGATCTAAGTCCAGAATGGGAAAGATAGAGTGATGGAACTGTGGAAAGAAAGGACATTTGAAGAAAGACTGCAGATCTCTAAAGAAGAAAGGAGATGCACAACAGGAAACTACCCAGGAAACAAATGTAGTAGGTGATGTGTTACATGATGATTTGATTCTTGCATTATATAATACTAGTTATTATTGGGTAGTAGATTCAGGGGCTTCATATCATGCTACACCCCATAGGAAATACTTTTATAATTATGTTCCAAGCGATTTTGGACATGTTTTATTGGGTGATGATGAGCCATGTAAAATTGTTGGAATGGGTAAGGTATGGATAAAAGTTAAGAATGGAACTGATTGGTTGTTGAAAGATGTAAGGCATATTCCTGCTATGAAAAGAAATCTGATCTCAACAGGGAAGTTGGGAGATGGCGGCTGTCTATCTACATTTGGAGAAAAGTGGTGGAAGATCACTAAAGGATCAATGGTGATAGAAAAAGGAGACAAGGTAGGTACATTGTATTTATGTCCTCATAATACTGACCATTCTATCTCTTTAGCTTCCACAGGAACAGATACAACATTGTGGCATCATAGGCTTGGCCACATGAGTGAGAAGGGGATGCAGATTCTCCACTTAAGGAAGTTGTTGTCAGATTTGAAGCAGGTAAGTTTGGAATTCTATGAAAATTGTGTTTATGGAAAACAAAAGAGAGTCAGATTTCTCAGGGTTGGGAAATAGAAGAAGAATGAAAAGTTAGAGCTTGTGCATACAGATGTATGGGGACCAACTCAGGTACAATCTCTTGGTGGCTCTCATTATTATGTTACATTTATTGATGATGCAACTAGGAAAACTTGGGTTTATTGCATTAGACAGAAATCTGATGTTTTTGCTACTTTTAAGAAGTGGAAATCTTTGGTTGAGAATGAGACAGGAAAAAGATTGAAGTGTCTCAGATCTGATAATGGAGGTGAGTACTGTGGCAAGGAGTTTGATAGTTACTGTTCATACCATGGGAATCATAAAGAGAAGACAGTCCCATGAACACAACAAGAAAATGGTGTGTCTGAAACGATGAACAAAGCAATCATCGAGCATGCAAGGTGTATGAGATTGCATGTAGGGTTTCCCTTACAGTTTTGGGCAGATGCTGTAAATACTGTTGTTTATTTAATAAACAGAGGGCCTTCAAGTGCTTTCGATGGTGGTATTCCAGAGGAGGCATGGATAGGTAAAAAGGTAAACTAATCATTTCTGAGAATGTTTGGTTGTGAAGCATTTTTCCATATTGATAAGGATAATAGAACAAAGCTTGAAGCTAAATCCAAGAAATGTACCTTTATTGGATATGGGATTGATGATTTTGGTTATCACTTATGGGATTATGAAAATAACAAAATCATTAGGAGTAGAGATGTGATATTCAATGAAAAGGTCATGTATAAAGATTAGTTGCAGGGAAAGAAATAGGAAAAGGAAAACAAAGAGTACACAATACTTGATGAAATTAAAGAAAATGAAGTTCCAAAGGTGCCAAAAAATCAAGAACAACAGCAAGTACCGGAAACTCCTGCAACTGCAAGAAGATCTACCAGGTTAAGTAGACTCCCTGAACGATACTCTCCTTCAATGTATTATTTATTGATGACTGATGTTGGTAAACCAGAGTGTTATTAATAAGCAATGCAAGTGGAAACTAGAAAGAAGTGGGAGCAAGGCATGAACGAGGAGATGGACTCATTGGTAGGAAACCAGACTTGGGATTTGGTTCATTTGCTTGCTGGTAAAAGAGCATTGCGGAACAAATGGATTTACAGGTTGAAGGAAGAAGAAGGAGGTAAGAAGCGGTACCAGGCGAAACTTGTTGTAAAGGGGTTTGCACATAAGAAAGGTATAGATTTTGATGAAATATTTTCTCCTGTTGTTAAGATGACTTCCCTTAGGACTATCTTAAGTCTAGTGGCGGTAAAATATTTGCATATTGAATAGTTAGATGTAAAAACATTCTTTCTCCATGGGGAGTTGGAGGAAGATATATATATGCAGCAGCCACAAGGGTATGAGGTCAAAGGTAAGGAGAACTTGGTATGCAGGTTGAAAAAGAGCTTGTATGGCTTGAAGCAAGCTCCAAGGCAGTGGTATTTAAAATTTGACAGGTTTATGACAAAACAAGGTTATAGTAGATGTCATTCTGACCACTGTGTTTATTTCAAGAGGCTAGATCATGGAAGTTATATTATCTTGTTATTGTATGTGGATGACATGCTTGTTGCAGGGTATAACATGCAGGATATAAATGTGCTCAAAAGGAAGTTAGCTAATTCATTTGCGATGAAGGATTTGGGTGTTGCAAAGAAAATCCTTATTATGAGAATAACAAGAGATAGGAAAAATTGCAAATTGACATTGTCTCAAGGTGATTACATACAAAAGGTGTTGGAGAGGTTCAGAATGAAGAATGCAAAACTAGTTAGTACACCTTTGGCCAACCATTTCAGTCTAAGTAAGGAAATGTGTCACAAGACACAAGAAGAGACAGATTACATGTCCAAGATTCCCTATCAATCAACAGTTGGCAGTTTGATGTATGCCATAGTGTACACAAGACCAGATATTGCACATGCAGTGGGAGTTGTGAGCAGATATATGAACAATCCAGGTAAAGAACATTGGAAGGAAGTACAGTGGATTCTTAGGTATTTGAGAGGTACTACTACTCAGGCATTATGTTTTGGAGGTTTAGAAACTTTTCTACAGGGATATGTTGATGTAGATATGGCAGGTGATAAGAATAGTAGGAGGAGAACCACAGGGTATGTGTTTACTGTAGGTGGAACAACAGTAATTTGGATTTCGAGATTGCAAAAGGTTGTTGCACTTTCAACAACGGAAGCAGAGTATGTTGCTGTTACAGAGGCTAGTAAAGAAATGATTTGGTTGCATAGGTTTATGGAGGAAGTGCGTAAGAAGCAGAAGGATAGCAGGTTGTATAGTGACAGCCAGAGTTCCATTCATCTTGCAAAGAACTCAACATTCCATTGTAGGACTAAACATATACAACTCAAGTACCATTTCATACGCTATGTTCTGGAAGATGAATTGTTGAAGCTGGAAAATATACATACTGGCCAGAATCCTGTAGACATGTTCACAAAGGTAGTGACCAGAGAGAAACTGAGTTCCTGCTCGGTTTTAGTTGTCCTTCTAGCATGAAAGTGAAGATGAGAAAGTTGCCAAGTCCAAGGTCTAGCAAGTACAGTAGCGGTGGAGTTGTTGTGATCAGTCTCCAAGTGGGAGATTGTTGGTTGTGGAGCCAAATCTTCCAGTCTCATAGATGATATTGTCTCAACCGTGCACCTCAGAGGAATGTACACCCATTCCCCTATCTTGGGGTTGTTTTCTCCAACAGTTTACGAGCCCATGGTTTTGGGTAACTCGTGGTATTTTTCCATTGTATTTCCCCTTTATAAAAAAGACATTGTAATACAGCTAGGGTTGATGTATTAGGTATTATGCATTGTAAATATTTATGAGATCAAGAAGAGAGACTATGAGACAGTGAAGAGGAAGTGCAGCGGTTGTGTGGCAGGTTGTATCCCTTCACTTTGCTGGATGGTATAATAATAAGGATTGGCAATTTCAGTGTGGACTTATCCCATCTTAGGGTGAACCAAGATATATCTGTGTTTCTCTTGTAATGTGTGTGTGATTATATTTTCATTTTTGTTTATTGTTATTGCTCTGCGATCCTGTTTTTCTAACAATCTGGATCATCTCGATCAACAATATCATCATTGCAACATACTCTGCAATACACATGATCCTTCCTTTCAGAATTATGGGATCATGGACAATCCTTCATTTCAGAATTATGGGATCATGGACAATCCTTCTTTTTGGAATTACGGGATTCTAGTCCATCAACTCTGGTGATCCTTCCTTTCGCAATTATGGGATCGTGGACAGTCCTTTCTTTTGGAATTATGGGATCATGGACAGTCCTTCCTTTCAGAATTACGGGACTCTAGTCCATCAACTCTGGTGATCCTTCCTTTTGGAATTACAGGATCATGGACAATCCTTCCTTTCAGAATTACGAGACTCTATTCCATCAACTCTGGTGATCCTTCCTTTCGTAATTACGGGATCATGGACAGTCCTTCCTTTCGGAATTATGGGACTCTAGTCCATCAACATTGGTGGTGCTCTGAAAATCCTTCCTTTCATAATTACGGGACCCAGTCTTTAAGGAGCTACCACACATGGATGATCCTTCCTTTTGGAATTACGGGATCCTTGTCCACTACTCACATCTTAGAAAATCCTTCCTTTAGGAATTCTGGGATTCTAGTCTATGGATCAATATTTAAGACTATCATTCCTTTTGTAATTACGGGATCACTGTCTAGGGATGATCAATCCCACCACAATCCAAGGATCAACATTTAAGACTATCCTTCCTTTCGAAATTACGCGATCACTGTTTAAGGATGATCAATCCTGATCCAATTACGGGATTATCAATCCCTATCAATTTAAGACACCTCAACATGTCTAGGGACAATGCAATCCCACCACGTACATTTTGAACTAATTTTTTAGGTACGATGCAGTCCTGATCCTTTTAAGACACCTCTCATGTCTAAGGACGATGCAGTCCTCTTGTCCACTTATACAAAGTCTGAGGACCGCACATCGACTTAATCGTCGTAACAGGTAACCTCATCAGTATTCACATCAATACAGATATCCACATCATCAACCTTATCGTCGATGCATGAAATCTCATCACCAGTGACCATATCACTCCCCCTTTCGGGGAGGGTCCTCCTAAACTACACCAATCTTGTCTCAGAATACTCAAACTTTACTCGAGACAGAGGTTTGGTCAATATATCAGCAACTTGTTTGTCAGTGCTCACATACTTGAGCTTGATAGCTCCTTTCTACACCATATCCTGTATATAAAAATATCGGATCTCTATGTACTTTGACCTATCATAGAACACTAGATTCTCTGTCATCTTGATAACAACTTTCGAAGCCATATCGCTTCGCAACTAGCAAAGAAAGCAACAATATATTTTGCTTCAGCTGTGCTGAGAGCCACACTAGACTACTTCCTGCTAAACCACGAGATCATGGTAGATCCCAGACAATAACATCCTCTCGATGTTCTCTTCCTGTCTAATACACTTCCTTCCCAATCAACATCTGTGTAGCCATACAATCTGAAGTCATGATCTCCAAGATAACATAGACCAAAGTCTATCGTACCTTCTAGGTACCTCATCACATTCTTTGTAGCAATCAGGTGAACACATCTAGGTTCCACTAGATACTGACTCAAGGTGTTCACAACAAAACATCTATCTGGCCTGGTATTGGTCAGATACATCAATGACCCAATAATCTGTCTGTACAGAGTCATATCCACCAACTCTGATGAGTCATCAGCTAACAACTTCAAGTTGGAATCCATGGGTGTGGCCATGGCTTTGCATTCCAACATATCAAATATTTTCAAGATTTCTACCGCATAGTTTCCCTGGTTGAGGAAGATTCCTTCTGGACATTGCCATACTTCTAGACCTGGGAAGTAGTGCATCAATCCGAGATATTTCATTTCAAATTCCGTGGAGAGCTTCTTCTTGCATTCGATAATCTGTTTCTCATTTATAGTCAGAAATAGATCATCCACATATAGTAATAATATGATAGGTCCATCATCCATAACTTTGAGATAAATATTAGTATCAACTTTACTTTTGGTAAAGCCCAAGCTTGTCAAGAAACTGTCAATTCTTCCATACCAAGCTCTGGGATCTTTTTTCAACCCATACAAAGCCTTCTTTAGTTTGCATACGTGGGTTCTTCTATCTTCAACCTCAAATCCTTGTGGTTGTTCTATGTACACTTCCTCCTCAATCACACCATTCAGGAAAGTTGTTTTCACATCCATTGGGTGTAATTCCTACTTCATCATGGATGCAAGTGCCATGATGGTTCTAATGGAAGTGTACCTTACAACTGGTGCAAATGTCTCTTCATAGTCAATTCCCTCTTTCTGATAGAATCCTCTGGCCACAAACCTTGCCTTATACTTTTCAATGCTATCATCCGTAACATGCTTTATCTTGTATATCCATTTGGAGGATACCACACTCTTGTCCTTTCGTTTGGGAACTATATCCAAAACATCATTCTTCATTATTGACTGGTACTCCTCTTTCATTTCCTCCACCCACTCTTTCTTATGAGATGCTTCTTCATAACTAGTGGGTTCTTGTTCTACAATATCACACATCAAATCCATATAGCTGGAGAATGTCTTTGGTTTCTTGCTCACTCTAGTGGATCCTTCAGGAGCTCCATACTTTTCTTCTCCTTGTATAATGTCTCTTTCCCATGCTGGATTTCTCTTTCTTGATATGTTTATGATAGGGGGTTCTTGTGGTTCCATCATGTCATGTTCTTCAGGTGTGGGTGCAGCTTCTGCAACTCTGGGAGGTGCAACTTCCTCGTATACTTCTTTATACTGGCACTTCCTAGATCTCTTGAGAGCTACCTCTTCATCAAATGTCACATCCCTACTTATATCCATATGATGGAATCCTGGGATGTATATTCTGAATGCTTTGGATGCTTCACAATATCCAACAAATATTCCCTTCTTCCCAGAAGGATCCAGCTTGGTTCTCTTTTCTTTTGGAATGTGAATGTATACTGGGCATCCAAATATCTTGAGGTAACTTACCTCATGCTTATTCCCTGTAAACACTTCTTCTGGGGTCTTGAAATCAAGAGCACTATGAGATAGTCTATTCTGCACATAAACTGTTGTCATGGTTGCTTCATCCCATAAATACATAGGTAGGTCTTGATCATGTATCATTGTCTTTACTGATTCAATAATGGTTCTATTATTTCTTTCCGCGACACCATTTTGTTGAGGATTGTAGGGAGTGGTAAGTTGCCTCTTGATTCCAGCTTCTTTACAAAAGACTTCAAAATCCTTTGAAGTATATTCTCGACCATTATCTGTCTTGAGTATTTTGATCTTCTTTTTAGAAAGATTTTCTATGAAGGCTTTGAATTCCTTGAACTTCCCAAAGTATTCATCTTTTCCTTTTAGGAAATATATCCAAGTCTTCCTTGAGCAGTCATCAATGAATGTAAGGTAATATTCAAATCCACTTAAGGATGTGAAGGGCACTGGTCCACATACATCTGAATGGATCAACTCCAAAGTACTTTTAGTCTTTGTCTCACTCTTTGGAAATGGGTTTTTGATATTCTTTCCTTTTGCACATCCTTTGCATGTGCCTTTATGATCAATCTTCAAATCTGGTAGTCCTATAACTACCTTTCTCACATGGGGTAATGCTTTGTAGTTAATGTGAGCAAGCCTCCTATGCCATAACTCACTAGGGCTAGTGGCCTCATGAACAAGGGCAGCTTCTGGATGATCCTTGAGTTTATATAGCCCTCCTTCCTCTTCACCAATAACAATTGAATCCTCAATTGATTTTCCTTTGGACCACATGAGTACTTGTCCATCTATGAATGCAACCCTATAACCTTTCTTATCTAATGCTGAGATAGAAAGTAAGTTCTTCTTCAAACCTAGTACATATAGGATTTCCTTCATCTTCAGTGGAGTTCCAGAATAAAGCTTGTAACTTGCTTCACCAATTCCCTTGATGGGATATTGATAGTCATCTCCCAAGGATACCTTTTGAGGAGAGGTATTTTCTTCCAGACTTGAGAGAGTCTTCTTTTGTCCTGTCATGTGCTTTGAAGCACCACTGTCAGTG
The DNA here is from genome assembly GCA_027924585.1 of Larix kaempferi. NCBI lineage: Eukaryota > Viridiplantae > Streptophyta > Pinopsida > Pinales > Pinaceae > Larix > Larix kaempferi. Next base: position 4,202,467 of record BSBM01000222.1, read on the forward strand.
AGCCATGTATCTTCTCCAAGTGTTACTGACCGAGAGAGTGCAAAGAATAGAACATACTCTTCTGCATCTTCTTCTTCTACTTTAGCTCTTTTCCTTTTAGGCCTTTCCTCTTCTTCTTTTTCACTATCATCTTCTGCTCGATGTGCATGATGTCTTTTGTGAAGATTATTCTTCTTCCTTGAAAGAAAATTTCTAGCAAAGTGTCCTAGTTTGTGACAACTGTAACATTTAACCGAGGAGAGGTCTCTTTCTGAGCTTACTCCTTCTTTCTTTTGAAATCTATGTGGAGGATGAGAATTCTTATGGCCATTCTTCATGGAGTTGAAATGACTCCTTCTTCTTCTGGTGTGAGTGGCCAAAGCTTGGTCATCTTCTTTGAGCAAGGCTTCTCTATTGGCTACCCTGGCCTCTTCTTGAATGCAATCCTCCCATACCACATCAAACTTCATACTTTCTTTTCTTGCACACATGGATGGTTTGGATGAATGACTCCCAAGGTCTAGTGAGACCATTGAGTGTAGTCATGACTAGTTCATCTTCATCAAGGGTGTCTCCAATGGCTTCTAGTTGTTCCTTGAACTGAGAGACCCTTGTGAAATAATCTTGAATATATTCTCCTTTATTCCTTTTGGTATTCTTCAATTGAGTTCTCAAATTAATCTTTCTGTTGATGTTCCTCCCTTCATACATTCTTCCTAGGGAATCATACATTTCCTTTGGGGTCTTCTTGGATGCCACTTGGGGAATCGAGTGGTCCTTGATAGAATCAACAATGATTCTCTTTTCCCTAATCAAGTCCTTCTTATACTTCTCTTTGGCTTCATCTTCCTCAGGTTCTACAACCTCATCTTTGATATATTGGGAAATATCATTCTCTTCAATAATGAGACCAATCCTATATTTCCATGCCCAGAAATTCCCTATACCCTCTAGCATGTCTTCAAGCTTAGTTCCTAGAGCCATCTTATCCAGGAGGTCACAGAAATTGAAGTTTCTCAAAAGATAGAATAAAACTTACCAGGAGATGTGCTTGATTGAATTGAGATAACTGGTGTACTCTGCTTCTGAAAACTTCAACTTTTCACCGTTTAAATCGGATCAACAACTTTCAGATATGCAACAAAATTTATGGTTTTCTGGTTCGCACTTTTTCTGGTTTACCGGTGCATAGGTGCGCAGCTTTTTCAGTTTACTGGTTTTTTGGTTTTCTGGTCCAGAAGTCAAACTAGGGTTTGACAAAGCCTAGGGTTCTACCCACTCAAAAAGTTTGATCTAGGGCTCAGAATTTCGATTTTTAGGAAGAGCATCCATCCATGCTCTTAGAATCCAAACATTCCAACTTTTGCAGAAACCCTAATTTTTACCGGAGGAGAAGAGAGAGGTATTCTAACCTTGTGAAATATGTACTATTCAGTCTAGCTCTGATACCATGTTAATTTTAGACTAAATTCACAAGCAAGATCATTGAAAGAAACACAATCACAAGATAGACAAATATTTACCCTGGGAAACCCTTATGGAGTAGAAAACCCAACAAAGCTTTCTTCAATATAGATAATCAACCAATACAAAGATGTAGTCTCAAAACAATAGCTCCTTCTCCTCCTATGCAGATCTCTCTCTCTCCTATGCGCAATACATAAGTGAGTGAATGAGTGATAAGTGAGGAACACACCTCCTCTACTTATACTCATCTTCTAACTGACTTTTCACCCTAACTGGGCCGACCTCTCCTAAGAGAGTCTAATAACCCCTAAACAACTAACTCAGGGCCGACCCCACATGGGAGATCTAATAACCCTAGTTACCACATTCTCTTGGAGGAACAAACATCTTCGGATATACAATAGGGTCTCCATGGAGGAATGAAACATATCCGGAATAATAAAGTACAAAGATAATATTCTTAGAAGTTACAATATCTCAATAGCTATGTTGAACATAAGGAAGGCTCTCATCCCATGTGTAGGGATGTTTAGAATTGTACATTCTTAGAATATGCACAATCATCCTGTTGACTGCCTCTGTTTGTCCAACAGTCTGGGGGTGGAAGGAAGTTGATTTGGTGAGCCTAGTATCCATCAATGACCATAGGATGGACCAGAAAGTGCTTAGGAACCTGTTGTCCCGATCTAAAATGATAGTCTGTGGCATCCCGAAATGAACCCAAGCACGCTCGAAGAAGAGCTTAGCAATGGATTCAGCAGAGATGTTCTTCTTGCAAGCTATTAGAATGGCCATCTTAGAGAAACGATCCACGACCACAAACAAACAGTCATTTCCATGCTTGGTTGAAGGTATTCCAGACATGTAATCCATGGAGATGGATTGCCATGGCCCATTAGGAGTGGGAAGAGGGGTGTACAACCCCTACTTTTTTATGGAAGGTTTTGCGATGGCACATGCAGTGCAAGATGTTATGTATCGATTGACGTATTGTCAGAGCTTAGGCAAATAAAAATACTTCAGCAATATGACCACTATCTTTTCGTTGCAGAAGTTCCCTACCATCCGACTGTAATGAGCTTGCCAAATCATCTCCGCACACTCGCTTGAAGGAACGCATAGATGATTATGGCGTAGCATTCGTTTTAGTTATGGTTGCAACACTTTACTCTTATGCTTTAGCTAGGGTTTGGGCATAACGAGTTTTTTTTTTTTAAGGCTTGGTATAAAATTACTAAGTGACTTGGAAAGTCTGAGATCTAGCATAGGCTAGGTCTGCTAGATCATAAGACCAAAATACTGAAGAGGGTTTGAAACTTTAGGAGAAAACTTAAGCATGAATTTAAACTTTACAATGTTTAAAGATAAATACAGTTGACCTGGGGAGCCAATACAGCAGCCCTTGCTCCCAATGTATAAAAATAACCAGATTGTCATAAAAAGAAATTTACAGTAATTAGAATTTAATTCTAAGTTCTTTTAGCCTATAAAAATTCTGAATATAAAAACAATTCATACCTGAACTTTGCAGCTTGGATCTTCTTCCTGAAAAATCCTACACATCTCAAACATTGATTAATAAAAACAGTATGCTCAGTTTACCTATAGGATTACAACCGAATGAATTTGGAACTACCACGTTCCTCCCAACCACAACCCAAAACCGTTCCTGGTTCTAATTGGATCTCCCCAAGCTGGATCCAACATTCAAGAGGAAACTAGAAAACCTAGGGCAGACCGCTGAATGTAATTCAATCTTGGAATAATTTGCTCTTCTAGATCTGTGGGACAATTTATCTCTTGTTACCATAAAAGAATGATAAAAAGATAGATGATCCCCTCTCTTTGGAAATTGTCCCAGTATTTATAGGTGAACTTTGGAAAATGGCAGTTGAGAAATATTAATTTCTTTAATATTAACTTCAGTTTGAATTCTAATATATATAATTTGAAAAGTTTATTTAATTATAACTTTAGTTTATCTAGGACTTTTTAACCTGTTCCTTTATAAATTTATTAAAGGAACTTTATATTTTATTTTTATATAATATCTTTACTTATAAATAATATCTTGCATATTCATACATATATTTATGTATACCACTTGTACATAAGTGAGGCTCTTTATAATTAATCACTTTGATTTATTCAAGTAGGTATATAGCATTATAACTTTGATGCCTTATTAATTAAGGTCCACTCTTTTGAGAAGGCCTTGGTAGGTTTGGATGGTCAATTAGGTTAGGTAGCTCTAGGTCCCTTTGCATGTTGGATTTCCTCGTATTTCGTGGTAGTTTCCTCGGTCCTTGATGAGATGAGCAATGATTCAATTAATCAAATTAAATAAGTATGATGACAAGTGGTGCTATTCAAGCCTTTCTCAACTCAACACTTTTTTAAGTAAAGTAACCTCGGGTGCTATTCAGAGTTTATGCTCAACACTCTTCAATGGGAGTTACACTAGTGCAATTCTAGAGTCCTCCCTCAACACTAGTACTAGGATGTATTTGTAAGATACACCTAGGTATACAATGGCCAAAGATCTGATGCTCCAAAGCTTATGCTCAACATCAATTTGGAGTGCTCCAGGGCTTATGCCCAACACTCTGTACATCGGGGCTTACACCCATCACATAATAAAAGTACACTATGTACATCGGGGCTTACGCCCAACACATAGGTCATCCATGTGCTCCAGAGCTCACACTCAACATATCATAAAAGCCAGTCATGCATACAAGAACTCTGCACAATATATAACAAGATCATGTCTGTATATTAGGGTTTGTATCCAATCATTTAATAAACATCAATCAAGTACATCGGGGCTTTATGCCTAGTACATAACAATAATCTGCATCTGTCAAGGTCCATGCCCAAATATGGATATCTATAATCAAAGGTAAGTCATGTGCATCAGAGCTTATGCCTAGTATATATCATAAAAGTAAAGCCTGTGCATTGGGGCTTATGCCCAATATATATATCATCAAAATAAATCATATGCATCGGGGCTTACACCCAATATATAACAAAAACATAATAAACAAAATTTGGGATATTACATCCCTCCCCGCTTAGAACAACATTGTCCTGGTGTTCTAAGGAGTAGAAATGAAGTCATAAAATAAGGCGGGGTAAGCCTCTTTCATGGTGGTTTCATTTTCCCAAGTAGCCTCATCATGCCTGAAGTGCCTCCATTGCACTTTCAATTAGACGATAGTTCGTCTCCTAAGCTGCACCTCCCTCTTGTCCGGTATGTGGAGGGGCTCTGGCATAAATTCCCCCTTGGGTTCTACCTATAATAAGGACCAATCAATCACATGATTAGTATCATAGACATATTTCTTTAATGTTGATGTATATGTAACTTCGGAATGTATTTCATCTATGTATTTCATATATATTTATTGTACCCTTATAAGAGATGTGTTATTCCTCTATAAGGAAGTGTCGCAAGTGTGTGTACTTGGCGATGGGTTATTAGACCACCATGTGTGGGGTCGGCCCTGAAATATATATTATATTGTGGATGTATCTAGATAGACAAGTCGGCCACATAGTGTAATTGGGCAAACAGGTTAGTATAAATAGAGATCGGGAGATCTCTATTTTCATCACTCGGAAACTCAAACTTCTCTCACTCAGAAAGTGGCACACTAGTGAGGAGGAGGATCATTTGCTACTAGGAGACTATCTCAGTGTATTTTGGTTGTACTTTGGTTGAGCCATTTCTCTCTCTATCTCTGAGGAAGTTGTGGGGTTTTTCACCTTAGGGTTTTCCCCATGGAAACTTTGTGTCTCTTGTCTCTCATGCTTTTGATTCTTGTGATTCTTGTCATGATTATTGTGATTGTTATGCATTGATATACTGTATATGTTATTCTCTCAGTAAAGATCCAAGAGTATTGTGAATTAATTCTCAAAATTTAACATGGTATCAGAGCTAACTTGAGAAGAAGACATTTTGCAGTGACAGAAACTTGAGTTTCTTGTTTATTGGGTTTCTCTCCACAGTTTTTGGAAAAGAAGTATAGTAGATTGACTCTACTCATCAAGTAGAATCTATCTGTCCAATCAGAATTCAATTTTGAGCATTTTCAGATTTGGCCCTAAAAATTAGGGTTTCCACAAAAATAGGAATTTCTAAAATCTGAAGACATAGCTGGAAGCTCCTTGCACAAATCGAAGTTTATAGCTTTGAATCGAGATTTTTGGTTGGTTAGATCTCCGGGAAACTCAAACCCTAATTCAAGGCTCCCCCTAGTGAACCCGGGAGGACAAAAAGAAAAATCTGAAGGGTAAATCTTTGATGATCTCAAATTATGAATACACCAGGCTGATCGGCTCATCAAGGCGCATCTTTCTATCCTTTCAGAAAGTTGAAATTCACATTTTGAATTTTTAGGGTTTTTTCGACAAACCCTAATCCAAGACCAGATCCAGTTTTTAGCATTTCAAGTGGTAAGACCTAAATATTTTCTATTTCCATTTGAAGTACTCTTTAAGATGTCTCACCACACCAAGCTTGAGGATAAGCTTGAAGGGGATGATAACTTCTGATCTTGGAAGTATAGAATTGGGTTAATCCTGGAAGAAAATGAGTTGGACTCATATATAAAAGAAGACATCCCTATCCCAGAGGATGAAGAGGCTAAAGTATTGCATAAGAAGAACTTGGTCAAGGCAAAGAGAATCATTGCCGATTCTATCAAAGACCATCTCATATCCCATGTGTCTTTTCTAAAGACACCCAAAGAGATGTCTGACTCTTTGACCAAGCTATTTGAAGGGAAGAACATAAATCGGAAGATGACCCTGCGAAACCAATTGAAAGGAGTAAAGTTTCAGAATGGAGAAACCATTCAATCTTATTTTTCAAGGGTCTCCTAGATCAAGGAACAACTAGAAGCAGTGGATGAAATGGTGGAGAATGGTGAAGTAGTGATGACCACTCTAAATGGCCTACCCAGGTCATGGGATTCCTTTATTCAAGAAATTTGTGCAAGGAAGAAGTTGATCTCCTTCAACAGATTGCGGGAAGAATGTTCTCAAGAAGAAGCAAGGCTTGTGGCCTGAGAAGAAAAGATGGGAAGTGAAGATCAAGCTCTCACAGTACACACCAAGAAAGGAAGGTCAAAGAGAGAGCACTCTCATGCCAAGAAATCTTCACACTATCATCAACATAAAGATAAGAAAGATCTCAGATGCTTCTCATGTAATGAGAAAGGTCATTTCGCTTCAGAATGTCCCAAGAAAAAAAGGAACAACTCTAGCAAGAAGGAGAAGGGTAACAAAAGAAGGTACCATGCTCATGCTGCTGAAGATGATGAACCTCCAAAGAAGAAAGCTAGGGCAGAAAGTGAAGATGACTCATCAAGTGAAGAAGAGTATGTCCTAATCTCTGCTCTCACAGGTACAATCTCCCATGGTTGTAATGATTGGTTAATTGGAAGCGGGGCTTCGAAACACATGACTGGGTTTAAAGAATCTTTTGTAAATCTGTCTGAACATGAATCACCCCATAAAGTGAAACTTGGGGATGATTATCAATATCCCATCAAAGGAAGTGGTGAAGCCTCCTACAACCTAGATTCTGGAAAATCTTTGAAGATAAAAGAAGTCCTTTATGTACCTGGGCTCAAGAAGAACTTACTCTCCATCTCTGCATTGGATGCAAAAGGTATGAGGGTTTCATTTGTGGATGGCCAAGTCCTAATGTGGCCAAAGGGAAAGACCATAGATGATGTAGTGGTGATTGGAGAGCAAGAGGGAGGTTTGTACAAATTGAAGGGACAACTTGAACTTGCTATGGTGACATGAAGACAAAGATTCATCCATAGTCATGGATCACATAGAGGTATGTATAATTTGTTTTTGCAAAAGTTAACTAATGAGTTATGCAGGTCATTGAAGAGAACAAGAACACATTGCTAGACATAACTAGAAAATATGGTGACCAAGTATGTGTTTCTTATATCATAGGATCTATTATGTAAGTATGCATGACATGATTGATGATGTTTATTCATGAAGTCATAGGTTTGAATAATCATGGGTATATGCATATTACGTGTCTTACCTCATGTTATGACTAACCATAAGAGTCCTATATATAAACCTTGAATGCTAATGCTTATTATTTCTGTTTGAAATGATCATGACTATACATGCTTGAGATTATCGTGTTTTGATAGTATTGAGAATATACTAATGAATGTATGATTTTGTATGAGATCACAAGGATAACACAATCATGATACTAATAAGCATGCATAGGGACCGATAATGAATATAAGTTCAAGTATAGGTAATCCAGGAAGCAAAGATCAAGAGGGAGCACACTCCAGTTGCCCCTGCAAGGAAGCAAAGAAGAAGCACACTCCAGTAGTTTCTGCAAGGATGCAGATATTCAGAGGGAGTTGACCATCTCTCTACATTCCACAACAGAAAGGTGTAGAAGAAGCTACTTCAGATTAGGACTCCAGCAGCTGTTGCAAGGAAGCAAAGACTCAGAGGGAGTCCACCCAACCAACAAACAAAGATAAGTATTTTAATTATCATTTATTGCATATTTGTTTGTTTAAATAAAATTGTTCAATGATGTATATGCTCATGTTCCTAGACTTAGGATATGTATTGTGCATATTAGAATGATTGCATTAATGAATAGTATACTACTAATGTGCATATGATGGGTAAGTGGCCTATGGCACTGTACAACATTCCATTGCTACTTATCTAGAATGAAACCTCTTTGCTGACATGTTGGGAGTAGTGCAAACTCTTAACAATGTTCTGGTAGAGATTGGAAGGCATCTAGAAAGTTATGGAACATGGATAAATGTTGTATTGAAGCACTGGCTTAAACAATTGCATGACTGTATGACATATTTATTTATGTGAAAGAATTTGTTCTGAAAATTATGAGATGTTTCTAATCATGCAATTTAACTTGTTTTGTAGGAAAGACCGTATACCTTCACCTACAAAAGAAGGACTACAACATTTGTTCAAAGCAACAAAATTATCTATTGAAGATATTGAAGTTCCCAGGATATAGGAAGAATGCCATGATCCGTTGATTATGAAGAATGATGTTTGGAATGTAGTCCCAAGACCTGAAGGGAAGTTTTGTTATGACTTCCATATGGATATATCAGATCAAGCATGTTGCAGATGGCAGCATAGAGAAATATAAAAGTGATGACATGGAAGATACACCAGATGGATTTCAAGACAACCTTCTTGAATGGTGTAGTTGAAGAAGAAGTGTATGTGGAGAAGCTAATTAGTTCTGAGACACATGATAGGGAGTCATATATGTGCAGAACTTGGTATGGTAGGATAGACAACTTTCTATCCAGTTTGGGCTTTACCAAGAGTAAAGTGGATTCCAACCTTTACTACAAGGTTGAGGAAGGCAGTCCAGTGATACTACTTTTGTATATGGATGACCGGTTTGTAACAGGAGATGATAGATTGGTTGCCGACACGCAGTGGAAGCTTGTTTCTGAGTTCGAGATGAAGAACTTATGGATGATGCACTATTTTCTAGGTATGGAGGTGTGGCAGAGTGTAGATGGAATCTTCCTTGGAAAAGGGAAGTATGCAGTAGAGATCCTGAAGAGGTTCGGGATGATGGACTGTAAGGCCATGGCCACACCTATGGCATCGAAACTGAAGCTTCTGTGTGATGCTTCATTTGATCCAGTTGATATCTCTATGTATCGTCAGATGATTGGGTCCTTGATGTATTTGACAAACACGAGACCAAATACTTGCTTTGCGGTGAACACATTGAGCCAGTTCTTGACGGATCTGAGGAGTGTTCACCTGGTTGTTGTAAAGCATGTTCTGAGGTACCTGAAGGGTACAGTGGATTATGGGCTCAAGTATGAAGTGAATCAAAAGTTTAACCTGCAAGGTTATGTTGATTCATATTGGGCTGGCAGTGCTGCAGATAGGAAGAGCACATCTGGGTGCTGCTTCAGTATGGGATCAGGTGTGATTTCTTGGTTTAGCAGGAAGCAGACCTGCATAGCACTGAGTACAACTCAGGCAGAGTATGTTGCAGCCTGTTCAGCTAGTTGTGAGGCAGTATGGCTACGGAAGCTACTGTCTAAGTTATTTGATCTCCCATTGGATGCTACTGGTATCTTCTGCGATAACCAGAGTTGTGTGAAGCTGTCTGAGAACCCAGTGTTTCATGACAGGTCGAAACACATAGAGATCAAATATCACTATATCAGGGATATGGTGCAGAGAGGAGATGTGAAGCTCCTATATGTTGCAACGGACGAGCAGATTGCAGATGTGTTGACGAAGCCACTAGCCAGGGTGAAGTTCGAGTACTTCAGGGAGAGGCTTGGTGTTCTTCAGATAAAGGACACTTCGAGGAAGAAGTGATGGACACATTTGCTGAAGCCATTCCAAGCATGTTGGAAGGAGGATCCTTCACATGGCTGTGGATGTAAGCACTGGATGATGTGCATCAGGATGATGTTCTAGTTTCTGATTTGTATGATCAGTTGGATCATTTATATGTATATGTATGTACGCATCATGTTGGATGCTGGATATGATCAGTTGGATCATTTATATACGCATCATGTTGGATGCTAGATATGATCAGTTGGATCATTCATATGTATGTACGCATCAAGTTGTGAGGCACCTGCAACAATAGATTAATACGAATATGCGAAATAGCATAAATGACAGAACTCAGAATCACTTTTATATTGATCACAGGCCACTTCGAGGGGGAAACCTCCTATGAGCAAGCTCAATACAAATAACTTCACGGTGCCTTCATAGGTCTCAACACACACTTATATACTAATTCTAGGCGCCAATACTATGGGTCGAAACCATGGGCCGTTACAAACTATGGATCAACAATACTACGGGCGACTTACAAAGCATGTGCACCAACAACAATAACACAAACTATTGATCAACAAATACTACGGGACGACTTACAAAGCATATGCGTCCAACAACAACATACTAACAAAGTAAAGACATGGGTTCCTAACATCCCCTCCCCCTTAAAAAAAACTTTGTCCTCAAAGCTTTAGATGTGGAAATTGTTGTTGAATCTGAAGGAGTGATTCCCATGTAGCATCCTCTGGTTGCATGCCGTGCCACTGAATTAAGACCTATGTGATAGAGCGAGAGCGAAGCTGACGCGTGCGCCGATTGAGGATGGCCTCTGGCTCCAAAAGGATGGATCCTTCATTATCCAGTTCGGTTAACATCGTTTGGCCGCTGATGTTGGTGCCAAGAACTTTCTTCAGACAAGAGACATGAAAGACTGGATGAATGCGGGAAGAAGGAGGAAGTTCCAATTTATAAGCAACGGATCCAATCTTCTGAAGAATCCGATATGGCCCATAGAACTTTGGAGCGAGCTTATGACGCCCTTTGAGTTTCAAGGAGGATTGTTTGTACGACTGGAGACGAAGAAAAACCATATCGCCGACTTGAAAAGTGCGCTCTGAACGGTGCTGATCAGCTTGTTGCTTCATGCGATTTCTTGCCATGTGAAGATTGTCCCGCAAAATGCGAAGAATCTGATCGCGGTTGCGAAGGACCGTGTCAACTTCCTGAACTGGTGAACTGGTGGGTGTATATGGAAGAAGAGATGGAGGTGCCTGACCATAGACTTCTTCATATGGGGTCATTTTAGAGGCAGTGTGGTAAGAGGTATTGTACCACCATTCAGCGAGAGGGAGCCACTTTGCCCACTGATGTTGTTGTTCTGAGGTGAAGCAACGAAGATAAGTTTCCAAGCATTTATTGACAATTTCAGTCTGACCATCTGTTTGTGGGTGATACCCTGAACTCATCTTCAGTTTGGTGCTAGTGTGGCGAAATAGTTCTGTCCAAAAATGACTAGTGAAAGTTGCATCACGATCCGAGACAATGGAAGAAGGGATGCCATGAAGACGAAAGATCTGGTCCATAAAAATTTGAGCGACGGAGGAGGATGTATAGGGATGGATGAGAGCACAAAAATGACTATATTTAGAGAGACGATCAACCATAACGAGAATCACTGTCTTCCCGCCAGATTTAGGGAGCCCTTCAATTAAATCCATAGAAATATCTGTCCAAATCCGTGTAGGTATGGGCAAGGGTTCAAGAAATCCTGGAAGGAGTGTTGTTTCACCCTTATTGCGCTGGCAGGTATCACATTCGGCCACCATCTGTTGAATTGTCCTTTTCATGCCCTGCCAAAAGAAGTTACGCCGTGCTCGTTCATATGTTTTGAGGAACCCAGAGTGCCCGGCCGATGGAGAAGCATGGAGTTCATAGAAGACAACCTATTGAAGATCTGTGCTCTGGGGAAGCACCAGATGACCCTTGTATCGCAGAGAAGCACCATCCCAAGAGTAATGTGGGACAGCAGAAGGATTGTTGGTCAAGCGTTGGATGATCTAAGATAAAGAAGAGTCATTGACATAACCCTGTTGAACAGATTGCAACCAATTTGGAACAGGCATAGAAATAGCTGAAAGAGAACCTTGGGCATCAAATGTGCGAGAAAGAGCATCTGCCACAATATTGTCTTTACCCTTCTTGTAAGTGATCTCATAGTCATAACCCATGAGTTTGCTAACCCATTTCTGTTGTGCCGGGGAGGAGACACGCTGGTCCAAGAAATATTTCAGACTCTGGTGATCAGTCTTGATGCAGAAATGATTCCCTAATAGGTATGGACGCCACTTCTGTACTGCATGCAAAATAGCCATCATTTCCTTCTCATAGGTGGAGGAAGCTAAATTCTTACCTGAAAGGGCTTTGCTGGTGAACGCAATGGGGTGTTCATCTTGAAGGAGAACAACACCAAGTCCATTGCCACAAGCATCACTCTCAATAGTGAAGGGCTTGGAAAAATCTGGCATAGCTAGCACAGGTGTAGTACACATAGCTTGTTTTAGTTTGTCAAATGCACACTGAGCAGCAGGTGTCCATGTAAAAGCATCTTTTTTCAATAGAGCAGTTAATGGAGCTGCAATCTTCCCATAATCCTTGACAAACTTGCGGTAGTAGCCAGTCAACCCCAAAAAACCACGAAGGCTCTTGAGTGTCTGAGGATGTGGCCAATTGTTCATGGCATCGATTTTGGCAGGATCCACGCGAACCCCTTGTGCTGAGATAATGTGCCCGAGATACTCAACTTCATTTTTTCCAAAAACACATTTAGACTGCTTGGCATGGAGATGATGGTCAGAGAAAAGTTGCATGACAAGATCCAGATGCTGGAGATGTTCATCCCATGTTTTACTGTAGATGAGGATATCATCAAAGAATACTAGAATGAATTTCCGCAAGTAGGGTCGAAATATTTTATTCATTAAGGCCTGGAATGTGGAAGGAGCATTAGTGAGGGCAAAGGGCATGACCAAAAAATCATAATGGCCATCATGTGTGCGGAAAGCTGTTTTAGGAATATCATCCTCATGAACCCGAATTTGATGATACCCAGAACGAAGATCCAACTTGGAGAAAAAGTGAGCCCCATGAAGCTCATCAAGAAGCTCATCAACAACAGGAATTGAAAACTTATCCTTGATGGTGAGGTGATTAAGTGCTCGGAAGTCAATGCAGAGGCGCCATGACCCATCTTTTTTGCGGACAAGAATAACTGGAGAAGAAAAGGAACTAGTGCTTGGGCGAATAATACCTTGCTTCAATAAGTCCCGAACGAGCATTTCAATCTCTGTTTTTTGGTGAAATGGGTATCGATAGGGCCTGATGTTGGGAGGAACGCTGCCAGGAAGGAGCTGAATACGATGGTCTTCTGGCCTGGAAGGTGGTAATCCCACTAGTTCAGCAAAGACACCTGTATATCGATCCAGAATTTGTTGTAGATCCAAAGGAGTAGTGGAGACCGCTGATGGTTGCATCTGGATGGAATGGATCTGAGCGATGACACCATGTGAATTCTTCTTAAGGAGTTTTTCCATGCGATGTGAACTGATGATGCTGAGAGAACCTGGTTGTAATCCTGTCAATGTGTGTTTGTGTCCATTGAGGGAAAACTGCATCCAAAGTTCAGAAATATCCCATAAGATAGGGCCGAGTGTGTGTAGCCATTGAGCGCCCAAAACCACATCACATCCGCCTAAGGGCAAGGCAAACATGTCAGAGCGCAAGGTATAGTCTCCCATAGAGATACGCACATTTCGACACTTCCCTTTGCAAGGTAAGGTGCCCCCATTGGAAATCATGACTTCAAAGTTGGAGCATGGATGGATAAAACAATCAGCTTGTTTGGCAATCCGAGGGTCAATGAAATTATGAGTGTTACCAGAATCAATGAGGATTGTAAGAGGAAGCTTCTTGAAGTAACCCCTGACCCGCATTGTTTGGGGGGTGGTGATTCCAGCTAAAGCATGGAGAGATATCTCTGGCTGGTCATCCTGAGATGGAGGGTCAATAGGCAGTTCCTGAATGTTGACCGGAGCATCCAGTGTTTCTGGATCTTCGTCACCCATTTTAGAGGCAGGCAGAGACTCCACATCCAGGTGATAGAGATTTTGCTGAACACATCTATGTCCCCGAGTGAATTTCTCATCACAATTATAGCAAAGTCCCTTTTCTCTGCGTGCTTGCGTCTCTGTTTCATACAAACGCTTGATAGGAGTCGGTCGAGGAGCCTGCGGTATAGGTGGTCGCTGAGAACCCATATTTCGGAAGGGAACAAAAGTGGGCTTGGAGCGTTGTTGGGCTGCAAGCTTGTCTTCTGCCAACTTAGCCAACCTGAGTGCTTCCATCATTGTGTTGGGACAGAACATTTTGACCTCAGAGCGAATGGCATCCTTTAGACCACTGATAAAACAACTCCGGTAAAATTCATCAGACAATCCTTCGGTGTGGTTGGCTAGATTCTCAAATTCGGTTTGATACTCTCTCACAGTGCCAGTTTGGCGAAGTTTAGTGAGGGCTCCTGTGAAGTCATCAAAAGCACTAGGACCAAATCGTTGCAAAAGGAGCTGGAAAAAGTCTGTCCAGTTGGGCTCTGGATGAGCCTTGATGTACCAATGGTACCATTGAAGAGCTTCCTGTTCCAAATGAAAGGATGCCAACGGAACTTTCTTGACATCAAAAGTATTATGCAGACTGAAATACTGTTCTGGACGATAGATCCATCCAGTTGGATCGGTACCATTGAAGCGAGGAAAATCAAGCTTCGGACCACGGAAATTGCTGGAAGAAGAGAACCCATTGTCTACTGAAGACTTGGACTGCCGTTTGTTGTTCATAGCTGAATGTTCAAGATGGAGACCGAGAAATTTTTCATCCAGATCCTGGAGTTTGGCTTGGATGGCTGCAAGTGCTTCCTCCATGGTTTTTGCTCCTGCACGGGTGACAACCATAACCAGGATTTTTTTTTTTTTTGGATTGGGTAGGAAAACAAAAACAAGAACTACTTCAGTAAGGGAAAATTTGGAGTTGGGAAAAAAATCAGAAGGGTAATTGGGGTTTGACTAGGTTTTGGACACTGTTGGATAGACAGGGAAGCAAAAATGAGGATTTCAGAAGCGGGGTGAAAGAATGGGAAAATTTGGTAGAGGGGAACAAAGAAGCAGAATTTAGAAAGGAACTCTGTGGTAAATTTTGAAGGTGATTGGGTGAAATCTGAGGAAGTTATGGCAAACCCTAAAAATAGACAAATGTGGGATTTCGGGCTGTAGGAAGGGGAATTGGGGATAGGGTCCTCAGGAATGACATATGCAGAATGGAATGACAGGGGTTCCCTGAAAATTTCAAGGGAAACAGAGGCAAAACAAGGGAGATATGGAGAAAAAAATAAATTTTATACTCTTTTTTTTTTTTATCTTTCAGACTGGAGCGGCTACGGCTCAGATTTTTTTTTTTTTTTTTTTTTTTTTTTTACAGACTGGAGCGGCTACGGCTCAGAATGAATCTGGAACAACGCTGAACGGCTGGATCTGGAACGGTTTGCAAAATGGATCTGAAACGGCGCAGCAGTGATCGACAATAGTTCAGCTGAAAGTAGATATGGACCCCAGGTATGTGCGGCTTCCTAACAGTTCAAGGTTTTCACTCGGCCACCAATGCTGTCTGACGACTTGCGTATTGGGGCAGTACCCCTCACTCCACGGCTCAGGTAAAACTGATAACTGCTTTGCCACAAACGACAGCTCTTGGTTTACCTCACGGGTGGGAACTAGTCAATCAGGTAGGGGTCGTTTCCCTTTTCGCTGGCAGGTCCTCTCAATGGGCCAGCTACTTCGGGGTTCCTGTGGTACTCCTCACAATGAGTTTTAGGGCTTATGCCCAAGTACTTCCCACAGTTAAGCGGATAGGGATTATTCCCAAATCCGAACATGCAACAGATGCGAAAATGTTTTTGGCATAAATTTCACCCAGTGAGCCCAAGAAAGTGCTCTAATACCAGATGTGAGGCACCTGCAACAATATATTAATACGAATATGCGAAATAGCAGAAATGACAGAACTCAGAATCACTTTTATATTGATCACATGCCACTTCGAGGGGGCAACCTCCTAGGATCAAGCTCAATACAAATAACTTCACGGTGCCTTCATAGGTCTCAACACACACTTATATACTAATTCTAGGCGCCAATACTATGGGTCGAAACCATGGGCCGTTACAAACTATGGATCAACAATACTACGGGTGACTTACAAAGCATGTGCGTCAACAACAATAACACAAACTATTGATCAACAAATACTACGGGACGACTTACAAAGCATATGCGTCCAACAACAACATACTAACAAAGTAAAGACATGGGTTCCTAACACAAGTTGGATGCTGGATATGATCGGTTGGATCATTTGCATGTATTTTGTATATGCATCATGTTGGATGCTTGGACCATGTATCTTTATATGTATCAGGTGGATACATTGTATGATCAGGTAGATCATGTATGTTGATGGATACATTGTGTAGATCATGTATCTATGTATCAGGTGGATACACTGTGTATGATGATATGTATCAGGTAGATACTTGGTGTGCATCAGGTGGATGCAGTGTATGATCAGGGTGATCATGGATGACGAGCTTCTCCAGATGACATGCAGCAGGATGTTGCAGTGATGATGATCAGGATGATCATGTGTACATCAGGATGATGAGTATCAGATGATACGTTGTGGCCGTGGATCAGGTTGTGCAGATGAGCATTTCTGGGAGATCCTATAGGTTGGAGTTGCGTACCCATAACAGCCTAGGATGCTCGTTCGAGACATTTCTCTAGGAGGACATGTAATTTGTGCCCTGGGAGATCTTTAGGTCGGAGTTGTGTACCCGTAAAATCCTGAGATGATCTTGCGAGGTTTTATCCTATGGCATGTAATTTGCTCCTGAGAAATATGGACAGGATGAAAAAGGCCTCAGATGCTTCAGCCAGGTTTTGCCATGACCACATGTAATTTGCTCCTGGAGATCTGGACAGGATGAAAAAGGCCTCAGATGCTTCAGCCAGGTTTTGTGGTGAGGTCACATGTAATGTGCTCCTGGTAGATCTGACAGGTAGAGCTGTGTGATCGTAACAGCCTGGGATGCTGCAGCCAGGTTTTGTGATGGGTCACATGTAATGTGCTCCTGGGAGATCCGAAAGGTAGAGCTGTGTGCTCGTAATAGCCTGGGATGTTGTAGCCAAGTTTTGTGACGCACGTAATAAGTCCTGAGGATTCCACAGTATGGCCAGTGATAATGAAGACCTGCAGGTGGTGGGCCTACATCCAGTATGAAAAAGGACTGGCTCTGTAGAAATTCCTATGACGAGTAGAGTCAGAGATTGGTTGAGATAGCAACAACAGTGATGATGATGACGACGATGCATCAATGATGATGATCCTGAGAAGAATACTTGTCTAGCAGAACTGTTTCGAGAAATACCTTCCTAGTTAAGAGGGAGTGTTGATGTATCTGTAACTTCGGAATGTATTTCATATATATTTATTGTACCCTTATAAGAGATGTGTTATTCCTCTATAAGGAAGTGTCGTCATGTGTATTGAGAAGTGTCGCAAGTGTGTGTACTTGGCGACGGGTTATTAGAACACCATGTGTGGGGTCGGCCCTGAAATATATATTATATTGTGGATGTATCTAGATAGACAAGTCGGCCACATAGTGTAACTGGGCAAACAGGTTAGTATAAATAGAGATCGAGAGATCTCTATTTTCATCACTCGAAAACTCACACTTCTCTCACTCAAAAAGTGGCGCACTAGTGAGGAGGAGGATCATCTGCTACTAGGAGACTATTTCAGTGTATTTTGGTTGTACTTTGGTTGAGCCATTTCTCTCTCTATCTCTGAGGAAGTTGTGGGGTTTTTCACCTTAGGGTTTTCCCCACAGAAACTCTGTGTCTCTTGTCTCTCATGCTTTTGATTCTTGTGATGCTTGTCATGCTTATTGTGATTGTTATGCATTGATATAATGTATATGTTATTCTCTCAGTAAAGATCCAAGAGTATTGTGAATTAATGCTCAAAATTTAACATTTAATAGAGATGCATGAAAAACATTATGAACTTTTACATGAGATGGTAAAGATAACTCATATGCTACTGGCCCTTTATTGGCCAATATCTCAAAGGGTCCACAAAATATGGGGGATAACTTTCCGCATCGCCCCAAGCTCAAAGAGCTTCTCTTTGCCTTCACTTTTAAGAAGACATGTTCGCTAACTTGGTAATATTTGTCTTTCCTTTTCTTATTTGCATAACTCTTCTGGCGGTCTTGTGCCTCTTTTAAGTTTTGTTGTACTTTGGTGACTAGCTGTTCCAAGTCTTTTAGTAAATCCATACCTAGCATGAGTCGGTCTACCGGGCTATCCCATGTCACCGGTGTCCTACACTTTTTTCCATAGAGTACCTCGAAGGGACTCATCTTGGAAGAGGTCTGGTACCCATTGTTCTATGCAAACTCTGTGAGGTGTAGATAATCCTCCCATTTCGTGAGGTTGTTCATAGCATACATCCTAAGCATATCCTCTAGGATCTGGTTTACCCGTTCTGTCTATCCGTCAATCTATGGGTGGTAAGCAGTATTGAAGTTTAACTATGTCTCCAATCCGGAGAACAAGGATCTCCAGAAGTTACTGGTGAACTTCGTTTCTCTATCCGAAATGATTTCCTTGGGTATCTCGTGCAATCGGAAGATCTCTTTTAGGAAGATGTCCGCAATGTGGACAGCTTTGTACGTTGATTTTACAGGTATGAAGTGTGCTACTTTGGATAACTTGTCAACCACTACAAAGATGGAGTCATTCTGTTTCTTACTCTTTGGTAAACTGGTAATGAAGTCCATACTGATGACCTCCCACTTCCACTCTAGAATGGGTAGTAGTTGTAGTAGTCCGGAAGGATGCTAGTGTTCTGCCTTGACCTGTTGGCACTCCTGGCACTTAGTGATGAATAGTTCTATGTCGGCTTTCAACTTAGGCTAGAAAAAGTGTTTCTTTACCGCCGATATCATATTTTGATATCCCAGATGTCCTGAGTAGGGTTTCTGATGGAACTCTGTTAGAATGTTAGGTCTAATGTCCCTGTTTTCCGGGAAATGTCTCTCCTTTGACCATAACAATCCTAACTCTTCGATCCTATATTCCCTTTGTTGTTGGAATAACCTATCCTCCTAAATCTTTTTAAGGATCTCGACATAGAATCGGTCATTCCTACATGCCATTCTAATCTTGTCGTGCAGGTCCGATTCGTTCTGACTTACTGTTACCTCATATAACATATGGGATCGTCGAATTAAAGCATCGAAGATCTTGTTCTCCTTTCCTTTTATGTGTTTTAACTCAAAGTGGTACTCGCTAAGGAAAGCTAACCACCTGGCTTGTCTAGCATTTAGGTCAGGTTGGTAAAATAAGTACTTCAAACTCATGTTGTCTGTATTCAATAGGAACTTATTTCCCATAAGGTAACGTCTCAACATTTTAAAGGCGTGGATGATGGCGGCTAGTTTAAGATCGTGCATGGGGTAGTTCTGTTCATGCTCCTTTAACTTTCTGGATTCATAGCAGATGGCGAATTCATTATGCACGAGGACTCCACCAAGTCCCTCTTTGCTTGCATCTGTTCAAACAACAAAGTCCCCATCGGGATCAACAATCCGTAGTATAGGTGCGCTAGTCAGGATTTGTTTTAGTTTCTGGAA
Source organism: Larix kaempferi (assembly GCA_027924585.1). Taxonomy (NCBI): domain Eukaryota; kingdom Viridiplantae; phylum Streptophyta; class Pinopsida; order Pinales; family Pinaceae; genus Larix; species Larix kaempferi. Next base: position 4,222,106 of record BSBM01000222.1, read on the forward strand.
ACTTTCTTTGCACTTAGTCATCCAAAGGAATTTGTTTTCCTTTTTCTGCAAGGCAGTCATAGGACAAGCAATCTGGGAGAAGTTCTCATTGAACTTCCAATAATATCTTTCCAATCCTAAGAATGATCTTATGTCGGTCACGCAAGTAGGTGTAGGCCATTCCTTGATGGCTTTAATCTTTTCGGGGTCGACCGCTATCCCCTTTTCTGAAATGATGTGACCCAGGTACTGTATCTGGGGTTTGTAGAAGTCACACTTTCTAAACTTAGCGTAAATTTGGTGTTCTCGTAACACTCGTAACATGATGCGGAGATGTTCTTCATGTTCTTCCTTATTTTTGGAGTAAATTAGTATATCGTCAATGAAGACTAGTACGAATTTGTCCAGGTATTGACTAAAGATATTGTTCATCATGCACATAAAATTTTTGGGTGCATTTGTCAATCCGAAAGGAATTACCACAAACTCATAGTGGTTTTATAAGGTTTGAAAGGTGGTCTTACTGATGTCTTCATCACAGATCCTTACTTGATGATATCCAGATCATAGGTTGATCTTCGAAAATATCTTCGCTCCTCCGACTTGTTCAAACAAGTCATCAATCCTAGGGAGTGGGTAACAATTCTTGATGGTCAATTTGTTAAGTTGAGGGTAATCGATGCACATCTGCATCGTCCCGTCCTTCTTCTTGACAAAGAGTATTGGTTCTGCCCAAGGAGACACACTTGGTCAGATATATCTTGTTTCGATTAACTATTGTAACTGAAGCTTGAGCTCCACCAACTCTAGTGGGCTCATGTGGTAAGGGGATTTAGAAACTGGTACCGACCTGGGTGTTAGTTCTATAGAGTAGTCTAGATCTCATTTGGGTGGTAGCCCTATTATTTCCTCAGGAAATACATCCTTGAATTCTACAAGAATCGGGAAGTCCTCGATCTTTTATTCCCTATCGGCTTCTACGGTTTGAATGTTAACTGTAAAGAGTTTACAACCTTTTCTTATGCACTTCTTCTCCTGTAAGGCAGATATTTGTCTGACGAAAACTTTATTAAGTATGCCTTGGATCTTCTTTTGATTCCCTTGGCTATCCGTGCATAATATTTATTTGTTCAAATAGTCGAGCATGGCATGGTGTTGTTCCGACCATTCCATGCCGATAAGTACATCATACGATCCTAGTGGTAAGATATTTAAATCTACCTTAGTTGAAAACCCATTCAAGTCTATCTCGCAAACTTTAACTAGTTCGGAGACTTTCCGTTTGGTACCGGTGGATAGTTGTACCAGCCATGGTTTCTTGTGTTTCTCTCGGTTTAGCTTACAAGTGTCGACTATGTTTGGGGAAACATAGCTTCGGCATGCACCGGGGTCGATCAAAACTAAAATATATGTGTTTGAAACTTTACCTTCAATCTCGACCATAATGGCCTGGTGGTCTGCTTGTCGGTCGTCAAGTGCTACATAAATTCTTGGCGTTCTTTCCATGTCCCCTACCGTTGGGTTTTCTTGTATGTTGTGTAAAACCCCATCTGTCTTATTGGGACAATACCTGAAATAGTGGGGCCCTTGGAATTTCCAGCAAACAATGGGTGGGGGGGCAGCTTTTGCTCCTTTGTTAAAAGTTGGTCTGTTGGTATGTGATGTGGGCACATTTGGCTGTGCATGAGGTCGGTTGAAATTTATGTTGGGGGGGGATTATTGTTTTGTTTCCAATATGGCGGTAGCCTAAAACCTAGTCTTCGGTTGTATGAAAAAGTTCCGAATCTATCTTTGTTTATGTTTATGTTTTCATTTCTTGGTTGTCCATGTTCATAACAGAGTCTAACTTTGTGCAATGTCACATCTAGAGTCTTAGGCATGTCGAACTCAATTTTCTCTCGAAAATTGGGAGGAAGACATCCTAAGAATTGTTGTATCTTGACCTTCTCATCTTTAGTGTATGGTACATAATGTAAAAGATCCAGAAATCTATTGATGAAGGCTTCCATAGTTAGGGAGCCCATTTTTAGTTCATGAAATTCTTTGATATTTTTGTCAAAGAAACGTTCTGACATGTACTTGTCTTGGAACAACTTGTTGAAAGTGCTCCATCTGATATCTTTTACTTCATGTTTCTTGGTATGTTTTAGGTATCTCCACCACCGAGATGCCTTTCCATTTAAGTTGTAAATGGCTAGCTGTGATTTCATCTAACTGGAATAATTGTGCACTCTGAAATACTTATTCATTCCTAACTGCCACTCTTCAACTTTCTCCCCAATATTCATTTCTCCTTCATAAGTTGGGGCTTTAATTTTTCGGAACTCTCCCTGCAAACTGTCATCATTTTTCCTCCTTTTCTTGCAAGGGGAGGGTGAACCATCATCACTGGAAGAGCTCTTACAGTCTTCTTCCATGAAATTAGGGGTGTGTTCTTCATGTCCCTCCTCTTTAGGATTGCTGGACCTTTTTGTATGACAGTAGTTTTCTTTGGATCTGTTTGTTGAATAGGTGGACTGTCCATGGGGGTTTACCCCTATTAAGTTCTGAAGTAGAGATTCATTGATTGCTTGTTGTCCCCATCTCTCATTCATGTTGTCATCTATGAAACTCTGTAATTATGCTTGCAAGCTCCGTATTGACTTCATTAAGCCCGAATTCAACTCCACCATGAGTTCTTCTTCTCGGGGTGGGGAATTTAGATTCCCATGTCAACTGATGTTCTCTTCTGCATTCATAATTCAGATTGTATTTGTACCTGAAAGGTTTAGTCAGTCAGAAGAAATAAAATTCTGTTACTTTTGTAAAAAGATCATAATTTATATTTTTGAAGTTTCTGTAGAGGATAATTTGTTAGTGAGCCCAAAAGGTCTCTTAGTGTTGTAACTGGGATTTGATACCACTTGTAATGTCCCTAAAACTGTAAAATTTTAAAAAATATTATGTATGGCTAACATTGTCAATTGGATCAAATGTTTAGTAAATTAACTTCAGCATTGGGAGATAAAATAGAAGACGTATCATTGTAATGTAATTGTACAGTTTATACTTTTGTTACTGACACTCTGTTTGGTTTGTTTAATGTGAATGGATTCATTTATTCTGAGGAAGCAATGTCTTGGTGATGATTTTAATGATCCATATCGAGCTTAATGGATATAATTATGTTTTGTTAAATTCCTAAATGTGTGTATGCTTAGACTCAAATGGTTTAGTTCTAATGTGTAACGAATCTTCTTTTAAAGGTGTTCTTGTAAATATTTTAAAAGCTTGAGGGGATGAGTTTGGTGACAAAGTCTTGGCTTACTTAGCTATATGCTAAGGTTTACTTCTGCCTTTGTTTTGTAGGTACTTTTCAAGAAATGTTTTAAGCCTGACATTCTAAAGTTTGTAACCATGTACAAGGTTGTTTAATAAAAACTCAATTGAATGCAAAACATCCAATGGTGACAAAAACCGAGCCTTGGAGGTGAGTGTCACTCTCTACTATGGAGAGTGGGTAAATATCTCCAAGGTAGTGGGGGTTGGTGGCATTTACGGTGGCCCATGTGGCTACCATTCAAAGTGATACCTAGCTTGATGGTGGTAAGGTAAACCCTAACGTTGAGTGGTCTCTACTGCATTACACATTTGTTGGTTTGGAGGGAAGGACAAAAGAGCTCTCAGGGTTTCGAGGTATGGGCATTAGCGTTGCTCAGGCCTGCGCTCAACTCAAGTGACAAGAATGGCGTGGAACAATACTAAGGTAACTCTGTATTCTCTTACTCTTTCGGTTCCAGCTTTCGTTTTGCTAAAGATGGTGGCTAACAATTCCACTGGTTTGATGACAGGGTTTTTGGTTCTGGAGGAGTTCAAGCTCAGCGTGGTAGAGTGGTTTCAGCAAAGGTTTGATCAAAGCTATGATAGCCACAGGTAAGCCTGGTCCATCGTGGCCATCTCTCCCTCATGCGAATGTTACCTATATTGGTTTGTTTACTGAGGCGTTTTGTTGACGGTGTAAGAGTTTGAGAATGGATTAGCCATTTGGGGTTTGGGACTTAATGTAATGCTTAGTTTTGGTAAAATCATGGATAGAGTTGGTTGTATGGGTGTCTTGGATCTGAATCTATAAACAACAATTTGTTTTAAGTGGAAGCCTGTAAAGGTCATTTTGGAACAGAGGATGTCCGACTTGGCTCCTGGTCTGTGTATAATTCAACTTATGGATACAGTGATTGTAATTTCTATTTGTAATTAAAATGAAGTTATTCATTTTGGTCTTTGTCTAATTCATAGATATATTTTATAATTGGTTCCAAGATTTTGTCGAAATCGTTTGATCCTGTGTAACTCTTTTAAATGGTAGATTTGGAATGTTAGAGCATTCAGGAGTTTGGTTATTAATAATGCTTTTGATTCTTAAGTTGGGTGGATGGGTAGAATAACCCTATAACTAAACGCTGTCAGGATTATTAATTCTTATGCATTCGGTATTTATTCTTTTAGAACATCTGCGTTTATTGTTGGCAAGCCTTAGGGTTTAAAATTTCGATTCTGGATGAGGAGAACAATAAGGATCTAACTTGGACAGAGGGATACGATAATCTTGCTTGGAAAAGGTCGACCTAAAACGGGGAACAGAGTTTAGGGTTTTGGCAGTGCGTTTTCTTCTGCAGCAGTCTACAATGCCTACAATAGGGGCCGCAATCCCTGTGGGTTTACAGATGGATGCCCCAGACTATGATGTCCGCGGGTATGACATCCACAGGTGATGGTAGGGAATCAATTCCTGGTGAAACAGAAGATCGGGAGAAAGGAGCGAAATGGCGGCTGGGACTAGGGGGTTTCCTTCCCAAAACCAACGCGATCCCAACCATCCAGATTCGGGCATAGAAGGTCAGAGAGAAAGTGGAACTGTGGAAGGAGAAGGTGTTGAACGATAAGTTTATTGGGATCTGGCCTCGTGAGAAAAACCTTGTCAGATGGATCAAAATCTTTTGGAACCCAAAAGGGGAATATGATTTGCACCTAGGGGCCAAGGGTTTCTTCTCGATAATATTTATCGTTGTGGAATATAGGGATAGAGTGCTTGAAGGGGGGCCATATTTCTTCTTTTCAGTTGGCTTATATCTCATGCCATGGAAAGAATGCTTCAATCCGGAGTCTGAGGACTTGAAGGTTGCTCCGGTTTGGATCTGACTCTACTCTCTTCCATGTGAATTTTGGAATCTGGAAATTTTGATAGACATTGGAAATTCCCTTGGTGAATTTATAAAAGTGGTGGAACAAACCAAGCAGCAGAGGTACACGGCGTGTGCCCGGATTTGTGTTTATATGGATCTATCTAAGGACCTTCCAGAAGCCATTAGCCTGAACTGGGAAGATGAAGAATGGATCCAACTGATTGATTATGAACAACTACCTTTTAGGTGCAGGTTATGCCATGAATACAACCATTTTGGTATGAACTTCCCCCGAGATAGCCTGCTGAAACCTCCATCTCAAACTGACCAAGAGGGTAAAAAGGATAAAGAAGGTTTTACTTAGATCCATAATCACAGAAAGAACCGATCGGGTGATAACCAACGGAAAGGGAAGGGAAAGATGGACAATGGGTCTACCAGCAAAACCCCTTTTTAGATCTTGGAGGAGGTTACCGATGAAGGCGAGATTAGAAAGGAAGAAAAGGAAACCTTGGATCCATAGGTGGCTAAAGCCATGGATACGATGATCCCGGAAGAAAATCAGGAAGACCTAACTGCAACCATGGAGGAGGATGGCGAGGAGGAAGTAGATCTGGGGGAATTAGACTTGGATGCACTTGAAAAAGAATGTGAGAAAAAGGGAGAAGGGTATGTTTCTAGAAGACAACTGGAACTCCTCAAGGAGGCAATGATCAAGACAAAATCTAGCCAGAAACTGGGTATACGGGCAGACTCACAGTCAGGGAATAAATGCAAGTCACCTGCGGAGGACTTGAAATGGGGAAGAAAACCAAACAGGCAGCGGATATCAAAAATCAGAGTCAAGCTTATAGAGTCGGGGTAGTACCCAACAATTAGGGATACCTTTACTGCTATTAATAAAGTTACCCAATGAAGATAGTATCTTGGAATGTCATAGGGTGCAATCACCCTCGGAAGATAAAAGCACTAGATAGGAAAGTGAAGCAGGAGAATCTTGATATCCTCTTTATGCAGGAAACCAAATGCCCCTTTGCTACTTTGGAGAGGATAAGTCAAAGAATTTGGAGAGGTTGTGAGGTGATGGCAGTTGATGCCTCAGGCATGGCAGGAGGTTTAGCTGTCCTTTGGCAACCTCATTCCATCACGCTATCTAACTGGAGTGCTAACAGGTTTTCCTTGATATGTGATTTATCTGTGAACTGCTCTGCAGTTAATGGCACTCTGGTTAACGTCTACGACCCTAGCGCAACTCCCTTCAAGGATTCCTTAATCCACTTCCTGTCCTGGGTTTTCGCTCAAGATCATGAGGGATATTGGATTGTGGGTGGGGAATTCAACCTGGTATCATCCATGGATGAGAAGAAAGGTGGTCGAAGAAGTTTGGACAGGTTTCAGAAAAAAAATTGCGTGATATTCTAAGTCTTAGCCCGTTGATTGATGTGGAAACAGGCAATGGATGGTTCACGTGGAACAACAAGCGTGGGGGATCTTACATGGTGGAATCCAGGCTTGATAGATTCCTTGCCACGGAATATATTGCTCGTGGGGCAAGCGAGGTCAACGCCAGTGTTCTCCCGGCTGCTAGTTCTGATCATTGGCCTATCTGTTTGACCTGGGATTTGTCAAGCAACAACCTTTTCAGACCTTTTCATTTCAAGCAATTTTGGTTGGACCACAAGGAATTCAAGGACTTGGTGGGCTAGTGGTGGCAGGAGATGGTTCCCTCGGCAAGATCAGGTATGTATCAGTTCCAGCAGAAATTGAAGACTCTGAAATCCAAGATTCGTACCTGGAACAGGGAGGATTTTGGCAATATCTTTCAGAATAAAAAGAAGTTGATTGAAGATCTAGAAATCATCCACAGGAAGGGAATGGAAGCTGGTTGGGATGATGAATTAAGAGAATAGGAACATTGCCTTCTGGAGCGTTTGGAAGCTAGAGAAAGGAAAGAAGATACTTATTGGAAGCAAAAATCCTGTATTTAGTGGCTTCAGGAAGGAGAGTGAAACACAAAGTTTTTTCACAATTCAGTCATCCAAAACAGACACAGATCTAAAATCCTCAAGATTCGTAAGTCAAATGGGGAACTGGAGGACACTAGAGAATGAATTGAAGAAGAACTTGTCCACCATTTCGAGTCTATCCTCAAAGAATATAGAGTGGACCGGAGTCATGATATCTCCAAAATCGCTCGCCTTATCCCCCATCTGGTCACTCAAGAACAGAACGAAATGCTGGGTAAACCTATTTCTATGAAGGAGGTGGAGGATGCCATGAATTAGATGGCTTTAGGGAAGGCGCCAGGGCCTGATGGTTTCACCTCCAATTTTTTTCACTTCTTCTAGGACCTTATCAAGTCAGAGGTTCACCAGATTGTGGAAGAATTGAGACGCAGTGGGGGGGTGCTGAAAGCCTTCAATGCAATGTTCTTATCTCTCATCCCAAAAGTGGTAGGTGTTGATTCTCTTGGTAAGTTCAGACCGATCTCTTTGTGCAATGTGATCTATAAAATGATCTCCAAAGTTATTTCCAATCGGCTTAAACCCCTTCTTCCCACCTTGATCATCCCCAAGCAATCAAGTTTTGTGGAAGGTAGACAAATTGTTGATGGAATCATCCTAGTTCAAGAAACAATGCACTCTCTCAAGGTTACTAGGAAACCAGGTATGCTTGTCAAACTTGATATAGCCAAGGCCTATGATAAGATCAGCTAGCAATATATGCGGTGCATCCTAGAGGTGTTTGGCTTTAGCAGGGAGTGGATAGCTTGGATCATGAATCTGGTTTCCTCTCCTTTCTTTTCCATCCTCCTTAATGGTTCACCGATGAGGCTTCTTTAGGCATCCCGGGGTATCAGGAAAGGGGACCCCCTTTCTCCTTTTCTCTTTATCCTTATGGCCGAAGGACTCAGTAACTTTTACAATCTCAAGAAGTTGCGAGTCGAATTCGTGGGCTTCATCTCCATATAGGCATGGAGAAATAGACACACCAGCAATTTGTGGACAACAATATGCTTATGGGGCACCCTTCAGTCCAAGAGGATAGGGCCTTCAAAAAATTTCTGGTGCATTTTGCGAAGGCTTCTAGTCTGGAAGTAAATACTAGCAAATCCCAGGTGTTTTTCTTCAACACTCCTGGTCCGTCCCAACGCAATATTTTAAGAATTCTTGGATTCAACTGTGGAACCTTCCCCACCAAATACCTTGGTGTCCCGTTGGCTGAAGGCACGATCCGCCAGGTCTCATGGCAGGAACTGCTTGACAGAATGAAAAGGAAACTTTCCAGTTGGACTCTACGCCCTCTTAACCTTCCTAGCTGTTTGATCTTGGTTAAAACTATCCTCCAAGCTATGCCTGTTTATCTATTTTCTATGCTTTCGACACCCAAATCTATCCTTAAAGAAATTTGAAGCATTCAGAGGTCTTTCTTGTGGGGTTGTAGGGAAGCCAAGAAAAAATTTGCTTTGGTCGGATGGGCTCACATCTGCAAAACCAAGATAAAGGGTGGACTTGGTTTGAGAGATCCAGAGATTTTGAGTGAAATATATGGATCCAAAATATGGTGGAGATGGTGCAATCACAGATCTGAACCATGCGCAAGGATGTGGCATATCAAGTATGCTATGGATAGAGAGCGGTGCTAGTTTATCAGATATAATGAGGAAAAGCAGGGGTCTCACATTTGGCTTAAAGCTTTCTCTAGCAGAAAACTTGTCCATGACCACTGCTTTTGGGAAATTCATAATAGGGAGCTTGCTAATTTTTGGGACGGTTCTTGGAATCAGCTACCCAATCTTGGGGATGATCCTAGGTGGCAGACCATCAGGGAGTGTGGAATAGCTGCAGGCATTACTAATGTCATTCATTATTGGGATAACAATGCTCAGGATGGACATCGAACTTGGATCCCTACTGATCGTTGGGAGGGTACCACTTCGGTGGAGATTCTCTCCTCTTTTGATTTGATGCTTCAGGAACATTTGATCAGGACTAGCAATGCCCCTAGTAAACTCAGGTGGGGCTCCTCCTAGAAAGGTACTTTTAGTATAAAAGAGGCTTACGAGATTTATACATGACGAGGAGGAAGTGGAGAAAATATGGGGTATGAACTTGTAGCCCAAAGTCTCGATGTTTTGTTGGTTAGTCGTGTGGAAAAGGATTCTAACTAGCGAGAATATAAGGAAGCGGGGGATTCATGGACCCTCCCAATGTCCTCTCTGTTTGAGCGAAGAGGAGACAGTTGATCATCTTCTTAATTCTTGTTCATTCTCCTCTTCGATTTGGGATAAAGGAGCAACTATTTTCAGAAGAAATAATCAGGTCAGAGGTCATCCTAACCAATATCTCAAGTCATGGGATCTAAAAGCTTTCTCGAACCCTATCATTGGAACACTGTGGCAGCTTTTCTCAGGTATGGCGATCTAGACAATTTGAAAAGAAAGGAATTCTCACATCTTCCTTGATAAATCTCACCGAGAGGAGGATGTTTGGATGAAGCTGGTCAGAAATATGTCATAAACGATTAGGAGCCAATAGTGGACTGATAAGGACAACGATCTATGCCTGGGGGACTTACACATTGCTATTGGTTGGGGTTTGAGTCGGTCCAAGTTGGACGATCTCAGACGGAGAGTGGTTGTTTGTCGTCAGACCATCCTGGTTCGTTGGTGTCCTCCCCCCTCTCCTGGGTTCAAAGTCAATTTTGATGGTGCATCTAGGGGTAACCCTAGCCCTACGGGTTTTGGCGGGGTGTGCAGGACCAGTTATGGCATCATCCTGAAGGTCTTCTTTGGCTACATTGGTCATGACTCCAAAAACTCTGCAGAACTCGAAGGCCTTATTCAGGGTCTCCTTTTGATTATCTTGAAAAATTGGTTTCCTGTGATCCTGGAAGGCGACTCCTTGATTCTTGTTCAAATGGCGAAGAAGCTCCTCCACGGCTAATCCCCAGAGAAAGTGTCCTCTAGCTGGCATCTCCTAACCCGTTTGGAGATCTTGAAGGATCTACTATCCAATCAGATGGCTATTTCCTATGCCCGTGTTAAAATAGAAGCCAACAAGGTAGTGGATCTCCTTGCGAATCATGGCATTGAGTCGGGCAATGCCCTTGCGACAGGTTCCGTGGCTAAATTCCCTCCTGCTGATTGGGTCAAGACATGTGGTCACTTGGCGGAAGCTGACCTAGCGGGATCTTATCAGCATATAGCTCAATTGGCCGTTTTCCAGGATGACAATAGAAGGCGAATGGGGGAAGTAATTAGGGAGCCTCGTGGCATGGCGCGCTCATGAACCGAATGACGCATGCTGTACTGATAGTCATTTCGATTGACATGTTCGGGCTCAGACTTAAACGTGGCAAATTTGATGAAAAGGCTGGACGCAGATTGCGTTGTACCTTTACCCGCACTTTCCTCATTATCTTTTATGGGCTCTTAAATTCGTTGCAGGTTTGCTCGTACTCCTCGATGATTATCCATCACCTCACAGCTTCTTCCATGATTTTGCCTCATGTTTCAAATATGAAGGGTTTCTCTCACACTCTCATCACTCTCCTTATTGTTCTGCTTGCTTGTTGGTTTAGTGATAGTGTTCATAGCTTTGTTGAGTGTGAGCAAGGGTGGTTTTTTTGGGTAAGACCATAAGAACCTCTGAAGTATTTCATGATGGCCCCAAAACGTTGGTTTAATTCCATGAACCCGAAGCATTCTGCTGGTGGGGAATCGTCTGTGCAGGGCAGCATTAGGTTGGGTCGTGTAACTCGCGCTTCTACCAAGGCCTGCCTTCAGGATTCAACCTCTTTTTTCCATGGTCATATTCCCCCATCTATTAGGGAAGATATTGAGGGAATTGAGAAATACCTATGGGAGACCATTCAGAGTATCCCTATCGATGAAGTTCGCAGAGAAACCGAAGATTGGGTGGCAGACCCTGACAATACGGCGGGTCGTGCCTCTCTCTACGAGCGGGACCTTATGACTTACTGGGTCACAAAGAATTTAATGGCGCATGTTCTGATGGATTCATTCAATAAGAGAAGCAGGGACGTTGAACCGGTCAGGTCATGGAAGACCCATAATCTAGACAACCGCGTGATGCATGCGGAAATTGATGCCATCGCCAAGAAAATTGGTCTTACCTTCGTCATTCAGGGGAAGGGTGATGGGGGGCCTGGCAGCAACGCTTGCGGTGGTACCAAGAACCTTCCTGGGAACACTGGGAATGTTGCGAACGTTCAGAATCAGTCGACCGGTCCTCAACAGGATTTGGAGATGATGGGTAGGGGTCCTCCAACTGTTACAATTGATTAGGTTCTGTGTTGCGTGTTCTCTTTTGGTGTTTTACGAACTCTGTTTTTTTGGATTTTCATTCGCTCTAGATGGTTTTTTTATAGTCTAGCCGATATAGGGTTTGAACATCTCTATCTACGTCTATGTCAAATTCCTGTTTGGCAGTCCTTCTGCCAGGAATATCTCAGATTAAGTATGATCTGTCTGGTCGATGCAAGAATTCCTGTTTGGATGATCTAGGTGGGAATGTCTAAGTCTTTGATTAAATTGTTTGACAAGTTCTATACTCTTTATAAGCAGTAATATATAATCTTTTATTTACACAAAAAAAACATTTCGATTCTGGATAGCCTAAAAATGGCTTGAGGTTTGTTTTAGAATCTATACAGCAATCGCATTAATGAAATTGATGCCTCTGTCTGTATTTTAAATATAGATTATGTGTTTTAGTTTTAACTTGTGCGTTTTAGTCTTCCTGTAGATGAATGGGTTGAAGAATGTGCTTAATTCATTTTTATGGGAAAATCCCTAACCTATTGCGCATTACTTGCTCCTTTGTATGATGGTTAGAGTCTGTAATTTATGTTTTCAAACATAAATTGTATTTGTGTTAATCTTGAGAGAAAAGCCTCGGTATACTTCATGTTTTTATGCGTCTCTGTATAAGTTATAAAACCTACGTTTTTTTGTGAAGGCGATCTATCTGTATGTGGAATGCTACAATTTATTTAAAGAAATGTTTATATGAAAATGATTATATGTAATATTCAGGGCAGGGCCTTAGCTTTTTAATTCGTATTTCGTTTTCATTGGTTAATGGTTATGCAAATTTGAATAACGATCCACGTTGTAGCGTGGTCAATTAATTAAGCGTTTAAATGGGTTTTTGATTAGTGGGTTCGATCTTGGGTCCAAACTGTATTGGAAAATCAAAGTTTAACTTTCTGAAGCATGCCCTAAAATAAATTATGATCCCGTGGTTTCGATTCTATGGTTATGCTGCATTGATTTTAGGTTGGATGAACTCTATGAAAACTCTGTCGAAAGAAAGATTATTAAATTGTTATGTAAATAGATGGTTGGCACCATATTTTGTTTTTATTTAAATTCAAAACCTAGGATTCTAGGATTGGGAACCCAAGAGAATCAATCTCTTTGTGTGAGATGATTATGCTGTAGCATTCGATTTAGTTTTGGTTGCAACACTTTACTCTTATGATTTAGCTAGGGTTTGGGCATAACGAGTTTTTTTTTTTAAGGCTTGGTATAAAATTACTAAGTGACTTGGAAAGTATGAGATCTAGCACAGGCTAGCTCTGCTAGATCGTAAGACCAAAATACTGAAGAGGGTTGGAAACTTTAGGAGAAAAATTAAGCATGAATTTAAACTTTACAATGTTTAAAGATCAATATAGTTGACCTGGGGAGCCAATGCAGTAGCCCTTGCTCCCAATGTATAAAAATAACCAGATTTCCATAAAAAGAAATTTACAGTAATTAGAATTTAATTCTAAGTTCTTTTAGCCTATAAAAATTCTGAATATAAAAATAGTTCATACCTAAACTTTGCAGCTTGGATCTTCTTCTTGAAAAATCCTACACACCTCAAACACTGATTAATAAAAACAATATGCTCAGATGACCTGTAGGATTACAACCGAATGATTTGGAACTACCACATTTCTCCCAACCATGACTAGGGACCTTTCCTGGTTCTAATCGGATCCCCTCGAGCTAGCTCCAACATGCAAGAGGAAACTAGAGAACCTAGGGCAGACAACTGATTGTAATTCAATCTTGGAATAATTTCCTCTTCCAGATCTGCGGGACAATTTCTCTCTTGTTACCATAGAAGAATGATAAAAAGATAACTGATCCCCTCTCTTTGGAAATTGTCCCAGTGTTTATAGGTGAACTTTCGAAAATGACAGTTGAGAAATATTAATTTCTTTAATATTAACTTCAGTTTGATTTTCAGTTTGAATTATAATATATAAAATTTGAAAAGTTTATTTAATTATAACTTTAGTTTATTTAGGACTTTCTAACTTGTTCCTTTATAAATTTATTAAAGAAACTTTATATTTTCTTTTTATATAATAACTTTATTTATAAATTATATCTTCACTTATAAATAATATCTTTACTTATAAATAATATCTTTCATATTCATACATATATTTATGTATACCGCTTGTATATAAGTGAGTCTCTATATAATTAATCACTTTGATTTATTCAAGTAGGTATATAGCATTATAACTTTGATGCCTTATTAATTAAGGTCCACTCTTTTGACAAGGCCTTGGTAGGTTTGGATGGTCGACTAGGTTAGGTAGATCTAGGTCCCTTTGCATGTTGGATTTCCTCATATTTCGTGGTAGTTTTTTCAGTCCTTGATGAGATGAGTAATGATTCAATTAATCAAATTAAATAAGTATGATGACTGGTGGTGCTATTCAGAGCCTTTCTCAACTCAACACCTTTTTAATTAAAGTAACCCCGAGTGTTATTCAGAGATTATGCTCAACACTCTTCAAGGGGCGTTACGCTAGTGCAATTCCAGAGCCCTCACTCAACACTAGTACTAGGATGTATTTGTAAGATACACCTAGGGATACAATGGCCAAAGATCCGATGCTCCAGAGCTTATGCTCAACATCAATTTGGAGTGCTCCAGGGATTATCCCAACACTCTATGTACATCGGGGCTTACACCCAGCACATAATAAAAGTCCTCTATGTACATCGGGGCTTACGCCCAGCACATAGGTCATCCATGTGCTCTAGAGATCACGCTCAACACATCATACAATCTATTCATGCATACTAGAACGCTTTACAGTATATAACAAGATCATCTTAGTATATTAGGGTTTGTACCCAATCATATAATAAACATCAATCAAGTACATCAGGGCTTTATGCCCAATACATAACAATAATCTGCATATGTCAGGGTCCATGCCCAAATATGTATATCTATAATCAAAGGTAATTCACGTGCATCAGGGCTTATGCCCAGTATATATCAAAAAAGTAAAACATGTGCATTGGGGATTATGCCCAATATATATATCATCAAAATAAATCATATGCATCGGGGCTTACGCCCAATATATAACAAAAACATAATCAACAAAATTTGGGATATTACACATCCTCCAGCAGAACCATGGCACAATAATATATGATTGAAAGGGGTATTAAAAATGGGTTGATAAAAATTGATACCTACAATATCCAATGAAGCCAAGGGTTTTTAAATTGGAAAGGTGTATTTGGAGTGGGTTCAACAATACAATTTTGGAAGGAATTTTTCAATATTTAGTGAAATTAGGGATACTCTTTAATATCCCGTGAATGAATGTGCTATGTAACAAGTTCACTAAGTGAACGCCCCTGTGGCTTCCAAACGGTTTAGGTATCCCTCATGCCTATTTTTCATGTTGTTGTACAAAAATTATGCACACTTCAAAGATATAGGATTGAATGCCATATATCAAACAGGAAATCAGTTACCTACAGTGGAAAAACCTATCCCTAAGACAGATAGTAAATCATAAATTGTAGGCTTTTATCGGAAGAGTTATGACAATGGCATACTCTCTCTTGAATGATGCATCTCCACTGAGGATTTTCCCTCTGTACCAAGATATTTTACAGTTGAGTCCAGATACAAGGCTGGGGGATTGGTTTGTGTATTAAAAGAACATTATAATTCGAGTGTGTGGTTTTGAGGTGGAACGCTACAAGTTTCTAGTGTTCCTGACTGTAAGTTTTAAACCTTAACAGTGAAGTACAAACATATATCGATTCTTAAGCATTTACAGAAAATACACAATGGCACACACATTACACAGAGATTTTCACCTGGAAACCCTTAACCGGGAAAAACCAGCAAAACTTAGAGTCGCATAGCTCCTTTTTCATTATATGTTTATTTTACATGTACAATACAATAAATGGTATTCTGCAGCATCTAAAACCCTAATTCGTTTACCCGAATTAGGTTACAACCCTAATTCCTTTTACCGGAATTAGATAGACTACAATGGGTCGAAAATCGCGAAAAAGAAAAAAGCAACCCAAAAAATTTTGCGCTCCGCGCGGACTCCGGGGGCCTAACGGCCCCCTCCGTGTCGTTTCGGAACCTAACGGTCCGAAACGAAGGGGGTGGGCCCTGTCGGGCTACCCCCCCCTCTAAACCCCCCCCTCCGGACGCGCCCGGCGCAGGCGAATCACTAGTGCCGTAAGGATCGTGTTGTACACGCAGCGACCATGTGAAGAGATATAACATACCCAACATTCTCCCACTTGTTGTTCTCTTCACATACAGGAGAAATTTATGACTTCAACAATTCAGGGCAACAATGCCCATGTTCTCTTTACACCAAAAGAACTTCTGAGTACTCACAGACTTTGTCAAAGAGTCTCCAACATTTACCAAAGTGTCAACCTTCTCCAGCAACACTTTGTTTTGTTCAACCATGTCTCTGACGAAATGGTACTGCACATCAATGTGCTTTGTCCTTGAGTGATAAGCAGGGTTCTTTGCTAGAAATATTGCACTTGAGCTATCACAGCCAATCTTTACTGCATTCTGAACAAAGCCAATACCTGAACACAATCTTTGCAACCATACAGCTTCCTTACTTGCATGGGTAGCTGCCATGTATTCAGCTTCTGTAGTTGAGAGTGCAACTACAGCTTGTCTTCTACTCATCCAACTGATTGCTCCTCCAAATAGATTAAAAACGTAGCCACTTGTAGATCTTCTGTGATCAAGATCTCCAGCCCAGTCAGCATCAGCAAATCCTTGTATATTTATCTCTCTGTTTAGACCGGGTCTTCCTTGGTAGCAGATTGCAGAATCTGTAGTGCCACGCAAATACCTGAAGACCCTTTTTACTGCAGTCCAATGTTCCTTTCCTGGTTTTGACATGTATCTACTCAAAACTCCCACTGCATGGGCTATATCTGGTCTAGTACAGACCATGGCATACATCAGACTGCCAACTGCACTAGCATATGGAACATGAGACATGTCCTCTACCTCTTCTTGTGTAGTGGGACACTGTTCTGCAGATAACCTTACACCTACAGGAATGGGCACCTTCACTGGTTTGCTTTCCTGCATATTAAATCTCTTCAATATCGTTTCAACATATTTCCTCTGATTTAACCAGAGTTTCCTGTTTTCACGATCTCTTTTTATTTCCATGCCCAAAATGAAATTTGCAGCACCAAGATCTTTCATGTCAAATTCAGATGACAGCTGATTCTTGACATCCTTGATGATTTCTTTGTTGTTTCCAATTAGCAACATATCATCAACATACAATATTACATAAATAAAATGATCACCAATTAGCTTAAAATAAACACAGTGATCAGCTTTGCTTCTTGAGAAACCAAGTCCCAGTATATAAGTATCAAATTTTTGATACCACATTCTGGGAGATTGTTTCAAACCGTAGAGAGACTTTTTCAGCTTACAGACAAGCTCCTTTCTTCCTTTCACCACAAACCGTTCTGGTTGCTTCATATAGATCTCTTCATTAAGATTTCCATGTAGGAAAGCCGTCTTTACATCCATCTGTTCTACTTCAAGATCAAAAGCAGCAGAAATAGATAAAAGAAATCTAATAGAAGTCAATTTTGCTACAGGTGAAAAAATCTCACCAAAATCGATGCCCTCAATTTGGGAGTAACCTTTCGCAACTAGTCGAGCCTTGTACTTCTCCACTTTACCTGCTGCATTTAACTTCTTCTTGAATACCCATTTGCTTCCAATAGGCTTTCTTCCTTCTGGCAACTCAACCAGATCCCATGCCTCATTTTTGTCCAAGGCATCCATTTCTTCTATCATGGCCTTCTTCCATAGTTTACTATCTTCTGAATCCATTGCCTCTTTAGCAGTTCTAGGATCATCATCAGTAATAGATAACACAAAATTAGAACGAAAATCAGGGGGACTGTACCTTTCAACTTGCCTTCTTTCTCGGTCAGATCTCCTCAATACCGGAGTCTGTGGATCCGCCTCTTCATCTGATTCAGACGATTCTGCCTCCTCATCTGATTCAGACGAATCTGGTTCCTCAAAAGAGTCACCTCTTTCATCCTTGATATCAAAGTGTAGCTTCTCTGAATCCTTTTCCTTTGGTACATCCTCAATCCTGGAAGTGCTTTCAACTTCTCTGAAGATCACATCTCGACTGTAAACTGTTTGCCTTTTTACTGGGTTCCACAGCTTGTAACCTTTCACTCCATCCTTGTAACCAATGAAGATACATTTTTCCGCCTTATTATCCAACTTGCTCCTTTTCTCCTTTGGAACATGTACAAAAGCATCACACCCAAACACTCTGAGATGAGAGAGAGAGGGTTTCTTACCAGTCCAAACCTCATGAGGTGTCTTGTCAACCAACGCTGATGTGGGTGTCCTATTCACTAGGTAACACGCAGTGTCAACAGCTTCTGCCCAGAATTGTTGTGCTAGCCCTGCACCACTGAGCATACTCCTTGCCTTTTCCATCAATGTCCTGTTCATCCTTTCTGCAACCCCATTCTGTTGAGGTGTGTATGGAGTAGTCTTTTGCCTTGCTATTCCACACGTTTTACAGAACTCCTCAAATTCACTTTCACAGAATTCTCCACCGTTATCTGTTCTGAGTACTTTTATTTTCTTCTCAGTTTGATTCTCTACAAGAGCCTTAAATTCTTTGAATCTATTAAAAACCTCAGATTTCTTACGCAGGAAATAAATCCAAGTTTTCCTTGAGAAATCATCTATAAATGAAACATAATACACAGATTTACCAAGTGATGGAACAGGCACAGGTCCAAAAACATCACTGTGTATTAACTCTAAGATTCCTTTAGCTCTTACAACACCAGATGAGAATCTTACTCGATTCTGTTTACCATATAAGCAATGTTCACAGAAATCAAAATCTAATGTGAAATCAGACATGCCTTCAGCCATACTTTTACCTTGTAATAGTCGAAGACCCTTTTCTCCAATATGTCCCAGCCTTCGATGCCATAGCGATGTCTTCTCACTAGAGACAGTAAGGACTCTGTCTCCTTCATTTTTACCCTCAGAAACAATAGTGCTGTTACATCCATTTTTGAAGGTGCTTCCCAACAACTTGTATAGAGTTCCAATCCGAACTCCCCTCATCAGCACCAATGACTCTCGAACCATTTTGCATGTGTTCTTTTCAAATAGAGTTTTCACACCTGCATCATCCATTTTACTTACAGATATAAGGTTTCTAGCCAACTTTGGAATGTGCAGAACCCCGGGAAGAGTTTTAACCCTTCCATCTTTGAGCAGTAGCTTGACCTTTCCTCGACCTATGATTTTCGCTACCGAGTTGTCTCCCAGAAATACATCTCCTCCATCATACTTTTCGTATTCAGAAAACCACTCCCTGTGGGGAGTCATATGATAAGACGCACCTGAGTCAATCAACCACGAATCATGCTCTGCATGTGTACTTGAAGATGCCAGATACACATCTCCTCCTTCCTCTGTAGATTCTTTCCCATCTGCGGATGGAGCGTCATTAGGTCCTCTACTTTTATCAATAATTTTCGATTTACAATCCTTCTTGTAATGCCCAGCTTTTCCGCACTTCCAGCATTTTCTTACAGAAGGTCCTGGAGATTTAGATCTCCCTCTAGATTTAGATCTACCACCTGAAGACTTATTTTTAGATCTGTCTCCAGGGCGACCTCTTACAAATAAGGCATCCTTGGCTGAACTATCTATGGATTTCCGCCTCATTTCCTCCGATAGTAGGGATGCAACCACATCATCGAAGTTTAGCGTGGTTGCATTACTCCCAATAGCTATGACCAGATTATCCCATGAATCTGGCAAAGAGCACAACAGACTAATACACTTTTCATCATCATCAAGTGTAATACCAACAGATGTCAACTGACTTACCAGAGTATTGAAGGCGTTTAGATGCTCTGAAACAGAGTCTCCATCAGTCATCCTCAGAAGGTACAATTTCTTTCGCAGAAATAACTTATTTACCAAGGACTTTGACTGATACAGACTTCCCAGTTTATCCCATAGCTTCTTTGCAGTGTCTTCTCCAGATACGTTCACCAATACCGAATCTGCAAGGCAAAGACGAATGGTGCTCCTTGCTTTCCTTTCCAGCTTTTCCCATTCTTCTTTTACCGCACCAGAGGGCATGGTACCTGGATCTACTGCGATCCATTGTTCTCTATCTACCAGAAGATCTTCCATCTTGAGCTTCCATAGCTCAAAGCTCTGACCATTAAATTTCTCAATCTCGAATCTAGAACTGCTCACCATTCTTTAAAGAAAAAATAAATAAATCACCGCTGCAAAGCTCCCACTGAAACCAGGTTTATCACAAATCCAAGATCGAGCCAAACCCTTGGAAACAAAGGCGTCCCTCTGAACCCAAAAAATGCTCTGATACCAAATGTAAGTTTTAAACCTTAACAGTGAAGTACAAACATATATCGATTCTTAAGCATTTACAGAAAATACACAATGGCACACACATTACACAGAGATTTTCACCTGGAAACCCTTAACCGGGAAAAACCAGCAAAACTTAGAGCCGCATAGCTCCTTTTTCATTATATGTTTATTTTACATGTACAATACAATAAATGGTATTCTGCAGCATCTAAAACCCTAATTCGTTTACCCGAATTAGGTTACAACCCTAATTCCTTTTACCGGAATTAGATAGAGTACAATGGGTCAAAAATCGCGAAAAAGAAAAAAGCAACCCAAAAAATTTTGCGCTCCGCGCGGACTCCGGGGGCCTAACGGCCCCCTCCGTGTCGTTTCAGAACCTAACGGTCCGAAACGAAGGGGGTGGGCCCTGTCGGGCTACCCCCCCCTCTAAACCCCCCCCCTCCGGACGCGCCCGGCGCAGGCGAATCACTAGTGCCGTAGGGATCGTGTTGTACACGCAGCGACCATGTGAAGAGATATAACATACCCAACACTGACCCCTAGGGTGTTTTCTTTGTAGTATATTAGGAAAATATTGCTTTCATATCAGGTGTAGTTTGTTGAGGCAGAGCACCCTATCGCATTCAAATTTCCTAAATAGGTCATCCATTCCTTGTGAAAGGAAAAGGTACCCTATCTTACATTGAATACATGATGAAGAAATTGAATTTGTAAAGGGAAAAGAAGTAGGCCTATGAACCACACCATGGCATCTCCAAGAAGAGAATGGAAAATAATAATTCTGCATATAGATACATGCCTAGCCATGATTGGGAAAATTTAGCTAACTAATGGACTTGGGAGAAGGTTCAAACAACCCTAAGCAGTGATTTAGATCAGGACACTAAAGGTCAGCAAGTAGGAGCTAAGAGATCAAATAAAGAAACACATACATACATGGATATTGATGAACTTGAGACAAATCCATCAAGAAAGAAGGATAGAAATAAATTAGAAGAAGAGGTTGATAAGACCACTGTGGAGAATTCACAAACTAAGGAGCTTTCAAGTGATTCAGAGACAGTACTAGAGCAACCACAAGAAAGAAAAAATATACCACCAATCACTATAATGCACTACCCTTCATTAGTGTTTAACACACCTCAGCCACAACATGGCTCTTGTTTTGAAAGCCTAGCACCAAGTGCAGCCAAAACGACACACCAAATATGTAGACATAAGGAAGTAGAGTGTTTAAGTGGTGAAAGAACTCAAAGAAAGGATAGATCCAGGAGAGAAGAGGTTGTTGACCTTGGCTGATCATAAGGAAAATACCCTCAAAATGGCCATCTTGGAACCAAAAATCGCCATATCTAAAACACTTGATGATTGGAAGGTATAAGAGTATAATGTAGACTTTGGACATTTCAGCCCCTTGGACAAGGTTGAATTTTATAGACCAAGCTTCGACATAAGCATTATTCTACTTAGCATCTAATTCAACCCATGGTTTTCAAAAACAACCAAACTATCCAATAATAAGCTCATTATACGAGCTTTAGCATATGAAATTTGTTTATATTATGATATTATTACAAATTTATCTTCGACATAAATAAAGAGCTTTGATATAAATATATCTCGGACAAGGTTGGCATATGGAATATGTTCATATTTATCAAATAAACAAAAATTAACTTCGACATAAATAAATATCTTTGAGAAGGTAAGCAAAAAATGAACATAGACATAAATAAATATCTTCGACAAGGTTAGCCTATGGAATATGTTTATATTTATTTATTAAACAAAAATTAACTTCAACATAAATAAAACATATAACTATGCACCCATATCAATACCAATAATATATTAGTTTTACTAAATATGAATAGTGGACCATAATAAGTTTTGGATTCTACCAGTGAACTATGACTTAGTGAACTTGGACAAGTGAGCTCAGAGTGAGTTGTGACAGAGTGAGCTTTGACGAGTGAGCTGTAACAAGTTACAGAAAAAATTATGTTGTTTTAAAATAAACAAAACTACCACACAAAATTGCATGTGGTTTTGAAATAAACTAAGATTAGCACTTAATGCAAACACTACTAACAAATCTAACACAGTTTTTTTTTAACTTACCTATTGCAATAAAATAGGAGAGTAAGAATATAATATTTTATGAAACAATTTTTATAAATAAACATTTCATTTAACTCCTTTGAATTTCCTAGTAAAGCATTCATTTAACTTAGGAACTACGCAGTAAGAACAAAACTACTACATAGTAAACTAGCAATGTAAACTATCAATTTAACACAGGCCTTTGCAATATTAAGAAAAATTAACAAAATGTATGGGTTTCTTACTTATTTTTCCATTCATAATAGTTTTAGGGCATTATACTCTTTGACATCTTTTCAATAAACATTTCAATTATAACCCATAAATTTAAACAGAAAACCATGGAAATTTTTTATCACAAATTATTATTGAAAGTTAATAACATCATTCTCATAAAATAAACTTATATGTTAAACACTTGAATTGGAAAATGGTTGTGTGGCTTCCACGATCCACCCAACCATAGGTAATTCTACTCATTAATATCTTAACAGAACACCACCCCTGAGCTGAGACTTGTGCATTCACTAGATAGACTTCTCACCGATTCCCATACTTTTCAGAATTTACACTTGGAAATCAGGAAAATTGGATTAAATACCAATTTCATGCCAAACAGTGCACTTAAACTCCTTCATTTCCTTCTGACTGCACAACAGTGAAACACATCAATGCCATTAATTTGTTCTCAGAAATCCACCAATTCAGCTGCATGTACACCGTTTTCCACTTCACTGGGATGATTAGAGACAATATGGACCGATTTGCAATAGAAATTTATTAACAAATTGGCTCACAGGTTCAACGATTCATTTTAGTTTTCATTCTGGGATAAAAATTATTTCCATTGTTCTCTCCGACATACCCAATCATGGAAAATTCTTTCAGAATTCAAGCTTATCCACCACTTTGCCTAGAATGCTCCACCATTACTTTTCCCATGCATGCATAATTCATGCATGCAATTTTGGAACCACGTGGGTTCTCTCTCCCCTCCCCACTTAATCATAATTAAATAATAATTATGATTTTATAAATATATTATAAATTCGTTTATATGAGTTTATGACTTAGGACAACTTTAGGGGCTTAAATATTTAATAGGGTCATAACATGGTCTCCCACCTAATACATCTAACCCCCTTACTATCTCGGGTGAATAGACAAGTCCCCAATCTTTTCAACATACTGCCTCAGCACAACCAGTTGTGGATTTGTAGTCTTAATATTTACAAAATACAATATGTTCAACCTTGCAAGCATTAATATACAATTATAACAGTTTTCCATCATTAGACTAGGGGTGTTACATAGTTCCCCAAACAACATCCTCACCAACTCAAGATATCCCTTAGTCACCAGGAGAGGCAGATCAATCTCCAACAGACATGATGAGTAGGCTCCAATAGATCAAGTAGTTGTAGACATGGAGGGATATGTTGCACCAGAAAAGTTAGGAAAGAAAAGAAGCAAGATTATCGATCCTGGAAATGATGTAAATTTGAAAGAGGAACTTATTGATCAGTTGGACTATGAGAGGGATGAGATAAAGGACAAGTTTCACAAGTTAGAGATCAAGTTGTTAGGAAACGCCCCCTTAAAAGGAGTTAAAAAGGCGTTGTAGTAGAAAATAGTGAAAGAGGTCATTCAATACTGGGACCATTTTGAGCTAACACAAGATGAGTTGGAGATGGCCACCACCGATACGATTGGCATAAAGAGGACATAAATAGATATTGAGTCTAGACGAGAGATTGTAAGAAGTGTGATCAAATATCTAAACAACAGTAATAAAATATATTTGGTAGACCTAGAGTGACCAATAAGATGAACTTGATAAAATTGGCCAACCAAATAATAAGGAAACAAACCCTAATGAATAGAACTCAAAATAGGATAAAGGGTTTGGTATAAAAAACTGCATTTTTTAAAGGCCTATTTATGGATGCAATTGCAAAAGGGTTTCCACACCTATGGGATGTTGATGTGGACTTGTACGGGAAGCAATATTACCAATAAATGATAAACCAAAAGAGGGATGAAGAAAGAGGGTTTGATTTATATGGTCATTTAAAAGAGCTATTGTGGTGGAGGAGTTGAGTGAGGAATTCAAGCTATGGAGTAATCTAAGAAATATTTTAAAGAGCTTTCCACCTATATCCAATGAAAATATTACAAATGATGAGTTTCCTTTGGATTCCATGAGGACACATAAATATCCTAAGGGAAAAGAGTGACATCAAATTTCCAGGTACCATAAGGTTTCTCTACCACAAGAAAGACAACACAGTCTACAAGGGCAGTCATCTAGGCAAGCATCTAAGCATCCAGTAAGGAAATCCTTTGGGCATCCAGTAGGGAAACCATATGGACATCCAACATGGAAACTAGTTGTAAATACAAAAGGACAATCGGTTGGACATCCACCTCAATATAAGTCTACCAAAAAGGGATCAAATAAGAATAAATGAAGCAAATAATACAGTTAGGCAGTTAGAAACATTAGTCTAAACAAAGTGAAAGGGACATAAGAGAAAGGAAGCTAGAAAGCAGTTAGAACAAATAAAAGGTTGTTAACAAGGATCCTCTCCTATATAAGCATAACTGGTAGAAGAAGCAAAGGCTAGCATATTTTTAGAGGGTCTCCTAGAGAACTATTGAGTCAATTTTTTTATTTGATTTTGTATATAGGGAAATGAGTTTTAGATATTAAGATCTTGATGTATACCAACATTTTATTCTCTTTGTAATTATGTTCTTCTACTATGATTTCCATATCTATACTATGTATATGTAAAATTCTATTGATATAATGAAATCTTTGAGCAACAAGCTTTGCACCAAATTCATAGCATTGATATGAATGTATGTTGAGTACTCTGACTAAAAGAAAGATTTCATATTATGAACTTTGTTTCCTTCATGCATGTCATTGTTGGAATAATGATTGATGTTATTTGTTGGTGTCTAAATTTATGAATGTATTGGCCGTAATTGCTAGGCATTTTATCAAGTCTAATTTATGTTATGTGTAATTATTGAATTCTTTATTATTCATAATGTTTCTTTCACCATCAATGTGTAATATTTGTCTCAATGGCACTTCACACACTTGTGTGCTTCCACTTTCTCAATTCACCTTCACCTACATCTAAATGTTGAATATTCACTTCGTAATTCCTCTGGAACAAAATCCCTCTATGAAATTATGTCCATCACTTTTATATTTGTGATATTTCAAACATACATCATCAAATATCACATTGCTAGAAAGATTAAGCTCTATATCTTAAATAATTGAGCCTCATCATGCCTTGGCATAGTCTAAATTTAACCTTAGAATTTATTAGGGGATAAAACTTGGAACATGAAGAGTTCTGAAACCTGGTCAAGTCCTTTTGGATTCCATATGATGGCAATTCATGTCTTTCTACTAGTGAACAATTTGCAGGTTCTTTAAAGAAGGTCAAGGGTAAGGTAGTTGTGTTCTTACTTCAATCCGTCTAAATCAAGAATTCCTTTCACATAAATGTAGTAAGAATTCAAAATGATAGAGTTCCTAAATCATGGTCGTCTACTCACCCACATGAAGATCATAAAAGGGGTTCTTGCACTAATGATCCAAATGTATCGCACATGTTCACAACTTTTAATATGGGTCATTCACATTAATGTATTAGAGTTGGGGATAGTCAAAGGGGTACATGTGCCGATAGTCTAGATATCACACATCTTCATAGGATTTTATTTAGGTCATTCATGCTAAGGTACTAGCATGGGAGATAATTAAATGGGTTCCCACACCAATGACCCATATGTATCGCACATGTTCACAACCTTTAATCTAGGTTGTTCATGTTAAGGTACTAGTGCTGTGAATAGCCAAAGCTGTACCCAAACCAATGGATGAGATACCGCACATGATCACAAATTTTAATCCAGGTTGTTCAAGCTAAGGTAGATGCCTTCACCCACATAAAAAAATATACAATAACCATTGATATTATCAAATAGTATTTAAACACAAACCAATAGATCGTATATACAATTTGAATTGTAGAATATAACTTTACAACTTCAACCTTGCAATGACATAGGGGTATAACTATAACTATAATGGGAACATGCCACTTAATGAAATTGGAATTTTGAATAGGTGCAACAAAACAATCTCATTAAAATCATTAATGGAATTAATTATTGTATGCTTGATAGATGTTGCTTACAAGTTCATCCTTTTCTCGACTTATATTGAAAACAATAAGTTTCCATTAAAAGGGAAAGAGTAAGTTTTTATAACCACACTCATCTCTAATCTATTATACATTGTAAATAAAATAAAATAAAATAAAAACATGCACATAAAATGTTCACAAACTTAATATTCAACAAAGCCCTTATCTTCATTAATTAAAAAGAAAAGCACTTAACCTAGGGAACCACCATACAATGATCCTTTTATGGAAGGATCAATCATTGTTTACTTGCCCTTTCAAGGGAGAAACGTAATAGTATTTGAATAGGGAACCACCATACAATGATCCTTTTATGGAAGGATCAATCATTGTTTACTTGCCCTTTCAAGGGAGAAACGTAATAGTATTTGAATAGTATATATTCAAATAAGAAATACTCCATTCTCATTTAAATCTACCTAAGAAATCCTAACCATAATCAATGCTAGTCAATCTTCTTTAATGATGTTACATTGCATTTATTTAGTGCTAATTACTTAGTTGAACATATTTAATAGTTGACCTAGTCCACATTATATTAATTCATTAACCCTACCTATAATAATTTCTCTCTATCTCTTGAAAATTAAAACACATAATATAAACTTTGTAACTTATTCCATATGGAAAATGGATCTCGTTAAATGGTTTAATAAACAATAACTTTATTAATTAAACTTTACAACTTATTCCATATGGGAGATATATCTAGTTAAATTGTTTAATAAATTATGATTTTTAGTTAAACTTAATTAAATGGTATATGATATGAACTCATTATATATAACATATAATTTACAAAATAGGTAAATTTAAATCATTGACAACAACTTCTCTTAGTTTTAAGCTTTTTACTCACAATTTAAACATTTACTAGAAATGTTCAAAATATCATGTTATATGACAACAACTCCCCCAAAATATAGTATATAACATAATTAAAAAATTAAAAACAAAATCTAATAATCTAATTGAGAAATTCAACAAAATGAAAAATGATTTAAAATACTATTATAATGAACTCTTTATGAACTTTTGAAGGATTACTTATGTTTTAGTGCATCATTGTTATCTTTGTGGATCACTATTACTAGAGTAACGGGGGGGGCACGGACGACTAAGAGCAGTAGCGTAATTCTGTTTTGAACATTGAGCAAGGGAGAAGATAGTATTGCAACAATTTGGCTTCTTCACCATCATTGGACAAAATCCAATTTCTTCATCATCATTAGACAAAATCAAATTTTATATCAAAATACTCTTGTGAATTTAAAATTTATATAATGCTGAAATTTCATTTCTTATATAATGCTTACAAAAATATAATTAATGGGATGATCAAGCGTAATAAAGCTTGATACGCACTAAATAAAGTTTAAAACACTTAACTTTACATGTATGATAGGACTGAGAGACTAGATCATATGAAAAATGATTTAAAATACTATTCTAGTTATAACTTCAAGGTAATGTATTATGTAAAAGAAGAAAAACAGGTTTATTGTCAACGACACACATTACGCAGCAGCCTATTCTACCCCATTTCTTTTCACCATGCCACTGGCCTGAGTGCCTGTTCGACCATTTCTGATTTGATTACCCTCCCTTTCATATCGTGCTGAAAATTGACCACGAGAATGTCCAGGTAAGGAACCTCCTCGGCCACCTCTGTTGTTCACAAAATCACTTCTTCCATTTCCTCGTCCACCGTAGGAATACCCACCGCGTCTTCTTGTTCCATCATTTCGGAAGCCCTCTCCATCACTAAATGAACGTTTCTTCCAGACAGATATTTGACGCCCACCCATTGGAATGGGGGCTGCATGAACTGCAGCTTCGACTGAAGCTGCTTCCTCAAATTCAATAAAAGCATAACTGGATCCACCTGCTTGGGTACTCCTAACTTGAATCCCAGAAGGCTTAATTGCACCAAACTTTTTGAACTCTGCCTCAACTTGGGCAGGAGTTATATTCGCGTGCAAGTTGCTCACAAAAACAGAGAAAAGGCCATCTGAGCCTTCTGGGTCTTTCGTCTTCTTCCTTTCTACCTTCTCAACAGCGTGAGCAGGCTCTTCCGCTATTGTTGTACTGGGCTGCTCAATTACAACACTCTGAGCCTCAGCTACTATTTCAGATTTGACAACTGCCTCTGAGACGGGATTAGCAGTAATTGGATATTGCTCGCCATTTAAATAAAAAAGATTTTGGATTGGTTGATGTGATTCTTCATCCACAAACTGAAATATATCATTCTGCACGAAGTACCCGTTTTCCTGAGGAGACAGGAAAAAGGTCTGAGTGAAGCTACGTGTTTCGTGGTTTTTAAAGGTAATGGTTCCACGTACCAGAACTAATACTCCATTGTTGTGAGATTCCTGTGAATCAACTGTCTTGATCTCGACCTTAAACCCACTGTAGTATGGAAACGTTATCTGCGGCTTGGTCACAGCAGTTCCTGTAAGAATTAGACCATTTGGGCCTTGTCTACTTACTGAGCTGCAATCCCGATAAAATTTATAAAGCAATTCTGGAGAATAAACAAGGACATGGTAATAACGGTTAATAAAGGCAAGACCAGCAACTCGTGCATTAGGAACCACAGGAGCTTTGCTTGTGCCTCCTTGTTCGGTGGCCATTTCCGCGCTGAGGCAATTGCGATGAAGATTGAATTGAATTCGTTGAAATCGCGGGAGGGAGCAGAGGGAAATCAAACCCGCCTCGTTCTGCCACTGCTTTTCAGGTCGTCAGGCACAAGAAAAGGAAAGCCGAAGATATAATTTCAAATTTCTCGATTTTGATGCTTATATGCTTATGGCTAGAACTTTTCGGGTATTGATAAGATTTTATGTTTTAGTTTTGAAACGTTGATAACCGTTTAATAGATATTCCCATCAAAATATTATAAAGAATAAATAGCCGACAGAGAGAAATAGCCACCACAATCAAGAAATTGAAATATTTGAAAAACAAATTATTTAATATAATTAAAATTAGGAAATATTTGATTAATTAATAAATAATAAATTTAGTTATCTTGAAAAAATAGGAAAGGTAAAATTAATTAAATTATAGTTATTTAAGAAAAATAAAGTAAAATTAATGGAATGAGTTATTAGATGGACAAATTCAATTATTTTAATTTTTAATTTATTTTGGTTATGTAAAATTTACTTTTATATTCATTTTTTCAAATTGTTTAGAACATGCATAATCTTAAAATTCGCAAAGTAGAACTGCTTTTTTAAATATAGTTTTTATTATGAGAAAATTTTAAATGAAAAAGTGGTTAAGTTTTTTCACTAATTAACTTCATTCCAATGAATTACTAAGAAATGATGTGTGGTTGCCCGAGAGATACTCTATTAAATGATCTTGTAATGTGTGCAAACATAATTGGATTAAAGGTCACCCCATGTCCTTCAAAT
Source organism: Larix kaempferi (assembly GCA_027924585.1). Taxonomy (NCBI): domain Eukaryota; kingdom Viridiplantae; phylum Streptophyta; class Pinopsida; order Pinales; family Pinaceae; genus Larix; species Larix kaempferi. Next base: position 4,251,778 of record BSBM01000222.1, read on the forward strand.
CTTAATGTTGATTGTTTGTGGTCTTTTGTCAAACAATATTGGAAGCAAACGTTTCCTCTCATTGTTTTAGAGAATGATAAAGTGCTCTTTGGTCTAGGGCCATGTCTTCTATGGTTGATTCATGTACAAACAATTAGTGTTGGAAGTTTTGATTCAAGATACTATGGCTCTAGTCTCCAATGATGTGATGGATCAACCTTTGGGAACTGCTGGGATAAATGACCTTCTGGAAAAGAAGCTCTATCGATCTCTAACAAGAAGGATTTAATCGCTCTTACCATTACAATTGAAAAGACGTATGGGTGCCCTGCATATGGGAAGGTGCCATTTGTTGCAGTTATTTTTTCTAGTAAGCCTTCCAATTCCTATCCTGGTATTTTCATTGAAGATATGTTGGTGCTCTTGTAGTCAACCCTCCTTATTTGAGAGGATTTTTGGAAAGAAGAAGTCCAATCGTGGTAGAAAAAAAATACAAGTCCTTTCCTTGATGGTTGACTAACATGAGGGTTCCTCTCATGTTTCTCCTACCATATTTGATACTAGAGGTGATGGGGGTTTGTCTAAAGTCCTTTATGAGAAGGTATCAATTCGTGCTTTTGATTATTATAATGTTAGGGGACACTACTAGTTGAGGTTTAAAAACATGGATATTGCTTGTGATGGTGGACTACCAAGGGGTCTAGCATTGGATAAGTACAAAGAGGTGAATAATTGTGCAGTGTGGAGAAAGTCACATTTTCACTATGTATAAACCAAAGAATCACTTGAGGCTAAACAAGGCAAACACTCCTTGATAATCGGGGTCCTTAGAGGAAAATACAAATCCTCCCAATGTCTCCTAATGTTAGTCCTTTCCTTGAAAATAGTGGGGTTGGGGAGCCAATTTAAAAAGGTGTCCCTTGGTGGAGTTGTTGAGAAGGAGATGCATGATATCATTATGTTACATGAGACAATGTGTAAGGGGGTAAACTAAGTTGGTGTAACTTACTAGATTGATGAAAATTGGGGTTTTATGTATGTGGATTTTCAAGGGATTTCAGGGGGTATGATCATTGGATGGAATCACACATTAACACTAAACAACTCTTATACGAGGAAAGGCCTTGGCTACGCCCTTTCTGTGTTGAGTGTGCTTGGTCTGTATGGTGTTAAAAAAACTTTATGAGACAAGTTTCTCATCTGTAGGTGGTTAGAGATGGTCTAGTGATTAATTGCAATGATATGAAATTTAATTTGAATAGGGAGATGATCTAGGAAGAGACAACAAGGATAGACAAGTTGGCAGATAATTTAAAACATCACTTACAAGAGGTAGATCTTATTGATGTGGAGCCAATTGTTCTTAAACTGAAGTGAAGAAAGAAATGAATAGGTCAAGAAAATATGTTGAAGTGTTTGGATATATATATGTGTGTGTGTGTGTGTATTTTAATATGTTGATCCAATCAGTGGATAAGCATAGATCTTGGGTGGAAGCCGAAGGTATTTTTCATGACTTCCTAATACTTTTGCAATTGGAACTAAAAGATTATAAACCGACAAGAGTTTTTTAAATTTAGTGTAGGATGCTTTGGAAATGAAGAGTTCCAAAACTTGGTCAACTCCTTTTGGATTCTATATGATGACAATTCATGTCTTTCTACTAGAAAACAATTTGCATATTCGTTAAATAGAGTTAAGGGTAAAGTAGTTGTATTGTTACTCAACCTATCAATCCATCTGGCTCAAGAATTCCTCTAACATAAATGAAGTAGTAAGAGTTCAGAATGATAGAGTTCCTAAATCATGGTCATATGCTCACTTGCATGGAGATAATAAAGGGGTTCCTATGCCAACAATCTAGATGTATCACACATGCTCATAGATTTTAATCTAGGTCATTCACACTAAGGTAGTAGCGCTAGGGATAGTCAAAGGGGTACCGACTCTAATGGTGCAAATATATTGTGCATATTAACAAGATTTAATCTGGGTCATTCACGCTAATGTACTAGCACATGAGATAGTAATAGGGGTTCCCGCACCAGTTATCCATATGTATCACACATGTTCACATCCTTTAATCTAGTCCATTCATGTTAAGGTACTAGCACTATGAATAGTCAAAGAAGTACCCACACCAAATGACAAGATGTACCGCACATGATCAAATATTCCAATTTGAGTAATTTGTGCTAAGTTAATAGTGCAGGGGATATTCAAAGGGGTACCCATGGCAATGGTCAAGATGATATACTACAAGTTCACATGAATTGATCTAAGCCATTTGTGCTAAGGTATTGGTTCATGGATTAGATAGAATGATCGGAGATTTGATGAAATGTATGAGATTCTACCACATCTCCCATTACGACGAATATATTTTTATAGCCCATCATCAAATTAGGACACCAAATAATGGTGGGAACTTCCTCATCAGCATTAATTCCAAATGATGGCTCCATCCTACGAACACCAAAAATGTTGCATGAATGTTAGGATATGTGTCACGTCCCCATTTTGATCCCCTTCGCATTAAATCGTAAATGATGTAAATATTGTTATTTAATCATGGTGAGGAGCTCAAGGCCAAGGCCCCACGATTGATTTAGTGTTTTATGTATCGGCAATTAAAAATAGATGCCTATGGTTCTTGTGCTAGATAGGCACAATGTAAATTAAGACATCATGTAAATACGAATTTTAATGAAAAACCCACAACTAGCTATGCAATGCAATAAAGAGATGGGAGCATGATTCTACAAGGAATAGGGAGGAAAATTATTCAAACCCTTGAGCCAATAGTGTTAATCCATGTGTCAATGAGAAAACCCATAAACTACCAACCACCCATTTTGGGTTATGCACCCAATCATTTAATTCTTCCAGAAATTGGTTGGGGCAGTTAATGCCTTGGGAATGAAGAGGTATGGCATCCAATTTCGTGTATGGGCAAGCCATCAACCTGGGAAATCGTATTTTTTCTCCTTGGGAAAGAAAAAACCCACGAAATGGTGCCCAAAAGCATTATGAACCCATAGTCTTGGCTCTCTCACGCAGTCTGAACTACTGGGTATTTCCCCATCACGTTTTTACCAATTTCCCCTGCATTTTCCATGCCTGGGAACTCTTTTTTGCATATACAATAGATGGGAGAGGAGGGCCACGATTTGGGACTGTGAGGGGGGTCGTTTTTGCCCCAAAATACCCATGGGCATTTTTCTGAAAACGGTTTTTTCTCTCCAGGGTTGAATCCCCAATTGCCATTTCATTTTTGGGTCTTCCCACGTTTTTCTGGGCTGGTAGAAACCCCATCTTTGGGCATCTCACTGTAAAAACGTTTTTATCATGCCCAATAATTGTGGTTCTGCTGTTATGTGCATCCCTGTTTTGGTTTGAACCTGTGAGCAAAAGATTGGGAGTGGTAGTGGAAAGAATTGGCTTGATAAACCTAGTGGGGAGAATAACCTCTCAAGAAGATCAAGAGGGTTGGCTACTCTTCTATGCACACCTGGGACACTCTAGAATTGGAAGGTATGGCCTGAGGGACTGTGAATTGGTGAAGGGAATACTTCCTTGAGTGGGGTGTGTAGGCATTGTGGGTGCCAAGCTAAATAGATCTTGTAGAGGTATCCATAGCTCTGTGGTTGAGCTCACTAGCTTAGCAATTCTTCCTTTCCATTTCCTAGCAGCCTGATAAACCCAATTGTAGATTGGCTTGGCTCATCTTGGTGTATGCTTGGCTATGTGTGAGTCTGTTGTTCCCTGGTTCCTTGTAGAAATCATGCCCAGCTCGGGGGTGGCAGTTGTATCAAGAGGTTGATAAACACAATTGGCCTATGGTTGGGTGGAACGTTGCAGATGCATAGCTGGTTGCTTGGGACTACTTTGTTATAAGATAAGTACCCTCTTGTGTTAACTTTGCATTTATTTAATTGATGAATATCTTGAATGTATGTTAGATATTAAACATGATTTTTAATTCTGCTGTGTTTCTATAACATGCACATGTATATTTTCTTTTTATCAATGAGTTTTACTTAATGGATATGGGCTAGATACCCAGATTTAGTGTCACCTCCTCTCTATCATGCTGGTATGATGGGAGGGGACATTACAATATGCATCTTAAATGAAGATATTTAACTCCACAATAACATTGTGAGCCTTTCATTCTTCCCAATTTTATCAATTTACCAAGTATGTTGTTGATGCTCAAAATGACATGGTTACGGAAACATCATGGTAACACCCTTGGAGGGATGTTCAAGGGGAGGAAAGGAATGGAAGCCCAGGTTGCGTTTAGAGCCATCGGGTAGATAGGATCATCATGGTTGATCAATGACATGAAAGTATTAGTGAATAAAAGCATGATATAATATGCATGATCATAACTTTGCAAATGATTTTTAAAAGAAGAAATTTTTTCCATTGATGAAACTAAATGCAACCTACTAGCCATGTGTGTAGTAAATTCAGAAATAGAAATTGATTAACTAATGAAAAGTTAAAAGAAATAACTTGTAAAATATTTACAAAATAAATAAAAGACTAATAAATTAAAAGTTATTCACAAGCATATAAATGCATCAATAATCAAATATGTTCTGATGCTAATGTAGATTAAAGTAACTACTTAGATTATGCAAGGAGAAATGTTCAATTCTGTCCTATGGTGAAATTTTAAATGCACGCCAAAGTCCAATTTCAGTAAAATGAAATAATTAAACTATTTAAAACACAAACTTAGCATTTGTAGCATTAGTGATGAAATGCAACGATAACGTATGTTTCCTATTTGCATAAGTAATTTTTACAATAGTTAATGATGTGCAAAAAAAACATCACCATTACGTTCAGATTTGCAAGTTTTAAGTGCAATTGAAGATCAGAGTTCGTTGATGCGATGATATTAATGATTAAAAATTAAACTTGGCGGATAAGTCGTTCACTTAAAAGTTTTTCAATAAATGAAACTGAATGTATAAAATGAAATACTTTTCATAACTAAGCAAGATGGGTACATTCTTTCGAATTATATAGTTCCAGAAATGTTTGTTACTCAAGCCTTTAAAAATCAATATTTTTATGTACATATGATGAACAGAGATGAAAAATAATATTATAGTCCTTATGTACATATTTTACAGTTTTGCATAATGTAAAAAATGCGTAAAAATAAAAGTATAATTGAAATGAAAGACGGAGGAAGACGTAGATATGCCAAAAATAAGATTTTATTAAAAGATGGAATTTGACAGTCATCATTACAATAGGCTGTGACTGGTTTAAACCCTGAGAAATGGAGGTTTCTGAGACCCTATGCAATTCTCAATAGCTCAATTTCATCCGCTGAAACTGAGACAGTGGGACGATTCCTCGCTTAGATTGTCATGTAGTAACATGTGTGGATGAAAACATCAGTAGGAAAAATATATAGGAGAAAATGTAATGCATGTAGGAAAACAAAATGTACCTGCGATGGAAGGACACTCTGCCTTCATCCTAATTGATGGACATGAACTGTAGCCTTACCTGCAATCACTACTTGTTAGGTTCATGGATGACTGAGTGTGAAGGGAGAAATGGCAGACATGAAAAGCTAGTAGTACCCGCCTCTTACCTTCGGTCTGTGATCGTTTTGGAAACTTTGTTGAGTTTCTAAAAGGTTGCAGCAAGTAGTGGAAGTGCTCTGGTTTCCGTGAGGGAAAGCCAAGATTTTTGGTAACTGGCGAAAGTTTAAAGGTTTTGTGTCTTTTGGAATTTCACATGAGTCCAAATGAGGATGATCCAGAGTAATCGACACTCGCCCTCGAATGCATAATGCAAAATATGAGAGAGTTGAGTTGACAGTTTTTAGAATATGGAGAGTTGAGCTGACATGTTCCTTTTTACATGTCTTTTTACATTGTACTTTCTGATGAATCTATACTGAAGAAGTTTTGTTGGGTTTTTCCTATGAGAGGGTTTTCCTAGGGTAAATCCTTGTGTTCTCTTGTTATGTTGTGCTTGTCTATCTTTTAGTGATCCTATTTTATATGGTTATTGTGATAATAGTATAAATTGTTTGAAGATCTAACATAACCATCCCAGAAGTATCAAAATTCCAACACATTGTAATTGCACCAATTATATATTAAATGTTTATCAATAAATATTGAAGAGTCGTAGCTCATTCTGCATAATCTTTGTGTTAATTCTCTACCTCCAACCTTGATATTGGTATCGAAGCAAGGAAGAAGATCAATCAAAGCAAGTAAGAAGATATCAAAGAGTGCAAGAGAAGCGATAGCTTCAAATAAAATTTGCAAGAAGAAATTTCTCTCCAAATAAAATTTGCAAGAAGAAATTTCTCTCCTATCTCGTGTAAGAGGGAGTGATAATTTCAGGCACACTTGCAACACCGATTTTTTTGCAAATTGTCATGCCACCACCATGCTCTAAGGAGTGATAATCCCTAAAAAATTTCGCTGGGGTTATTCAATGAGTGGAGCGACAATCTAAATTCACAAATCCAATATATTCAAAAAAAATCACGTGAGTTTTTCATAATTTTTTTACGAATAGTCATTTTTTATAAAAGGTTCAAATTGGAATTTTGAACTTTTTTATTTAAAGTTTCTTTTCATATAAAAAGTTTTTTATAAAAAGTGTTTTTTATAAGTTTTTTCATAAAAAACTTTGCGAAAGCTTGGAAAAAGGTGGAGTCTCTTCATTAAAGATATTATTTTTAAAATCAAAGGAGATTTTTTTTAAAGGAGCCATTGAAAGACTTTGTAGTGTTTATGGCTTCTAGAAGCTACAATCAATTTCAGATTTCTTTTCTTATGGGGAAAAGGACTATGATGTATGGGCCACAAGGATGGAAGTTTACTTAATATCATAATATGTGTGGGAATATGTTGTGTGTGGTTACTCTAAACCAACATATGACATAATTGAGCAAGCTTTGTCGAATGGAGAAAAAGATATCCTGAGGATTCACGGGAAGATGGATGCGAAAGCATTGCATCATATAATGAATTCCTTGGATAACACCGTTTCCAAAGGTATCAGCTTCATTACATTCCAAAGGAGCATGGCAAATATTGGCAACTAGTTACCAGAGTGCTGGTAAGGTACAAACTGCTAAACTTCAAAACCTAAAAAGATATTTTGAATATCTAAAGATTAAAGAATCAAACACAATGGATTCTTTTATGACCCAAGTCATGGGGATAGTTAATCAGATGAATACATATGGTGAAAATATTGACGATCAAAGGGTGATTGAAAGTGTTTTGAGATCCCTACCCAACAAATTTGACAGAAAGTTGTAGCAATTTAGGAAGCAAAAGATCTAAGCACTCTGTATGTAGACGAGTTGACAGGATCACTTCTATCATATGAATCCATACTCAATAAAAATGAGGAATCCTCTTTGGAAAATGATTTCAAAGCACGGGTCTCATTCTCAAAAGGTAGAGGAAGAGGCACATGTAGAGGTGGATCAAGAGGAAGAGGCAGAGGTAGTTGAAGCGATGGAAAGGAAGATCAAGATCAAGTTCATGAAAGCGGGAATTACAACAAAAAAATCTGATAAATATAATGTTAAGAGTTATTATTGCAATAAATTTGGTCATTATGCTAATGAATTTAAAAATAAAACGGACGATGAGGAAAAACATAATGCAAATGTGGCAAACACCTCTTAGAAGAATGAAGACTTGTTATTTATTACATGTCATGTTGCACACAAAATCCCAAAGGGTATTTGGATTTTAGATAGTGGCTGCAGTAATCATATGACAGGTGGTAGAAATCTAGTGGTAGATCTAGATGAATCAATGGAGACAAAGGTCAAAGTAGGCACCAATGAGATAGTTCCAATAGTTGGAAAAGGAGTGGTTAACATACTGACCAAACAAGGCCAACAAAAAACCATTACAGATGTATATTATATATGCTACAGGATCGAAGAATAATTTGCTCAGCATTGGGAAACTCTGTGAATTTATAAATACAAACTTGTCTTTGAAGGATCAGACTATGCCATATATGATAAACCTCCTAACAGATAGTTGATCATCAAGGTATAAGTGACTAGGAATAGATTGTATCCCCTAATCATGAGTTGTAGCGAGCAGGTAAGCTCTTTTTCCCAAAAAGAAACATGAATGGATGATTATTGGATATGGCATTTTAGATATGGACATCTTCACTTTACTAGTCTGAATTTGTTGCAGTAGAAAGAAATGGTTAAAGGATTACTCCCTATGAAGGAGCTAGCAAGCACATGTGAGTGTTGCATCCTTGCAAAGCAGCAACACAAGGATAGCTTCCATAAAGGTATGTCTCGAAGAGCACATGAATCTCTAGAACTTGTTCACATTGATATATGTGGTCCAATGCAGAATCAATCACTTGGTGGAAGCTATTATTTTCTAACATTCATTGACGATTTCAGTAGAAAAGCATGGGTGTATTTCCTTCGTTAGAAGTTAGAAACTTTTGGCAAGTTCAAGGAATTTAAAGCTTTGGTTGAAAACCAAAGTGGCCTCAACTCAAAGTATTGAGATTAGATAGAGGGTTAGAGTATGATTCAAATTAAGGATTTCCATGCTTGCTGCAAATACCATGGAATCGAGAGGAAATTCACTACAAGACATACACCTCATCAGAATGGTGTAGCAAAAAGCAAGAACAAAACCATCATGAATATGGCAAGGAGCATGCTAAAGGAAAGAAAATCGTCTCATGATTTTTGGGGAGAGGCAGTGGCTTGTGCTGTTAAGGTGTTGAACAGATCTCCCACCAAAATTGTGAAGAACATAGTACCACAAGAAGCATGGAAAGGTACGCCTTTTAGTGTTTCTAATCTTAAAATATTTGGTTTCACTGCTTATGCTCATGTACCTAAATAGCTAAGAAAAAATCTAGATGATCGGAGTGAGAAATGTATCTTTCTTGGATACAATGAAGAATTTAAAGCTTACAAGCTGTATAACCATATGACCAAAAAGGTTATGATCAGCAGAGATGTTTTGTTCAAAGAGGAATATTCATGGGATAGAACCATAGATAAGGTTGTGGGAGATGCAATACCCCAAACAGAAGATGGTGATGAAGAAGAGCATATTGGACATTAGGGTCCAGTAGCATCATCACTAGCAATAAGTACTCCAACAAGGACATCGAGAAATTCAGTTCAAGGTGAAGCATCAATATCAACAAATCGATATACTCTTATTCCACAATCAGGTAATGAATTTGATCACAATAGAAATAATAGAAGATTAGAAAATATTTGTTATCCCTAAATTCTCTACCCAGACTCCTAAGGGAAAAGCTAGGGCACTTGAATATTGATTTGTAATAAATTGTGGTTTTGAATTTGTTGGTAAGTGGTTTTTCAAATTAATGATCCACTCAGGTTCAGGTGGAATGATCAATAGTATGAGAGAAAGAACAATAATATATCATAACTTGGATTTACATTACGAATCATACATGGGCCAAAATCTATCACAAATGCTAGCATGCAAATACATGAAAATAAAGCTTCTCATTCACACATTCAGACAAGTTTATTCCATATCATAACAGTTTCATAACAAGAAACTAATGAAAATAGGGCAGTAACACAGGAAAAGTACACTTAAAACTTAAATTCCATTAGATATGGGTTTTACTGGTTATGTAGTGCATGAACAATTCTGATTTTAAAGATTGTTAACAATAAAACAATAAAGGTATGGTGCTCCAGAAGGAAGCAAGAGACTTCAGATTTACTCCAACTATGTGGCGTTGTTGAGTGGCATCATTGATGTTGAACCTTCTAGTTATGAAGAGGTTGTTGAAAATAAAGTCTGGAAGGATGCTATGATTGAGGAGTGTCAGTTAATCGTGAAGAATGATGTCAGAGATGTGGTTTCGAGGCCTAAAGAGAAGTCAATAGTTCCTTCCAAATGGATCTACAAGATCAAGCATGTGGCAGAAGGAAGTGTTGAGAAGTACAAGGCAATGTTTGTGGCTCAAGTTTTCTCCTAGAAAGAAGGTATAAATTATGCGGATACATTTTCTCCCATGGAAAGGTACACTTCGATAATCTCTATACTTGATATAGCCAAAGTGATGAAGTGGAAGGTACATCAAATGGATGCGAAGACTTCCTTCCTGAATGATGTAGTAGAGGAGGAAGTGTACGTGGAGTAACCACTAGTGTTTGAGAGACATGATAGGAAAACTCATGTGTGCAAGTTTATAAAGAAAGTTTTGTATGGATTGAAACATGCACCCATGACATGGTACGACAAGATAAACGAGTTTCTGACAAGCTTGGGATTTACTAAGAGTAAAGTGGATTCCAACCTTTACTACAAGGTTGAGGAAGGAAATCCTATGATTCTCCTGTTGTATGTAGATGACTTGTTTATGACAGGTGATGAAAATCTCATAGCAGAAATGAAGAAGAAGCTTTCCACAGAGTTTGAGATGAAAGACCTAGGTATGGTGCATTACTTCTTAAGTCTTTAGTTGTGGAAGAATCTAGAGGAAATTTTCCCGAGTCAAGGCCATGGCCACACCTATGGAATCGAATTTGAAGTTGTTGAGGGATACTTCTTTAGGATTGGTAGATTCCACAAGGTATCGACAAATGATTGGTTCGTTGATGTATATGACGAACATGAGTATGGACTCATGCTTTGTAGCGAACACTCTGAGTCAGTATATGGTAGAGCTAAGACATGTTCACCTAGATGCAGAAAATCATGTGCTGAGGTACCTATAGGGCATGGTTGATTATGGCCTCATGTATGCATCGGATCAGAAGATTAACCTATAGGGTTATCACTATTACAAAATGAGAGATAAATGACCAAAAAAACTACTACAATCTAAATATAAATGACCACTTTTGAGTTGGTGACCACTGGTAGCAAATTAGCAGTCATTTATCACTCAACCAAAAATGTGGTCATATTTAGCTTGGTCATTTATAGCTTATCTTGTGGTCATATATTTGGTCATTAATTGTCACAATTAATGACCACATTTTTTGTCACGTGATAAATGACCACTAATTTGCTACCTGCGATTGCCAACTCAAAAGTGGTCATTTATATACATATTTTGGTCATTTGTTTGGTCACTTATCTCTCATGTTGTATTGGTGGTCGTTTATATGCAAATTTTGGTCATTTTTTTAGTCATTTATCTATTTTTAGTGGTTTCAGAATATATATAGGGCACAAAGGAATCAAACCACCAACCTCTTGCCTATAAGGAAGGTGCTCTAAGATTGAGATAGAACCCTTAAATAGAATTCCTTATGGATTGATATGAGAATAAAATTTCCAACAGTTAACACCATCTTGCCAAATTCTGGAAAAGGGTTACATACCTAGGTAAGAAACAAAGATTACCCAATAGTCACCAAAAATGGTCATGTTAATGATAAACTTCTTTTGCCAAAATCTCTCAAAAATCAAGAATGCAGATGTATTGTCAAATTTTTCTCCAAGTGGTACCAAATCAAGAATCACAATTGTCTTTTCCTGATCTTGGGCATCTGCATTTGCTAATATTTATTAAGAAAGGATAAGCACCCCATCCTGCAATACTGTACAGGTAAAAATTAAAGTGAGAAACTACACAAAGTACATCAAAACTTTCACATAATTCACACAAACTGAAACTTTCTCTTACATTATTCATGTTGGTACAAAAAACTACCTTATCAAACATTTTAGCTTCTGGTAGCAAAATATTCAAAAGTGTTTGCTGCGGGAAATTTTGGCAGTGAAATCCCTTTTAGTTTGTAGTGGATTTATGCAGTGCATGGCATTTTTGTAGTCCATAAATTTCTTCACATGTCATGACGCAATATCTAACCTGTGACAAAGTCCTAGAATATTACTTCTCTCAGGTTATATGTTATTCTTTAAATGTTGAGGTTTTTAATGTTTTTATAAAAAATATATGGCCTTTAAGGCCAATTTGAGATCACAGGTCATCGATTTTTTAATGTTTTTATAAAATATATATGGCCTTTAAGTCCAATTTGAGATCATATGTCAGTGAACACCCGAGACCAATGGCCACGCCCATATTGCAAACACCACAAGGACTTAGATCCAAGTCTACAACACCAAGAGTTAAGCCTAAATTCCAAGGATATTCCCTTCCTTCATTGGGACAGATTGTTATTGTATTCTAGGTGCTCTTTGTGACTAGAACACCATCTTTATTAACCGATGCTCCATTATCATATATTAACTAGTGCTCCATTATCATATATGAACTGGTGCTATATATTTATTAATTGGTGCTCCATTATCCCACCACAAAAATTTAAAAATAATGCATTCAATAATTCTAACATGAATGTTTCAACGGGGATTACCTTTTCTCTGACATATCTTGATGCATTATTTATAGTCCACCTAAAGCATTCTTTGAAGGATCTATAAAGAGCAGCTTGATAGAAAGAGCACATCAGGGTGTTGCTTTAGTTTGGGATCAGGTATGATCTCATGGTTTAGTAGGAGTCATACGAGTGTGGCACTCAGTACAGTCGAAGCCAATTATATGGCATCTTGTTCGATGAGCTACGAGGAAGTATGGATTCAGAAGTTTCTATCAATACTGTTTGATCTCGAGTTAGAGGAAACTTGTGCCTTATGTGACAACCAGAGTTGTGTGAAGTTATCAGAGAAACCTGTGTTTCATGAGAAGTTAAAGCATATCGAGATCAGGTATCACTATATCTGGGATATGGTGCAGAAGGGAGCAATGACACTCCAATATATAGATTGAGAGAGGAGCAGATAGTTGATGTGTTGAATAATCCTCTATCGAGGGTGAAGTTCAAGTACTTCAAGAACAAGCTTGGATTGGTTCAGATCAAGAGGGAGTGATGATATTGGATGAGGTAGTGGGTAGTCACAAAGCATGTCAAGTAATTGAGTCTCCTAGGCTATGAGAGGATCCGAATGAGCGGTGAGGTAAGGTAGGTGGTTTTGGTGTGCAACGTAATGGACACTCCTGGGATGGACCCACTAGATGTCTTGATCGGTTCGTGGATGAAGATAGTTACATTTGGTATGAAAAAGGACCAGCTCTGCGAGAGAGAAAGTCTTATGTTGGTTCTAGGCCGCATCCAGTATGAAATAGGATTGGCTCTGTGGCGAGAAAGTCCTAGATTAGTTCTAGGCTGCATCCAGTATGGAATATGTCCGGCTCTGTGGTTAGAAATTCCTAAATTGGTTCTAGGCCGCATCTAGTATGAAATAGGATTGGCTCTATGGTGAGAATATCCTATATTGGTTCTAGGTCAAATCTAGTATGAAATAGGACTAGCTATGTGGTGAGAAAGTCCCATATTGGTTCTAGATTGCATCAAGTATGAAACAGGACTAGATCTGTGGTGAAAGTCCTAGACTAGTTCTAGGTCACATCCATCATGAAATAGGGTTGGCTTTGTGGTGAAAATCCTATAATGGGTCTAGGTCATATCCAACATGAAACAGGGTTGGCTCTATGGAGAAAGTTCTAGACTAGGTCTAGGTCACATCCAACATGAAACATGGTTGGCTCTATGGTGAAAGTTCTAGACTGGGTCTAGGTCACATCCAACATGAAAAAGGGCTAACTTTGTGGAGGAATTCCTAGATTGGATCTAGGCCACATCTAGCATGAAAAAGGGTTGGCTTTGTGGAGAGTTGCATCCAGCATGAAAAAGGGTTGGCTCTATGGAGAGTTGCATCCAGCATGAAAAATGGTTGGAGCTGTAAGGCACATCCATCATGAAAAAGGGTTGGATCTATGAAACGTCTTATGATGTATAGATTCAATAGATTTCAAATGTCAATAGTCCGTGTACAAGAATTGCAACAGTGGAAGATGATGGTGACGATGACTGAAGAATACCTTCCTTGTTAAGAGGGAGTGTTGAAGAATGTAACTTCAGAAGATATTCTTAGTTGTATTATTTGTATTGTACACCCTATGGGGATTATTATTGATGTAATTTATCATGTAAAAGTCATTGAAAGATTCATTGTAAACCCTAACTGTTAGGTCGCTCTGGAAAGATATAGAAAAGAATATTTTATTGTGAATTTGACAGGTCAGCCTAGTTAGGAGAGTCAAGTCAGCACTATTTGGTAAAAAGTTCAAGTCAATTTATTAGTATAAATGAGGAGGTCAAACTCCTCATTTGGTCATCTCACTCACATATTGAGCTCACATCACTAGGAGAGATAGTCATGCAGAGTAGATGCTTTTGGATTCTTCTTGTTTTTGGGTCTTTGCACGAGGGATACTATTATTCATTCTAATGAATCTATATAGAAGAAGTTTCCTAGGTTTTTCTGCCCCGAGAGGGTTTTCCCATGATAAATTTGTTGTGTTCTAGTGTTCATGTTGTGCTTTTTTATCTTTCAGTGATCCATATTGTTATTACACTTAAAATTTAACAGTTCTAACATTTTGAGCATGGATATCTCGATCTCATTGAAAAAGATGTATGACACCTCTCTCACTATTGGAGGTACATTGTTGGAACTAAGAGTCTTGGAATCTCGACCTTGTCTACTCTATATCCCATTCCACCACTTATTATAATGTATTTCAGCCATCAAGTTCCCTTCTGACCTCACACATTAGGGGACATCTGTAGGGGGCACAACATCACCTTCTCTACCGACGTAGTGAGGGGAGTATAGTACGCACCCACTTCCCCAGCTAGCATGAAGGAATCTCACTTTCATGCTTGATCATTGCATCTTGTTTTCATCCATGTTTCTGATAAGTGAATGACTATAACTATAAAGTATAGCTCCACCTAACACAGTGAGGAAAACTATTATGGTTTCACACCTATTGATCTATTCATCATATTCAAAAACTTGCTAATATCAAATATTGTCAAGGATGGAAGGCCTGAACCTTATAGCTCAACTCGACACTTCTCCATCTGTGACAACAATTCAAAATACGACACTCAATGTGTCATTGTTCACTCACAAAAATGACAGTTATGGATGGAAGAGCCCATGATTTGAACCTCATTGATGGCCTTGATCATTGAAAGTGGGACCTCAACACCATCTCATTCCATTCTGAGAGTAATTGTAAGCACAAAAAAGGGAAAATTTGGACCTTGCACACTAGCAAGGCACGAATCATTCACATGACGCTCTTGAAAAAGGTGTGAATACATCAAAAACTACCCATTCACACCTTGCACACTAGAAAGGTGTGAATTATTCACATTTTGACTTTGGTCAGGGTGCGGATTCCCTATAATTTCATGAAAAAAATACATAAATTCGAAATAAGGGAGTTATGGAAGTTTAACAAACCAATTTTCCCGATTGGAACTCCCTAAACCATATGGCAACCATTTCCAACTATTTCCTTAAAACGTGAAAGGGAAATGAAATGGACCAAGAAGGGACATCGAATATACCAAAGGAATGACGGAGTAATCACTCACAAACCATTCATCCCTATCCATCAGTAACCCCTGTCGTTGTCCTTTATATCCCTCAGTATCAAAGTTGCTTCCCTCAAGTAAATTCATCATTTGTATAAACTCACTGGATCAGAGTGGGATCATCAGAGTGCAACAGTAGAGAGACCAGATCTTTAGTTTCAGTAAGTTGTTGAGCAGTGAGAAGGTATAGCTTGTATTTGTTTCATTGTCATAATTGAGATTTGACATATTTCCTTCCCGGGCAATCATGTGTTTTTTATGATTGATGTTTGAATTAGAGAATGTTTCATTATTTATGTTGAAATTGAGTAGATAGTTAATGTTCTTTTCATATTTCAACTTGATATCATTCTTTATTATGGTCAAATTGGCTTGAGGAGAGTTGGATTTATTGGTTTTGCAGGTTGGATCTGGGAAATAAGGATCAGATCTGGAAGAGGAAAAGGAGAAACTAGGAAAACCTTTAGAAAAGGTACATACCTCTCTTCTCCCTAATCTCTTCTCTAGTTTAGATTTTATTATTATAGTTTTTATGTGACCTAATGAATGATTGAGAGTCTAGCTTTCATGTAAACAAAGTCATTTAGCTTAGTCTCATCTTAATCAGTTTGTTGGATATCCTTCCCTAGTCATAGGATTTAATTCCAAACAACAGTGGGCCTAATGGTTAAAAAAATGTTTTTTCTCCTAGGAGGTCATAGTTTCCAATCCAAAGGAGGGTGGGGTATGTACACCTATGTAGACTTTAGCAATTACATCACTGCGCAGAGGGGGGTCCATTGTCCCACAAACAAGGGGGTCTCATACACCAAATTGGTTTCTAGCTTGGTTGTGACCTTAAATAATAGATTATTATTATCATTACAAATTTCATGCTTCTAAATTTCACCCCATGGGCCATAAATACGATTTCATAATTAATATGTGTATGTGCATATGCATAATACAAAACAAGACAAAAATAAAACTCTATCAATACAAACACCATGCACAAACATGCATATTCATCATAGGAAGAAAATAAAATCATTCTGCATTCATATACAAAGAGTATACTTATGTTTTATCAAGATCCAAGCAACTAGTTGTGTAAGAACAATTTTCCACCCACCCATAGGTATCAACTACAGATACCATGCACAAGCTTGGCTATGAGGCCACTATAGAGAAGGAAACGGGTCTACATGCTTCTCTTTCTTATCCCACAACCCATTTTCTCTCATGTTTAGAAAACGAATCACCTCTGAGCATTTACAAAGATATCACTCAGTCATCCCAACCATAGCACTATTTTCTACTACTCCACACAACACAAGGAAGGAATTCCCTTCACTACTCTATAATTCCCTCAGGAAATCCAACCCTTGTAGTGCTTACCAATGTGTGAAGAAAAAGTCCAACCTACTATATGCTATTGGATAGTTACCTTTTGTACCATTAATCCAGGGCTTATCAAGAATTCAAGAGTAGCAAAACATAATGGGTAAAAGTTCCTAACTTTTCCAACCTCTATGCTCACCTACAAACTATTGGAATATGTAATGATGACTAGTGTGGTATTGTCGGTTGTGTAATGATCCTATCTATAAAAGAAGGCATAATACTCTTCATAATCCTCTAATTATAAAAAGGAATTATCCCACATGCATCATGAAGTAAATTCTCTTATTACCATTCTTTATATAAGAAAGGTGGAAATTTATCTATCTCACATGTATTATGGGATGTGATCTATCCATACCTCTAGCTATATAATATAAGTGGACGAGACTCATTTGTACACACATGAGGGAATTCAAATTATTGTGTGTTATGTTGGCATGAATTGAAGATGGAATGTGATGTTTTGGTGCTCAAGATTGTAAGAGTTGGAGTTTCCTTAAGAATAAAGAAGATCAAGCTTTCCCATGGATGTTTCCCCATTTGGGGTTTTACCACATAAGATTGGTTGTCTCTTTATCTCTCTTCCCTTTCTCTCTTGCACTTGTTATTGATTATTGATGCTTGTGCATATAGGAAATTAGATTAGTTGATTTTGATCTACATGTTAGTAATCTATTGTTATATGTGAATGCATGTTTCTCAATATTATAACATGGTTTTAGAGATTGTTACTATGCTCTACCTCTTTCTGTAAATTTTTGTTAAAATTTATTTTAAAGCATCAAATCTCTACAATAATTTTTATTGGGTTCTCTTTCTTTGGTGGATTTGCAATCAGATATGGACAACCCACTTAGGTTTTTTATCGGATCTATGCAATTCAAATATTTATGTGCATTTTTTGGAAAATATGGCCTCACCATTGTCTTCATAGCAATATTGTTTTTAGTCAAGATTGATTGTTAGAACATCAAATTTGGCCTTTGCTTGCTCATTATTGAATTAATTTTTCCTAGCCTAGCCTAGGGCATTTAATTTTTTATAACCTAATTTCTTTGGGAAATTTTAGATTTGGTAATTTACCAAGTGTAATTTTTTTACCATGCCTATTTTTTTCTTTCCAACATGATATCTTTTGATCTGCAAGGTTGTTTGAGTAGTTGTGTAGATAATTTCCATGTTCAATAATTTCTCAAATCTAAGAGGATGAAAACAATGCCAACTACATATCCAAAGGTTGAAGCTTCAATGTATCTATGGAATCAAAGGGGATTTGGGGTAAATATCATCCCAAAAATACTTGGTGTATAATTTTAGTAGTGACATACATTTAACAATCTTGCATGAAGAGATAAAATGATTTGATCATTACGGTTTGGTTCTTTCTTTACTTTGAATTGCCATAATCAATATATAAGTAATAATCGAATTTTATCATGGCTCCTTGGATGCTCGAGTCATACATAATCATAACTAGTGGTCAATTTATAGATAATAGATTAAGTGGAATGTGAGGTAGTATAGAATTGTAGTCATTTTTGATGTGGTCAAACTATTAGAATTCAAAAGAAGACAAAGATATGATCCAAAGAAGTCTTCACTAAGAATTCATCAGAGACTAGCAAAATTGTGAAGAAAGATAGATGCATAAAAATGTAGAATGTAACTCTGGTAATGTCCATTACATTATGATTGGTATTCAATTAATAAGATTACAAATATATTACATATAATAGAAATAATTCGAATGCACTAGAGACAATTCGAGAGTCTCACTAAAAAAGTAGGCTTATTTACGACTAAAACCCCAATCTAGACAATAAGCTAAAACCAACTTTATGCAAGTGGTCACGAATGGGCAAGTAGATGTTTGGTGGACCATGAGTGACATAAAATTAGCAAGATGATGGTGCTTTTGGAGAAAAAGATGGAAGTGGTTGGTGGAAAAAGCTAACAACTTGCCTAAAGACACCCTAGTGCAACTTACGAAACTCAATCCAAGAGAAAAGTTGCTAAAAGAAATATTTGTCTCATAAAAGTATGATAAAATTAGAATAAATCTATCTAGGGTGCATTAGCTCAAAAACACAGTGTAAAGCAAGTATGAGGTAACATCACTCGTCTATCATGGTCAAAAAGTGGATAAGGTGGACCCAAGACACTTGACGAGGTGTTAGGTTGCTATATTATGCCAATTAAATGTGGAACAAGGTTAAACACACTAAGTAAATTAATTGAACGATTAATTTACCCAGTGTCTACATGATTTAATGTTCCAACACAAACATTCACACTAACTAGAAAATGATAAAAGGTTGTGACGACAAGGATTAGAATGCATGGCCTCCACCACATTTATGAATTAGATTATTTTTAAAAAATTGAAGTGCCACATTACATGTACATGAAAGGGTGGACAATTTTTGTTTTGGATGCCAAAATCCAAAACATTGCATTGATTTAATTATGTAAAGTCATGTATATAAATTATAGGTATGGGATTGAATAAGCACTTGTGTGTTCCTAGTTTGGGTATATAGAGGTTGAGAGAGGGTGTTCAAAATTCACATCGAAAGAAGGTGTCTAGGTTTTTAGCAATAGAGGGAATGGACTAATATTTCAACACACCTTCATAATTTTCTTTGTATCCTACTATGAATATAAAACCAAAGTTATCCAACCATGGATGAGAATCATGCAATGAGGGACATACCCTACAATAGGTTCCAAATTGCGATGGGACCATTCTCTCAGAGTTTGAATCCCTACCAAACGACCTTTAAGACACCTCAGTAATGTCTTTCCCATTAGATGAGTTGTTTCATTGAGGATCACCTCCAATATAGTTGCTAGAATTAAATTTTTGAGTGTATATTGACACCTTTCTTTGTCATAAATCACTTTTAAACCCTAATATACCCAAGGACTAATGAAGGTTACATAATCTAACCCTTAATAATTTGTTAATAGAGGAGGTGCTTTTTTTCCTTCCTTTAGAGAACCCACATAAACCTTGCTTAAAGCCTTCAAATCTAATCAAGAATTTATAAACCCATTCACTACCAAAAAACTGCTTCCCACAATGATCACCCCTTAAGAAAATTCCACACATAAGATCACAAGAAGGGTAAAACCTATTCGATGTTTTCTCCTGTATCGAGTGTTGCTTTAACTCAAAGTTCAAAGAGTGAGAAAATGATAGTGGATCAATTAAATCTATCATGTCTTGATGGGTGATTTTCGTAGTGCCTCCACTAGTGTGAAGTGAATGTCTCTTATCGATCTTATCACTCACACCCACCTCCACTCAAAATGTGTCTCCATCTGGTCATACTTCCATCCTCAAAGCCACCAAAACAAAGTTTGAATCATCTAGAGGGCTCAACAATTGCAACTATACATTTTGATTTGGGTAGGTTGACTTTCCCATAATCTCCAAAATAGACAAAGTCTCAGGCTCTACTAGATCATATCCTAAGGATTTAGAGCTGGGCATAGTCTCTTCAAAATAATTAGGTGAGTTCCCATATCTAGGGTTCGAACAAATTTGAATACCATTGTAGGGATAGTTAGAGAAGTCTACAAGTTCTTCCTCCATTGAAAAATCACTCCTAAATCTACAATCTTCACATCAATGTTCCCTTACTTGTAGGAACCCTAATTTCATTTGTTACTCGCCAAACTCTCTTCTTGGATACTTATCCACTTCTTATTTGTATTATATATGATTTAATTTGTTTATTTATGGTCAACTTATTTTTCTACAAAGGTAAGGTGTGCAATACTATCTCAATGATAAGAAGTGACATTGAGATTTGTGGTGCCAAGCCCATGCACAAGGACATGGGAATATAAGAAAGGGCAATCCAAGCATTAAAAAAATATTCTCATGTTATTGATGAGATATTATTCATTGGAAAGATTCACAACAACTACAGTAAACCAAGAAATTAAGAATATATAGTGTTGATTGATTTGAATAAATCCCACCCTAACCTGAATAGTGACATCACCTTCTATGGCTAACTCTAGATACCATCATTTTTAGGTTAAATTCCATCGTTATTGTGGGTGCATGCAAACACCCTTGTTTTCCATTTCCATCTTAGAGTATGTAGTCATCATCATGAACTCACCACCATGGGTCATCCTATAGCAATGTTTGGGAGCACAGGGCTACAAAACCCCTAATTCTTATCTTCTCACTTCTCAATTTTAGTCCATACTTCAAAATCCCTTTAGCTTCTATTATCTTTTTTATCATTAACAACTGTATCTATATCATATTAGCACTCTCTATTTAGATTAGCTATCTATTTGTGAGATTTCTCAAATTATCTCATTTCTCATATTTCCCACATCGAACAAGATCCATAAATTAGTTTAATCATTTACCGCTTTCTCAAATTCCTTATAGTTATGCCAAGTGAAATTTTTGTTATTAAATGGAGAGGTTTAATAATAATAGTCTAAGTGAAACATTTTTGAATAAAATTAGTTAATAAATGGATAAATTCAAGTTTTGAGATGAAATTTCCTTTAAAATAAGATAAAGCTTAATCTTATTTTATTTTAATTCTAGAAATTTCATTTCACTTAATGGCATTAAAAAATCAAAATCTTTAAAACAAAATTCCACAACTCCACCTTTGAACATTCCCTCAATTATATAAATTTAAAAATATGAACATTATGAATTTTATTTCTCATAATTTATGTGAATCAATTTAATAATATTTTATATAATTAATTAAATTAAACTTCAATATTATGTATTTTACTTGCCCAATATAAACATTTTTATGGTCAACTTGGGGTCATAAAGTTAGTCATAGCTTATGTTCATAACTTATGTTCATAACTATGACTAAGTCCACATTTGATTTTAATAAGCAGTAATAACCATGATGATCAACTTGAGTTTATAAAGTTAGTTTTAATAGACGTTAATAACTCTTATCATCATGTCAATTTTGATCCATAAAATTAGTCTTAGTGGTGAAGTTAGTCTTAATAGACGTTAATAATTTATAATTTATGTTAAAACGAAAACCATCAAATCGACAATAATTTATCTTAATAACTATAATTTGGGTGCACAAAGTTGATTTTAATAGGCATTAATAACCATTATGATCAACTTGGTCTATACAGTTAATCTTAATAAACCTTAATAACTTTTATAATCATTAACATGATCAAATTAGATCCATAAAATTAATTTTAATGATAAAATTAGTTTTAATAGATGTTAATAACTTTTATAAGCATTGACATGATCAATTTGAATCTATAAATATTTAAAAACAAAATTCCACAACTCCACCTTTGAGCACTCCCTCAATTATATAAATTAAATATGAACATTATGAATTAGATTTCTCATAATTTATGTGAATCAATTTAATAACATTTTATATAATTAATTAAGTTAAACTTCAATATTGTGTATTTTACTTGACCAATATAAACATTTATATGGTCAACTTGGGGTCATAAAGTTAGTCATAACTTATGTTCATAACTATGACTAAGTCCACATTTTAAGCAGTAATAATCATGATGATCAACTTGAGTTTATAAATTTAGTTTTAATAGACGTTAATAACTCTTATCATCATGTCAATTTGGATCCATAAAATTAGTCTTAGTGATGAAGTTAGTCTTAATAGACGTTAATAACTTTTATCATTAAGATATGATGAACTTGGATCCATAAAATTAGTCTTTATATTAATATAACCAATTTGGATCTACAAGTCTCATGGTCCACTACATTGGAACATTTTTACTAACTAGTTTTCCAATCAAAAAAGTCAAAATCATTTAATCTTTGAACCAATACCATTTAAAATTCTCAAAGAAAGATGAGGGTGGAGGTTTATTTATAATATTCTAATAATCTGTTATTTAAAATTCTCAATTAAATAAAAGGAATATGAGGGTGAAGTTTATTTATAATATTCTAATAATCTTTTAGAAGATGAACACGAATCTCCATAGGAGGCACCCACTAGTCTCTACAATGAAAACCAATATCCATAATAATTTATAATTTATGTTAAAACGAAAACCATCAAATCCACAATAATTTATGTTAATAACTATAATTTACGTCCACAAAGTTGTTGATTTTAATAAATATTAATAACCATAATAATCAACTTAGTCTATAAAGTTAACCTTAATAAACTTTAATAACCTTTATAATCATTAATATGATCAACTTGGATCCATAAAATTAATTTTAATAATAAAATTAGTTTTAATAGACGTTAATAACTTTTATAAACATTGACATGATCAATTTGAATCAATATAATTAGTTTTAGGGATAATTACATTTATCATTATAAATAAAGTCATCTGAGATCTACCAGTCCCATGGTTCACCAATGATTTACAAAAATTCCAGCAGTTTTTCATACCATTTTCTCTCAAAATCCTACCCTAATGGTGTATAAAGGGAGGATGAGGGTAAAATTTTATTTATAAGATTATAAGAATCATTGAGATGTTAACATTTTATTTTATGAGATGTTAGCATCTCATTTTAAGAGTCTGAATCTCGAGACATATTCAGAGACAGTAAGACGGGTGGATTTTTTTTTTTGTTGCAACATCAATCCTCAGGCCTGAGGGACTTGGTGCTCGGTGATACTTGATCGCATGACAAGGCAGATAGCTTGAACATGAAGAGGTCGAGAGAAGAAGATGAACAAGAATCTCCATCAGAGGAGGCCGACACGAGTCTCCACAATGAAAACCGACATCTAAAACGAGAAGTTTCATCACGCATTACTGGCAACCATCCCCCGCGTCTCCGAGAGATAGGCAAGAACACGAAGCTGATATATCATTATAGGGATTATCATGTACACACCTTTACCTTTGGTTATGCCGACATGGGTAGGTAGTATTTACTTTCTGGTCGCTGGGGTTGACACAATACTTGTTGTCTATACCAATAACAGGATTGAGCTATTCACACGGCAAGGAGATCAAATCTCAGTTGCTACGGACGACCATTGAAGGGCCATAGTCTGTTATTCTATTTGTTACAATAACCGTGATAATTCATTATCATGGTTATTGTAAAGACATAATTGATATACCCCTGGTCCATCCATGGTCGTCCATAGAAGCTGAGATTTGATCTCAGTGCCGTCTGAAGGGTGCAAGCTTGTTAAGGGAATGAACAAAAAGAATTATGTCATCCTCAGGGACCATAAAGTTAATAATACCCATGTGAACAGCAGCAAAGATGTGTACATGATAACCCCAATAAACATGTGTCAGGTTCAAGTCTTGCCCATCTCTGAGACGCAGGGGGCGGATGCGAGTAATGGGTGATGAATCTTCTGGCTGTCGAGTTTGGTTTTCATTTTGGACATTCGTGGGTGCCTCCGATGGACATTCGTGGGTGCCTCCGTTGAAATCAGTGGTCTTCTTCTTCTCCATCCGCCTAGTTGAATTTGGGCTGATTGTCATTTCATTTGATTTTATTTGGTTTTTAAGGTAGCGAATAAGAGTCATTCAATATGCAGCTAAGGAGTTCAACAGCGAGCTGCCGGCCGATGATGGAGGAGTTTAAACCTATTCGAAATCCACCTTGTTTAACCATTAGGTTTTATTTTTATTTTAGAAAGGGTAATGCAGGAGATCCCAATAAGTGTACTCTTGGATGGCATGCATGCAAGGGGTCCACGACTGAGTTCCAAGTTTTAATATTTTAAATGGGTGGAAATTTAAATTTAAGTTTTAATATTTTAATTTGTGAATATTTATATTTTAATTTTAACTAGAATTAATTTAATCCTTATAGTAGCGAATTTATATTTTAATTTAATTGTTTTTATAGTTATTCAAAAATCTTATTTAGGACATTGGGCATATATTTAGCCTCAGCGTTTTAATGTCCACGATATCTCTGTTTTTTCAGTTTGTTTGAAATTGTGTTGTAGCCTCAGCGTACACGTGACAAGGCGGCTTCATTGACACCATTTATGGCAGGAATGCACTGTGTAACATGTCAACTTAGGTGAGCAATAGGAATTCCACGCATAACACTCATGCTAAGTGTGGAAATCATGCACTGATTCTTCCACTAGCATGCAAATAGTTATTTAATCACTATGCATTCTACCACCAGCATGCATTGTGTAACGTGTCAAATTAGGCACTGGCATTCCAGTGTCCACGTATAAAACTGATGCTATCCAGGCAAGCTACGTGTGACAGGATGCATGCACAGATTCTTCCACTAGCATGCAAATGCTTATTTCAATCACTCTGCATTCATAAATCACTCAAATTCAGAGCGTTCATTCATGTAAATGATGTGGATCAAGTGACAACTTAATATTCTCTTCTCATAATATGTTCAGGGAGTTTAGTATTATGTTCATAAGCTCAAGGGTTGAAAATACATAAATTGTTGAAAATACATCAATTTATAGGCTGATTGGGCTTAATAGACAATGCTCCAAAAAGCTCTTCTGGTCTTGTGCCTTCGGCCGAATCTAACCGCTCCCAGGATTTGAATATGTCTCCAATAAAAAGTTTGGGATCAATTATTTAATTAATCTTTTTTTCCAAGATTACTAAATAAATGTTTGGTCATTTTTCCAAGATTATTATATAAATCTTTGAGATCATTCCTTTATTTAATCGTTTTCCCAAGATTATTGAATAAATGTTTGGCATCAATTCTTTAATTAATCATTTTTCTCAAGCATAAGCTAGTAGTAACGATTGTTTTTTGGTTTGTGCAGGGAATTAGAATGGATCTTAGTGAATATATGATCGCGATATGGAACGCTTATTGCGGTGTATTGGTACATGATCGTTGCAAACTCTTGACGCTGAAGGTATTCTTTTCAAACACATTCTTGAGGCTGAAGGTGTTCTAGTGAAGAATTTTACAATTTTGAAAGAAGATTGAAATAAAAAAAGAGTAATGTTTTATAACTGAAATTCAATTCGTTGTGTTTTAAAAAATATTTTATTTATTGGCGGTGACTTCCATTTTTCCCTGTTGGGATCTAGTGGTGACTTCCATTGAAATCTTTTACTGATAATCTCTTTGGTGTGCTTTGGAATGTAAGTGATCTTAAAGCAGGTATGGCATAACTTTATACATCGAAATTTTACCTTTCTTCAATGTCGATAAATCTGGAACTTCATATCATATTGGGATATACTATATCTCTTTATATCTCTTCAATTATCAGTATAATTCGATATATAGGGATATACTATATCTCTTCAATTATTAGTTTTTCCTTCTTAGGATCTACTAGTGACTTCCATTGTAATTCAAGTCTTCAGTGACTTCCTATGTAGCTTATAAACCATAATTTCATAATGAACTAAAATAGTAGTGACTTCCATTGTAATTCAAGTCTTCAATGACTTCCTATGTAGCTTATAAACCATAATTTCATAATGAACTAAAATATGCATGAGCTGTGATGGAGTTTCAAAATTTCATGTTTTCCAAATTCTCGATATTTACTAGAGACCATTTCCAGCACTACATAAACCATAATTTCATAATGAACTAAAATATGCATGAGCTGTGATGGAGTTTCAAAATTTCATGTTTTCCAAATTCTCGGTATTTACTGGAGACCATTTCCAGCAAGCCAATAGACACAACCTTTCAAAACTTGGAACGAAGTGCCCTTTGAAAGAATTTCCATTCATGTTTTAATAAAGTAATTGCCTTTTTCTCCATATTTGTTGTTTCAATAAAATTGTTTAGTTTTGCTCCCTGTTTGCTGTTACGAATACTTGGGAACCGAAAACAATCCAGATAACAGTCTCAGATTCTTCAATTGATACATAGGAAA
This sequence comes from Larix kaempferi, assembly GCA_027924585.1. Classification (NCBI taxonomy): domain Eukaryota; kingdom Viridiplantae; phylum Streptophyta; class Pinopsida; order Pinales; family Pinaceae; genus Larix; species Larix kaempferi. The sequence continues at coordinate 4,278,475 of BSBM01000222.1, forward strand.
ATGAAGTGAAATGTCCATATTATTTCCTTTTCTTCGTATATTTTGGAAGGTAGGTGATGGAGGACAAATATTGTTGATCACTGGAATGTCACTAACAAAACATGAAATTCAAGTTAGTTTGAGAAAAATGACTGAATTTTGAATCTAATAATAAGAATTACTCCATTGAAATAAAATTTGAGAAAATATTCATAAACAACCACATTGTGAAAAAACATTCATAATTATAATACGAAATTTGAATTTTGTATAGCATAAGCTTCGCATTACAACCAAGCTATAGGCCTCCTTCTTGTTATACGGTGTTGCCTACTCATATAGAAAGCTTGATTTATCATTGATTTTTAACTTTAATAGAATTTTGAACATATATATTTTTACTACATAAAAAGATTGGTTATATTATGTAAGAGATAATCAAATTAGTATTGTAAATAATATTAACATGATATAAAAATATCATATTGCAAATTTAAAATAATTTAAAGCAACCTTTTTAGAAATAAAAGCAATTATATAATTAATTTTATAATAAAACTTAATTTGAATAATATACAATAACTATTTAACACAAACAAATTATTGCTAAACAAAATAATTATGAGTAATTATATAGGATTTATTATGACTAGCAAGAAAAGAAGCAACTGAGGCGTAGGTTACGTGGGTAAGCATATACAGGTGCAAAGAGAGTAACAATGTATAAAGTGGCAAATCCGAGGGCTAGGGAAAAGGACAAACCTAAGCATATAACCCCCCCAAGGAACGGATTTGATGAAGGCAATGTTGTTGTAGGGTTCGTGGTAGCTCCGATTCTGGATTTATTCTTCTTACTACATTTGGCTCCATCTCGCTCCAGATTTGGCTGCGTTCGTGTCTGGTAAAGTCCAATGGATGTCGAATTTGAAAGTGTCCACAACGAAAGGAAACTCCATATTTTCATAAACTTAAATTCACTTACCTATGATCAACTATGTTTACTATACACCAACTTACCTGCTTCACTTACACGTTTCATGCCCTTATCGTGGGTCTTTGCATGAGTTCCGTTACATGTGTGCATTGCTTGCTATAAGTTAAACGTGGTGATGAGCATGGATTCATCACAACACGTGTCTTTTGCATGCCTCTGATGAATAATGATTGTCATTGATGACAACATTAATGACGAAGGTGTAAATGGCATGATGACATGCATGGATGATGTTGTGTATGAGAACACGACATAGGTGTAAAATTAGTCATAGCAGATCTAATGAACAAGTAAATCAATCACAACAGATGAATATAGAAAATATGGTGTAAAACTGTGCAAAACATGCAGCAGTGCTCAATATCCCATAAAGGATGAATGAATTACAATAGAATACAATATCTGTCAATAAGCAATTCGAATTGACTAAGTAGGCCATTCGAATCACTGAATGGAGTAGCTTGACTCCAACTAGGAGTCCTCATCATCAATCGGTGGTGGTCATCAATGCACAAGAACCAGTCATCCAGGTGTCAATCTGAGTCTAACTGAGTGTGTCATGTGTAACTGAAGTGTGTAGCACTGATTAAGGGAAGGAGGCTCAGTGGGGGCCGCATGGGAGGCTAACTGAAGTCAGAACAAGTCATCTAGTCAATCTGGAGGTCCAACGGAAGTGAAACAATCAGTCGGGAGTGAAACTAGCCTCAAATCAGGGAGAATCAGAGCTAACTGAGTGTAACTGAAGTGGAACTGCAGTGGTAGGTGAACAAGTGCGCCCTTCTCTGGCAGTAGGTGAGAAGTGGGTGCCTTTCAGCCTAGGAGGGCTAAAACTCTGTAGTAAGTGGCTCCCGGGTGCTAGAATAAGGTGGCTAAGGTGCTAGAGGCATCAAAATGGTGACTGGGATGCATGCAAGATCCTGAAAAATATGATGTGGATATCCGAACAATAGGATGACTTGGAAATTGGATTGACAAGGCTAATGATAAAGATGGACAAAGAACATGTGTGCATTGAGCTCATTAGAACACCAAATGAGTCAAATGACCCATACTGTGGTCATTTGAAGATGACATGGAAGACAAACATGACAAGCTCAATAAATGAAGGACTTGGTAAAAATGGCAAGTGGACATTGGTAAAATGGACACTCGATGGCACACTTGTATGCATGAAAAGAGCCTCATGCAGGCATATTTAGATGACCATTTGCGGGCATAATCCGAAGGTAGTGTGGGCATAAATGAGGAAGCCATATGGGCATGGTTGATGGTCTATTGTGGGCATGATATGGAGCAATTCATGGACAAGTAAAATGAAATCTGCGGGTATACCTTGATGAATTCTACGGACATATACTGGAAGAGTGTAAGACCATATAACATGGCATAAAATACTCACAATGATGATGTGGCCAAGGAGACTAAAGAAAACAATAAATATATAATATATTTAATAAGAACAATGAGAAGAATATTGTTTGAATTATTTGAATTTTGACAGGTCGGCCCAGCCCAAAAGAAATAAAATTAAAGGTGAACAAAAATAACAAGTTGGCTCCAAATAAAATTACAAGGTGAAAATAAAAAATTATTTTTTAAGACAGGTCGGCCAAGGAAAATGTGTTAAAAAATTAGTATAAATAGGGCCTTACGTTCTCATTTCAGTGTGTGGAATTTGGTGGTGGGAGCTCTAATTTTTGGGCTTCTCACTGTGAAAATTTCGGGTACTATAGCAGGCAACTACAGTGGAGAAGATTTTTATTTTTTCTTTCTTCTTTGTTTTGGGGCAGCAGCCGCAGTAGAGAAGGAAATCTGAGTTGGAGTGGGGAATTTGCATGGTTCAGAGGAGCAGAGGAGAAGCAGTAACAACAACAATGAAATATCATTTTATCTTTTGTTTTCTAGGTTGACTGATTTGTGAAGATGGTTAGTAGATTGATGAAGACAGTGAGCATTTTGATGATGATGCTGAGCATGTTTTTAATACTGGATTTTTATATAATGCTTACATGGTGATGGTGCTTACAGAGACATGATGCTACAAGAAACTAATTTTAGGACAATTGGTAGATATGCTGGACAGTTTGAGGTGCATGTTGAGTATGTATACAATGATGTATACAGTGGTGAATAATGCATTGCATGTACAGTGGTGAAGAATACAGTTGTGATGATGCTGATTGATGATTGTTGATGATGATCTTGATTGACACCTTTATGATATGATGCATAAAGCATGACACTTTAAGTTTATCTCTTATTTTTGGTTTGACAAATTGCTGAGACATCATGTGCAAATGGACATAATTGCAATAAACTGTTAATAGTGATATATGAATAGTAAGCCTACCTGGGGTATGACAGTCAATGATTATCATGATGATGTGGACAAAGATTTGATTATTGTGAACATGCTGAAGATGTTGGACAGATTGATGAGTTAGGGCTAAAAATAAGATATGACAAATCACAGGATGTATGCTGAGTTGTTGGACAGAGTTGCAATGATGTAATGTGAAGTATAATTCGATAAATGTATTTTTACTTACAAGCAGGGACTTGTGATGAAATATACTTATATGTTACAAGCAGGGACTTGTAATCATTTTCTTAGTAGGATCTAAGAAAAGACCAAGCAAGGTCTTGGAGTAAGAGTTGGTGCTCTTGTATTTTAGTTGGTGCTGAATTGCCTCACGGTTGTATCTGTTGAACCAAATACTAAAGATTACAAAATCATATCCTGTCTCTTGTGCAATGTGTTGTTGATTATGTGTCTTATTTTGATGAATGACTAATGATGGATATTATTGATGAATAGGATAAAGTAAATGTCTGAATGAAGGAATAAGGTTTGATTGATGTTGAAAATTGGATTAAGAGTAGGCTCACTGATTCACCCCCCCCTCTCAGTGAGCAGTGTGTCTTGATGAATACAGTATCCTATGATTGTCATTGATGGCAACATTAATCACAAAGGTGCAAAGATAAAGTGGGCAAGGTAAGTGACATGGCAAGATAACAATGGAGAAGACATGCCAAGCAAGCGTGAGCTTGCGGACATGCTTCATGAGGCATGTATGGGTATAAGGACAGCGAAGGGTGTTGGAAATGCACAAGAAGGTAGCAGTACAGCCATTCAACGCATACCCACGTGGGCATAGGGTTGAAGGGATGAAACCCTTGATACGGGCATTCTCAAACTCTACCCACAGGCATAATTAATGAAGATTGCGGGCATCTGAAGGAGATATTGTGGGCAGACCTTGTGGCATCATCTTGGAAGTTGCGGGCTCTTTTTGTTGAAGGGTAAAACCATTTGCGGGCATCCTGTAAGAAGTATTGCAGGCACGCATATGGGCATAGGACCAATGTTGTGGCCAAAAGATCCAACAAATATTTTTCAATGATAACGTGGAAGCAAAAGAAAAAACATCATTTAATTTATTAAATGATAGAATATAAATTATTTGATGGCAAAGTCGGTCGAGGTTTAGAAGTCAAAAATGGGTTCAAATAATTTTTATTATTCAAAAAAACAAGCAAGTTGGCTCCCAAATTTGTGATACAAAAATAAATAAATTTAAAAACATCTGCAAGTCGGCTCAGTAAAAATATTGCATAAAAATTGAGTATAAATAAAAGAAAACTCGCCTTATTTATGAGTAGCTGGTAGAGGAGTGATAGAGCTCTGATTTCGATGGATAGTAGCTCTGATTTTCAAGTGAAGAGGAGCAGTAACGCAACAACAGAGATGTAGTTTCTTTTGAAAGAAAAATTCGGTAAAGATAGTCTGCTCTGAGATTTTTTGGGGGGGAAGAGAAGGTGTTGAAAGTAATCACTGTAAAAGATAGAGTTTCTAACTCTTTTCTTTTTCAAGTTTCTGGTATAATTCTTCCAAGAGAATTTGGGTCTTGAAACTGAGGCAGCCACCGTAAATGAGTGGAGAAGTAACGTGGAAGAGATAGTCCTGTAATTCGGGGGTTACCTATGCAGCTGCAGACATATTGTTCAAATTCTGTCCAGGGCATCAAAACAACAGCATGTGTTTTATATATTTCCATGCTATAATTTTGGGACTCTTGAACAAACAGCTGTGACATGGGCATGAACATAATTTGTGGTAATTTGTATGAGTCTGAAGACCTGAGTGTTGGAAAATCTCAGTATGTGAACATAACTTGTATTTTGGCATGAAGAGGTTGATGATAGACAGAGTAACATGATCCTGTTGACTAGGATGACCAGTTTGACATGACATGACTATGACATAGCTGTGACAGGTTGATAAGCAGAGGTTACAGGTTGAGAAGCTGATGAGTAGAAAAGATGATGTTAACCAGCTGTGTTGAACAGGTGTGCTTGTTTGAGTTGTGATTATGACAGTCACCTGATATGACAAAGATGACTAAGATTGTGTTGACAAGGGTAATGCAATTATTGGAATTTAAGGTGACAATATGTACACATAATTTACAAGCTGGGTCCTGTGACGAATTTTTTCTTGTAAATACAAGCAAGGTCTTGTATCATTTTCTTGGCTGGGTCTAAGAAAGACCAGGCTGGGTCCTAGATGATGAGTTGGTGCTCATTGTTTCAGTTGTAGCTGAATTACCTCACTGTTTTAGCCGTTGAACCAAATACAAAAACATTACAATTATATCATGTGTCTCTTGCTCAAGGTGTTGATGATGTTGTGTTTTTAATTGATTAATGATATGTGATTAGCTAATTACTGATATATAATTCATTGATGAATATGATGCTGAAGTGAATGTGAAATAATTGGTAGAAAAAGTTGAACTTGGAATTGAGCCCTAGCTTACTGATTCACCCCCCTCTCCCAGTGAGCATTGTGTTTAACAATTGGTATCAGAGCAGGCCTTCTGCAGAAGCCTAACAAGCTCGAAGGAAATCAGAAGACACAATGGAAGAAAAGGGTTCAGATGTTAATGATGGTAAGAATGTTACTGATCTCATTAATCTTGGCTATGATAACTTTGAAAATGCTCTTTAAGATGCTAAGAAGAATCTTCTAGCAAACCTTTTTAAGGTGCAAGATGTCAAGCATGATCGGATGCTTAAAAGAAAGGTTGAGAATTTCATTGAAGAATATCATGAGAAGTCAGTAGAGTTGTTTGGTAGCCTTATTTATAAGATGTTAAGACTCCAAGACTCAGCTGATGCTATGAAGACACAGCCAGAAGAAAAAGAGAAGATTGTAGACCTACTCAAGACAAGCTTACAAAGTGAGCCAAATGATCAAAACCTCAAGGAGAGTTGTGAAGACCCTAATGAGCTTGAAGAGACAAGAAGAAATAATATTGGCTTGAAGATTCAACTAGAAGAAGCCAAGAAGATAGAAGAAGTATTGAAAAATCACTTGGATGAAAAGGAGAAGGAAATTCAGAAGCTTGAAATAGAGGCAGTTGAATTGAGAAGGGAAAATAAAAAATTTGATGCATATGACAAGTTCCAACACAGCTCAGCTATCCTAGATAAAATCTTAGATTGCCAAAGGTCACCATTTGACAAATCGGGCCTAGGGTACAAGACTGGGTTGGGATTCAACAAGGAAACAAAGAATCATGAAGATGTCATTGAGATTTCCAAGAAATCAGAAGCAAGCTCATCCTCCTGCAAAATTGAAAATCAAGCTGCTCTCCATACACTTGGAAGCTCTGGTGTGCATCAATATGTCAGTTCTCCACTTCAAAACAAAATCAGAGAAGAAACAACACCAAAATGGAACCAAAGTCTCAGGTATGAAAATAAATTTAATGGTTATTGTTTTTCTTGTTTTAACTTTGGTCACAAGGCTGCGAATTGCAGAAGAAGTGTTGGAAGTCCACATGACAAAGTAAGATGCTAGACATGTGACCGAATTGGACACATAGCTGCCAATTGTCACACATTGAAATGCTTTACATGCGGTGGTGTTGGCCATAAAGCTGAAGTATGTGCAAGTCCAAGAAGGTAGTCAATAAGCAGCTTCTCATACACATTAGCAAGGAGGTCAAATGAAGCTTGGAAGAAGAATGACACCAACAAAATTGAAGATCAGAAGACAAACAATCTCATCCAAGGAAGCTCTAAGGTATGGGTGAAGAAAAATCTTTTATTAAACCTAAACGAAGTTGATGATAAGTGCACAAGTGGAGATGGTTGCCATATGGCAAGCCATACTTGAAGTCTTCTAAAAGACTTTGAGTATACCTTGAGTTCATGATATTGTGGAGGATGAATTCAAAGGTAAGTGAAGATCACTCCAAGCAAAACAGGTCCTAGGATCAGACTGCAATACATTAACAATTGGTATCACACATCCAAGGAAGGTTGACATTATTTTTAAGAAGTTGATCCAATGGAAAGAAGAAAGGGTGTGTTCGATGAAAAAGATACTTTGATTTTCGGGTATATAACTGAATTAACTGGAGTGGAGGAGTGAAGATAACTTGGTTGTTTTCAGGGATACAGTCACTAAAATGAAAATATATTTTGAAACAATTTTTATGGGCAGCCAGAGCAGTTTTTATCAACTCTGTTTTTGGGAAAAAATCAGTGGATATATCAGTAAAGACTTGACACAATAGCAAGACCTAGATGAATGACAGACAGTGACAAGTTATTGAAAAAGTGAGTTGACCAGGTTGATTTGCTTATGGACACGTTTATGACAATGATGGTGATTTTGGCACTCTAGAGACATACTCAGTTTGACAAACTCTTTGAAGTGGCATGATGGTATAATGATAGAGGGAGTACAAGTAATATTCAGTGATCTCATAAAAATCTCTCTAGCTGAAGCAAATGAGGAATTAGAAGAAGAAGGATATGTATGACAAGTAGCTCTTGAATAAACTCTGAAATTCTGAAGCAAAATTTCATGTCAATACATGATGTATGCTATGATGAAATGATGCACTTCTACACACTAGATTGAATATCCTATAATGATGGAGTTGCATACTATGATGTTGATGATGCCTTGTAGACAATAAATGCAAACCCTATGATGATGTTCTAGACCTTAATGGTGATTTTGGTATCTTGATAACGTGATCAGATTGACAGACCTTCTGATGACAACAACATAATGATAGGAGGAGCAGGAAATATGAGATCAAACATCCAAGGAAGGCATGAAAATTGATACAAGTGTGCTTGACAAGTTTGTGATGCAAGAAGTGGCATAACAACAGAATTGATACTGAAGAATGACACAAGTTGTAGACAGTGACAGTCAATAAATTGCTTGACAAATGAAATATGGAATGAGCAGCAGACAGATTAATGATACTGCAGAAAATTTCTGTTTAAGATGGCAAAGAGAAGTCTATGTCATAGGGGGAGTATGATGATCTGCATGCTTACCTTTTATGAATTCAATCGTTCATATAAGTATTGGAAAAATAACACTTGTTGTTGGTAGTTGTTTGTATGAGAAAAATAACGTGAAGGCAACATTCAAATGAGGACACTGTTTGCAGCATTATAAGAGTGTCAAAATAAGAACGAAGTCAAGCCATGATAACAAGAAAATCATCTACAACAGAATGACGTATGAAGCTTATTTAGTAAAGAGTCTATATCAGACTTCTACTTTGAAAGATATTGGTTGATAGCTGATTGATAGGGGGAGCAACTCGCTCAACAAAAAGTCAAGGTTCAGTTACAATAATAAGACATAGAAGTGAATTGGTAAATGACTTGTAGAAGAAGTGGACTATGAAGAAACCCTAGGCATGAAGTTTGAAGTAACATATCAGATAGGGGGAGTTTGTTCATCTATAAAAAAATTGAAGATGGAAAGTGATGGAGAATCACTCTCAGTAATGCAAGAAGCCTATTTGAAAGGAGGAGCAATGTTCAAAAGCTCATATCAGAAGTGGAGATGGAAGAAGTCAAGAAACTTTTTCTTGGAAGTATGTATACTTCTCAAAATTTGAAGATGGCAAAAACTCAGCAAATAAGGTGACAAGTGATGTATTCAAAACCAATTTTTTTTGGGGGCATTGTGAAGCCTTTAATGGTTAATCAACCCTTTGTCATTAATGTCAAAGGGGGAGAAGAAGAAGTTGGTTGCTTGGTTTCCATCAATGACAAAGGGGGATATTGATGAATACAGTTGCCTATGATTGTCATTGATGGCAACATTAATGACAAAGGTGCAAAGACAAAGTGGACAAGGTAAGTGACATGGTAAGATAACAATGGAGAAGACATGCCAAGCAAGCGTGAGCTTGCGGACATGCTTCATGAGGCATGTATGGTTATAAGGAAAACGAAGGGTGCTGGAATTGCACAAGAAGGTAGTAGTACAGCCATTCAATGCATACCCACATGGGCATAGGGTTGAAGGGATGAAACCCTTGATACGGGCATTCTCAAACTCTACCCGCGGGCATAATTAATGAAGATTGCGGGCATCTGAAGGAGATCTTGTTGGTAGACCTTGTGGCATCATCTTGGAAGTTGCGAGCTCTTTTTGTTGAAGGGTAAAACCATTTGCGGGCATCCTGTAAGAAGTATTGCAGGCATGCATATGGGCATAGGAACAATGCTGTGGCCAAAAGATCCAACAAATATTTGTCAATGATAACGTGGAAGCAAAATAAAAAACATCATTTAATTTATTAAATGATAGAATAGAAATTATTTGATGGCAAAGTCGGCCCAGGTTTAGAAGTCAAAATTGGGTTCAAATAATTTTTATTATTCAAAAAAACAAGCAAGTCGGCTCCCAAATTTGTGATACAGCTTTGATTTCGGTGGATAGTAGCTCTGATTCACCCCCCCCCCCCCCCCCCCCTCTTAGTGAGCAGTGTGTCTAAGAGCCTCCACTAACTCAGGTGTTTTTTTCATGCCATTAACTCAGTTTTGAGCCACCATTAATAAGATTTCTTATAATTACAGAGACTAGACTAAGGTGAATAAAATGGGCAGCATGGTCCAAAATCCTGTTGACAAATTTCCAGCACTGGAGTTGAAGCAATATCCTGGGCTACAGTATAAGCTCCAACCTCTTCCTCGGTTCTTCACTCGGGTTTACAAGCATGCAGGTATATGATTATGCTTTGGCCATCTTGTTATCAGGGTATTCATTGATTTATTCATTTTCAATGATACAATTCATTTAAAATTGTTATTCATTTGTTATTCATTTAAGGCAGCGACTTGAAGCTCTGCTTCTTTCTCACTTGTTTTTCATGGTTTTGTTACTTAATTCTCTTACCTTTGTTGTTTGTATTATGTGATCCTAAAGTTGTTAAAATATACATAATTCTTCAGCTAATATATTCTTGTTATGAGAATATATAGTATACATCATTCTCTAACTACTCGATTCATAGATTTTATTACAATTTGTTAGACAATTTCATGGAATTTGAGCATATTATGACCTCTTGAACATTTTTGAGGTGCCTGCTCCTATAATAAAATCTACCATACATGATCAATGTTTTATCCATTTATTATAAATTTTAACCCATAGAAATATAGTGAAAAAATCACTTACTGCATAGACTAAATTAACAACTTATAAATTATAATCCATCCACATTACTGATTATTCTTGATATTCACAGAGGGACTAGGTCATACAAGGTTTTTTTTTGCGTTTACCGCTATACTAAATAATTAACTTGAAAATTGCAATAGGCATCTCATCTTGTTAGAAAAGAGGAAATATAAAAAATAAATCCCTCTTTGCCCTGGAAATCTCTTCTATTTATTCAGATGGAAAGCACACCAATTAATACTTAATGCTACCCAATTAGTCACGTGAGTATCAATAAATTCATAAACTCCCTAAAAGAATCCCATTGTTGAAAAACATGAGGATCAAATAATTTTATAGGTAGCAAAACAAACATTGGCCAAGCTATGGGGTTGTGTAAGTTGCAGCTTCTTCAAATGCAACGTGAATTTTTCATTCATACTAATTGTTATTTTTGAATACACACATAGATTGAATTCAAAAGTTCAAATTGATGAATGCTATTTTTGAATACACACAAATATATTGAATTCATAAATTCAAATCTATGATTGTGGTATAATCTCCAACGACCAAAAACATTCATATTTAGGAGCATTAAGCAACCTCCCCATATAGTTCCCTCATCAACAAGATCAAGATCAAACATTTCTCTCTCACCAAACAGTCCTAACTATAAAGCTAATAGTAACTATGGTTACAAAGATATTAAAGTTAGTGAGACAATCTTGATCTATTATAAAGATAGAAGTTGTTTGATAAAAATTATCAAAGGGACCATATGAAATATATTTAAGGTTTTCTCTCCTACTTCAAACAATTTGTTGAATTTCTTACCAATATATTAGACACCTTTAACAAGAAATTGAAAAGGATGGAGGTAAGAGTGGCAGCTTTTAATGTTTTGAACAAGAATTTTAAGACACCTTTAACAAGAAATTGAAAAATATGGAGGTAAGAGTGGCAAGTTTTAATATTTTGAATAAGAATTTTTCGATTTAATGTAATAAAATGTTATTGTAACAAAAGGTCTCTTTGCAAACAAAATTTATTCAACCCCCTCACTCCAAATGCTAAAGCCACTCCCTATAAAATAAAAGGTTTGTTTTCTACCTACTCTAGATCATTCACCAAAGACCTGTGCTAGATAAATTTGAACTGAGATTTCACCTCACTCTCATGCTCATCCTCTAGAGTCATCTCGTACCAGCTCGGTATCCTCACTAATATGGAAGGATCCTCTCCATCAGTTTCCTCTTGTACTTTCACTGAGTCTGATATCCATATGGACTCACCATCAACAAGATGACCCAACACCCAGTATGTCTCGTCATCTCTGATTCCCAACTGTTGGTTGTGGAGCCAGATCTTCCAGTCTCATAGATGATATTGTCTTAGCCGTGCACCCCGGAGGATTGTACACCCATTCTACATTTTTAGGAGTTTAGGGTTGTTTTCGCCAGCTGTTTTGTGGGCCCATGGTTTTGGGTATCCCGTGGTATTTTTTCCCATTGTATTTTCCCTATAAAAGAAATACATTGTAATACGGTTAGGGTTGATGTATTAGGTTTTATGCATTGTAAAGATCTCTAAGATCAGGTGAGAGACTGTGAGACAGTGAAGAGGAAGTGCAGTGGCTGTGCTGCAGGTTGTATCCCTTCACCTTGCTGGACGGTAATAATAATAAGGACTGGCAAATTCAGTGTGGACGTAGCCCAATTTGGGTGAACCACGATATATCTATGTCTCTCTTGTAATGTGTATGTGTGATTATATTTGCATTTCTATTTATTGTTATTGCTCTGCGATCCTATTTTTCTAACACCAACACTCACCTGACATCCAATCTCCCCCTTAGTGGATATATAAAAACATGTACAACACCAAATAGGACTGCATATCCACCATCCTCTGAGATGATATAAAGAGCAATTTCTTGCTTAGATCTGGTACAAAAACCACCCAATCCACCTCCATATATCCCTCTGAAATGAGCTAGAATCGGACCCTTCCAAATCCCTCTACTACATGGGTGACGTCAAACCCATCCTTTGTAAGCATTAATCTATGAATATATGTCAAATGCGGGAATATAGCTTGTATTCCTGTCATTTGATGTGCTTCCCCACTGCCCACATACCATGCTCTAGTGTCCACACTCTTTGCCACACTGATGCTCGAAAGAACTAAGACCAATGAGAACTCCTCAAATATCTTGGTGTAATATTTCACTTCTACAAAAGTGGTTTCCTCGGTCTCTTCTTTCTTCTTTCCCTTCTTCTTGTTTGGACACCAACCTACATAGTGGCCAAACTTCTGACAAGCAAAGCATTCCACCTTGATCATGTATTTCTTTAATGACGCTCCATTTCTCGATCCCTTATCTTCTTTCCCTTTGTTGAAAGGGACACATCCTGCTCATCAGTGCCATGCTCTGTCTTCTCTTGAGACTCCTATCGGATCTCCTCCCGCATAAATTCATCCCATAATTTTTTCCAAGAGGGAAAGTTTTCTTTCCAACCACACATTTCACAAATGCATCCCAATCCTTTGTGAAGCAAGCTATCCGCATCAACTACGAATCAGGAATGATCTCAACTCATCCTTCACTTGTATGAGCCTAGTGATATATGAGAACACTTTTTCACCTTTGGCCATCCTCATGCTATGAAGCTTGTCTTTCAAAGCCATCATCCTATTTTGATTCTAGTTTTCATAGAATCTCTTCAACATGTCCCACATTTCCTTAGTTGTTTGTTTCTTAGCCAAATGTGGGATGAGGTGATCCTTTACTCCATCTAGGAGTATCCTCTGAGTTCTATCCTCCTTGACCTAATGAAAATAAAGGGCAATCGGATTAGCTGATGGTACCACAGTGGTACTGACGAACTGCCATATCTTGTTCTCCTTGAGAATAGCACCGATTTGGGCCTTCCAAGTAATTGGAGATGCCCTCCAACCGATCTTCATACCGGATATTGGATTTCATCTTCCCCTTCTCTGCTCTTTTTCCAAGCAAAATACCAAGTAAAATTTGCTAACCAAGTGCCAAAATCACAACTTAAACACCTATTTCATTAAATTTGAACTTATTAGGAAAAATTTGGACTAAAAAAGTGTGAATTTATACATTGAAAGTGTCAATATCAACCTTTCTAAAGTGCGAAATTAGGTTCTGAAAGTGGAAATATTGGCTTTGAAAAGTGTGTTTTTCTATTCGAATAGTGTGTTTTTTTGACTACTTATGAACCCTAAAATTGCAGTTTTTTGATATGAAACTATGAATTTAAATTCAAAAAGTGTGAATTTCAAATAAAAAAATGCAAATTTTGATTTGAAAAGTGCAATTTTCATTTGGAAATGTGTAATCGTTTAAGGTGAAAAGTGCAATGTCTATAATATTCAGTCCTTGTTTGAATAGCAAGTTTATCAGTACTTGTTTCTTTTTTGATGCAGTATCAAGAATATCTATCTTTTTACATAGATAATTTTAGTAGTTTCCAAATGAGGAGGGAATTCTCTACGTAATCTGTGTAGGCACAACTTACTTACATAGTAGTAACCAATAAACAGTGTATTCTGCATGACTATAGTAATTTTCCTCAAATTCCTAGAGGCTCATGGGCGTTCCAGACACTCGGCGTTTTCTCTCCTAGCCAGGTTGATAGACAGACTAGAAAGATTGTAACAAAATATAAATTTGTTGGGATAAGATCCCATCAAATGATATCCATAGGAACATCCATCCCACTCTCAACACTATGCCCCATCTGTTCTCATTGTGCCTTAACTACTGCAAGGCCCTTCTTATTTATTCTAATTTTTTCTCCTGACCATCCTAGCCTCGGTGACCATGCCCATATGATGTTATTTACATTGATCATCATATTTTATTCTGCACCAACAACCCATTGTTTCTTTCTATTTAAGCAATTTTTGTACAAGACCTTCAGATCCTTTTATGCTCCTGTTGGCTTCCACCATTACACCTCTACTTTGTAAGACCCAAGAGTATTAGCACCTTAATCCTGATAAATATTACCAATCGCCCTACCCAACCATATTGCACAATCTGGCTCCAGTAATTTCAAAATGACCATTTGACCCTTGACAACATCCACTCTTGGAATGAATTCATATCTAGGATTATTACATATTGGTCCAACATATAAATCTTGTAAAGTAGGAACATTTTCCTTCAAATAGGCATCCATAATTTCATGTTCAGATCTTGTAGGTTCACTACTATGAATATCATGGCTTGTCGATGGCCAAAAGTTAGTTGTTGAATGATCAACAATCTCGAAGGGACTGTCCAAAGCTTTATATATAGCCTCCCAATAATTTAACTCGGGACGCCAAAATTGTTCACCTCCCTTCTCAATCCCTCTATTCCAGATTGAAATATATGTCTCTATTCCTTTTATTTCGTTAATGTATGAAGGTCATTTTTATTGTAGATTTAATAACCTAGGCTGCCCCACCAGCAAGTATGCGCTACCATCTGGAAATGACCACCACAGATGAATAGGATATGACCAAGCTTCATCCCGACGTGATGCCCTCCATTGCATGACTGGAATGTTATCTATGAGCTAAAATTTTAAAAACTAGCATTTTTTTATATCGATGATCTTGGAATTTCCATCCAAAAGGTGTGGTTTCACAAAACTCTTAAAATCATAAAGTTGATTAATTAGATAAGGGACATATAAATTTTGATCTTCGCATGTCCTATACGTATCCATAATTTCCAAGAGTGAAAATATATCCTTGTGCATTAGCTTTACTAATAACCTTCCATAAGTTCCATCTATGTCTTCATGGGTGTGTCCAACCGGGAGGAATCCAACTTCAACAATGTTGAACACTCTCATTGATGTTAAAAGAGATAAAAATGCAAATACAAAGCATTTTTTGTTATCACCTGAACAATTATCCATTTTCAACAACAATATGGGTTGTATTTTTCTATTTGGCATGCATTGATCAATACCATCAACACACAATACATCATGTTGCATTACATATTGTTTGTATATCACATACTTTTTATATGACTCTAATTGCAATACAACATCATGCAATTGGTGCTTAGATGTTCCGCCTTTGTAGAGAAAATCACTATATTTATCAACCACTGGTTGTTCAAGACTCTTCAAGCATTTATCCAGGGATGTCACAGTGAAATTTGATCCCATCTCTAAAAATGAGAGGCTGAAATGGCCAAAACCCCAGTCTTGTGCCCATGATTCAACATTCCAGTCAATGATATGGGAATATTCATAACATTACTAAAATATTTTTCCTTCTTACCCATCCTTGGAATAGAAGTCTTTGAATTATCCATTTTTTCATGAACAATACTCAGAAAAGTATTTGTATTTTTTTGTGAAGTTAATCTGTGAGAATAATACACTTTGTGACAACTTGCGATATATTTATTATGAGCTGCCTAATGTCCTTGTAACCTTTCCAGCTCAGCTGGATCAGTGGTCCCCTTTAGCTTATCCTGTATTGTAATGCACTCATTACACCTTGCAAAGGAGTTTGCTTTAGAAATTTTAACATCTCAAAAATATTCTCTCATCACCTTGCTAAAGGAGGATTGTGATACTGGAGGAAAACCAATACTTTTGATTTCTTCATTTTCCATTTTCCGCGGCAAACCATGGGACATATTAGATGGAAATAATTTCAAGGTTGTCCTTGTTCCATCTTCACTGATTAATCATGTAAGATGTGGAGATTTGTCTGAATTATCTTCTACAATTTTATTAATAGTAGCTACCAGTGCAACAATGCTTGCCCTAGATTTTTCCAAGCCACTGTTACCATGCACACTTCTCACATCACCATTCAAGAACATGCTTTTATAATTGTAGAAAGTGCTCTTTTTTATCCCATGGAATTTATACCATGCATTTTGACAGACGTCTATTGTGTCTAATCTCATTGTAAACATGCTTCTTTTTCTCTTGTCTCCTTCTTTGGCCACCGGAGCATTTGATCCCATAGAATTTATAACATACTGTCTTCTTGAATTTCCATTCATAGTATGAAATTTATTCACACATTCAACTATTGATTGAAGTGAAATTTTTTATATACAAATATTTGAGCAACAATGTTCAGTGACAATTTTTGAAAGGAATGCAGCCTGATCAATTCCAAGCATGTAAGGTATTGAGCTTGAATTTCTTTCAGAAATTTTAGCTCCATCTTGTGACTTTATGAAATTGTATGGCCTTGTTCCATTACCTTTAACATCTGTATATTCACAATGGGGAGTACCTGGAAGGACCATCTATAAAGGACATTATTCAAAAATATTCCAAATGTTGACCATGTCTTCGTCTGTGTTCTTTTTTGGTATAACATCCAAAGGAACATCATTGACGTCAAGAAAATTGTTTGCAGGCCATCTTACAAGAGATCCTTCAAATACACCACAATCCTCACAATTGCAGAAGACTTTATGAACTAAAATACCAAACTCACCAACATCTAGTGGTTTGAATTATACAATGTCTCCTTCAAAAACACTTGACACTATTCCCCGAGCAACATAATGTGGCTTTAAAGAACATTGATGTATCAAATTAACTTTCTCTCCCACAAACTTGATATTATGATTTTGGCTTAATACTTTCAAAGTAGTTTCAAATTGATTATTGTTGAAATTGTTTTCAACAAAAAGCAATGTTTCTGTATTAAAATCTATGAATCTTTTAATCGGCCATATAACAAAACCTCCACTACTTAACCCTAGACAGCATGCCATACAAGAAAACACCACTTCATCCACCAGAATGAAAAAGGAGAAGTCACCCCAAAACAATCCCCCAACAAAATCAATCCCACTCACATTTGTTACAAAACCTATGGAAATGCAATCCTTGCATTCTGGAAATTTATGTAACAACTTAACTTTTTTCATAATAAAAGAATATTTATTATTAGTTGTTATAATATGTTCTACACTCGTCGAAGTACAAGATGGTATATCATTCAACTCATTCTCTTGAAGAGAAAATCCAATGTGGTTAATGATCTTAGATGTAGGCCATTGAATATAAACACCAACTGCCTCTAACAATGTATCTGCATTGTCTGATGGATAGGGAAATTGAAGACTTGCATTTAAAATCTTGGTAACATTTATAATGATACATCCATCATGAATGCTATATTATGCAATATTTTTCTTCTTGAAAAGAGATTCCTTCAACAATTTTCAATCCATTCAAAATGAGGTCCACACATTGTTGAGAACCAAAATCCATTTCAGAAGTGATTTCTGAAATACAAAATAATAGGAGCACATTAAAAATAATATTTATTTTAAACAAAGAATAATTTTTTTCCATTAGTATATATTATCAAAGAAGTCAATGCTCTATAGGTTAATAGAATTATTGTATGCTATCATTCTCCATAAGGCGATAAATGAGAAAACGTTCCTCACTATGAAGAAAACGTTCAGAGTTCTAGTAACAACAATCTCATGTAGATTTACCATGCTATTGTTTTTTGAGAAGGAACCAATTTTAGAAGGAGCAGACGTTCCTTCCTAGTTGGATACAATGTAATTGTTTCTTAGAATAAATCCATGAGATAAGGAGGTGATGCTGAATGCTCAAAAGGTAATCGGTTGTTTTCATTGGAAGGCGCTCAAAGCGATGATGGATGAATGAGTGACTAATTCTTTGAGGAAGGAGCAGTCGTTCCTTCTTAAAAGTGTCCCTTGGACCATAGAGGTTGGAAATATCTATCGAGATAATATATTATTAGTAAGATTTAAATATTATACATGAATTTGCTTTACGTATTTGAATTATGAATTCTATTAGGAGATATAAATAAAGGACGAGCATCCTTAACCATCTAACATGCATATGTCTGAATGGAGTGCACAAGATTTGAAAAATTGATGATTTCATTGAAATCATATATGATCTACTGCATTCCTCACCTCCAAAATTAAACCACTCGGGGAAGGAGCAGCCGCTCTTTTGATGAGAAAATTCTTGAAATATTCACCAAAATCATAAACGATCTACCGAATTCTCAGAACTCCAAAATGGACCTACTTGGTAAAAAGGCAACGGCTCTTTCTTCTGACCATCTACTTTCCCCAACCCCAAAATGGAAACCCTTGAGAAAGGATCGGCCACTATTTCTAAGATAAGAATATTTTCTAAAAGGGTCCATACATATAAAGATCAATTGTTCCTTTTCTGTCCTTTCCCCATGCTCCTCGCAGGGGTGGACGCTCTTTAAATGATTTATATATTCACATAAATCATATATGTTCTTCAGAATTACCAAAAATCCACAATCGAACTACTTGGGGATAAATTGGCAGTTCTTTCTCCTCAACATCTACTTTCACCACCCTAAAATAAAACAACTTTTGGAAGGAGTGACCGTTCTTTCTCCGAGAAAATTTATACTTTCTAAGAAAATGGATGAAGCAAATTTCCAATGATATTAATATTGTTAAAGTGTCGATATCTACTTTCCGCACCCATAAAAAAGAACCCCTTGAAGAAAAAGCGGCTGCTCTTTCTCCTCAGCATCCACTTTCAACACAACAAAATAGAGAAACTTGAGGAAGGAGCGACCACTCTTTCTCTAATAAAATTTCCACTTTCCAGTAAATTTTTTGAAGCAAGGTTCCTATGAAATTTGTGGTGAAGGTGATGGTATCTACTTTCCCCACCCCTTGAAAATAACCCCTGAATGAAGGAGCTGACTCCCTTTCTTCTCAGCATCTACTTCCAACACCCCAAAATAGAACAACTTGAGGAAAGAGTGGTCGTTGTTTCTATACGAAAATTTCCATTTGTCAGCAAACTGTTTAAGGGGAAAAACCTATGAAATTTGTGCTTAAGGTGTCGATATATTCTTTCCCTACCCCTTAGAAAGAGTTTCTCGAGAAAGAAGCGAATGCTCTTTCTCCTCATCATATACTTTCAAATCCCCAAAATAGAACAACTAGTGAGGAAAGAGCAGTCACTCTTTCTCTGAAAACATTTCCACTTGCCAACAAACTGTTTGGAGCAAAGTTCCTATGAAAATTGTGTTTAAACCGTTGATGTCTACTTTTCCCACTTTTAAAAAAGAACCCCTGAGGGAAGGAGCAGATGCTCTTTCTCCTCAGCATCTACTTTCAACACCCCAACATAGAACAATTTGATGAAAGAATGGTCTCTCTTTCTCTGAGAAAATTTCCATTTTCCAGCAAACTCTTTGAAGCAAAATTACTATTAATTTTGTTGTTAAAATGATGATATCTATTTTCCCCACCCCAAAATAAAACCCCTGGAGGAAGGAGTAGACGCTCTTTCTCCTCATTATCTACTTTCAACACCCCAAAATAGAACATCTTGAGGAAAGATTGGTCGCCTCTTGCTCTGAGAAAATTTCCACTTGCCAACAAACTGTTTAAAGCAAAGTTCCTATCAAATTTTTGATTAAGGGACCAATATCTACTTTCCTCACCCCTTAAAAATAACGCCTAGAGGAAGGAGAAGACGCTCTTTCTCCCCAGCATATACTTTCATTAGCCCAAAATATAACAACATGAGGAAAGTGTGGCCTCTCTTTCTCTAAGAATATTTCCACTTTCCAGCAAACTATTTCAAGCAAAGTTCCTACAAAATTTATGTTTAATGTCTCGATATCTACTTTCCCCACGCATAAAAAAGAACTCGTGGAGAAAGGAGTGAATTCTTTTCTCCTCAGCGTATTCTTTCAACACCCCAAAATATAACAACTTGAAGAAAGAGCGGTCACTCTTTCTCTGAGAATATTTCCACTTGCCAACAAACTGTTCGAAGCAATGTTCCTATGAAATTTGTGTTTAGAGTGCCGATATCTACTTTCCCCATTCCTAAAAAAATCCTTGAAGGAAAGAGAGGACACTCTTTCTCCTCAGCATCTACTTCCAACACCCCAAAATAGAAAAACCTGAGGAAATAGCAAACTCTCTTTCTCTGACAAAATTTCCACTTGCCAGCAAACTCTTTGAAGCAAAATTTCTATAAATTTTGTTGTTAAAATGTCAATATCTAGTTTCCCAGGGTGACACGTGGAATGCTCATATGGTGACACGTGGCATATTTGATTTTGAAAATTAGTTTAAAGATTGTATAAACGAATATTAAGGATATTAATGGTACCATTTCAATATAAACATATGGATTTAAGTTATATAAACTTTTGGAATAGGTATCAGGGATCAAATTTGTAGGGCTGGCCTTAATTTCATGTTGAAGGGTATATATTCATACCACCCTTCTAGGATGAAAGGCTTTAAAAAAATTACACTTCAGTTGACGATAATAAATTAACTCAACGTTTCATTAAAAAAAATGCTAAATAAAATATTACTAGATATGAGTCATACATTACATATTTCCTTGCATACACTCAAATAAAGTGAAGATTATCCCGTTTTCAAAGAAAATGGGTCTGAATGGCTAGTACTTTCCCAAGCATAGAACTCTATTATTGATGACTGAGCAGTCTTTAAACATCTCATAGGAGACTATCTATTCTAAATGTGAGGCTACCCTGCTTAATAAGGAACATCTAACAAACTATTCAACTGAAATTGATCCTATGGAAAACTATATCTCCCTTGCTGATAAAACTACAACTCCATTCAGATAACCCCAACCCTACTTTAGGCACTTTTCAAGAATGTGGGAAACACAATGGCATATCGGAGCAGAACTTTAAGAAAATTAATTTCTGAGTTATTTTGTGGGTTTGTGCTATCAACTAGTAGGCTAAGCATGTATACTATCAATTGATTTGATTGGATAGCACTGGTGTCGGATAATTTCTGAATTGAGCTTTGATTTGGATTTATACCACCAGTTTGTATTGTGATGTCATTTTCATTTTTAAACAAAAATATGAAGAAATATCTTCCCATTATATGCATTATTATATGCATTCAATTATCCATTATTCCATGGCTATATTACTTGCCTATTTCCGGGAACCGATAATCATAATAAGACGTGAAAAAAATAAATAGAGCACACACACACATAATTTTTTCAAAGAAAAACTTGATTCATATTTGGTATTACACAAAACAAAACTTGATTCATATTTGATTCCCAGGGGTTAATGATTTCAGTCCATAGTCAAGTTCAGATAGACAGAGATTTGGACTTGATACACATTGTCATTCACCATCATACTTTTAGTCAAAATGTATCACATAATAGCCTAAGACATATCAGGGGTAAAACATACAATTTATGGAAGCTATCAACAAAAATATTTATATTAAAACATGGAATCATGTGAACCTCTTATGACACAGAGGTTACAGAAACTGTAAGCTAGTTTACAAGCATAGATATGTTGGTATGGAGAAAGAAACATGCATAAAAGAACACATACAACAAAATATGCAAACTAATCATGTAATAGTTACATTATATTCATACGATAAATTTCATAAGGGTTTTCAGCCAAACCAGACAACTAGATAAATCAGTTGAACTGTCTTTCAACCCAAT
Source organism: Larix kaempferi (assembly GCA_027924585.1). Taxonomy (NCBI): domain Eukaryota; kingdom Viridiplantae; phylum Streptophyta; class Pinopsida; order Pinales; family Pinaceae; genus Larix; species Larix kaempferi. The sequence continues at coordinate 4,300,493 of BSBM01000222.1, forward strand.
TATACAAAATGAATGGAAGACCCTTTGCAAAATAGGTCAGTCTGATATTATCCTTCCTTCCATTCTTTTACTATCCCTCTAGAAGTACAACCCTTACAAAATATCCGCCTATACAAAATGAGCAGAAGGGACTTTGAAAAATAGGACACAACCCTCCCCTTCTATTCTTATACTGTCCGTAGAAAACTAGACAAGAAAAACTAGCAGAGAAGGAAAAACTAAAAACAGACAAGGAAAACTAATAGAAAACTAAAATCTAAAAATGATCTGGAAAATATAAAGAAGAGAGCCTGGTGGGTGTGCTGCATGGTTCCCTCAATCAATCTCCATTGATTTTTCCCCTAAGGGAGGCCTGCTAGATGTAGGGGATTGTCCAGAGCCTACCGAATTCGTTGGGATCCTCTCGGCATCACGTTGAGCTCGGCTAGCTGCGTCGTGTTCGACGAGGAGCATTCGCATCCATATTGTTTGCGAACTTATGGTCGATGTTGTCCCCAATTTTCTTCTCCATGGATTCCAAGTCTTGTTTGTCGCATTTTCCCTTGAGCTTCTGTCGAAGTTCTTCTATCTTCTTTTCCAACTGCTCCACTCTTTAGCTATTCACATCACTACTGCTAGTCCTTCCAACAGGGCCACGACTTCTACCATCCTCCATTAAATAATACCGAGATAGGCCTAAAGAAATTGAGTAACAAATCTTCATGTATGGGATATCTCCACTAAGAAGAGCACTGGTCGGAATCCGATTCCTTCTCTTGTCTGAACCTTCAATACCCAAACGAGGAAGAGGGCTAGTGGAGGGAGAAACCATCGAAGACAGATCTACATTAGAAAACATTTTCGGTAAGCACCAAGGAACAAGGGGAGATCCGATTTAAAGGACCAGCACTAGTGAAAAATGAACATAAAACCTAAACCTCGGATACGAAGAAATCTCTAGCACCGCCGAAAATAAATTTAAAAGTACTTGAAAGAGGGGGCATATTAGATTACGAGTGAGAGACCTTACCCTGACCGACCTTTGAATGGATTGATGGGACATATTCACTACTATGGTTCTCCAATAGAATCAGGGATCAAATTTGAAGGGCAGGGTCCCATTTCACTTTGAAGGGCTATGAGATATTGAACCCTTCAATGCTGACATGTAAAAATAAATCATTCTTTTCATTTGAAAATGTAATAGTACATCAAAATTTCATAATCACTTTTACAAATTCCTTAATATAGTGACAATATTTGCATTGTTCATCTCTATAAAATTTAATAAGAAATGTTATATTAATACGGCTAGTTAAATAACCCAATAACCCATATAGAATAAATTTTAAAAACAGAAAGACAAAAAAACTAACAATATGAAGAAATCACTTGTTTTATCATAGTCCATTATACCAATTCTAGACATTGTTTGTAGATGGGTTTGTAGAAGATCTAGTGTAACATGGGAAAAATTCGATGAAGAAGAGGGAGAGATGACCATAAGCTATACAAGAATTCTAAACAACAAGATCAATATTCCAAGATGGAATTGAGATGAAACATAATTGGGAAAAGAAGGAGAGATAACATGTCGTTGGAATAACATCCAAGGTTGGTGTTAATTTTAACACGACCCATTTCATATTATCTACAGAAAGAGCCGAGAAATGAAACATCTAGACATGATTTTGAAGGAGTAAATGCGAATTCTACCATTCAAGGTTTGGAAATTGCGAAAAATGGTAGCGAGGTTGTACAATCTGGGAAGTGTGATTTTTTGTTGGTTCATTAGTGTGGGTCATTCGAGACTTTTCCTCCATAGACCAGTCACATAATGCATTACAAATTTTAAACAATTTGGATGTGGAAATTTAAAACCCTACATATAACTCTGTTCTCCACATAAAAAATGCTACACATATTTGAAAATCCAGTCCACAGTGCAAAATTATGCACATACTTGTAAATTCACAGCAGCCCAGTCATATAAGGAGCCCACTAGACGAATCACGAATGCAAATGTTGGAGAAGATGTTTGTAAGGATCCCATTGGAAGAATCATGAATGCATAGTGAATAAAATGATGTGGAAACGACAATGGGGACGAATTAGCCAAGCTAAAATCTATTTCAAGTTTCTTCAAGGTTCGAGATCCAATTTTCCCATCCTATCCACTCCATTTTGTTTCATTTTTTCTCCCTCAAGACTCAACATTCTAGGTGACATTATGCGGGATCCATTCCAATTTAAATTTTCGATTTCGCAAGAGTGGTAGGATCCATTCCAATTTCTCATTAATGCACTTGCTGGTCGAACTCTATGGTCACATGGTTGATCAGTGATGGCACATACAAATTCAATGGAATTATGGATTGTGGATTTATATTAATACTTTTCCAAACGTTATTTATATCATGGTATTTGGAAAGAATCTCAAAAAATATCATATTAAACTTTGAAAAGATCAAAAGTTTGATAAAGCATGGACATTTATTCCATTGGGCTTAAGTGCTCCAAGGTTAATATTTTAAAGTGGTAGCAGAATTTTTTACCATGGTTTGAGATTTTACAATGTGTCAATATTGCATACATTCACTTAAGTAGTTTGTAACCTATGATGCTCAGGAACATTAATTTGGTGCTCAAGAAAATTAATTATTTCCAAAATTCGGAAATCCAAAACTGTTGGTGTCCATTTTGTCACTATTTTTTTATCATCAAATATACTCTGAATGGCGTTAACTTCACTATTTTTGATATAATAAGATATTCTTTCTGCCATTCAGCCCATCAAACAGACCAGGTATGCATGTATTCGTTTATCATATGAATTTTGGTCAAATCTCGCTATATTATGATTTATTAATGATTAAATTGACAATTCCAGACATGCATGGCATTTAGTTTTGATTTATAGGCTACGGTTTTTCAAACGATCCTTCATTCAGACTGCATGTTTATGTTGCTAATGTTCATCCGCGTCTAGCTCGTCATTCATCCTTGCATTCATCTCACGAAATCCACAGTTGGCATTTTTCTGGCTATTAAACACAAAAACGAGTACGTGGGTTCTGTTAGCCACGTGATGGTTACGGTTGATAAGCTCCTATTTTGGAAGATTCAACTTCCTTCCTTCCAAGCTCAACAGCACATCCTACCTCCACGTCAACACTCCACATGCCGATTTCCTTGCTCGTTCGGCCTAGAATCACGCACGCCCATTCACGCCGGTGTTATGGAAGAGTTCGTCCGTCCACGCTCAGTCCGCCAACACACTGCCTGTTTCACGTCAAAGGGAGATCAATGCTCCAAGCAGCTACGTGAAGAAACCAAACCCGTGAAGATTGATTGATGCTCCCTGCGCTGTCACGCATCACCTAAAGCAGCCGGTTACAGCCATAAACACCTCTATTATTAGAGAGGTTGACTCTGTTGACCTTCTCATCCATTGTAATTTATAAATAGACGCTTTGTATAGTTAGTTGAGTTAGTCTGTAGACAGAGACAGAGTTAGAGTTAGAGATTATCAAGAGCAGATAGTAGACGTTTTGTAATTTTCTCAAGTTAATGGAAGTTCTAGCTTGTTGATGTTCTGAGTAACAAAACCAATTTAGTTTTCCATCTCTGATTGCTGGGAAGGGCCCCTCATAAACTTGAGGTTTTGTTTTTGTTTTCTGCAAATAGTTAGTTTATTTTCATGTATATGTAATTAACTTCATTTTTCTGTACATGATATTTCTTTCTTCTCTGTAATTTATATTGTGTTGCTAACATAGTTTGTGTTTATAGAATTAGTAAATGGTCTACCAAAGCATAGCTTTGATAGTTTAATTTTAGTCTTTTGTAATTAGATAGTTTGTTTTCTAATCTACTGCAATTAGATAGGACTTAGTTAGTTGTTGTTTCCAACTTAGTTTACAATTAGAATTAGTTTCATTATCTTCTTCTCTGTAGATGTAGGTTAATTCTATCTCTCATCTCAATCTTGCTTTAGCATATTGTAGGAATAGTTTATCTCTCCAACAATGATTAGAATAGGTTGCTCTCTATTATCGTAGCTTCTCAACAAGTCTTCTCACTGATTTCTTTGCATTGTAGGTTCATCTGCATTCGCCAGCTAACGTTAAGATCATCAAAACTCTCATTTTCCTTAGTTTAATTCGTTTTTCCTCATCCAGACTGTCATTCGGATAGTCATCTAGATCGTCATTCGGACTTTCATTCTTTCTGCACTGTTTTTATGCTAGTTTGAATTCGGTTTCTTAGTTTTTCTTAAATGTAATCCTTCCTACTCTTACTTAGTATTCTTAACCATAATTAGGCCCCTATTTTACATTCCATAAAGTTTTAATTAAAGTATTGTTATCATTCTTAGTTGCTTTAACTGTCGTTTAAATTATGTATTTCATATTTAATTTGCTAACATGTTGTTTCAGAATTTGTCAGTTTTATTCCTAGTCTAGTTTATCACATGTTCTTAAGATTTAGTTTAGATTAGAATTAATAATTTTATTTTCCAAATATTCTAGTTTTGATAGTTTCATTTATTAAGAATTAAGATTAGTTTCTTATTTTTAGATAGATAATGAAGATGTTTATGGAATAGAATTTAGATTCATAAATTAATATCTTTATCAAGTTTTCTACTTGCTTCCAAATCAAGTTCAAAAGTAAATATCTTTATTAATTTTTCTACTTGCTTCTAGTTTTCATTAGTTTCATATTATTCTTCTCATGGATAAAAGATAGATCACCATGTTTAAAGTTAACTGTAATTGGTCTATTTGTAGTTTACATCTCTTTGTTGAAAGTAGATTAGATTTACTTATGTTTTGTTTTGCAATTACATTTGAAATTCATTACGATACATTTACTCCAGTTCCTATTACTTTTGACGTACAACATCAAGGAGAATGGAATTAGAATTATATCCTTTAGTGTAGTATTGAATAGTTATTGAATTTATTACATAGTCTATCGTTTTGTTTTTTTTTAACATAGTTTTATGTTTATGTAATTTATCATCGAATTAATTCATTTCATAGATAGGTCTCTAATTTATTTATAGTTGTTTTCTAATTCCTAGATTAGAATCTGAAATTAGGTAGTTCCCATTTTCATAGTTCATAGTTCGCTTTTTATAAGGTAGAGTAGTATGATTTGATACTATTCTAGTCTGTTTGTTTAACTAAGTTTGATTTAGTTCTTTTTATTGTTTTTTTGAAGTTTGACTCGGTTTTTCATTTTGAAAGATCTTTCGATCTTTTCTTTATTAAATATTTTTAAGGTCTGACAAGCCGAAATATTAGATACCATTCTACCTTAGCATATACTTTGCCTCAACTCTAAGATTACCAACCCTGGTTGATAATTAAATATTAGGTGTTTTCTTCGAGATAGCTCACACACCCAACATTTTGGTGCCATTGCCGGGGAGTTGTAGAAGATAGGTAGAATTCAGTCATAGATAAGTTGAACTCTCTTTTGAAATTTAGTTATATTCTTTCCTTTGAAAATAGGCTGGTGGCGGGTGAGAGGTAAGACGACAGGTAAGAACCTGTGCATCTGTTATAATAGGCATCCCCAAAACTCAGCAACAACAGTTATGCAGTTAGAACTTATTTCAGTTATAACTTGTTTTCATGAATAGGTCTAGAGATTCACAAGGTAGATTTATTAAAACTAGTTCCCTTACTAAAATGCCTACTAAAATTCCTACTAACCTATATAGGGGGCATGCCACCCCAACTACTAACTCAACATAAAGGTATCAGAAGACACCTAAAGGGGATAGTCCTACTTGGAAAGCAAAGGAAATCCTTTCTCGAAATCAATTAGGGGAAAACATAGGGATATCAAAACAGTCTGTTCATAAAGAAATTCCACTAGAAGAACCTCAAGATCATATTGAGACTAAACTTAGACAAGAGGAAACTCAAAAGGATAAAACTTCAGGACCTCTCAACTCTCCATTAGTCCAAAAACCCAAAGACACTACTTTTTCAATAGTAGGTGGTCCAAACTTAGTAGATTTTGTCGATCCTGCACAAGTAGACATTCTTTTTGAGAGTTCTGTGAACATAGTTATTTCACAGATTGTTACAACAATAGTAGGACCTCCAAAACTGGATTCCCATGTAGCTAGTAATTCTCCTCTTAACAAGAAGAATACCCTTCCTGAAAAAGAACGTTGGGACATCCCATATTCACCAAGAAAGGAGCCACCTATATTTTCTCTCTTTGGCAATAGAATCTTCATGGGGGATGAAAATGAAGATCGTGTCCGACAAGATGAAGAAGATGGAGAAGTTAGAACTGAAGGTACCTTCGGGTTCCCTATCGTAGATACTGCACAAGATGTTACTATGAAAAACATCACTCCCTCCTCGCTACCAACCTTTTATGGGAAGAGTAGTGAGAATCCAGACACATTTTTATTCGAGTTTGACATTTTGTGTAGGAGTTATAATTACCTACAAGATGGACACAAATTAAAACTCTTTCCTGGCACATTAAAATATTCTTCTCTTCGATGGTTTATGGGGTTAGGTGAATCTAGTATTGGAACTTGGGAAGACATGAAGAATGCATTTCTTCAAAAATATCAGGATTACTGTAGACCTAAGGACTCTCGCAATGATATTTTTAAAATTCAACAACTTGAAGATGAGAGCCTATAAGACTATCTCGAGAGATTTAACTGTGTGTTACACAAATCCAAGTATAGTGATCTTCGATAAGATGCAGTAAGAACACTCTTCCTCAAGGGAATATAAGAAGAATTCTTAGAGAACCTTAATCTCATGGTAGCAGGAGACATTTCTCATAAGTCTTTTACAGATATTTGTGAACTATGTGGGAATTACTCTAGGAGTAGAGGGAAAGGTGGAAGACACTTTTGAGAATCTTATGCTAGGAATCCCAAAGGAAACACATCCGGCCTTGGTGGAGTTACAAGGGTAGAGTTGGGAAACCTATTGGAAAATTTCAAAACAAATATTTTAGGAGCCATGGGTTCTCAATTAGATGCACTACAAGCTAAAAAGAGACAAGATGAAGAGCATGCAGCAATGAGTGTTTTCTGTCCTAGGTGTAGAACTAAATATCCTCAATGAGAATGTCCATTAAATAATGTTTCAGTTTGTCACCTATGTACAGAAAAAAATCCAACTGATAATTGTCCATCCTTTCCTGAATTGCAAGCTGTATACAAGAGTGGAAATTTTGGTGAAATACCTAGGAGGCCTTGGCAACCTAGAGATCAACCATCATATCAAGACTCATCCCAAATTCCACCCTATTTCTATCCATATCAACCCCCTCAACAATGGAACACTTCAGGTTGGCAGAATTGGCCACCGCAGTACCCTCCTCAGAATGTTCAACAACAACAATGGCCACATGGATGGAGAGGACAAGATTATACTCAATCACCTCCTCCTATGCCTAAATATCCTTACCCACCTAATATTCAACAGCTTCCACCTGGATTTGTACCTCCTTCACTACCCCCTATCCCGAATCAACCTCACCATTTCCAGAACATGAATCCTCCATGACCCACAATATTACCTACACAATCGATACCGAATCCTAACAACAAACAAACCCAAGCTATTAATAACATTAGGTTGTTACCTCTTCCATCATATGCCATTTAAATCGCACCAATACATGAGATTCAACTGCGGTCTGGAAGAGTTTTGCAAGATAATCCCAAGTCATCAGTTGTTATTCAAGAAGAAAATGAAGAAGAAAACATACCTACCGAAGTTTTGAATGATGCCATTTTTGAAGATGTGGTTATTTCTAAATATTCAACACACAACCATTCACACAAAGAAGTAATTCCAAAGGAAAAATCACCTCCATATCCGGAGCGTCTAGTAATAGAAAAAACTGTGACTTATCCAGAGTATGATATCATTAACGAGTTGAAAAATATTTGCATTAAGATCCCTTTGTTACAGGACATTAATGATATCCTAATCTATAGTAAAGTAATAAAGGAACTCTGTATTAAGAGACCAGGGAGAAAACAAAAAGACCCTTCGACGATTCATGTAATAGGAGAATATCAAATTGCATAGCAAATCAACCTAGAATACCAAAGTATTCAAACCCATGAAACCCTGTGGTGACTGTTATCATCAATAACACCGCCATAGGAAACACACTTATTGATCTAGGAGCTGCTATCAATTTGATGACTACCACAGTTTTAGAAACTCTCAATTTAGGATCATTCCTCCACCCTACCCCAACGATGCTAGAGTTAGCAGATCGTACTATGGTTCAACCTACCGGGATCTTAGATGACATCACTATATCAGTAGCCTCATGGGAATATCCTGTGGACTTCATGGTCATTGAATCAAAAGACCCTTCCAAAGGTCACCCCATTATTTTGGGAAGACCTTGGTTGGCTACTGCCAATGCATTTATAGGATGTAGGGATGGAGAGATGATTATCTCTGATGGGTTATCTACAAGAAAACTAGCTTTATACCCACCAGCTCATAGCTGAAAACCTATTTTGGTTAGATTGTCCTTTCGAGGATGAGAACTTGGAAGAACTTTCCCTTGTCAGTGATTTCTCCTGGGCACTTCAAGGACAAAATACCAAGAATGTGTTGAACCAATTTATCTCTTCCACAACATGTATAGATTTTCCTCAATCTTTTTCCCAATTTGACCATATCTTTGGAGACAAATTCCAAGAAAACATGAGCCTCTCAACATTTACAAGTACACCCTGTTTCTTCACAATCGAAGAACACCTAGGATATTCTACCATACCGTGTGAGGTTAGTACCGACAAATTTCTACATATAAATGCATGTTTAGATGAGAGTCAACAAAAACAATTACTAAAAGTTCTCAAAAGTCAAACTGGAGCATTTGCATGGGAGTATACAGATATGAAATGTATACACCCAAATAACTGTATCCACCACATTTACACAGACCCAAACATACCTCATATTAGGCAGCCCCAGAGAAGAATGAACCCAAAACTAAAAGACATAGTAAAAGATGAACTACAAAAACCCTCATACATGATTGTGTAGAAGTTTATATGGATGATTTTACAGTTTATGGTAATACCTTCCAAGAAGCCCTTGATAACCTCGAAACAGTTCTTATTCAGTGCCAAGAAATGAATTTAGCTCATAGTCATGAAAAATGTAAGATGTTACTTGTTGGAATATTGTAAGTTCTAAGAATATTATATTTGTACTTTATTATTCCGGAGATGTTTCATTCCTCTGTGAAGATCTTATTGTATATCCGGAGATGTTTATTCCTTCGTCCGATTGTGGTAACTTGGGTTATTAGACTTCCCTAGTGGGGGTTGGCCCTGTATGTGTTATGTGGGTCAAAGGATTATTAGACCACCCTAGAGGGGTTAGCCCAATCAGTTGTAATGGGGTGTTTAACCCAGTAATTAAGTTGGGGCCAACCTAGCTTGTGTAAAAGTCAGTCGGGAAACTAGTATAAGTAGAGGAGGATGTTCCTCACTTATCACACACTTCCATCACTCGGAAAGTAGCGCACTTGTGAGAGAGAGGTATGCTATGGAGGAGGAGGAGCTCATGTCTTTGGTTTACATATTTGTATTTGCTGATCATCTATATTGAGGAAGCTTTGCCAGGTTTTCTACCCCATGAGGGTTTCCCAGGATAAATCTGTGTCTCTTGTGTTTATGCTGTGCTTGTTGTTTCTTCAGTGATCCTGTATATGCTATTGTTGTGAAATGAAATTTAATGCTGATATTTTATGTCTTATAATATTGAATCTTAACATGGTATTAGAGCTAACCTGAAGGAAGGCAATGTAAACTTACGACACTTGCTTCACTTGCGACAATTTGAAGGTTGGGGTTTTATATAGAAAAAAACCAGTCATCGTGGAAATTTCACTATAAATCCATTTTTTCAAGTATTTAGGATCTGAAAAGTTTACAGGTTGTATATAACATCCCTATGTACCTTGTGTCCAAAGTACACCCTCATATTAGTTTTACTTTGTGAGTTATGATCAGTACAAGTTAGGGTTTCGGCCTCTTCCAGATCTCATCCATAATGAGGTGACCTAGGAAAAAAGGTCATAACATGGGCTAGGAATATCCAAATGAAATTTCGTAAAAAGTGACAGGTAGTGCACGTACTATACTATCTCAAGAAATGTTTTCAGAGGCCAAAGTTGAACCAGTGACATGTGGCACACCGTACAAGTTAGATCTCCTGTTTTATCCCATAAACAGGTCACGTTGCGACACTTGGCATAAATCTCTCTCAAAGAATCCAATTGAGGTCAGACCTATCGGGATGGAAAGATGATAGGTCAGGATACCACAGAAAACGTTTTCAGACCCTGTGGATTGAAAAGTTCGGAGTTACAGCAGAAACAATCAGGTACATATTTCTATCAAAACATAATTATTTTTTAGCACCTTCATTCATGGCTTCCAGAATTTAGGGTTTCGGAGAAATTTGGAATTTTTGGAATCGGAGTCCACGGCTGAATTCTACTAAGGAAAATCAAAATTTAGAGACCAAGATCTAATTTTTTGGTTGGGTAGAAGACTAGGCTTGATCAAACCCCAGTTCGGGATTTTGATCGGAAAGATGGAAAATTAGGGCTTCAGCAAAAGTTGGAATTTTTGAAGTCTGTGACCACGGCTGGAAGCTCCTCAGAAAAATAAGAGTTTAGAGCCTTGGATTGAACCTTTTGATTAGGCAGAAGGGTGGGCTTCATCAAACCCTAGTTCGGGATCCTGTCCAAAAGATCCAGAAGTTTCGAAGGCAATTTTGAGGGCTCAAATTTTGGAGATTTGAAAATTGAAGTATGTTAGTTTGATCAGCTCAGCAAGACACATCCTTCCATACATTCAAAAGTGTGAAAGTCAAAGTTTGAATTTTTAGGGTTTCTCTAACAAACCCTAATCGAGCTCCAGTTCCAGTTTCGGGGGGAGATGAGGCTAAGGCCTTACATAAGAAGACTACAAGAAGTCTCGACAGGTATGACTTAAGGAGATACAGGTATGTCTTGAAATCTAATTCTTGATTAAGTTCATAATATGTTTGTCTTCATATTATGTATTAGTACAATCTTGATTAATGTTAGAATTGTCTTATCACCCTAGTAAAAGTATGTGAATGATAGAAGACATTCATTGATTAGGGCTATATGATTGTACAAATGCACTGTGGTGTTGTATGAGGTTGATGTTGTCTGCTAACAAGATACAGGTACATCACGAAAGACAAATCAAGTTCCATGACCATGACAACATGAAGACAAATACTCCTCCATAATCTTTGATCACATAGAAGTTCTACTTATGAGGTATGTATGACTCTATTCTATTATGCTTAACCTATGAGATATGCAGGTTCTAGCACATGATCTCTGAATCATTGAAGAGAACAAAGAAGGTATTGTTTAGGTATGTTAGACATAACTAAGCAGGTATACTGATCCAGGTATGTTTTCCTATGTCAAGTTAGAATCCTACTTTGTGCTAGGATCTTAGTATACCCATGTATTGAATGATCATGACCATACATATTCAAGATTATTTAGAATTATAATGGTTTGATAATATTGAGATTATACTAATGAATGTATGTTTGTGTATGAGATCATGAGGATGATACTAGTGCACACTTGAGCATGCACAGTGGTACAGAATGAATAGATGTTCAAAAGACATATAGAAGATCAAGCAGGAGGCAACCACACAAACATAAAAGATAAGTATTTGAATTGTTATTTGAAAAAGTAAATGATATTGCTTGTAATAGTTGTATGCATATTTGTATTCCTAAAATATATCATGCTGAGTGTAAACATTCATATAGCCTTGAACAATATATTACTAATATGCATATTATTGGTAAGTTGGACAAACATTCCATTGTTGCTTGTCTAGAATGAAACCTCTTTGCTGACATGTTGAGAGCTGTGCACACTCTCGATAGTATGTTCTGGTAGAGATGGAAGGCATCTAGATAGCCACTGTATGCATACAGGATATGGAAAAGTGTTGTGCCAAAGTATTGGTCAAGATAGTAGCATAACTATGTAAATCATATATGTATGAATAATAGGTTATCATGCCAACATGATTTGATGATTATGAAGTATTGCTAATCATGTACTTAATTTTGATTTGTAGGAAAGATCATGAAGAATGATGAACACCGAACAAGTGATGGATGTTCAATAAGAAGATTTACAAATCAAACATAATATAGAAGGCTTGTGGCTAGAAGATTCTCTTAGAAAGAGGAAGAGAATCATGATGAGATGTTTGCTCCAAGTGGCTAGATAAGACCATTATCTTAATGATGTAATTGAAGAAGAAGTGCGAATCAAGGATTCAATTGAAGAAAGCTCTGTTCGGGTACCCAGGATCGATAGTAAATTAATGAGATTAATGATCACCATGGATGATGTGGATCTCAACCTTTGCCACAAGGTTGAATATGGTTTCTATATATAGATGACATGGATGCAAGAAGGAACTCACCACAGAGTTTGAATGATATCGAGGCTCATATCAGTAGACCCATCTGATGAGAGATGGAACAGATAGATATGCAAAAGATCATTCAATGCAGAGTGTGAATGATGTTCAGTCACAGAGGGAGAATTGACATTTTCTTGACAAGCTTGGGTTTTACCAAAAGTAAAGCTATTCCTAACCTTTACCTTAAGGTTATGGGTCATACTATTATTGTATGTAGATGATCTCTTTCTAATAGGGAATGAGAAACAAATCATGAAAAGCAAGAAGAAGCTAGCTACAGAGTTCGAGATGAATGATCTCGGATTGATACATTACCTCCTAGGACTGGAAGCATGAAAAGGCTTAGAAGGAATCTTTCTCAACCAAGGAAAGTATGCTATGAAAATCTTGAGAAGAATTGATTTGTTCGAATGTACAACCATGGCCACTCTCATGGGTTCTGACTTGAAGTTGTTAGCTGATGACTCCTTATAGTTAGTTTATGTGACTCTGTACAGACATATTATTAGGTCGTTGATGTATCTGACAAATACCAGGCCAGATATATGCCTTGCTATGAACACCTTGAGTCAGTATCTAGTGAAAACTAGATGTGTTCACCTGATAGTTGCAAAGCATGTGATGAGGTATCTAAAGGGTACGATAGACTTTGATCTATGTTATCTTGGAGATCATGACTTCAGATGGCTACACAGATGTTGATTGGGCAGGAAGTGTATCAGACAGGATGAGCACATCGAGAGGATGTTATTGTCTGGGATCAACTATGATCTCGTGGTTTAGCAGGAAGCAGTCTAGTGTGGCTCTCAGCACAAGCAGAATATATGGCTACTTGCTCTGCTAGTTGTGAAGCGGCATGGCTTTAGGATTCTTTGACTTAGAGATAGACCCAACTGTGATCCTGTGTGACAAACAGAGTTGTATCAAGATGGTAGAGAATCCAGTGTTCCATGATAAGTCAAAGCACATAAAGATCTGATATTTCTATATACGATATATGGTTCAGAAAGGAACTATAAAACTCGAATTTGTAGGCACTGATGAACAAGTTACCGATGTACTAACCAAACCTCTACCTCAAGTAAAATTTTTAGTATTTCCGAGACAAGCTTGGTAGGACCCTCCTCGAAAGGGGGAGTGATGTAGACACTGATGATGAGATTCCCCGCATCGACAGTGAAGTCGATGATGAGGATACCTGTATTGATGATATGCTTACTTGTATTGATGATGATATGTAGGATACCTGTATTACTTGTATTGATGATATGTATACATGTATTGATGAGGATACCTATATTGGTGATACCGACAAAGAGGTTGGTGGATGGTACTTAGACAGAGTCTAAGTTGACGAAGGGATTGCATCATACTTGAACACATGTTGTAAAAAGATTCGTAGACAAGATGTCTCCGAGAATGAAGTCCTGAGTGGACAGGTGGGGATTGTATCTTTCCCAGAATTCGGTCCCAGAATTGATCCGTAGACAAGATGTCTTCGAGAATGAAGTCCTGAGTGGACAGGTGGGGATTATATCTTCCCAGGACTTCAGTCCCAGAATTGATCCGTAGACAAGATGTCTCCGAGAATGAAGTCCTGAGAGGACAGGTGGGGATTGTATCTTCCCTGGACGATGGTCCCAGAATTGATCTATAGACAAGATGTCTTCGAGAATGTGGGGATTGTATATTCCCTGGACGACAGTCCCAGAATTGATCCGTAAACAGATGTATCCGAAAATGAAGTCCTGAGAGGACAGGTGGGGATTGTATCTTCCCCAGACTTCGGTCCCAGAATTGATCTGTAGACAGATGTCTCCAAAAATGAAGTCCTGAGAGGACAAGTGGGGATTGTATCTTCCCCGGACTTCAGTTGCAGAATTGATCCGTAGACAAGATGTCTCCGAGAATATGGGGATTGTATCTTCCCCAGATGATGGTCCCAGAATTGATCCGTAAACAAGATGTCTCTGAGAATGTGGGGATTGTATCTTCCCCAGACGACGGTCCCAGAATTGATCCGTAGATGGATGTCTCTGAGAATGTGGGGATTGTATCATCCCTAGACTTTGGTCCTAGAATTGATCCGTAGACATTTGTCTTCGAGAATTGATGATAGGATTGCATCGTCCCTGGACCCTTGGTTCAAAATGTACATAATGGGATTACATCGTCCCTAAACATGAGACTTATCTTAAAGAGATAATGATTGATCATCCTGGAACTTGATCTGGATTGTATCATCCATGGGCCTATGTCCTAAACAGAGCAGGATTGATCATCCTGTAATTGGATTGTGTGTGTTGCAGAGTATGCTACTATGATGATGATCCAGATGCTGTAGATCGAGATGATCCAGATGCTATAGATCGAGATGATCTAGATGCTGTAGATCGAGATGATCCAGATGTTGTAGATCGAGATAATCTAGATGTTGATGATCGTATGATGACGATGCTGATGATCGTATGATGACGATGCTAATGATCGTGTGATGACAATGCTGATGATCGTGTGATGACGATGCTGATGATTGTATGATGACGATGCTGATGATCGTGTGATGATGATGTTGATGATCGTATGATGACGATGTTGATTATCGTGTGATGACGATGCTGCTTATTGTGATTGAGAGATCCATATGATGTTGTTGATCAGAGGATCCGATGATGATGATGCTGTAGTTGTTCGAGTGCTGTAGAATATGAAGACTCAGTACTAAAGATGTTGATGTTCCAGTATTGAAGATGTTCCAGTAACTGCTTGAATTACTGATAATGTTGAGAAAGCTTCCAATGATTTATAGATGTATCATGTATGATGTTGATGACTCCTTGCTCCTGCAGATGTTGTTATAATATCCTTCTCGTTAAGGGGGAGTGTTGAAATATTGTAACTTCTAAGAATATTATATTTGTACTTTATTATTCCTGAGATGTTTCATTCCTCCGTGAAGATCTTATTGTATATCCGGAGATGTTTATTCCTCCGTCGGATTGTGGTAACTTGGGTTATTAGAATTCCCTAGTGAGGGTTGGCCCTGTATGTGTTATGTGGGTCAAAGGGTTATTAGACCACCCTAGAGGGGTCGGTCCAGTCAGTTATAATGGGGTGTTTAACCCAGTAATTAAGTTGGGGCCGATCTAGCTTGTGTAAAAGTCAGTCGGGAAACTAGTATAAGTAGAGGAGGATGTTCCTCACTTATCACACACTTCCATCACTCGGAAAGTAGTGCACTTGTGAGAGAGAGGTTTTCTATGGAGGAGGAGGAGCTCATGTCTTTGGTTTACATCTTTGTATTTGTTGATCATCTATATTGAGGAAGCTTTGTTGGGTTTTTTACCCCATGAGGGTTTCCTAGGATAAATCTATGTCTCTTGTGTTTATGATGTGCTTGTTGTTTCTTCAGTGATCCTGTATATGCTATTGTTGTGAAATGAAATATAATGCTGATATTTTCTATCTTAGCATATTGAATCTTAACATTACTGACCGAGGGCATTGTTTTGGGACATCATGTCTCTCTTCAAGGTATCAAGGTGGATCCCGTTAAGATCAAAATAATTGTTAATCTTCCTCCTCCAAAAATTCCAAAGGAAGTAAGAATTTTTCTTGGCCATGCCGGCTATTATAGGCGTTTAATTGAAAATTTCACTAAGATAGCCGCACCTATGTTCAAACTACTCATGAAAGACACAAAATTTCAATGGACTGAACCATGTCAACAAGCCTTCGAAACTCTGAAGGCCAAGCTATCAGTGGCACCAATACTTTGGGGCCCCAATTGGTCCCTTCCTTTCCATATATCCACTAATGCTTCTGACATATCCATAGGGGCAATTTTAGGTCAAAAAGAGGGACAAACATAACATGCCATATACTTTGCTAGTAAAAATCCGACTCCTATAGAATCGAAATACACTGTTACTGAAAACGAATTTCTAGCAGTAGTCTATGCCATCAATAAGTTTCGTCATTATATCACAGGATATGAAATTTTTATACACATTGACCACTCTGCCATCAGGTTTTTGATGAATAAACCTATCACCAATGGCGAAGTGACTCGGTGGCTTCTTTTGTTACAAGAATTCAATATCACCCTTGTCGATTGTCCCAGTAGAGAGAATGTAGTAGCTGATTTTCTCTCTCAAATTCAAATTGATGATAATGCCATCCCTGTCGATGATAGCTTCCTAGATGAACATTTTTTCGTCGTATTTGTTCGAACCCCATGGTTTGCAGACATAGCCAATTATTTAGCAACTGGAAAGCTACCTAACCATCTCTCCCCACCTGAGAAACATAGGATCATAGTTCAAAGTTCCAATTATTCTTGGGTAGATAATGATCTCTTTCGTACTAGTCCTGATCTTATTATTAGACGATATGTATGAGAGGATGAGATGGCGGAGATCCTTCATGCATGTCATGATGGACCCTGCGGTTGGCATTTTTCTGATAAGAGGATATCATACAAAGTATTGCACTTTGGGTATTATTGGCCAAGCATCTTTAAAGACGCTGCCAAATATGTCAAGGGATGTGATAGTTTCCAAAGAATGGGTAGACCTACACCATCCGATGAGATGCCTTTACAACCCCAAGTTATGATTGAGCCTTTTGAAAAATGGGCTCTAGATTTCGTTGGACCAATTTCTCCTATGTCTTGAAAGAAGAAGTACATTCTAGTATGTACATATTATGTCACCAAATGGGTAGAATCCAAAGCTTTATTTCGAGCCACAGATAAATCTATGGTAGAATTCATATATGAAGAAATCTTCACTCGATTCGGTGTACCTAGGGAAATTGTAACCGATCAAGGATCTCAGTTTACCTCCAAGTTAATGAAAGAGTTCACTGACAAATATGGTATTAGAAATTGTAAATATTCACCATATCACCCGCAAGCCAATGGTCAGGTAGAATCCACTAACAAAGTATTAGAAGCATTCTTGACTAATACTATTCAATTACACCACAAGGACTGGGCAAATAGGCTTCCAGAAGCCTTGTGGGATTATAGAATAACATGGAGGAACACCACTGTCCACACACCTTATGAACTCGTTTATGGTAAACAAGTTATTCTACCTATTGAATTTCAAGTCAAAACCTTTCATATGGCTGCACAATTAGGATTGAATCTAGAAGAAGCACAAAGACAACGAATCCTGCAAATAAATGAATTAGATGAAATTAGGCAAGATGCTATTCAACGCACAATCTTAATACAAAACCAACGGAAAAAATGGCATGATAGATACATTAAACAAAAACAATTCAAAACTGGAGACTGGGCACTACTTTTTGATTCAAGATACAAAAACTTTAAAGGTAAATTAACTACTAGTTGGATGGGTCCATATGAAATTGTTACAACGTTTGATAATGGATCCGTTACAATTAAGGCAATTGATGATTCACAAATTTCTTTTGTTGTAAATGGACATAGACTTAGACTTTATCATCAACCAATATCTAAACAAGATTTTGTGCAGAATGCCTTACAGCAAGAGGAAATGGAACTGGTGGAAGAGGAAGTCATTCCTCCTCCTCCTAGTCCTTGAATTATTTTGGGTTATCTTCTTTTGTATATATGTAAATATGTTTTTGATTTTCAATAATAATGAGTCATTTCTAACAACTGATTGTATTTTTTACAGGAAATCTATTATGATCAATTTGTAAAATACTGTCAATAAAATAGGAAGACTCCTTTTCCTTTCGTTAATTTGAAAATTTTACATAACTTGTTTTGTACATATGCTTTTGTTTTGAATAAAATTTGAATCGTCTGACAAGTGGTTTTGCAGCTTAATCACAAGAACCCTATCTTTTTAATAAGCTCATGTGATATTATGCGAAAAGGGAACTGCTCTAAAAAGAAATACTTATAGTTCCCCTTCTCTTTCAATTATTGATAAAAATTGAAAATTTATATTGAAAGGATAAAGCATTCTTGATATCATTTGTAACCACTTTTTATTATTATTTTGTATATGTTATTTGATTCAGACATGCACATTTCTGATTTATCATTAGAACAATTGCTCAAAGACCTACTTTAATTATTATGATCTCCACAAAACTCTATCTTAGACCTATGGATTGCTAGTTCATCCTGGACTCATTATCAAAACTTGTCTCTAAAGCACCTTTAAAAGGTAGCCTAAAAGTGGGTGATATTTTCTATTTTGTGGGGAACATTACTGACCTTTTATGAAGAAGATAGACTATGAAGTCAAAGAACAACTTTAGGTTATTATCTTTTGGCATGATCTGTGATTTAGGCCATTATAAATAAAGTTACTCATAAGGTTTGTGCTAAAAATTTGAATTATGTGTTTAACAGGCTTAGCACACTCTAGTGCCAACTGGCTTCCTTACAATATATATATATATATATATATATATATATATATCATTATATGAAGCAAACCCGTCGGGGTACTGAACAGGCTCGCTCGCAGCGGGTCCATGCTAAGTAAAATCTTAAACAAGGAAGCTCGGTAAATGCAAGTAAACCCGTCGGGGTACTGAACAGGCTCACTGGCAGCGGGGCTATGCTTGCATGGTACCAAGATAAACCCATCGGGGTACTGAATAGGCCTGCTAGCAATGGGTCGATATCAGGTAAAAGAGGTTTGGTTAATGCATTGCTATTCACATAACTCATAAAAAACCTGAGTATACAAACACATGTTTAGGCCGATTATTTATACTGTCATTAGATAATGGCTGTAAGTTGGACTTGGACCCTGTCATCTAATTCAAACAATACCTATGATATGACTATCCTATAAATGGGACCCATAATTATAGTAGATATCACAATTTTTACAATGAACCTTATCTATATTCTTTGGATGACAATAGATCTTTACAATGAGTCATGGACGAGTAAGTTTTCCTATGGAATTTTTCGCATCTCTTACACTATTATTCTTCATATGGTCTTTTAAGCACTGTTGTATTCTTTTTTATGAATGTACATATCTGAAACATCTACATTTATTAGTTAATATTTCATTTCCTTATGAAAATTATCACAATATTTTAAAAAGCTATCTGTAAGACTTTCAATTGATTTTTTTTAAAATTTAATCATTTTCTCTTTGATGGATTGAGGACACGCCATATTTTTGGTTTGGGGGGAAGATTAGAACTGTTCTTACTCTCTGAATATTTATGAAAATTTTATTTATCTCTGATACAATGACAGGTGTTTTTAGGTTAATGCAAAAGCAGAATAAAATTGATCTAATCAAGAACAAAAAGAGGAAAGCAACTAAAAGATCCAGAAAAGAAACGTTTACAGCATCTATTGTGCACTAACAGCTTCATAAATTCTCTGTAAAATCATCTTTGGTCAGCATCAACAATAAGATCTTGTATAGACAAAATTCTGTATGAAGGATTGAATGACAGGTCGAATGTCGATCCAAACAAGGAAAATAAACAATGTTCTGAATGGAGTGTTGAATGAAACCATAGCCTATAATGGATTTATTTAATATGCCAAGATGTTCAAATTTGAATATTATTGATAAGTTAATTGGCTAATTATGACACGAATCAATCAAATGTCGATTTCACACATGGCTTCATTCTCTTATCCATCTCGCCTCCATTAAACGAATGAATTATGCATCATTGTGAATCATTGCATGACTACCATTTGGTCTTACTTATCCTGTTGTATGACCTGCCATCATATTAATCGAATTATGATCTTTCACATGTAATATATTTTCATTACGTGAATTACATTCAATCTGTCCAAAGCTCGGCTTTGGACATGGTTGAATATATTATAAACCACATGTATTCACTAGATTCACGCACCTCTACGCTGGCACTTAACTCAAGATATTCAAATGACAGGTGCGATCTTTTAAGCATGTCAAGCCCTCGTTCACTGTCATTCAAACAATCAAACGGACCTTAGTTTAAACTGGTGATCACATGAATTCTGCCTCAGTTTGTTTGCTCTCCATATTTTTTTTGAGCCATTTCCTCTGCAATTTCTTGCACCTCTTGTATCCATTTGCATCCCCCCGTCCTCTGTCAACGATTCCAATTTGTTATGAGCCTGGTAGCTACTAGGACCTCCTCCGCATTTCTTATTTTAAAGCCTGCTATGAAGTGCTTTTGCGAGCAGGTTGGGGTCCGTTTCTCCACCTTCTCCAAGGCCACGACCATGAGATTTCATTACTGTTCGCTAAATATTTTGATGGCAAGACGCCCAAGGTTGGCCATCTTGTTTTATCCGTGATAGAAGAGTCAATAGCATTAGCTACCAAGCTCCCGAGGGAAGGTTCCCAATGGCACAAGCATCTCTTCCTTCCACAGAAGGATCATGAATTTTCCCTGAAGACCAATTTTCAACACGTTGCTGGTATCAAAGGTTTTCACAGAGAATGGATCAAGTTGGATTACTTAGATCCTCTGACCATTATCATCCACTTAATCACTTGCGAGGGTAAATTCACTGTCTTTAAAGCTTGCCATTTCATATTGTTAGCGCATTTTGTTAACAATCAGACCCTCAACTCCCCATTTTATTTTCTAAAGAGTTTGGAGAAGATGTCTAGCCAAGTTAGGAAGAATACTGTTAATCCCTTTGGTAGCTTGTATCATCATTGTCTCATTAAACTCTTGATCCTTCACCAGTTGGAAGAGAGAGGGAAAACCTGGGATCATTTTGTTTTTGAAATACTAAACTTTCATTTGATTGAAGAGTCTACTATCAAACCCTCTCCCTCTCGAAAGCATTGTTTACAATCTGGTATGGGTGAGCCTACCCAATCCTCTACGCAAGAAGAACGAGACACTAAGCATGTACGATTTGATGAGGATCCCACAGGTGATGAGCACCTTGTCCAATCATCACCTTCTCCTGAACTTACCCTTGGTGACCCTACTTCAGAACCTCCACTCTTTTCAGAGCCCACTAAATCCATGAGAACAAATTGTGACCAGTCTGTCATTCAGACTATCATTCAGCCATCACGTTCAAATGTCTAGTCAGACGACCATACCCTTGAATCACCCCTCCTCACATTGGCCAACGTATCTGCTCGAATGAGTGAAGCCTTTGCTGCTGAAAGTCCTCCTGCACACAAAAAAGACAAAATTATTGAAGATCATACTGTTGAGTATGGAACATTTTCAAAAGATTTGAGTCCCGCAAAGAGCCCTGCACATCATAAAGAACAACTCATTCTGACTCAACAAGAGATGGATAAGTTGATCCAAGTGATAGCACGGTTGAGAGACCAGAATCAAAGCTATGTGGAGACAATTTCTGAGCTTCATGAAGAAAACAAGGCACTGCGTACACAAGTAAAATACATTGAATGCTTGGTTAACGCCAAGACAACATCCCATACTTCCCTATGGATGAGGTATAATTCCTTAAAGAACCAATTCAAGAAGCTCCAGGCCAAATCTATATCTTCATCATCCCAGTCGAAGGCCGCTGCTACCACAGCTTAGCCTTCTTCCTAATTTCTCTTTGTTTTGCTCAGTGGGACCTAGCATATCTCCAGTTTGGGGGAATGTTGGTGTCCATTTTGTCACTATTTTTTATCATCAAAACTACTCTGAATGGAGTTAATTTCACTATTTTTTATATAATAAGTTATTATTTCCGCCATTCATCCCATCAAACAGACCAGGTATGCATGTATTTGTTTATCATATGAATTTTGGTCAAATCTCGCTATAATATGATTTATTAATGATTAAATTGACAATTCCAAACATGCATCGTATTTAGTTTTGATTTACAGGTTGCAGTTTTTCAAACGACCCTTCATTCAGACTGCGTGTTTATGTTGCTAATGTTCAACCGCGTCCAGCTCGTCATTCAGCCTTGCATTCAACTCGCGAAATCCACAGTTTGCATATTTATGGCTATTAAAGACAAAAACGAGTACGTGGGTTCTGTTAAACACGTGATGGTTACGGTTGATAAGCTCCTGTTCTGGAAGATTCACCTTCCTGCCTTCCAATCTCGACAGCACATCCTACCTCCACGTCAACACTCCACACACTGATTTCCTTGCTTGTTCGTCCTGGAATCACGCACGCCCATTCACACTGGTGTTCTGGAAGAGTTCATGCGTCCACGCTCAGTCCACCAACACACTGCCCGTTCCACGTCAAAGGAAGATTTACGCTCCAAGCAGCTACGTGAAGAAACTGACCCCATGAATATTGATTGATGCTCCCTATGCTATCACGCATCACTTAAAGGAGGTGGTTACAGCCATAAACGCCTCTATTATTAGAGAGGTCGACTATGTCGACCTTCTCATCCATTGTATTTTATAAATAGATGCTTTGTATAGTTAGTCGAGTTAGTCTGTAGACAGAGACAGAGTTAGAGTTAGAGATTATCAAGAGCAGATAGCAGACGTTTTGTAATTTTCTCAAGTTAATGGAAGTTCCAGGTTGTTCATGTTCTGAGTAACTAAACCAATTTAGTTTTCCATCTTTGATTGCTAGGAAGGGCCCCTCATCAACCAGAGGTTTTGTTTTTGTTTTCTGCATTTTCTTTTCTGCAAATAGTTAGTTTATTTTCCTGTATATGTAATTAACTTCGTTTTTTTGTACATGATATTTCTTTCTTCTCTGTAATTTATATTGTGCTCCTAACATAGTTTTTGTTTACAAAATTAGTAAATGGTCGACCAAAGCATAGCTTTAATAGTTTAATTTCATTCTTTTGTAATTAGATAGTTTGTTTTCTAATCTCCTGCTATAGATAGGACTTAGTTAGTTGTTGTTTCCAGCTTAGTTTACAATTAGAATTAGTTTCATTAGCTTCTTCTCTGTAGCTGTAGGTTAATTCTATCTCTCATATCAATCTTTCTTTAGCATATCATAGGAATACTTTATCTCTCCAAAAATGATTAGAATAGGTTGCTCTCTATTATCGTAGCTTCTCAACAAGTCTTCTCACTTATTTCTTTGCATTGTAGGTTCATCTGCATTCTCCAGTTAACGTTAAGATCATTGAAACTCTCCTTTTCCTTAGTTTAATTCGTTTTTCCTCATCCAGCCTATCATTCGGACTGTCATTCAGACAGTCATCCAGATTGTCATTCAGACTTTCATTATTTCTGCACTGTTTTTATGCTCGTTTGAATTCAGTTTCTTAGTTTTTCTTAACTATAATCCTTCTTGCTCTTAATTAGTATTCTTAACCATAATTAGGCCCCTTTTTTACATTCCATAAAGTTTTAATTAAAGTCTTGTTATCACTCTTAGTTGCTTTAACTGTCTTTTAAATTATTTCTTTCATATTTAATTTGTTAACATGTTGTTGTTTCAGAATTTGTCAGTTTTATTCCTAGTCTAGTTTATCACATGTTCTTAAAATTTAGTTTAGATTAGAATTAATAATTTTATTTTCCAAATATTCTAGTTTTGATAGTTTCATTTATTAAGAATTAAGATTAGTTTCTTATTTTTAGATAGATAATGAAGATGTTTATGGAATAGAATTTGGATTCAGAAATTAATATCTTTATCAAGTTTTCTACTTGTTTCTATATAAATATCTTTATCAAGTTTTCTACTTGTTTCTATATAAATATCTTTATCAAGTTTTCTACTTGCTTCCAAATCAAGTTCAGAAGTAAATATCTTCATTAAGTTTTCTACTTGCTTCTAGTTTTCATTAGTTTCATATTATTCTGCTCATGGATAGTAGATAGATCAACATGTTTAAAGTTAGTTTCAAAGAACATTGCGCCGATATAAAACATGATAGGGTTAAAAAATTCACTTTAGCTGAACATGCACACTTAACCAAACATCATATATGCATGGAAAAAGCCACGATAATCGCAAAAGAGGAAGATCTAATTAAACAAAAGGTAAGGGAGAAGATAGAAATTAGGTTAAACCCAGCATGCATGAACAGGGATGAAAAAACTAACAAAGAACAAAAACCCAAAACTAATAACAAACAATTAAAATAAGTCGACCTGCATGAAAAAGATATTAATCTAATGGTCAATGAAGAGCAATGTTTTAATATTTAAATGAAGTTTTCCATCGCCATTACATCTCAGGCTCTCAAAGTCTCCTGAAGATGATCTCAGATGAAAGATCGAAACGTCGAGCATAGTCTTGTACTTTTCAAACGCAGTTACAAATTACATAATGTTTAAAGTTAATTGTAATTGGTCTCTTTGTAGTTTACATCTCTTTGTTGAAATTAGATTAAATTTACTTCCGTTTTGTTTTGCAATTACATTTGAAAGTCATTACAATACATTTACTCCATTTCCTATTACTTTTGACGTACAACATCAAGGAGAATGGAATTAGAATTATATGCTTTAGTGTAGTCTTGAATAGTTATTGAATTTATTACATAGTCTATCATTTTGTTTTTTATTAACATAGTTTTCTGTTTATGTAATTTATCATCAAATTAATTCATTTCATAGATAGGTCTCTAATTTATTTAGAGTTGTTTTCCAATTCCTAGATTAGAATTTGAAATTAGGTAGTTCCCATTTTCATAGTTAATAGTTTGCTTTTTATAAAGTAGAGTAGTATGATTTGATACTATTCTAGTCTGTTTGTTTAACTAAGTTTGATTTAGTTCTTTTTATTATTTTTTTGAAGTTTGACTCGGTTTTTCATTTTGAAAGATCTTTCGATCTTTTATTTATTAAATATTTTTAAGGTCTGACAAGCCGAAAATCTTAGGTACCATTCTACCTTAGCATATACTTTGCCTCAACTCTAAGATTACCAACCCCGGTCGATAATTAAATATTAGGTGTTTTCTTTGAGATAGCTCACACACCCAACAAAAACCACAGGAAGCAAACCAATAAATGGTTTTTACAGAAATTTATAAATGGTTTTTGGATTATATTTATGAATATATGAAATATGGGCAAAACAAGACATGGCTTTTAGAAATAGTGAATGGTTTTTGAGAAATTAGTTTTGAATTTCATTTATGAAATTCATAAACAAATTCAAAGTAAATGGAGAAATGTTACTGTAGATTGTTTTTTTATGGATGGGTAATCAAGACATGGTTTTCAAAACCACATGCATTTCCTATTTCAAAGTAAATATATAAATGTAATTTTACAGGTTGAAGAAGTATTTGGGAAAGTTTTTGAAATTGATACTTCAAAAAATTAATAAGTGGCAAGAAATAAATGATTTTTAAATCATTTACAAAGTTTAGCAGGAAAAATATTATTTCCATATTTTAAGTTAAACAATTGAAGATCAAATTTCACACTTGGTAGGCAAAAGATTGTTTCTAGATTTGAAGGCACAAAATGAGCACAAGGCTCCAGTTGTAAATTTCGAGGGTATCAAAATCAAATGCCGCTCCTTCATTTATTAGAGAATTGTAAAATAAAATCTTGTAATTTCACTTTCTTCAATTAGAGAGAGACGATAGCAGTACCTGGAAGTGAAGATGTCCGAGCAGCTCAGCGATTTCACTTTCTTCATGAATCGGAAATATCGTACTTGGTTTCAATTGCAAAGCACCCCAGATCGACTGTATCGCTCAACAAGATACAAAAGAAAGCGGCCTTTGTTAAACACGGAGTCCTCCCTAGGGATTCAAAATTGCCCTGACATTACTGAAGATACGAAATAGAAATTGATTTTAGAGTGAAGTTCTGTAGCTCTCTTAAGAGGTAATAACCCCATTCAAATTCTCACAATCCCACTCCTATCTAGCAATAGAGAGATTACGTACGAGAAGGCTACGAACATTTACTGACTAGACAGTTTAACACCTATGCAGTTGGGGCATAGTCCATGGCTGCCCCTTGATGGTGGACGCAACTTCACCAGGGCTTGAAGAAGCTCTGGTTGTTAAGGAAAAACACGTAGGAATCAAGGAAGGTATAAAGATGCAATAACCTCACGTCAGTGGCTCAACCAATTGGGTGCAAATTACATTTCTATATTAATACTACTATATGTTTGACCAAAATTTCAAGAAACTTAGCCACATGACATAATAATTGTCCCATGGCCACGTGGCAGCTCTATAATAATTATATAATAAATTATGTTTGTATAGTTTACATTGATTTGTTTTATAATAATTTTACATTAAAAATTTATATTATATTTTTAAAAAAAATTGTTTTATAATTTAAGTTTAATTACACTGAGAGGTGCATTCAACAGTCCAATATTAGGGCCAGGGATCAAATTTGAAGGATAGGGTCCTATTTCACTTTGAAGGGCTAGGATATACTCAACCCTTCAATTATAACACGTTAAAATAAACCATTCATTCCATTTGAAAATGTAATAATAGATCAAAAAGTCATTGTATATTAAAATCAATGTAATCCAGTTTCTCAAAAAATGGACAAAATTTGCATCGTTCCACTCTATAGCTTTTAATAAGCAATGTTTAACCCAAATAAACCAAGAACTCATATATAGTAAATTTTAGAAACATAAAAAATACCTGACAATATGAAAAAATCAATTGAAAAATATTTATAACCATGGAGATTGAATTGACAAGTAAACAAACTTCTAACAGAAAAATCAAGGTTGGATGAAAATGAAATACAATCTATACAATGTCCAATGAATATAGAGATCGATAAATACAAAAGAGGGATTGAATCTAAAAAATATGTTCATGAATACAAAAACCATTATCTTGAATAACTTCAATAACAAACTTCACTCCTTTGAAGCCCTTTATATATGATTCTATCCATTCAACTCTGTGAACTAGAGGAGAGACATACTCCCTTGGAGGAAATAATCATTAGGGGAGGTGTCATATTCTGTCTGTAGTGGCGATGTCCACATATGCATGTGGATAGGGGACATGTGTTGTTGGGGCAGGTGTGTTCTTCCTTTTCTTAGGAGGAGCCCCCCCGGAGTTTGGAGAGGGTATGATATACCCTAGAATGAACATGGCAAGAAAGGGTGGAAGTAACCTGAGCAAGGTTGACGATGATGGTGGAAATAGCCTGAGCAAGGGGTGAAATTGATAGTGGACAACAAAGTGCAAAGGTATTTGGAAAATGAATGCCACAAATTACCCATTGGGAATTGGTGGTCCCTTAAGTACTCTAATGCTATTTCAACATTAGTAATCTTCTCATAAGATATGTGATTTAATCTTTTGAGTGTGCTTTTAAGATTTATCCATACCTCAAACTCTGCTCTCAACCTGTCTACCATTGTATCACCAATTGTAATTACTTCTAAATAATAAAACTATGCAACATCATCTCTATTTTGAGTTAGATTGGATTTGTACTCATCCTTCTTATACATATCATCATTCACATCCCATGGATGAGGTAAACCAAGACCAATGCAAGACTTTTCTTTATAAATACCTTTGAATCTAATAATCTCTTCATCCAATGCTTTAGCTTTGTCTTGATTTATATACATCAAGACCTCCTTGGTAATCATTTGGTTGTATATATTTATCATATGAGTCTTTTTTTCAACTTACAAGTCCTCCAATTGCTTCTTAGTTCTACTAGTATTCAAGAAATTTATTATTTCAGCATCCTACGCAGTCATTTCTCCAAGCTATTTTTCAACATCTTTGATTTCCTTTTGACATGTTTCATACATCTCTAACTCATCTTGTATAATATCAAAATAATCCCATCCATATATCATTCCAACTGATATTTTGTTCCAAAGGGCCTTTCTAGTTCTTCTCAACAACTCTTCACCCTGTACATCTAGTTGCATCTTGGTAATATGAATTTTTAATTCATTTATCTCCGACTCTCGATCATCAATTGTATCATATTTTTTATTTTCTTCATCTACAAGTTCAACAATTTTGTTATCTCTTTGGATCAACTCTTATTCAAGATCTTTGATCTTATCATCTTTGTTATCTACTTGATGAGCCCGTGTGTTAGGATCTTTCATTGCATCTGTAATTTCTCCTTTTGTTTGTTTGTTTGGTTTCTCAGGTTCTCTTGAAATCTGCTCTGCCCCCTTTGAAGGTTGATCTATCTCTTGTAATATTGGAGATGAAATTGGAGAAGTTGGCTTGTTTGCTAATGATTTTTTTATATCTCAAGAGAAGCTATTTGGAACATGAGATCATTTATCTGTTTTTCCCTCTCTTCTGCCGAATTTTTAAATATTAGCATACATTCATATATGTGCTCCTTTCCTTCCTTCATTTTGGTCAGCTCATAATTTTACACTGGTTGAGTTGCAGGCATCTTTAACTGCTTCCTGAGATGGGAAATCTCATTATCCTTTTTTTACAACAAATCCTGAGCTTGGGAAGTGTCAGTTGGATTTACTCCCAAGGACACAACTTTGCTTTCAAGCTCTTTTATATAAACCGGTTTAACCTTGACTGCTATTCTCTTTTACTTTAGTAACTGTTCAAACTTATTCAATGTTGTTCTCAACTTTTTCTCCATGACCACAGATTAAACCACCTCCTTGCAGATCATGTCACTAGTTTGTCTATACAAATCCAACTTATCTAATTTCCCATAATGTTTGAAGTGGAATTCATATTCATCAACATTCTAATATTTAAATGATGAAGGCGTGGGAATTAAAGGGTGCATTATTGACATCCTTAAGGTACTATCCAGTGTATGGTCTTCTACAGTAAACAATTTTTTACCAGTTGGATCTATTTGATTTTTCAAATATCTCACCACTCTCATACCCTTATCTCTTATATCCAAGTATTTCTTTTGAAAATTTGACTTTGTTGGAATTGGTCCTGTTATAGGTGATGATGTCTATGAGCTATGAGGAATTAAAAATTATACAAATGGATAATGTATGAATGTGACTGGTGATAAATATTTTACGACCTATAGTTGCTTCATTACCTCAGTCTATCAACTCTGCTGGGATATCATATCCATCTTCTGCTTCGACCAATGCTTTCTTTGATTCTTCATCTTGCTCTGTTCTTGGCTTCTTACTATGAGGATCTTGATCATCACCATCAATATCCATGTTTATTTGGAGCACTTCAACTCCTCTTTTTTGTCCTTGCTACAAATTTGCATCTTCTTGCTCTTGCAAATTCTTCAAAATTCCTGAGACTTCATTCGAGCTCTCTTTCTTTGCAATCATTTCCCAATGAGGCTTGGGAACATATGTATATGCAAAAATTGTGTTAGCTACCCTCATATTTGAAATGATTTGGTGAGGATCATATCATCTATATTTTGCTTGCTCTAGGAGTGATTGCTTTAGATATTCATCCATATATTGTAGAGCATTTCATCCTTTTATTAAAAATGGCCCCACATCACTTGGAAGCAAGAATGTTCTTTGATGTTTGAAATGAACAAAATGCATGTGGTCAAACATGAAACTCTTCCGATTGTATTCCATGGAAAATACTCTAGGAGTAAGGAATGAAGGTAGCTTATAAGGTTTTCCCTCAAAGCCATACATCCTTAAAACTGTATAATATCCATACAATAACCAATCCCCTACTCTTGTATCTTGGCTTAGTTGTAAACGCTTCTTATTTTCTAGGAACATCCTTGGAGGAGGAGCATCATGCATTAAAGAATTAGTGATTGACATGAACTTATTGGAAAACTCTTTACAATTTGGGTTCCTTGGCTTTGTGAGAATGATATTGCTCCATTCAAATACAGGCAAGGGATTTCCAACTTCATCCTTAGTTTGCATATTTAGCTCATTGTAGAACTGTGAATTTTGGTACAGGAACATATAAATAATATATGAAGGGTACCTAAGCCTTTCTAGATCAACAATCTATGATAATAAGGTGTTGATGGCTTGGGATAAGTATTCACAGAAGTCAAACTTATGAGGCATGATAGCAGGAGCTAGGTTCAAACAACTGAGAAAACCTAGAATTGACTCATCAACCATGTAATCATTATCATAACCTAACCAAGTACAAATTAGGGATATCTTCTCTCTAGAATTCTCATGGAAGACAATGCTTTCATATGGAGGAGGTAGAGTATTGGTTGCAATCCCCTACTCAAAATAGTGAGACATGTATTGGCTTCTTTCCAAGGGCTTGTGGGATATGTATGCTATAGATAGGTTCTGTTCATTTAAGGGTAGAAGAATTTGGTGTTCTTGGAAACACAACATCTTAGAAATAGTTTATGTGTTTACAGTGCAACGTATTTTTGAGTAATCTACAGTTATTATGGCCATTTTACCAGGTGAATATCTAATGGAGCACCATGTCACGAATTATGGAAAATAGACTATATGGGGCAGATAGCTCTGGCCAAATTGGTCTCCCAAAGGTGATGGGGATCCCAACCAACTGTGGCTTGGGCTCTGGATTCTTTAATAGTGGCAATTAGGTCTGAGCTTGTTATAATAGTATCATAGATGTTAGTGTGATGGTCAATGATGTGCTCATCACTAACGAATTTGGGTTACTTTCTAAGATTTAGGTTTTGATGCAAATGCCATTTTAGGTTTTATTGTAGGGTTTAGTTGTGCTGGGATAGGTTGATATTTTACTGATATATAACGGTTTAAACAAATTTTAATAGCTAAAAACATGGTTAAACATACATACATGTTAATAGATTTACCTAGAAGGTTAAAAGTCATCAAAAGTCAGCAGCTCAGGGGGGGTTATGGTTGAATAGAAAGGGTTTAACAAGGTTTCTTGGGAACTGATAGAAGAATTATTCTCTTCATAAAATGGAAATATAGGAAAAAAAAAGAATTTCCCTCTTAAACAGTCAATATCCAATCAAAACTTGACATTAGGAAGAATTGGATTTGATGCGGGACCACCAATTTCCAATGGGTAATTTGTGGCACTCATTTTCCAAATATCTTTGCACTTTGTTGTTCACTTTCAATTTCATGAGCAAGGGTCAATCGTTACTCAAGCTAAATCTAAAGGCTCTTAAACGATAACCATAAAATAAGCTAAAGGCTCTTAGAGTAGTATAAATAGGAGAGGAAAATTTCCATTTTCATCATCCAAAATTGAATAGCTCAGATACAAGATTAGAGGGTCAAATTTTAGGGTAAGATGAAGTCAAGAAAGACGAAATTCTAGTGGAAGATGAAATCTTATTCTTGCATAACTTTCTCATATGGTATCAGAATCACAAACTTGTTGGCACATTGGATCAACATACTTAATGATGATCTTGGTAATTATCTTGGCACATTCTATGATGATCTTGGCATAGATATTATTGGTGATTGTATTGGAATATTCCATGGAAATGTTATTGGCATGATATCCCTCTTTTGGAATGTGCTATGAGGTCTATGATGTAAGGGTTTGAAGGTGCAAATAGATGAAGTCTATTGGTGATTATTTCTGGGATTTGATTACACTATTTGGAGGCATCTTTCTGGTCTTTCTATACATCTAAATTATATCTTGGAAGAATTTGTTGGAATTCTTGGAGGACAGATTTGAGGCATGTACAGGTTGACATTGTGACATAGATAATTCTTGTGGCATTGTGATAGAGACAATGATTGTGTCATTGTGACAAACATGGATTGTGATAGTGACAACAATAAAATGACTGTGAGAATGATAGATATAGGTACAGGGACAATGATACAGGTACAAGGACAAAGATACGGGTATGGGTTGATGGAGACAGTGATACAATCGCAGTGGAATATTGTTCTTCTTATTCATATTAGGGTGGCAGGATGGGGCAAGGATAGCAGATTGAATTCTCCTTTAGGTTGATGCTTGTGATCTCGGAGAGTTGGGGATTCCTTCCAGTTAGTGCTAGTAAAACTGGTGAGTTGGATTTTACTGGGGATTGAAATCCTATCTATAGGTTGGAACTTGTGAAAACCAGGGGGTTGTAACCTCCTTTTAGTTGGAGCTAGTAAATCGAGGAGTTGGAGCTTCCTTCAGGTTGGATCCTCCTTCCAGTTGGTGCTAGTAAATCAGGGAGTTGGATCTTCCTTCAAGTTGGATCTTGTAAATTAGGGGTTTGGTTTCTCCTTCCTGTTGGTTTTTGGGTGTTCCTATGAATGTAATCTTGTTATTTTTATATAATAAAAGAATTATGTGGTTTTCTCTTGTTTGGGTTTCGGATCCACGTTAAATCTCTTGTGCACTGTGTAAGATGTTATGTGTTGGTTTTAGGTGATGGTGAATGACATTGTTAATGGTTAATGTAACATGTTACATGTTGTACTTAAGGTTAAAAGCGTTAAAAAATGCTAAATACTGATTCACCCCCCCTCTTAGTATTTCCAACAATTGGTATTAGAGTCAATTCCTTCAAGAGAGTCTAATAGATGGAATGAAGATCTCTAGAGCACATGGATGAACATGAAAGTCTCTACTCTGTAGATGGGGTTCGATTGTTCCATGGATCAAATTTTGATCATTGGATTATAAGGATGAGACTCCATTTACAGGAACAAGGTTTTGATATCTGGATATTTGTTGTGAATGGATACATTGCTCCAAAAAGACCACCAAAAAATACAACCAGGAAGGAGCTAAGAAATAATAATGCAATGGAAATGGATACCATCTTGCATGGACTATCTTATCATGTGAAATATAAAGTTGGAAAGTGTTAATCAGCTAAAGATCTCTAGGACAAGGTACAAAATATCTACACGAAGGGACCCAATCGTTAGCACTATTTTTGTCCCAAGTACCTAAGAAGATCGGGTAAATAGTTCATGAGGTTTGGAGTCCAAATAAGGTTTAAAATGTTGATGTATATGTAACTTCGGAATGTATTTCACATATATGTATATTGTATTCCTATAGAGATGGTATTATTCCTATATAAGGAAGTGTCGTCATTTATATTGTAAGTGTCGTAACTTATACTTGATGGGTTATTAGACCACCTTATTTGGGGTCGGCCCTGTATAAGTCATGTGGGTCAAAGGGTTATTAGACCACCCTATTGGGGGTCGGCCATGTGGGTCAAAGGGTTATTAGACCACCCTATTGGGGGTTGGCCCACTCAGCATTATGTTATGTGGTTAAGTTCGAGCCGACATGAGTTAGGTAAAAAGGCAAGTCAAGTCAAGTATAAATAGAGTGCGGGAGGCACTCTATTTACTCACTCACTTCTCACACATGCTCTCAAGGAGGAGAGGCGCACTTATGGAGGAGGAGGATCTGCTGCTAGGTTATGTCTATCTCTTGGTTGGTTGTATCATTGCTCTATCTATCTCTGAGGAAGTTATTGGGGTTTTTCACCTTTATGGTTTTCCCCAAGTAAATCTTTGTGTCTCTTGTGTGCTTGCATTATTGTCTCCATGATTGATATGCTGTAGATATGCTGTACATGTTGTTCTCTCAGTTAAGATCCTAGATCATATTGAAGTAAATTCAGAAAATTTAACATGGTATCAGAGCTAGCCTGAAAGAAGGCATGATATGGCATGTATGACACTTGTTGCACTTACGATGCTAGGGCTTGATATAGCAAAAACCAGTCATCGTAGCACTTTCGCTATAAATCCATTTTGGCGAAGTTTTCGGATCTGAAATTGTTACAGGCCGAAGCTAAGATCTCCAGGTATCTTGTGTCCAAAGGAAAACCTCTAATTCGTTGTACTTTGTGATTTATGATCTGTACAATATAGGGTTTCTGCCTCTTCCAGATCTGAGTCAAAATCAGGTGACCTTGGGAAAAAGGTCATATCTTGGGATAGGAAGCTCCAAATGAAATTTCGTAAAAAGTGACAGGTAGTACACAGTCTGTACTATCTCAAAAAAGTTTTTCAGAGGCCGAAGTTGAACCAGTGACACGTGGCACTCCGTACAAGTTCGCTCTCCTGTATTATCCCATAAACAGGTCACGTTACGACATTTGGAATAACTCTCTCTCAGAGAGTCCAATTGAGGTCAGACCTGTCAGGATGGAAAGGTAACAGGCCGAGCTATCTCAGAAAACGTTTTCAGAGGCCAAAGTTAAAACAGTGACACGTGGCACGCCGTACAAGTTCGCTCTCCTTTTTTATCCCAAAACAGGTCACGTTGCGACATTTGGCATAACTCTCTCTCAGAGAATCCAATTGAGGTCAGACCTGTCAGGATGGAAAGATAACAGGTCAGGCTATCTCAGGAAACTTTTTCAGACCCTGTGGATCAAAAATTTCGGAGTTACACCAGAAACAATCAGGTACATATTTCTATCAAAACAGAATTATTTTTTGGTACCTTCATTCATGGCTTCCGGAATTTAGGGCTTTGGAGAAAGTTGGAATTTTTGTAATCGGAGACCACGGCTGGATGCTACTCATCAAAATAGAAATTTAGAGACCAAGATCATAATTTTTGGTTGGGCAGAAGGCCGGCCTTGATTAGACCCTAGTTCGGGACTTTGATCAGAAAAGTGGAAAATTAGGGCTTCTGTAAAAATGGGAATTTTTGAAATCTGTGACCACGGCTGGAAGCTCCTCAGAAAAATAGAAGCTTAGAGCTTTGGATCAAACATTTTGATGGGGCAAAAGAGTGGGCTTCATCAAACCCCAGTTCAGGGTCACGTCCAGTGAATCTAGAAGTTTCAAAGGCAAAATTGAGGAGTGAAACTTTGCAGTTTTCAAATTCTGAATATACCAACTTGATCAGCTCATCAAGGCACATATTTCTATCCTATCAGAAGTTTGAAATTCAAAGTTTGAATTTTTGGGGTTTCTCTGACAAACCCATATCCAGCTCCAGGTCCAGTTCTTGCAAATCAAGTGGATTGGTCACTTGCATAAGTGAAGAAGTTCCTGTTTCAAAGGGAGATGAGGCTAAGGCCTTACATAAGAAGATTACAAGTGATCTCGACAGGTATGACTCATCGAGGTATGTTTTGAGATTTGTTCATAATTAAGTTTATGGTATGCTTGTCTTCATATTATCACGGTTAGTACAATCTTGATTTTAGACTTGTCATATCACCTTAATAAAATTATGAATGCATGATAGAAGTCATTCATTTATTAGGAGTATGAAACTTATGT
This sequence comes from Larix kaempferi, assembly GCA_027924585.1. NCBI lineage: Eukaryota > Viridiplantae > Streptophyta > Pinopsida > Pinales > Pinaceae > Larix > Larix kaempferi. The sequence continues at coordinate 4,335,993 of BSBM01000222.1, forward strand.
TTGTACTAACACATTGTGATGTTGTATGAGTTTTATGTTGTCTACTAACATGAAAGGTACACCAAGAAGACAAATCATGTTCTAGTTCAAGAACATATGATCATGAGGACAAAGATTCATCCATTGCCATGGATCTCATAGAAGATCCATTCTCGAGGTATGTATAACTTAGTTTTATAATGGTTAACTTATGAGACATGCAGGTTACTAGCACAAGTCACTAAAGAGAACCAGAAGACATTATGCGGGTATGTTAGACATAAATAGCTAGCATGCTAATCCAGGTATGTTTTTCCTATATCAAGCTAAAATCCTACCTTGTGTTAGGATCTTATACTGTTGTTGATAATAATTATTCATGAAGTCATAGGTTTGAATAATCATGGTTGGATGTATATTATTATAATTGATGATATGACTAACCAGAAGAATCATGAAAGTATAGGCTTGAATAATCACAGGTTTTATGCATTTTATATCTCTTATCTTGATTGATGATTCAACTAACCTGAAGAGTCATAGGCTTGAGTAATTACAGGTTTAGACATGTTATGATTTGACTAACCATAAGAATCCTTGAATGCTCATGCTTATTATTTCTGTTTGAAATGATCATGACTATACATGCTTGAGATTATTGTGTTTTAATAGTATACTAATGAATGTATGATTTTATATGAGATCACAAGGATAACACATTCATGATACTAATAAGCATGCATAGGGACCAAGGATGAATATGAGTTCAATAACAGGTAATTCAGGAAGCAAAGATCAAGAGGGAGCACACTCCAGTTGCTCCTGCCAGAAAGCAAAGGAGCACACTCTAGTTGTTCCTGCAAGAAAGCAAAGGAGCACACTTCAGTAGTTTCTGCAAGGATGCAGATATTCAGAGGGAGTTGATCATCTCTCTACATTTCAAAACAGAAAGGTGTAGAAGAAGCTACCTCAGATTAGGACTCCAACAGCTCCTGCAAGGAAGCAAAGACTCAGAGGGAGTCCACCCAACGAACAAACAAAGATAAGTATTTGAATTGTCATTTCTTAAATAATACTGTTCAATAATGTATATACGGATGTTGCTAGAATTAGGTTGTGTATTATGCATATTAGAATAATTGCATTGATGAACAGTATACTACTAATATGCATGGGTAAGTAGCCTATGGCACTGTACAACATTCCATTGCTACTTATCTAGAATGAAACCTCTTTGCTGACATGTTGGGAGTTGTGCACACTCTTAACAATGTTCTGGTAGAGATTGGAAGGCATCTAGAAAGTTACGGGATATGGATAAATGTTGTATTGAAGCATTGGCTAAGATAATTGCATGACTGTATGGCATATTTCTTTATGTGTAAGAATTTGTTCTGAAAACTATAAGATGTTTTCTAATCATGCAATTTAACTTGTTGTGTAGGAAAGATCATATGCCATCTCCTACAAAAGGACTACAACATTTGTTCCAGCAAGAAAGATATCTATTGAAGATATTGAAGTTCCCAGGATCTGGGATGAAGAAATGGAATGCCATGATCCGTAGATCATAAAGAAGATGTTTGGGATGCAGTCCCAAGACCTGACAGGGAGTCATATGTATGCAGATTGAAGAAAGCCTTGTATGGCTTGAAGCAAGCTCCCAGAACTTGGTATGGTGAAGATAGATTGATTGCCGACACGCAGCGGAAGCTTACTACCGAGTTCGAGATGAAGAACTTGGGGATGATGCACTATTTGTTTTTGGCATGGAGGTGTGGCAAAGTGCAGATAGAATCTTCCTTGGACAAGGGAAGTATGCAGTAGAGATCCCAAAGAGGTTCGGGATGATGGATTGCAAGGCCATGGCCACACCTATGGCATCGAATCTGAAGCTTCTATGTGATGCTTCATCTGAGTCAGTTGATGTCTCTATGTATCGTCAGATGATTGGGTCCTTGATGTACCTGACGAACACAAGACCAGACATTTGCTTTGCTGTGAACACATTGAGCCAGTTCCTGACGGATCCGAGAAGTGTTCACCTGGTTACTGTAAAGCATGATTCTGAGGTACCTGAAGGGTACAGTGGATTATGGGCTCAGGTATGAGGCGAATCAAAAGTTTAACCTGGAAGGTTATGTTGATTCAGATTGGGCTGGCAGTGCTGCAGACAGGAAGAGCACATCTGGGTGCTGCTTCAGTATGGGATCAGGTGTGATCTCTTGGTTTAGCAGGAAGCAGTCCTGCGTAGCACTGAGTATAGCTGAGGCAGAGTATGTTGCAGCCTGTTCAGCTAGTTGTGAGGCAGTATGGCTACGGAAGCTACTGTCTGAGTTATTTGATCTCCCGTTGGATGCTACTGGTATCTTCTATGATAACCAGAGTTGTGTGAAGCTGTCCGAAAACCCAGTGTTTCATGACAGGTCGAAACACATAGAGATCAAATATCACTATATCGGGGATATGGTGCAGAGAGGAGCTGTGAAGCTCCTATATGTTGCGACAGACGAGCAGATTACAGATGTGCTGACGAAGCTGCTAGCCAGAGTGAAGTTCGAGTACTTCAGAGAGAGGCTTGGCGTTCTTCAGATCGAGGACACTTCGAGGAAGAAGTGATGGACACATTTGCTGAAGCCATTCCAAGCATGTTGGAAGGAGGATCCTTCACATGGCTGTGGATGTAAGCACTGGATAATGGGCATCAGGATGATGTTCTGGTTTCTGCTTGGATATGATCAGTTGGATCATTTATGTATGTACACATCATGTTGGATGCTGGATATGATCAGTTGGATCATTTATGTATGTACGCATCATGTTGGATGTTGGATATGATCAGTTGGATCATTTATGTATGTATGCATCATGTTGGATGTTGGATATGATCAGTTGGATCATTTATGTATGTATGCATCATGCTGGATGCTGGATATGATCGGTTGGATCATGTATCTTTGTATGATCAGGTAGATCATGGATGCTGATGGATACATTGTGTGGATCATGTATCTTTGTATGATCAGGTAGATCATGTATGTTGATGGGTACATTGTGTGGATCATGTATCCTTGTATGATCAGGTAGATCATGTATGTTGATGGGTACATTGTGTGGATCATGTATCTTTGTATGATCAGGATGATCGTGGATGACGAGCTTCTCCAGATGACATGCAGCAGGATGTTGCAGTGATGATGATGAGTATCAGATGATACTTTGTGGCCGTGGAGCAGGTTGTGCAGGAAAGCATGTAATTTGTGCCCTGGGAGATTTGCAGATGGTCTTTCGAGGTTTTGCCTATGGCATGTAATTCGGTGCCCTGGGACATCTGGCAAATGCTCTTGCGAGGTTTTGCTTGGAAGGACATGTAATTTGTGCCCTGGGAGATCTGCAGATAGTCTTTCGAGGTTTTGCCTATGGCATGTAATTCGGTGCCCTGGGATATCTGGCAGATGCTCTTGCGAGGTTTTGTCCTATGGCATGTAATTTGCTCCTGGGAGATATGGACAGGATGAAAAAGGCCTCAGATGCTTCAGCCAGGTTTTGCCATGACCACATGTAATTTGCTCCTGGGAGATCTGGACAGGATGAAAAAGGCCTCAGATGCTTCAACCAGGTTTTGTGGTGGACCACATGTAATGTGCTCCTGGGAGATCCGACAGGTAGAGCTGTGTGCTCGTAACAGCCTGGGATGCTTCAGCCAGGTTTTGTGGTGAGATCACATGTAATGTGCTCCTGGGAGATCCGACAGGTAGAGCCGCGTGCTCGTAACAGCCTGGGATGCTTCAGCCAGGTTTTGTGATGGGTCACATGTAATGTGCTCCTGGGAGATCCTACAGGTAGAGCTGTGTGCTCGTAATAGCCTGTGATGCTGCAGCCAGGTTTTGTGACGCACGTAATCAGTCCTGAGGATTCCACAGTATGGCCAGTGATGATGAAGACCTGCAGGTGGTGGGCCTACATCCAGTATGAAAAAGGATTGGCTCTGTAGAACTTCCTATGACGAGTAGATTCAGAGATTGATTGAGATAGCAGCAGCAGTGACGATGATGATGACTCGATGACGATTATCCGGTGACGATGATCCAGAGAAGATGACTTGTGCTAGAAGAACTATGCTGAGAAATACCTTCCTAGTTAAGAGGGAGTGTTGATGTATATGTAACTTCGGAATGTATTTCACATATATGTATATTGTATTCCTATAGAGATGGTATTATTCCTATATAAGGAAGTGTCGTCATTTATATTGTAAGTGTCGTAACTTATACTTGATGGGTTATTAGACCACCTTATTTGGGGTCGGCCCTGTATAAGTCATGTGGGTCAAAGGGTTATTAGACCACCCTATTGGGGGTCGTCCATGTGGGTCAAAGGGTTATTAGACCACCCTATTGGGGGTCGACCCACTCAGCATTATGTTATGTGGTTAAGTTCGAGCCGACATGAGTTAGGTAAAAAGGCAAGTCAAGTCAAGTATAAATAGAGTGCGGGAGGCACTCTATTTACTCACTCACTTCTCACACATGCTCTCAAGGAGGAGAGGTGCACTTATGGAGGAGGAGGATCTGCTGCTAGGTTATGTCTATCTCTTGGTTGGTTGTATCATTGCTCTATCTATCTCTGAGGAAGTTATTCGGGTTTTTCACCTTTATGGTTTTCCCCAAGTAAATCTTTGTGTCTCTTGTGTGCTTGCATTATTGTCTCCATGATTGATATGCTGTAGATATGCTGTACATGTTGTTCTCTCAGTTAAGATCCTAGATCATATTGAAGTAAATTCAGAAAATTTAACATAAAAAGTATAAGGGAAGTAAGCCTTAGGGAGCCTAAAAAGTTATGCCAATAGGCTCGAGTGCTTAAAATATTAAGCAGAGGCGCTAGAGCATCAACTAAACAGGACCCTAGCCGATGACCAGGGCGCTATGCGGCGGGTGTTGATTTATCCATAAATACTGAGAGGGGGGTTTGTGAATCAGTATTTCCTTTTTCAAACCTTTCATAAACAATTATTATTAAGCACAATTTAAATAATCATAAGTAACATGAATAAGAAAATTAACAATTTGAACACACAGATTTATCATGGAAACCTCAAAGGGAAAACCACCAAATTTTTCTTATTAATAAGCTAATATTTTACAAAATTGTTTTACAGGAACCAACTTGATGGAGAAATTAATATCCTAGATTCTTCTGCCACTACAGAAAGGATGCACTTACACCCCTGGTTTTCTGCCTGCTCCAACAGACAAGGATGCCCCAACACCCTATTTCTCCAACCACAACTGGAAGGAGGAAACAACCCCCTTAGAAGGATTAAACCTACCCCAAGCACCACCCAACCACCCTCTAATTTATAACAGTTTTAACTTCAGTTCTTCATATCTTCAATGGCAACTCGAACTCTTGTAATGCTTCATCTCTCTCATTGGCCTCTTTCTTGCTTATGATATGCAATTACCAAAACTTTAGAGACACTTCTTCATACATTTGACTTGTATGGTTATATATCTTTTCAAAGAAATTTATTATTTGAAACATTGTTTCTTTTTAGGAAAATCATGCCTCTTCATAAAAAATATTGTATCCTTTTAATGGCATTGATTCATCATTGATCTTCATAGTCTTTCAATCTTGCTTTAATTAATAAGGAATTACTATTTTGCAGAGTTAACCAATTTTGGCATTCTCCAAAGTTGGCAATTTGGCCAAATTGTTCTCCAAATATATTATTGCCAAACCTCCATTTAACAGAGTGGATTCCAAAACAGTGGTCAACTAAGATTTACAAATATTTCACGTCCGATCCTTTTAATTAACACTCGATCATATTTCAACGGTGAAATGATTCACAACCGTTGGATCTTCATCAATCCACATCAATGGTGGAATTCAACACGTGCTTAACTAGATTTCATAAAGATTTCACATCACATCCCGAGCTTTAAACTCTGAACAACTTAACCCAGTGAAATTGTCCTGGACCGTTGGATCGCCCCATGCAAGATCGGCGATGGAATTGAAAAGTTTATGAGCCCAATTAAAAGTGGATTTCAGGTCACATTCTTGGGTTGAACTCTGTGCATGTTAACCTAGTGAAATGTGTGTGATCCACTGGATTTGATTCCTCCGAGATCAACGGTGTTCCTTGCATGTCAACTTCATGGGCTTCATGGATGCACGCATGGGCTTCAAAAGCACATAGGGGATTCAAATGACCAAGGGCAGAGATGGAAAATGTGCTAAACAATTGAACAAATCACACCAAATGTTGCAAACATGTAAACTCGTGGCAGATCAATGATGCATACCCACCCATAAGAAAATCGACGGTGGAAAGGGGTTTCGACACTGGAAAGTGCATGGTGGTTAAACTTGGAAAGGTGGAGAGAAACCTAAACCACTTACCACGTGGAAAGCGTTGGTGGAGTCCCTTATGAAAAGCATTCAAAGTTAAAACACTCATCGCAAGTTCCAAAACCACCTAAGAATATGTTATATAAAAGGTTCGTTCGAAGTTTGAAAAATGAATTTGTTGATTATTGTGTGGAGGAAAAGGAGCCACCAAAAAAACGTCACTTGTCTTCATCAACCTGCACAGAAGTAAAACCCTGTGTTCTCCAGTTCATGATCTCACTCCATAGGTAGCTCAAAACCCTCACTTTTCAGAGTTTCTTTCCCAAATGGAGAAAATTAAAGACCCTGTTCCGTTCAATGAAAGTTTAGATGAAAAAGAGGATGTTGTAGTTGATAAGGAAAGGGATATTTTCGACCCTATTTTGTCTATGGGTAGTATTTCACAGTCTAAAGATAAATTAATGGAGTTTAAGTCGTAGGGAAAGGATTTATTTAATGTTTTTGGTTCTTTTATGTATTATTTTTTTGTTGAACAGACCCTACACTTCCCCGAATTTGTTGGTTGGTGTGCGACAAATTATTTGCAGGCCAAAAGGGTAATCATTAATGCAAATACAACCAAAATTCTATGTCGAGTCAATTTGCAGACTGTCCGTGGAGTTCTAGGTTTACCTAAAACATTTCCCCAAAGCCCTGAGTCATTTAATGAAGAAATTTTGGTAAAGTCTTATAGAAATTGCAATCTGGAAGAAAAATAAAACTTTTTATTACAAGTCTTGAAATATGGTCAGTCGCATGAAAAACTATCCTTCCCTTTGAGTATTGATGTCTTTCAGCAAGATACCTAGTTAGTTTTTCCCTTATTAAGTCAAATTTTAGGTCTAGATAGTGATAAGTAAATCACATAAGTTATGTTAGGTTTCCTTCTGCAATTCAATTCACCTGAGTCACACTCGAGTCCAGTATGTTGTTTTCATTTTGATGAATTCCTAGCTAAAGTGATTCATGCCCAGCTGGTGAATTTCCATGAGTTGAATCATTTCAGATATCAGTCATATCTCCTGAACCTATTCTTGTGTTCAAATATTTCTTAATTGAAGTTTCTTGGTACCATGTTTTTTCATGACCTTCCTAAACATATCAATATGTTTGAGTTCACCAATACAATCATGGCAGAAGTTTACAAAAATATTTTTGATGTTGAATTTCCCCGAGTGTTAGAAGAAATGAAAGAAATGTTGTAGTCTACACCAGAAGGCCAAACAGGTGATTGGTTCTTGTATAAAGAACATACTATAATTAGAGTGTATGGTTTTACTGAAGCACCATATATGTTTCCAGCCTTTTTAACACCAAGGGTTTTTTCCTTAGAATTTATTAGATAAAGGTTGCATTAAGAAGAATAACATTTTGGTGTTTTCATAAAGTCATCAAATGTAAAATTCCCTCTTAAATTTGGTCCATTCATCATGAATACTAAGGCAACCCTATCTATAGTAGAGAAATTATTGAAGATCATGGATTTCCAAGAGGATGAAAGGATTAATTATGATCCTCATCAAATTATATCGCAAAGGATACAACAAAATAGAAACAAGTATTTTGATCATCAAACAATTGAAGGACTAAAAGAAATGGAAAATTTATTCAAATTTGAACAAGATAAAAAAGAAGTGAATATGGAATAAACAAGCAATTTGGCAATGCTGGTTCAGACACCAGCTAAATCTGATATCACCAATAAGAGAATTATTTCAGAAGTTGATAGTATGGAATTCGATGAAGAAGTTTCAAGCAAGAAAGAAAAAGTGGAACAACACTGAGGAAATTATTAGTAAGGAGAAATGGGATTTCATTGTTTCATAAAAAAATACTTTGATTTCGTAACCACCTGTAAATATGAAGCAATAATATTTTTTTCAGAAATAAAGGAATCTGGAAGTAACTCAGTATAAATCCAGATTTGATTTCCTTTCATAGTATGCAGGAAAGAAGAAGCAGTCTTTGGAAGAAACTCATAAATTGTTCCCTCAAGTAAGAAATTTGACAGAACAAAAAGTTTCCCTTCTTACAGTTAAGGATTCGGAAAGAAACAGGTTTGCAGCGATGAACAATGAGAAAGTTTCTGAAAAATAAGTTAAGCTTGATGAGATTGATATACCTGATAATATTCAATTGCATAAAAAAATAGGAGATGTCATGTATTCTGATTTATTACAATCCACTTTAAAAATTTCTAAATTGCAATCTATGATAGCAAAGCTGGAGATTCAATTGAGGCAAGAGAAGGCATAAAACAAAGCAAATTTGGTCCAAATTAAAAGAATACAAATGGACCTTGTGACTGTGGGAGCAGATCCAGGGAACACTTAGTGTACCAAATTTAGGCTCCTTGATTAAAAAGAAAATACCATTCAAATGCTCAAGAAAAAATTGAAGGTGTCAAATAATCAACATGTGCAATCTCCAGAGTTGAAAGCATTACAACAAAAAAAGGAAGCCATATATCAATAAATGATGGATCACAAAGGAAAAATGTTAAACTTAAAAGATGAAAACCATTCTTGGGAAAAAGAAAGGATTGAATTGTTGTCACAAATTTCAGTGTTAAATACCAATCAGATTGGAACTGTGCAAGTGCCAGAGAAGCCAAGGGATCAATCTCTATGTATAGATGAAGGAAAAATGGATAAATCCTCCACAGAGGAATTGACCAATGCTATGTCACAAAATAGTCTAAAATGTGTAGAGATAGAAGAGTTGAAAGCAAAAAACCAAAAGTTGAAACAGGAAGTAATTCAAAATTATGAAGAAAAGAAAAAATCTTTTAGTGATAGAAAATAATTGCAAAAGAAATTTGATGAATTAAAAGATAGATTGGCAGGTAAGCTTCCATTACAAGGAGATAAACACCTTATATGGGATGCGATATCAGTAGAAGTCACCAAATTTTGGTCACATTTGAATTTTATGGATGATAAAGATGCTATAGAAAACTGTTGGCCGGATTTTCTGTCCTGATGCCAACAAGGAGAAATAGTCCACATAAAGCGCTTAAAACAACCCTCAGTGTGTTTAGTATGAATAAATCTCGCTAGAACAAAGGCCCCGCTGCCTTTGTATATTTGCTCTCAAGAAGAGAGTCTCACAATCTAGTGATACAAAGTCTTAAAATGCAATGGAGATCTCAAAGATTTAATCTAACTAATAAGAGATGCATGATTAATCTAAGATGAAAATTTCAATAGCTGGAAAACACACGGTTTTAACAACTACTAAAACAAAAATAAGATTTTAGTTGCTACTAACCTGTGGCTTTCAAGTATGAAATAAAAAGAAAATACGAAACTAAAACTAATCCTATTTAATTAATCTATCTATCCTGATCAGGAGCATGATTCAAAAGTTTTGATGTGTAAAAGGGTAATTTCAGTTTACTGGTTTATTTAAAACAAAGTTTAAACAAACAATTAAACATTTGGAGGACAACAATATCGCAAGATTAAACAATAACCTTGTATATATTGTTTACACATCAAGTTTGCAGTCATCTAGCATAATCAATTGAATAAAGAACATTGATTTATAAAATAGCATAAAATATCTTAGAAAACTTCTATTCAACTGTAAAAAAATAAAATAAAAGTAAATCTTACATATCCCAATCGAGTACGAATATGATTGCACAATCACTAATCTCTAGTCTCAATTATGCCTGAGTAGAAATAATACAAGGCTTTCATCAATATCCAGAAACATTAGCAGAGAAGATTACTTGATTCTTCTTCTGGAATATAAAAATTACAAAAGAATGAATATGCTACAACTTTCAGGTAAAACCCTTCATAACTGCAGAGCTCTCTCCTCCCCTGGAAGCATCTCCCTTCCATTTGAAAAAATCACATTACATACAAAAACAGAATACATAAAAAGAGAAATCCTTTCTGATCTATGGAGATCCCCTCCCCTTTACAATCGATTTTGATATGCTTTTATAGGAGGGAAGATGTAACAGAAATTGAATTATTCCTATTAGCTGGAAATAAGGATATTATTCCGTTCGGTTTTGGCACCTCGACCTTTGGAATCATCCAGGAGTATAAAATGCATCGTGTAGATCACATGCGAGCCTCAGCGGGGCAACAACAGCGTGCTTTTTTCTCTCCAATATCCATGGAAATTTTCGTGATCCTAGGCAATCACATCTCAACTTCAACAACATCGATCCGGGTTCTCAAGTGACGGAGATAATGATCGATTAGTAACCCTCGATTTTATGCACCGATCCCTTTTGAATTTTCGTTCACCTTCATAAAACTCAGCTGGATAAAAAAAAAAAAATTCCATGTACCTAAATCAACATAAAACTTTTCATTTAGTGAATGATACGATTCAGTAACAATAAAATTATCACAGTTTGATAGTACAGGATCGTATGGATCACTCAAAATTTGAAGGTTTGGTCAAAGGATTAGTTGGAAAGACAATAATTGATAAATTGACCGATGATTTTGAAATATTTGATCAATTTCTAATGATTAAGAAGGATCTGCCAGCTGTATGTTACACAACATGCATAGAATTGGAGGTGATGGTGAAAGAAATGATGGATTATGAAAAATCCCAAATTAAGAGCAATGGAAAATTGTCGAGAAATTTGGGAAAACAAAATACAGGTTATATCAAGAATGAATATTCAGGTGTCTTAATTTGAAATGAATTTGTGGTTCCTTTGTTAATTGCCTGAGTTGTTATATTATCTTGGTCGAAAGTTCAGGAAGTTTAGGACCCGAAAAACTGCTAAAAATAGTAATTTACCAAAATTGCCAGAAGACTGTTTTGAGCCAGTTGGAAGAGGTGGGCCGCCACCGATATCCACCTGGATCAATATCATTCCTAAAATTGCTATTTGTCTAGAGAAATGATGCCTACTTTGCCTCTATGAAATATTTATCCTACCACCAGTCTCTTAAATAATTTTGAGAAATGCGTTTGTTGACTCCATACCCAATGGATTTTGTTTTTTATTCAACCACTTTGTTAAACTGTATGTTGTAACTAAATATATGGCCATTGTTTTAAAAAGGTGAAATGCTATGAGTGACCATTATATATAACATATAAAAAAAATTGTCCTGACTTCCGACTTCCGACAAGAAGGGTCAAACGACCCTTCATTTAGGAGAGAAAATAGAAGAATGAACAGTAGACCCTTCCTGTATTGTAGGATTAGTAGGAACAGTAAACACTAGAAGGATCGGGAACCCCTTCTTATATCCTTGAAATATCAAGAATATCATGGAGAGAAAGGATCAGTCGCCCCTTCGTTTAGTAAAGAATTGTGAACACCTATATCAAGCAATTCACTTATATCCATAATGGTGAACACAAGAAGGATCAACTTACCCTTCTTGCAGTATAGAACTATTATGAAAAGAATACTGGGCAGAAGAAGGGTTGGTCGCCCCTTCATTTATGAGAGAATTGTAAAAATATTCAACCTACGAAGGCTAGGAAGTCAATTCATGTATATCCAGAATGGTGAACACTAGAAGAATACTGAGCACAAGAAGGGTCATTCGACCCTTCATTTATGAGAGAAACGTAAACATATTTAATCTACGAAGGCTAGGCCAAAAATTATTGACTTCCAACTTTCGTAGTAAATAGTAGGGATTAGGACATCGACTGAGTTATAACATATAAAAAATGTTTCTCCCAACTTCCGAATTCCGACAAGAAGGGTCGGTCGACCCTTCGTTTCTGAGAGAAAACAAAATAATGAACAACCAACCCTTCCTGTATTGTATGATTAGTAGGAATAGTAAACAATAGAAGGATCGGTCACCCCTTCTTATATCCTCAAAATATCAAGAATATCATCGACATAAAGGATCGACGACCCCTTCGTTTAGTACAGAATTGTGAACACCTATATCCAACAATTCACCTATATCCAAAATGGTGAACAGAAGAAGGATCGACCAACCCTTCTTGCAGTATAGAACTATTATGAAAAGAATACTTGGTACAAGAAGGGTCGGTCGCCCCTTCATTTATGAGAGAATTGTAAAATATTCAACCTACGAAGGCTAGGCTATCAATTCATGTATATCCAAAATGGTGAACACTAGAAGAATATTGAGCACAAGAAGGGTCGTCTGAATCTTGATTTACGAGAGAAATGTAAAAATATTTAATCTACGAAGGCTAGGCCAACAATTCCAGACTTTCGAATTACGGAGTAAATAGTAGGGATCGAGACATTGGCTAAGTTATAACATATAAAAAATGTTTGTCCCAACTTCCGAATTCCGACAAGAAGGGTTGGTCGACCCCACAGGCGCTTCACTCAATAAACTGCTATCATAACATGTTCATTTGTGGCATATAAAACAATACCCCTAATTTCACTAAGTATTGGAAAATGCCTTCCAAAATCGTATTTTTAACCCCCTCCCAATATCCCTTCCCAATTTAAAAAAGCCCCTATCTTCACTAGATATTGTATGTATCAATTGTTTCATTAACATTTTTTATACCCCTTTATATTTCTACCTAGTATATTGATATGATACCCCTCTTATGACCCCACATGCATTCTACAATGCACCTTGCTTCTTTCGATGTATATTGTGGATGCACATTACTTCACCCACAATGCAATTACTCAACCACATATCATTATGATTTGAAACATCTAATAGTCTAATGAAGAGATAGGAGATCACTTCTTGTATGTCACTAGAGACAATGCACATAGTACAACATTTAGATTACATGTTGCACTTCCCCAATCGTTGACTAAGCCTATTGTGGGATAGGTATCCAAGCCCCCAGGGCATGTAATAATCTCTAGGAGGCTGACTAAACCTCCCAAGGCCTGTAATAGGCACGAGTGGTTGGGTATTCAAGCCCCCAAGTCCTAACGAGGGCCTATAACAGGCCCTGGAGGCTTAGAGCCTCCCAAGGCTATTAGTAACAACTGGCTAAGTGCTATTGGTAACAATTGGCTGTCAATGACCATTGTCTCTCGACTATGATCGACTGGCAACCCACTTCACCACAAAATCCTTGGCCTCAAGCATGCCTCAACACTCGATTTCCCTGTGTACTGGTAAGCCCTAGCCTTTTCTCACCTCTATTTCTCATCCGGTCGTGATCCCACCATCTCCATTTGGTGGCTATTTGTCATCCCACCCATATAAAAAGGACCCAAAAGTATTTTTGTATTGTTACATTAAATAAAAAAACATTTTTCCCCTTAATATATAAGCAATATAATTTTTAGGTTTTCATGAATATTTAATACCACAATATGAATGAACGTGATATTATATTGCCTTCTAGTGAAGCCCCCGTGGTCGACCCTTCATTTATGAGAGAAAACATAAGAATGAACGGCCTAGCCTTCATGTATTGTAGATTAGTAGGAATAGTAAACACTAGAAGGATTGGGAACCCCTTCTTATATCCTCAAAATATCAATAATATCATGGAGAGAAAGGATCAGCTGCCCCTTCATTTAGTAGAGAATTGTGAACACCTATATCCAACAATTCACCTATATCCATAATGGTGAGCACAAGAATGATCGACTGACGCTTCTTGCAGTATAGAACTATTATGAAAAGAATACTGGGCAGAATAAGGGTTGGTCGCCCCTTTATTTATGAGAGAATTGTAAAATTATTCAAACTATAAAGGCTAGTCCATCAATTCATGTGTATCCATAATGGTGAACACTAGAAGAATACTAAGCACAAGAAGGGTCGTCGGACATTTCATTTACGAGAGAAATGTAAAAATATTTAATAAGGCTAGGCTGACAATTCATCTATATCTCAAATGGTGAACATAATAATGAATGATTGACCATTCCTATATTGTATGATTAGTAGAAATAGTAAACACTAGAAGGATCAGGAACTCATTCTTATGTCCTCCAAATATCAAGAATATCATGGAGAGAAAGGATTGGTTGCCCCTTCATTTGCTAGAGAATTGTAAAACTATGGAAGCTACAAATAGTCATCCAACAATTTACCTATATCTAGAATGGTGAACACAAGAAGGAATGAATGAGCCTTCTTATGTGAAAATCCTCACAGCAGATCTAAGAGATGATGTGTACCTCACAAGAGTAATTATGACTAAGCAAGAAAATAGAAGAAGAGTGATACATGCAGTATATTGAGCGACAGAATAATATGGTACAGTAGAACTCAGATAGAAGCAATAATACTTCGGTCATACTAGATTATTAATCACAAATGAACATATAAATAATACAGTGCATGAGGAATTCGGATGCCTAAGGTGGCAATTCGAATTATCCTTCATGGAGTGATCAAAAGATCACTGGAGTGTCATCGGAGCACAACTAGGTGTCCTCATGATCATCGGAGCGCAACTGGAAGTCTTCATCATCATCAGTGGAGTCATCAATGCTCAAGTAACCGTCAACCATCAGTCAAACTAACTCTGGTAGGTGTAACTGAGTGTAACTCAATGTAACTGAGTGTAACTGAATGTACCTGAATGTAACTGACTGTAACTGACTGTAATTGAGTGTAATTGAGTGTAACTAAGTGTAACTGAGTGTAACTGACTGTAACTAAGTGTAACTGAGTGTAACTGAGTGACAACTGGACTGGTAGGTGAAGGAGGGCGAGTTGCTCCCTAAAATCAAGGAAGAAGGGCGCATTAAGCAACTGGAGGGATAAAACTGAATAGTGAGAAGCTCCTGGGGTCTGGCTAACTGAGGGCTAGGTGCTGGACTGATGACTGGGATGCATGCAAAATGCATGGAAACCCTAAAAGGTGCATGCATGACTGAAAATGTAAATGATCAAAATACTGGTGGAACTAGGATGGAGTATAGGAATATCCTAACACCCCCCTTTAATCCATCCTGGGCGCTGGTAACTAAGACCAAAGGTCACCCAATACAATGAATAATAACAATCAATAAACCAAGGAAGTGGGAAAATTTCATGGGAAACATACCCCCTCCTAAAAAAATAGACTGTAAGGCACACATAAAAAATAAAAGCTCCAAACTCAAGCATGTGTGATGCTTGGTCATATGTCTGGAGGTATATTCTTCTTGGGAAGAAGTGGATCATGCTAAAAAAGCATGTGCTTGTACTTGCTCTTCAGATCGAATGTGATGAGAAATCCAACAGTATTAGAATGATCCTTGAACCTGTGATTCGAATCAGCTGAGGTAGGATCAAATTTTTGAATGTGCATATAGTCTTTTTTCTTCTCCTTCGAACCACCATGGGTGAGATTATGCCAAAAATAACTATTACATCTTTGCTTGAAATCAAAATCAGATTTAAGACTTTCAAAACAGTTTCTTGAGATCTCCTTTGAACCAGCAGGGGTGAGATCAAAACTATCATATGCATGAGAAATTTTCCCAAGCAGTAATTGCTTAGAACCCAAATTAGATACAAGACTCGAATCATGGCTTCTTGAGGTCTCCTTTGAACCATGAGAGGTGAGATCAAAACAAGTAGATGCATGAGAAATTATCCCAAGCGAATGGCAATGGCTATATTCTTCAATGACCTTCTGAAAGCATGAATTTATGATCATATAGTAGTATAAAAGAGATGTTTGCTGAAGAGGAGCGAATGCATTACCTCCATTAGCTAATTTGACCTCTGAAATAATCATGTGATCATGATGCAAACCAACAGACTCTGGTGCAAGAGAGGATTTAGGACCTTCTGCAATATCTAGAGTGTGAGCTGGCACAGAAAGAGAAGAAAGTTTGAGCATGAGCGGAGAATCTGCAAGTTCTTTGTCAACAACTTCAATATGACATGATACTGGTTCATGATCTGAGAGACCATCAAGAGGAGCGAATGCATCACTTTGTTTTCTTTCGAATGGGTTTGGACCAAGTCCTTCATTCTCTCTGCCAAATTTTCCATCCAGGTGAGCCCATATCTCTTTTGGAGTCCATAACTCTCTTGGAATTTCAACACCATCACGGTATTTGAATTGAAATATCTGGTATGCACACAAAGAAAACATTAATGCTGCAAAGTGCATGTCTCTTTTATTTAACCAGTCAATCTTCTCTTCAGGGGATTCAAACTCTCTTTCAAAATAACAATCAAAAAGATCATGGATCTTCAAGTCTGCTATCATTCTTGGTTTCCATTCATCATAGTTGAGTGGATAAAGAGGAGTAATTCCTGATGAATACATTGAAGCTGTAGAGGACCTACAAAAACAATATAGAATAACTGCAACTGCTACTGCTGCAAAAATGCAGAAACTGCTGCACTCGAAATCTTGGTAATAACCTGCAAAAAAAAACTCTCAATAATGGAGATAAACAATTTTCTCAACATGCTCTGATACCATGTGAAAATCCTCACAGCAGATCTAAGAGATTATGTGTACCTCACAAGAGTAATTATGATTAAGCAAGAAAATAGAAGAAGAGTGATACATGCAGTATAATGAGCAACAGAATAATATGGTACAGTAGAACTCAGATAGAAGCAATAATACTTCAGTCATACTAGATTATTAATCACAAATGGACATATAAATAATACAATGCATGAGGAATTCGAATGCCTAAGGTGGAAATTCAAATTAGCCTTCATGGAGTGATCAAAGGATCACTGGAGTGTCATCGGAGCACAACTAGGTGTCCTCATGATCATCAGAGCAGAACTGGAAGTCTTCATCATCATCAGTGGAGTCATCAATGCTCAAGTAACTATCAACCATCAGTCAAACTAACTCTGGTAGGTGTAACTGAGTGTAACTCAATGTAACTGAGTGTAACTGAATGTAACTGAATGTAACTGAGTGTAACTGACTGTAACTTAGTGTAACTGAGTGTAACTAAGTGTAACTGAGTGTAACTGAGTGTAACTGAGTGACAACTGGACTGGTAGGTGAAGGAGGGCGAGTTGCTCCGTAAAATCAAGGAAGAAGGGCGCATTAAGCAACTGGAGGGTTAAAACTGAATAGTGAGAAGCTCCTGGGGGCTGGCTAACTGAGGGCTAGGTGCTGGACTGATGACTGGGATGCATGCAACATGCATGCAAACCCTAGAATGCATGCAAACCCTAAAAGGTGCATGCATGACTGAAAATGTAAATGATCAAAATACTGGTGGGACTAGGATGGAGTATAGGAATATCCTAACACCCCCCCTTAATCCATCCTGGGCCCTGGTAACTAAGACCAAAGGTCACCCAATACAATGAATAATAACAATCAATAAACCAAGGAAGTGGGAAAATTTCATGGGAAACATACCCCCTCCTCAAAAAATAGACTGTAAGGCACACATAAAAAATAAAAGCTCCAAACTCAAGCATGTGTGATGCTTGGTCATATGTCTGGAGGTATCTTCTTCTTGGGAAGAAGTGGATCATGCTCAAAAAGCATGTGCTTGTACTTGCTCTTCAGATTGAATGTGATGAGAACAAATCCAACGGTATTAGAATGATCCTTGAACCTGTGATTTGAACTAGCTGAGGTAGGATCAAATTTTTGAATGTGCATATAGTCTTTTGTCTTCTCCTTCGAACCACCATGGGTGAGATTATGCCAAAAATAACTATTACATGTTTGCTTGAAATGAAAATCAGATTTAAGTCTTTCAAAACAGTTTCTTGAGATCTCCTTTGAACCAGCAAGGGTGAGATCAAAACTATCATATGCATGAGAAATTTTCCCAAGCAGTAATTGCTTAGAACCCAAATCAGATACAAGAATTGAATCATGGCTTCTTGAGATCTCCTTTGAACCATGAGAGGTGAAATCAAAACCAGTAGATGCATGAGAAATTATCCCAAGCGAATGGAAATGGCCATATTCTTCAATGACCTTCTGAAAGCATGAATTTATGATCATAGAGTAGTATAAAAGAGATGTTTGCTGAAGAGGAGCGAATGCATTACCTCCATTAGCTAATTTGACCTCTGAAATAATCATGTGATCATGATGCAAACCACAGACTCTGGTGTAAGAGAGGATTTAGGACCTTCTACAATATCTAGAGTGTGAGCTCGCACAGAAAGAGAAGAAAGTTTGAGCATGAGCAAAGAATCTGCAAGTTCTTTGTCAACAACTTCAATATGACATGATACTGGTTCATGATCTGAGAGACCATCAAGAGGAGCGAATGCATCACTTTGTTTTCTTTCGAATGGGTTGGGACCAAGTCCTTCATTCTCTCTGCCAAATTTTCCATCCATGTGAGCCCATATCTCTTTTGGAGTCCATAACTCTCTTGGAATTTCAACACCATCACGGTATTTGAATTGAAATCTTTGGTATGCACACAAAGAAAACATTATTGCTGCAA
The DNA here is from genome assembly GCA_027924585.1 of Larix kaempferi. Classification (NCBI taxonomy): domain Eukaryota; kingdom Viridiplantae; phylum Streptophyta; class Pinopsida; order Pinales; family Pinaceae; genus Larix; species Larix kaempferi. Next base: position 4,354,687 of record BSBM01000222.1, read on the forward strand.
AGTGCATGTCTCTTTTATTTAACCAGTCAATCTTCTCTTCAGGGGATTCGAACTCTCTTTCAAAATAACAATCAAAAAGATCATGGATCTTCAAGTCTGCTATCATTCTTGGTTTCCATTCATCATAGTTGAGTGGATAAAGAGGAGTAATTCCCGATGAATACATTGAAGCTGTAGAGGACCTGCAAAAACAATATAGAATAACTGCAACTGCTACTGCTGTAAAAATGCAGAAACTGCTGCACTCGAAATCTTGGTAATAACCTCCGAAAAAAAACTCTCAAGAATGGAGATAAGAAATTCTCACAAGAGTAATTATGATGAAGCAAGAAAATACAAGAAGAGTGATACATGCAGTATAATGAGCAACAAAATAAGATGGTACAGTAGAACTCAAATAGAAGCAATAATAATTCGGTCATACTAGATTATTAATCACAAATGGACATATAAATAACACAATGCATGAGGAATTCGAATGCCTAAGGTGGCAATTCGAATTAGCCTTCACGAAGTGATCAAAGGATCACTGGAGTGTCATCGGAGCACAACTAGGTGTCCTCATGATCATCAGAACGCAACTGGAAGTCTTCATCATCATCAGTGGAGTCATTAATGCTCAAGTAACTGTCAACCATCAGTCAAACTAACTCTGGTAGGTGTAACTGAGTGTAACTCAATGTAACTGAGTGTAACTGAATGTGACTGAATGTAACTGAGTGTAACTGAGTGTAACTGACTGTAACTGAGTGTAACTAAGTGTAACTGAGTGTAACTGACTGTAACTGACTGTAACTGAGTGTAATTGAGTGTAACTGAGTGACAACTGGACTGGTAGGTGAAGGAGGGCGAGTTGCTACCTAAAATCAAGGAAGAAGGGCGCATTAAGCAACTGGAGGGCTAAAACTGATAGTGAGAAGCTACTGGGGGCTGGCTAACTGAGGTCTAGGTGCTGGACTGATGACTGGGATGCATGCAAACCCTAAAAGGTGCATGCATGACTGAAAATGTAAATGATCAAAATACTGGTGGGACTAGGATGGAGTATAGGAATATCCTAACACCCCCCCTTAATCCATCCTGGGCCCTGGTAACTAAGACGAAAGGTCACCCAATACAATGAATAATAACAATCAATAAACCAAGGAAGTGGGAAAACTTCATGGGAAACATACCCCCTCCTCAAAAAATAGACTGTAAGGCACATATAAAAAATAAAAGCTCCAAACTCAAGCATGTGTGATGCTTGGTCATATGTCTAGAGGTATCTTCTTCTTGGGAAGAAGTGGATCATGCTCAAAAAGCATGTGCTTGTACTTGCTCTTCAGATCGAATGTGATGAGAACAAATCCAACAGTATTAGAATGATCCTTGAACCTGTGATTCGAATCAGCTGAGGTAGGATCAAATTTTTGAATGTGCATATAGTCTTTTGTCTTCTCCTTCGAACCACCATGGGTGAGATTATGCCAAAAATAACTATTACATGTTTGCTTGAAATCAAAATCAAATTTAATACTTTCAAAATAGTTTCTTGAGATCTCCTTTGAACCAGCAGGGGTGAGATCAAAACTATCATATGCATGAGAAATTTTCCCAACCAGTAATTGCTTAGAACCCAAAGATCAAAACTATCATATGCATGAGAAATTTTCCCAAGCAGTAATTGCTTAGAACCCAAATTAGATACAAGACTTGAATCATGGCTTCTTGAGATCTCCTTTGAACCATGAGATGTGAGATCAAAACTAGTAGATGCATGAGAAATTATCCCAAGCGAATGGCAATGGCCATAATCTTCAATGACCTTCTGAAAGCATGAATTTATGATCATATAGTAGTATAAAAGAGATGTTTGCTGAAGAGGAGCGAATGCATTACCTCCATTAGCTGATTTGACCTCTGAAATAATCATGTGATCATGATGCAAAACAACAGACTCTGGTGCAAGAGAGGATTTAGGACCTTCTGCAATATCTAGAGTGTGAGCTGGCACAGAAAGAGAAGAAAGTTTGAGCATGAGCGGAGAATCTGCAAGTTCTTTGTCAAGAACTTCAATATGACATGATACTAGTTCATGATCTGAGAGACCATCAAGAGGAGCGAATGCATCACTTTGTTTTCTTTCGAATGGGTTGGGACAAAGTCCTTCATTCTCTCTGCCAAATTTTCCATCCAGGTGAGCCCATATCTCTTTTGGAGTCCATAACTCTCTTGGAATTTCAACACCATCACGGTATTTGAATTGAAATCTCTGGTATGCACATAAAGAAAACATTATTGCTGCAAAGTGCATGTCTCTTTTATTTAACCAATCAATCTTCTCTTCAGGGGATTCGAACTCTCTTTCAAAATAACAATAAAAAAGATCATGGATCTTCAAGTCTGCTATCTTTCTTGGTTTCCATTCATCATAGTTGAGTGGATCAAGAGGAGTAATTCTTGATGAATACATTGAAGCTGTAGAGGACCTGCAAAAAAAATATAGAATAACTGCAACTGCTACTACTGCAAAAATGCAGAAACTGCTGCACTCGAAATCTTGGTAATAACCTGCAAAATAAAACTCTCAAGAATGGAGATAAACAATTCTCTCAACATGCTCTGATACCATGTGAAAATCCTCACAGCAGATCTAAGAGATGATGTGTACCTCACAAGAGTAATTATGATTAAGCAAGAAAATAGAAGAAGAGTGATACATGCAGTATAATGAGCAACAGAATAATATGGTACAGTAGAACTCAGATAGAAGCAATAATACTTCAGTCATACTAGATTATTAATCACAAATGGACATATAAATAATACAATGCATGAGGAATTCGAATGCCTAAGGTGGCAATTCGAATTAGCCTTCATCGAGTGATCAAAGGATCACTGGAGTGTCATCGGAGCACAACTAGGTGTCCTCATGATCATCGGAGCGCAACTGGAAGTCTTCATCATCATCAGTGGAGTCATCAATGCTCAAGTAACTGTCAACCATCAGTCAAACTAACTCTGGTAGGTGTAACTGAGTGTAACTCAATGTAACTGAGTGTAACTGAATGTAACTGAATGTAACTGACTGTAACTGACTGTAACTGAGTGTAACTAAGTGTAACTGAGTGTAACTGACTGTAACTGAGTGTAACTGAGTGACAACTGGACTGGTAGGTGAAGGAGGGCGAGTTGCTCCCTAAAATCAAGGAAGAAGGGCGCATTAAGCAACTGGAGGGCTAAAACTGAATAGTGAGAAGCTCTTGGGGGCTGGCTAACTGAGGGCTAGGTGCTGGACTGATGACTGGGATGCATGCAAAATGCATGCAAACCCTATAATGCATGCAAACCCTAAAAGGTGCATGCATGACTAAAAATGTAAATGATCAAAATACTGGTGGGACTAGGATGGAGTATAGGAATATCCTAACACCCCCCCTTAATCCATCATGGGCCCTGGTAACTAAGACCAAAGGTCACCCAATACAATGAATAATAACAATCAATAAAACAAGGAAGTGGGAAAATTTCATGGGAAACATACCCCCTCCTCAAAAAATAGACTGTAAGGCACACATAAAAAATAAAAGCTCCAAACTCAAGCATGTGTGATGCTTTGTCATATGTCTGGAGGTATCTTCTTCTTGGGAAGAAGTGGATCATGCTCAAAAAGCATGTGCTTGTACTTGCTCTTCAGATCGAATGTGATGAGAACAAATCCAACAGTATTAGAATGATCCTTGAACCTGTGATTCGAATAAGCTGAGGTAGGATCAAATTTTTGAATGTGCATATAGTCTTTTGTCTTCTCCTTCGAACCACCATCGGTGAGATTATGCCAAAAATAACTATTACATGTTTGCTTGAAATCAAAATCAGATTTAAGACTTTCAAAACAGTTTCTTGAGATCTCCTTTGAACCAGCAGGGGTGAGATCAAAACTATCATATGCATCAGACATTTTCCCAAGCAGTAATTTCTTAGAACCCAAAGATCAAAACTATCATATGCATGAGAAATTTTCCCAAGCAGTAATTGCTTAGAACCCAAATTAGATACAAGACTTGAATCATGGCTTCTTGAGATCTCCTTTGAACCATGAGAGGTGAGATCAAAACCAATAGATGCATGAGAAATTATCCCAAGCGAATGGCAATGGCCATATTCTTCAATGACCTTCTGAAAGCATGAATTTATGATCATATAGTAGTATAAAAGAGATGTTTGCTGAAGAGGAGCGAATGCATTACCTCCATTAGCTGATTTGACCTCTGAAATAATCATGTGATCATGATGCAAACCAACAGACTCTGGTGCAAGAGAGGATTTAGGACCTTCTGCAATATCTAGAGTGTGAACTGGCACAGAAAGAGAAGAAAGTTTGAGCATGAGCGAAGAATCTGCAAGTTCTTTGTCAACAACTTCAATATGACATGATACTGGTTCATGATCTGAGAGACCATCAAGAGGAGCAAATGCATCACTTTGTTTTCTTTCGATGGGTTGGGACCCAGTCCTTCATTCTCTCTACCAAATTTTCCATCCAGGTGAGCCCATAACTCTCTTGGAATTTCAACACCATCACGATATTTGAATTGAAATCTCTGGTATGCACACAATGAAAACATTATTGTTGCAAAGTGCATGTCTCTTTTATTTAACCAGTCAATCTTCTCTTCAGGGGATTCGAACTCTCTTTCAAAATAACAATAAAAAAGATCATGGATCTTCAAGTCTGCTATCATTCTTGGTTTCCATTCATCATAGTTGAGTGGATCAAGAGGAGTAATTCTTGATGAATACATTGAAGCTGTAGAGGACCTGCAAAAACAATATAGAAACTGCAACTACTACTGCTACAACTGCTGCACTCGAAATCTTGGTAATAACCTGCAAAAAAAAACTCTCAAGAATGGAGATAAACAATTCTCTCAACATGCTCTGATACCATGTGAAAATCCTCACAGCAGATCTAAGAGATGATGTGTACCTCACAAGAGTAATTATGATTAAGCAAGAAAATAGAAGAAGAGTGATACATGCAGTATAATGAGCAACAGAATAATATGGTACAGTAGAACTCAGATAGAAGCAATAATACTTTGGTCATACTAGATTATTAGTCACAAATGGACATATAAATAATACAATGCATGAGGAATTCGAATGCCTAAGGTGGCAATTCGAATTATCCTTCATGGAGTGATCAAAGGATCACTGGAGTGTCATCGGAGCACAACTAGGTGTCCTCATGATCATCGGAGTGCAACTGGAATTCTTCATCATCATCAGTGGAGTCATCAATGCTCAAGTAACTGTCAACCATCAGTCAAACTAACTCTGGTAGGTGTAACTGAGTGTAACTGAATGTAACTGAGTGTAACTGAGTGTAACTAAATGTAATTGGTTGTAACTGACTGTAACTGAGTGTAACTGAGTGTAACTAAGTGTAACTGAGTGTAACTGACTGTAACTGAGTGTAACTGAGTGACAACTGGACTAGAAGGTGAAGGAGGGCGAGTTGCTCCCTAAAATCAAGGAAGAAGGGCGCATTAAGAAACTGGAGGGCTAAAACTGAATAGTGAGAAGCTCCTGGGGGCTGGCTAACTGAGGTCTAGGTGCTGGACTGATGACTGGGATGCATGCAAACCCTAGAATGCATGCAAACCCTAAAAGATGCATGCATGACTTAAAATGTAAATGATCAAAATACCGGTGGGACTAGGATGGAGTATAGGAATATCCTAACATCTTATGCTATATAACTATTATGAAAAGAATATTGAGCACATGAAGGGTCAGTCACCACTTCAGTTATGAGATAAATGTAAAAATATTCAACCTACGAAGACTAGGCCAATAATTCATGTATATCCAGAATGGTGAACACTGGAAGAATACTGAGCACAAAAAGGGTCGGCTGACGCTTCCTATATTGTTGGATTAGTAGGAATAGTAAACACAAGAAGGATCGGGCGCCCCTTCTTCTATCCTCAAAATATCAAGAATATCATGGAGTGAAAGGAATGGCCACCCATTCATTTTGTAGACTTAATTGTAAAACTGTCGAAGCTATGAATGGTCATCCAACAATTCATCTATATCCAGAATGGTGAAAACAAGAAGGAATGACTAACCCTTCTTTTATTATAGAATTATTACAAAAAGAATACTGAACACAAGAAGGGTCAGTCATCCCTTCATTTATGATAGAAATGTAAAAATATTCAACCTACAAAGGCTAGGCCGATAATTCATCTTTATTCATAATGGTGAACACTGGAAGAATACTGAGAACAAGAAGGGTCAGATGCCACTTCAGTTATGATAGAAATGTAAATATATTCAACCTACAAAGGCTAGGCATACAATTCATCTATATTTAGAATGGTGAACACAAGAATGAATGGATGACCCTTTTGTATTGTATGATTATTAGGAATATTAAACACAAGAAGGATTAGGCGCCCCTTCCTATATCCTCCAAATATCAACAATATCATGGAGTGAAAGGATCGGTCGCCCCTTTCTTTATTATAGAATTGTAAAACTATTGAAGATCTGAATGGTCATCCAACAATTCACCTATATCCAGAATGGTGAACCCAAGAAGGATCGAATGACCCTTTATGTATTATAGAACTATTAGCAAAGAAAACCCAAGAAGGATTGAACGCCCCTTTGTATATTCTCCAAATATCAAGAATATCATGGATATATTCTATCTAGATAACTTTGACATAAGTAGCTTTGAGAAAGGAACGAATGCTCCTTCTTGCATCGATCCATTTTCTACAAACCACAGTAAAGATCCATTTAAATGGTAAGGAGTAGCACTTTATTGAAATGTGACTTCCCGTAATATCCTCGATCTATTTATTTCTAGCAAAAATACCAAATTAAAATGATGGTTAATATGAAATAATGATCTCTCCTTCTATAATCGATTCTTTTCAATTGAGTATATAAAATGTACATTAGATCTCTCATGGATAATCCTAGCAGATTTGTTCTTAATCAATCAATTGATTTTAGAAAGGAGTGGTCGTTCCTTCTCCATCGATCATTCACCTGAACATTTGCAAGTATACATCTAATATACAAACACTGATTGATAAGTATAAACATTGTATGAATTCTTATATTAACTACACAATATTTAATGTTTTGCAGATAAAATATGTCTACGTTGTTGAGCCTTAGTCAATACTAGGAAATCCCATTCCTTTCAGATTTGTTAAAAGATCACAACCTTGGTTTATTCAAGCATGGATGGTATGTTGAGATGGATGAACCAAATAATGTGTACCTAGATTTATATCTATTTTTCTTGGATGAGGAAGGAGTTCCCAACTCGAGCTGGAATATTGACATCTGTAGATCCCGTTTCTGACTATTTATTACGTGTTCAAGTTGAAGTGATCGAGACAAACCGGTGTTTCCTTCTACAAACTGATCTTATGTTGTGTAATTTTAAACCAGATCTAATGAAAAGTGGTCCCGATTCAGATCCGGTTTCCTGTGCAAAGCAAGGGTGGGTTTTTCCCTTGTATGATGTTTGTAATCGGTCCGATAATTAATACCGTGTCATCTTTGAAGAAAGGAATTTTGTTGGTATGGAAGAAAATAATCATGGCTGCGAAAACCTTGTCTATATTGCATTACATGAATATTGAAAAGAAGTTGAGAAATGTAGACCATGAGAAAATTATTTTGTGCCTTAGAAGATTATTTCTCAACCATGTTGAAAAAGATGTGACCAAATCTTCCTTCAAAGAACTCAAAGCAAGTCCTTCTAAAGCAATGATGCAGAAAGCGACTAAGAGATTCGAAAGCTCAAAAGAAGTTCAACAAGAACAGATCAAATACTTTTTTTTCAATGAGAAAGTTTTTTCTATTGATGTAACAAGATGTGTTATTGTGCCTCCGCATTTGCAATATAGAAACGTTGATGACGAGGTTGTGGCAAAGATGTTTTTATCTCTTGTCTCAATTTTACAACAACATTGATAAATGCTATTCTATTTCCTTTCGATAAGGAGACCAAGTTGGTATTTCTTCCTAGAAATGAAGAGGAAATTAATTTGCCTTCAATAAATTTCTATATATTGGATGGGAAACATACTATTTCAGTGCATAAAAAAATCATTGAAACTGATAAATATCAATCCGTACATTCAAGGTATCATCAGCGAACAACTCTTCTTCTACATAAAGATGTTCCCCAAAACGTTATTAGCAAATTATGCAAACAACAAAATTTATCAAACAAGGAATTTGCAGACACTTCATTCATTTCTCAAGTTGTAAAAGCAAGGGAGAAATGGATATCCTGCAGTAGACCATCCCACCCAGAAAGGGAAATGCTTCCAGTGATTATTGGCAGGTATAGAGTTTTTATTCTTATCAATCAAAGTCCGTAGATTGATGCCTGTGTTTTGAAATTAGTAAATTAAATATTATCTTTAGTTTTATATGTTTGTAGGCTTTCCAAGGTGAATGCATGGATATCCTTGTTGTTCAAACAAATGATAGCCTTAAAGACAACCTAACTCTTGTTTTGACATCAAATCGATTATGGAGCAAATGGATGTCTGTATTCGAGCTTTACATAAGTGGTTCATTTCCATGCTCACCCAAGAGCATCACTCAGGTTGATTTTGTTCAAAATAAAATAAAGAGACATGGATCTAATTTTTTTAGACCATTGCGTGATATTGATGAAGATGAATTGACCGATGCGGCATAAAATATAATCAACGGATCAGTTTGGTTGAGCACATCAGTAGACAAAAATGTTTGCACAAAGACTTTATATCAATATTGAAAGCGAATCAAGGATGAGAGGTCAACTGGGCATTCGATCTGTGAATATTTCAAAGTTCATGATGTTCATACTTTTAGTTTATAGATTATCACTGACGATATTGTCCTTGAAATCTATAAAATTGCCCCAAATAATCTCCAACAACTATGCAGTATTTTATGCTCTCATAACCACGCAAAATCTCCTGGAAAAAAGAGAAAGAAAGAATTGAAGATGATAATGGTACCAAATTACAATAGGATGCTGAGAAAATATTGAACATATATATCAATAAAGAGGGGATGGGTATGTCCATTTACTCTGTCAAAGATAGTTCATAATTTGATTGTCTATGTTGTTATCATGCATCTCTGGTCAACACACCAAAATCCATTGCATTTTTTGGTGCGGCAATCAGCTGTGAACTTCTTATTATTGATATGTGTAATTGTGATAGTTCCTGGACATAAGAAGATATGCTTGCATTGTTGTACTACTTATAAGCAAATGAAGTGGCTTGTACTTCTATTTTTTTAGCTGATATGGGAAAATTCTATATGGTTTCTAAAGATTTCACACATTTCAACAAGAAATAAAAAAAAGTGGTAACGCGGAATCCTACCAAAGGCGTTTATAGAGATTTCTCAAAGGACTTATTTATAGGATTCTCTATTATACAGTATTGGATAATTGGATGGGATGAGGATAATTTGTCTACTTTTCAAATGGATATGGATTGGAAGGATGAGAACCTACCAATGATTTATTTACCTTTGTCCAAGGTTTCCAATGATAGTTCGAGAAACCATGTTTTTGAAAAAGAAAGGACACAGAAATTCTGGGATCACATGGTTTCTGCACTGGTCTCTTCTCGAGGTACAGTTCTTTTGTTGAATGCAGGAGGGGGAGTTCTTCGTTCGTTGATCAGGTCTCCATATAGAATAGTTATTTCTATTGTGGAGACAATATAACAAGAGCTATTTATGAATAGTTTCTATCATGAAATGGATATAAGCCAAGGTATTTGTATTAACATTTTAAGATGTCTTATTTCATGTATTTTACTTTTCTCGGTCAGTTATGTTCAATAACTTCTTCAAATTCCTATTCTACTACATATTTAAATAAAGAGCACACTCAGATGTCATCCAATAAAATTATACTATCCGATGAAGACATTGAATGTGATGGAGAATCCACAAAGACATGCCAAAATGGTGGACAAGATGGACAAGAAGGTAAAAATTTATTTTTCAAAGATCCTAGTTAAATTAACTAAATTATGAATGGGAATAGTGACCGTGAATACTTGCAAAAATTTATATAAAATGTATACCTGCAAATTTCCAGGTCACGATTATTGGATTGATTTTGAACATGTGGATCATCCACAATGAGAGTTGTGATCGCTGATGTCTGCGGATATTAGCCAAAAAATCACATTGGAGATGGGAGCCTTGGATAATAACGAACTAGGTGAGGGCTTGGTAGAAAAATGTGGTATCTCCAACAATGTTATTGACCACTCAAATGTTGGTCGTCTAATGACAGGTAAGAGATAAAGATTATTTTCACCTAAATTGGTAAAACAAATTTATTCCGAAATATATATCATGACAAGCAATATTTATGTGCAGCTCCCCATACAAAATTGTTATTGATATTAGAAATGGAAGGTTTTCTATTTCACAAGGAAGTCACAGAAAATGACTCCAAAAGAGAAAAAAAGGGAAATAAAAAAAGTACTAATGGAGACAAAAAAGTAAAAAAGGGGGAAGAAAGTACTATTGGTGAATTTGAATTTAAACACAAAGAAACTTCATATGAGTCACGAACAAATGCGATACAATTTTTGGGATTATTTCTTTTCAAATTCAATGTTGGGATTTGGTCATCTAAATGTGGGGTCAATGAGGGGAAGTCATTGTTTACAAAAATTTTGAGGGAAGGTAGTGCAGAAAAAGCATATGGGGACCAAATTTTATTTTTATGGTTTCGAGAGAAATGTACCAACGATAAAGAAGGAAATGCACAAAAAATATGGAGAGAGTGTGGGAGGAGTTCCCAATGAAATCTTCGCAAAGTAATACATCAATGATTGTTTTGGAGGGTGATGATATGAAAGCACATCCATCTGAAAACTATATTTTGAGTAAGCCCTTTATTGCATCGTATGTTAGGAAAGACAGTGAATTGATACATCGACACTAGCAGGGTTTTAGTAAAATGCATTAATCAACTAATATCATAACCTTCAATGCCTTCTTCTAGCTGAGTGACAACCATCAAATGTTACCTATCATTGCCTCTTTCAAGAGCGGGAAACACTAGATGTAACCTATGGAGATTTTAAATCATTTAATGTGTCTTCTATTTTTTTCGGTGACATTGTTATTTTCATCTGAATCTAACGTATTATTAGTTTAGTGTGATGCTTTTATTAAATCATTTGAATCTGAGAAATTTTGGGTGATTTTTGTATTAATCTTTGTAAATCAAAATCTTCATTTACAGTTGCATGTTTGCGATCATTAAGCTCATGAATGAAGTGTTGTTGTTGTGGTTATATATATAGTCATGTTTTTTGTATGCAGTCCAGTTATCACTGCAAAAGAAACTAGTGGTCCTGGGAGTAGAGGGATTGATATTTGGAGTTCGGATCTTATCCAACATTAAATATTTTTCCAAACAACCTCATTTTGTCAATAATTGCTATCGTTATTATGAATGGATGTTCAACCCCAATATTATCAATGTTGCCAGAGAAAATTTTGACATTGCTCTGTGTTTTTCCTCACTCGACAACATGGAAATTATAAAATTCCTTGGTATATTTGAATGGTTGAAGAATGAAGACTTTGTATTTATTTGGGGTCGAGAGCAATGTAAACATAGTACTGTTTATAATTCTTCAATGTCTGCATATTATAATGTTGGTGAAGTACTACATATATACAAAAAGTCGTTCAAGGATGTACTTATCCTTAATGTAGATATATATATATAAACGGACATGTTATTTATAGATGAAGGACAATATCATCCAACAAATAATAGCAAGGAAAACTGCTTGGAAATGCCAACAAGTTGTACATTTGACGGTTCACAAGAGAGAGAAATAACTATAAAAAAAATGGTGTGTTCTCTATTGAATCATCTCGAACCTCGTTCAAAAATGGGGAATTGGTTAAAGTCATTCAACTTCAGATGACCGTCAAATTATACAAACAATAGTTCATTTAGTGATTTGTATATTTTGACAATTTCTACAAATTGATGTAATTTTTTTTATTTTTTTTATATTTATCTTAGACAATTCTCATATTATTTATGGAAATCCTATCATGTATCTAGTGATGTGTTTCAAAAATTGTAGAACATGCAAGAAACATTGAAACACAACATTTTATTGACTAGGTTGTGTGTGTTGTTTTTTGTTTGCAGATACTATCAAAGATATGGATCTAGCTAAACTAGATTACCTATATTGGCAATCAATAACATATCAACAAAATAAGAACAGAAAGAGAGCAAAGAAAATAATACACCAGATATACGTGGTTCACCCAATTGGGCTACATCCATGGGAAGGTTGTCTTCTATTATCTCAAGAAATCTCCTTCAATATTACAAGAGAGAAACTACAAATAACCCCAATACAGTATAATAAAGCTTGTCATCACAAACTATGTGTCAATACTATCTATGAGCATATACCACTTTATCACTTGAATACTTGTGATGTGACTCCCTTGACCCTATTATATACCAAGAGACGTTGAGGAATTACTCTCACATATTGCATGTGGGATAATATAATTCTCCATAGTAACATCTCTTTATATAATGATGGATATGAAGGGTATACTTTACCATAATGGATATGGGATAAATTCTCTTATGTATTACTCTTTTACATAAGATTGTGGATAAATTCTGACATAATACAAAGACATTATTACCTTCCAAGGAATATAAAATATTCCAACACTCCCCCTTAATAATGGCTAAGAGAAAATCCCTCACTAACACTAACAAAGGAAGGAGTCATTACTGATCCCCCTTGATGACAACTTCCCTCATCCCTTGTAAAGAATGAAGATGCACATACTTCGTTGTTGTTAATTAGGATTTGGTGAAGGTATCGGCTTCCAGCTGCTCGGTAGGACAATACTCACAAGAAAGAATACCATCTGCGACGATACCTCGAATGTAATGAGCATCAAGGTCAAGATGCTTTGTCTTGGAGTGATATACCAAATTATAAGCAAGCTGAATTGCACCCTGATTATCACATTTCAACACAGTGGATGATTTCGGAACCAAACCAAACTCAGTGAGAACATGCCGTAACCAAATTGCTTCTTTTGTTGGTTCTTTGGCTGCTCTATACTCTGATTCACACGAATATGAAGGAAGAGTCTTCACCTTCTTGTTGGACCAAGAAATCAAACCTGAACCAAGTTGAAATATATAACCAGCAGTTGACGGTCGATCAGAACTGTTACCTGCCCATTCAGAATCTGTATATCCAGAAAGTGAAACTGTAGCACTGCTAGAATAAAAGACACCATAATACAATGTCCCATGTAAATAACTCAGAATTCTCTTGGCTTCCTGCCAATGACTTTCATTAGGTTGTTGCATGAACTGAGAAACTACACTAAAGGAAAAAGAGAGATCTATTATGCTGTGATTTAAATAATCAAACTTCCTACGAGTTGACTATAAAGAGCACCATCAACAAGAGGAGTGGTACACTCAATAGTTAACTTTACACCAGACTGAAATGGTGTAGGAGCAGGTTTACAATCACTCATATGGAAACGAGCCAATAAATCTGTAGCATACTTCAGCTGAGAGAGAAGAATACCATCTGCCATATGCCAAATTTGAATACCCAAGAAATAGTGCAATATCCCAAGATCAATCATCTCAAACTGCTTTTAAAGTTCACTTTTCATACTAAAACAAGTTGGCTATGAGTTATAATAAGATCATCCACATATAACACAATAATGAGGATATGATCACCAAATTTCTTTACATACAAATTTGGATCATATATACAACGCTTAAAACCATTATTCAAGAAATAAGTATCAATTTTATGATACCAAGCCCTAGGTGTTGTTTGAGACCATATAAAGACTTGTGTAATTTGCATACTAAACTTGATGATTCAACATTAATAAAACTAAGAGGTTGTTTCATATAAATGTATTCATTAAGATCACCATTTAAAAAACCACTTTTAACATCCATTTGGTGTATTTCCCATTTATAAGATGAAGCAAGAGATAAGATGGTTCTTATTGTATTCATTTTAGCAATAGGAGCAAAAGTTTCATTATAATCAATACCTTCAAGTTGATTAAAACCTTTTGCAACTAATATATTTTTCAACCTGTCCTTCTGCAATAAACTTATGTGGAATAATTCATGTAGATGATAATTTTCCTAATGAACATTTATTTGCATTGTATTCTAACTCTCCTTGATTTGTCGATATTGCTAACTACTTGGTTACAATAAAGTTACAACACCATCATTCATCTAGGGAAAAGTAGATCATCATTAGGTTGAGAGATACATATTCATGGATTGGAGAAGATCTCTTATAATGTACAAGACCAAACTTGTTCACCCGCGGATGTGTACGGGAGGATGATATGTTTGATATTTTGAAGGCATGCCATGATGAGCCATATGGATGCCACTCTACTGATAAAAGGATCGCCTATAAAGTCTTGCATCTAGGGTATTATTGTCCCACTCTCTTAAAAGATGACAAGTAATAAATCATAATCTATGACAACTTCCACTGAATGGGTCGAATAGTATAGTTAGATGAGATGCCTCTGCAACCTTGGGTACTTATAGAGCATTTTGAGAAATGGGCCCTAGATTTCATAGGTCTAATCACACCAATGTCAAAGAAGAAGAGGTATATCTTGGTATGTACATATTATGTGACTAAATGGGTAGAAGCTAAAACTCTCCTCAGAAAAACTAAACAGACAATAGTGGACTTTGTATTCGAAGATATTTGTATCCAATTTGGTGTTCCTAGAATTTTGTTTGCAAATCATGGTACATAATTCACATCAAAAATTGTTCAGTCCATCACACAATAGTACCAAATCAAGCACCAAACATATTCTCCATATCATCCCCAAGCCAATGGGTAAGTGGAATCTACCAATAAATATTTGGAAGTTATATTGACTAAAATAGTGCAGCTCCATCACCAAAATTGGGTAGATCGACTTCTGTATGCATTATGGGCATAAAGGATCAGTTGGAGAAATGCAATTGCGTTCACACCTTATGAGTTAGTGTATGGTAAGAAATTTCTCCTCCATATTGAATTTCAAGTCAATATTTTTCAGAACTATTTTCAGAACTACAGTACAATTAGGGATGGATCTGTCTAATTCTCAGAAGCGGAGAATAATACAACTCAATGAGTTGGATGAGATGCTCTAGCATTCCATTCAAAATACTACCCTCGTCTAACAATAGAGATTGGAGTGGCATGCCAAATTTATTAAAAAATAGCGGTTTAAACCAGGTGATTGGGATCTCCTTTTTTACTCCAAATTCAAAAACTTTGAAGGTAAGCTCACAATGCGTTGGTTAGAACCATATGACATAGATATTGTCTTTTATAAAGGATCCATGAATATCAAAATCATTGATGAGGAATAAGTTTTTTTCTTGATCAGTGGACATAGATTGAGGTTATATCATAATCCCATGGCCAAGGAGTATTTTTTTCATCATTTATTGAAGGAATCTGAGATGGAGATTGAAAGTAAGGGGGATCTTCTTCCTACTTCCACCACAAATTTATTTATTTTCCTTTCATAAATAAAAGAAAAAAAAAAGAAAAATAACTATTAAAAGGAAAAATAATTAATAAAAACAAGTAAAGATAAAAATAAATTTCAACTGTGAAAATTGATCCTCTAGTGCAAGTGAACATGATTTCTGCATGAAAACCAAGGATCTAGTGGAAATGATTCAAAATGAGCAACCCTTTCATTGTTTTCAATAATTCCAAGATCTTCCAATCCTGCAACTAATTCAACATCTCATTTGTTTTTGTTAGGAACCCATGTCAACCCTTCTATTTACTTTGTTAGTATATTGTTGTTGGACTCATATTGTTTGTAAGTCGTCCCGTAGTATTTGTTGATCCATAGTAGTGTTATTGTTGTTTGGTGCATATGCTTTGTAAGTCGCCCATAGTATTGTTGATCCATAGTTTGTATTGGCCCATGGTTTTGACCCATAGTATTGGCACCTAGACTTAGTATATAAGTGTGTGTTGAAGCCTATGAAGGCACCGTGAAGTTATTTGTATTGAGCTTGCTCAAAGGAGGTTTCCACCTTGAAGTGGCCTGCGATCAATATAAAAGTGATTCTGATTTCTTTTATTTATGCTATCTCGTTTGTTTTCATTAATTTAATATTGCAGGTTCTTCACATCTGGTATCAAAGCACTTTCTTGGGCTCGATGGGTGATATTTCTGCCAAAATTTTTTCGCATCTGTTGCAGCTTCGGATTTGGGAATAATCCCTATCCGCTTAACTATGGAAAGTACTTGGGAATAATCCCTAAAAAACATTGTGAGGAGTACCACAAGAACCCCAAAGTAGCTGGCCCATTAAGAGGACTTGCCAGCGAAAAGCGCAACGACCCCTACTTGATTGACTAGTTCCCACTCGTGAGGTAAACCAAGAGCTATCATTTGTGGCAAAGCGATTATCAGTTTTACCTAAGCCGTGGAGTGAGGGGTACTGCCCCAATACGTAAGCCGTCGGACAGCATTGGCAGCCGAGTGAAACCCATGAACTGTTAGGAAGCCACACATACCTGGGGTCCATATCTATTTTCAGCTGAACTGTTGCCGTGTCGTTTCAGATCCATTCTGAAAGTCATTCCAGATCCATCCATTTCAGATTTATTTCAGATCCAGCCGTTTTCGATCCATTCGACGCCGTTTCAGATCCCTCTATTTCCGATCACTTCCGCACTATTGCAGATCTATCTATTTCAGATCCCTTCCGTGCCGTTGCAGATCCATTCCTGAAAAAAAAAAGCATAAAATTTTGTTTTTTGGACATATCTCCTTTGTTTTCACTCTGTTTTCCCAGAAACTTCACTGACACCCCTGCAATCGGATTCTGCATATTTCATTCCTGAGGACCCTATCCCAAATTCCACTTCCCAAAGCTCGAAATCCCACATTTGTCTATTTTTAGGGTTTTCCTTAACTTCTTCGGATTTCACCCAATTGCCTTCAAAGTTTTCCACCGAGTTCCTTTCTTAATTCTACTTCTTTGTTCCTCTCTGCCAAATTTTCTCATTCTTTCACCCCGCTTCTAAAATCCCCATTTTTTGCTTCCTTGTCCATCAAAAAGTGTCCAAAACCTAGTCAAACCCCAATTACCCCTCCGAGTTTTTCCCAAATCTAAATTTCCCCTTACTAAATAAGCTTTTGTTTGTGTTTTTCTATCCATTCCCAAAAAAACAAAAAAAAAACTCCTGGTTATGGTTGTCACCCGCGCAGGAGCAAAAACCATGGAGGAAGCACTTGCAGCCATCCAAACCAAAATCCAAGATCTGGATGAAAAATTTCTCAACCTCCATCTTCAGCATTCAGCCATGAACAATAACCGACAGCAAGAATCTTCTGTAGCCACTGGGTTCTCTTCTTCCATAATTTCCGTGGTCTGAAGCTTGAATTTTCTCGCTTCAATGGTACTGATCCAACTGGATCGGTCTATCGTGCAGAACAGTATTTCAATATACATAATACTTTTGATGTCCAAAAAGTTCCAGTTGCATCCTTTCATTTGGAACAGGAAGCCCTTCCATGGTACTGTTGGTACATCAAGGCTCATGACGAGCCAAAATGGATAGATTTTTGCCAACTTCTTTTGCAATGATTTGGTCCTAGTGCTTTTGATGACTTCATCGGAGCACTCACCAAACTCCATCAAAGTGGCACGGTGAGAGAGTATCAGACCGAATTTGAGAAACTAGCCAATCACACAGAAGGCTTGTCTGATGAATTCTATAGGAGTTGTTTTATCAGTTGTCTTAAGGATGAAATCCAGTCAGAGGTTAAAATGTTCTATCCCAACACAATGATGGAAGCCTTAGGGTTATCTAAGTTGGCAGAAGACAAGATTGCATCCCAACAGTGCTCCAAACCCACTTTTGTTCCCTTCCAAAATATGGGTTCTCAACGACCTCCCATTCCGCCAGCAACTCGACCAACTCCTATCAAGAATTTGTCTGAAACAGATATGCAGGCACGCAGAGAAAAAGGGCTTTGTTATAATTGTGATGAGAAATTCACTTGGGGACATAGATGTGTTCAACAAAAGCTTTATCTCTTGGATATGGATTCTCTTCCTGCCTCTAAAATTGGTGAAGAAGCTCCAGATACAATGGATGCTCAGGTCGACATTCAGGAGCCTCCTATTGACCCCCCATCTCAGGATGAACAACTAGAGATATCTCTCCATGCCTTATCCAGTGTCACCACCCCCCAAACAATGCGGGTCAGGGGTTATTTCAAGAAGCTTCCTTTTACAATACTCATTGATTCTGGTAGCACTCATAACTTCATTGACTCTCAGATTTCCAAATAGACTGATTGTTTTGTCCATCCTTGCTCCAACTTTGAAGTCATGGTTTCCAATGGAGGCACCTTACCTTGCAAGGAAAAGTGTCACAATGTGCATATCTCTCTGGAAGATTATAACTTGCACTCTGACATGTTTTCCTTGTCCTTAGGAGGATGTGATGTGGTTTTGGGCGTTCAATGGTTAGGCACACTTGGCCCCATCTCATGGGATTTTGTTGAATTTTGGATGCAGTTTTCAGTAAATGGGACACAACACAAAGTTACAGGCTTACAACTAGGGTCTCTCCACATCATCAGTTCACATCGCCTCGAAAATATCCTTAAGAAGAATTCACATGGTGTCATCGCTCAGCTCCATTCCATTCAGATGCACCCATCAACAGTCTCCACTACTTCCTTGGATAGATATGCAAGTGTCTTTGCTGCACCAATGGGCTTTCCGCCTTCAAGAGACATTTATAGTAAGCATTTAGCCGCGTCTACATCTTAGCAGGAAATGATGGCTATTTTGCATGCAATATCGACGTGGAAGCCATCCCAATTAGGGAATTATTTATGCATCAAGACTGATCTCCAGAGTCTGAAAAATTTCCTAGAAGAACAGGTCTCCTCCCCAGCACACCTGAAATGGGTTATCCACCTCATGGGTTATGACTATGCGATCACTTACAAGAAGGGTAAGGATAATATGGTGGCAGATGCTCCTTCTCGCACATTTGATGACCCAGTTTCTCTTACAGGTATTTCTCTACTTGTTCCAAACTGGTTGCAATATGTTCAACAGGGCTATCTCTTCTATGAACTCCATGCTTCTTCATCGGCAGGGCACTCTGGGTTCCTCCAAAAGTATGACCGGGAACAATGTAACTTCTTTTGGCAGGGACTGAAAATGCCAATTCAATAGATGGTGGTTGACTGTGATACTTTCGAGGTCAACAAGGGTGAAACGACACTCCTTTTGGGACTGCTCAAACCCTTTCCCATCCCTACATAGATTTGGACAACTATTTCTATGGATTTCCTAGATGCGCTCCAGTGGTACAATACCATGTCTACAAGGACACCATATGAAGCAGTCTATGGACAGGAACCACCAGTTCTTCTTCCATACACCCTCAGTGGCTCCCCAATTCAGGAAATTGACTCGGTTCTTCGAAACCACAATCAGATTCTTCTCATTCTGCAAGACAATCTTCACATGGCAAGAATTTGACTGAAACAACAAGCCGCTCAACACCGTTCAGAGCGCACTTTTCATGCAGCTGATATGGTTCTTCTTCAACATTCCAAGCAATCCTCTTGAAACTCAAAAGGTGTCAGTGGCTCGAATTGAAACCCGAAGATGCTATAGGGGAACCACTCTGTCCAATTCTGCATCAATTTCCACATCTAAAGCTTTGAGGACAAAGCTTTTTCTAAGGGAGAGGGGATGTTAGGAACCCATGTCAACCCTTCTATTTACTTTGTTAGTATATTGTTGTTGGACGCATATTGTTTGTAAGTCGTCCCATATTATTTGTTGATCCATAGTAGTGTTATTGTTGTTTGGTGCATATGCTTTGTAAGTCGCCCATAGTATTGTTGATCCATAGTTTGTATTGGCCCATGGTTTTGACCCATAGTATTGGCGCCTAGACTTAGTATATAAGTGTGTGTTGAGGCCTATGAAGGCACCATGAATTTATTTGTATTGAGCTTGCTCAAAGGAGGTTTCCCCCTCGAAGTGGCCTATGATCAATATAAAAGTGATTCCGAGTTCTATTATTTCTGCTATCTCTTGTGTTTTCATTAATTTAATATTGCAGGTTCTTCACAATTTTAGCAGTCAAAGTTTCTCTTTATGATCCAACATTTCCAAATTAAAAGTTCCATATCATATCCAAAAGATTGGATTCCTTATGGAAACCTAAAATCAATTGATGGTTGTTAGGTTAAATTCTTTTCTTTTGAAATTTCCAACAGTAAGCTTCCAGTATCATCATATGGGTGTTATTTCCATTTTTCATATTTCATGTGCAGCCATTAGTATAGCTCTCATAATAAAGAATATTTAGAAGTGTTCAGAGCATTCGGATCTAAACTTTCAACATGAATACTTGGTGCTCCCACAGTTAGGATTAACAACACAAGTCTCCTCCATTCTTGTAATAAAGAGAAGATCAACATCTTCAGAGAAGTTCATCACTATAGCCTTCAAAATTCATATCTTGCAAATGTATTAAGTAGCAATTTCAACATTCATTGTTTTAATGATTCTCACAGTTGCATATGTTCCAGTAACAACCAATTAATCCTATAGCCATTACTTTTCAACAGTTACCATATTCTCATAGTGGTTATTGGATATTTTGTAACATGTAAACTGAGGTTTGTTTCACAAGACCTAATTTGTTTTTATATAAATCAGCTCCAGATTTAGATTCTATAGGTTCCAAGTAATTCATATCCTCCTAGATCATCCGTCCAGATTGGTTTTCTTCAGCAACACAAGTTTTTTTGTTCCATATCCGACATCAACAATCAACCTCGTCACTTAGCAGTAGAGTTAGTAGAGTTCCAGTTTCCATTGGTATGATTCAGTACATAGGTTCTCATTCTCTTTTCCTTTGGCATGTCAGCACATAGGTTCCATGCTTTCTCTCCTTATATCTCAGCATAGTTAACTCAATGTGTACCAATCCAAGTTCTCATTCAAGTAACTTGAGGTAAAAACAATTTCATATCTCTTTTGCTTATTAAAAATATGGGAAATTTTAGTGACAAATACCATGGGCTATGTATTTCTTTTATATATATACTTACCTTGATTATTACATGATAAATATTCACCATGCCTCCACTTCAAAATCTCATTTTCCCTTCACACCACTTCACTACATTATGAATTTATCCATTACCATATTATCATTACCCTATGAGTGATAATTTTTCTCGATTGAATTTCTAGTTTGCGTAATCACGACTTCATTACTGGATTATTTATTTTCACCATGATTTACCTAACTCATTATGAATCCTCATGTGATTCAAAATGAGTCATGTAACGAAACCATCAATGTGTATTGCAAGTCGTTCCCTTCACCATTCCTTATACATAACTACATTGCTAACAATATTGAACTGCTAAGAGACGAAGTATCCAACGAAACCTCCATACTGAGAATTTTGCATCATTGGTAAACATAGGGTTATGAGACAAGATCTCATAGGGATTGAAGTGCTAGAGGGATATCCTGAGTTTAATGCTTGTAGGCAAGTTTTTGAGATAGCCGGATGGTTTCCCTTCTTCCAAAACTTTCAAGGACACAATGATCGAGTGACAAGAGATTTTGCAAAGGGTTTCGAGGGAAAGGTTGCTTGGTGGATGAATTGGTGACTGTGGTCTTAGAGGAATCAATGTCTCGTGCTACCAGATTTCCTTGGGATGGAAAACGATGGTTCAAGAACAACCATATCAAGAAAGCGGTCTGGGCTCTATTCTTATGCCAAACTCAACAAAACTCCAACCAAGAAAAAGGAGTTATGAGGGCATGGATAAAGAGGAATGGAGAGACATCTTTTCATTGTCCGGAAATGCATAATGCGCTGTGAAAGTAGGTATGGGTACACGTTCTTATATCACATCCATCTGTTATTGCATTTTGAATTGGGAGACAATCAATTTCACTTTATATTTTTGGAAAAACCTCACTCAAATGGCTAAGAATATTCATAGGAAACCTAAGAACATAAGACATAGTCTGTATCATCACGGGATGATAAAAATAATCATTTTGGAGGAGCTTAGAAAGTGACATGATACATGGGAAAAATTCTTGAGTCATAATAAGTTTATTGATGTTAATAATGGAGAAAATCGAAGTGAATGATGGAGTAGAGACAACGTATAGCATAGGAGAAATGCCCAGAAAACTACTCCATGTTCATTTCATTAACCAAAAACAGTTTTATACATATGGTGAACAAGGTCTGGAAACATCTACGGATAGGATTCTCTCAGAAGCTAGGTAGCATTAACTATACCAGGTAATACACCGTAACATTCACATGAACTCACTCCTCGAGAAATGATGTGGTAGTTGGAATTAATTTCCAACACTCCCCCTTAATTCCAATAGCCACAATTACAACTACATTGCTTACAACAGTCATGGCGTACTGGTCTAAAGTCTCAGCTAGGCAGATTAGCTATAGTTACAATAAAAACAATTCAAATTTTTCTTCAATGTTGCTACTGGTTCACGAATCTTCATAATCAAATTGCTCTCATGTCTTAGAGAGTCTTATGGAAGCTAGCTCTGCTTGTGCAGAGGCCTTTCTCAACTACAAACTGAAGGTGGAGGCTCACTCTACACTCTTCCTTCCCCGCAGGTGGTAGACTTCAGCAAACCACTCATCAATGTCGGAGGATCACACAAAGCTCACAAAGCTCACAAGGCTATAGCCTTTTAACAAACAACATTGATTCTTCAACATTTAGCAGCAAACATCGAATTCATCAATCATCTAATAGTGGCTTCAGCCAAC
Source organism: Larix kaempferi (assembly GCA_027924585.1). Classification (NCBI taxonomy): domain Eukaryota; kingdom Viridiplantae; phylum Streptophyta; class Pinopsida; order Pinales; family Pinaceae; genus Larix; species Larix kaempferi. The sequence goes on from BSBM01000222.1 coordinate 4,377,667, forward strand.
ATCATCATTCTTAAAAACAAGACTTCAAGTTACTAAGGCATTGCTACAACAAATTCAGAACAACAAAAAACTACAAAAATTCTTTGAACATTTTCTTTATCAGAAGCACCGAGTCATTTTCTTTTTCATTTTCCAACGGTGCACAACTTTGAACCAATTATGTGCTGGATTCTTGATTTTAACTTTCTTCTTCTTGTTTATGTTGCATGGCAGCTTCAATACTCCAACTCTTGAAACCCTAGGACTGCAATCAAAACCTGCACAAATAAACTGGGCTAAAACATTAAATGAAGCAGGATTTTCCTAATTTTTCTGCTCTCTGGCAGCGTGCACTGTTGCACTTGCAACCTCGAGGGTTGCATTCTTTTCATCTTCAACTTCCATACATGATTCAATGACTAAAACAATGGCACAGCCATAATCAACAAGACACTCCACAACATCAACATGCCTTGTATTTTCAAGCTAGTATGCAATCAACTTTAAATATGCCTCATAGGCGTTACATTTTTTAGCATCATCATGGATTCCTACAACATGTACCAGTTCTGCTTTAATTGCAACTTCTGTGCAGTTTGCAAGTATCTTATCAAATTCCTCAACAAACATTGAGTCTACAAACTCCATATCTTTCTTCCTTTCGATCTTGTGTACCCTCAGGATGATCATCACAAGATTTACGGACAACCTTATGACTTAAAAACTATCTACCACAACAAGCTGACATACATCAAAGACAGACTCACAACTTCAACTTAAGGTTCTGTCTCCACTTTAAGATATACATAACTGAGGCATATTCTATATACGTAGCTACAGCTTCTAGCTACTCCTAGCTTCTTGTCAACTCAAAGTTCAACTCCATGCTTCAGCGTTCACAATTTTCATCCGTGGCTTCACACACAATAATTATGCCTCTCAAATCACTATGGGAGCAATAACTTCAACAGAAACAGAAATGAGGACCGAATATTTATTCTTACCTTTGGCAGGCCAAGGTTTCCAATCCACAAGAGATAGAACTCAACTAGCCAGCAATTGGGCTTCAATAATGACTTGGCTTCTTCCATGACTGTGACACTAACCTATTCTATGTAGTCTGCACAAGCTCCAATTCTGATTTTTCTCAAAAGTTCCATGGGCTATGACCCTTCAAATTGCCTTACCGGTTGCACACAGCTACCAACCACCTCGCCCTTTAGTGCAAGCAGCTCACTACTTCAATATTTCATGGACCCTTACTGAGCCACTATGGGCTACGGTCAGCCTCTCCTCTTCCAGAGACACGACCAATGACCAATACTCCAAGAACATGGCTTCTCAGCACTGGAAGGTGTCAAGAGGCTCCTTCAACTTAAACCACAATGGGCTTTGGCCCTCTCCTACTTCATCTCACAAGACATCCTCTTACCCAAGTCACAGCGACAAACCAAATGATTTTGGCCCCTTCTCTTTACAACGACCCTCTTTAAATTTCACGAGTGGCTTTTGCAGCCGTGTCTATATTATCTTAGCCCTCAAAACGTCCTTCATACACAGTCTTGATGGAGTAGACACAGTCCAAAAAATATTGAATGTCCACTCACACTACCCTCTCCAACTTCACTTATCCACACTACTGAACTCACTCAACAACAATGGACAGGCGGTAGCTTATGAAATATTATCTTCTCTACGATCCGGAGGAATTGAAGATGCGAAAGCTTGGGAGTGGATAGAACTAAGCTCTGATACCAATTGATGGAGTAGACACAGCGGATAGCGTGGGAGAAATTCCCAGAAACTACTCCATCTTCATTTCATTAACCAGAAACAGTTTTATACATATGGAGAACGAGGTCTGGAAACATCTACGGATAGGCTTCTCTCAAAAGCTAGGTAGCATTAACTATACCAGCTAATACACTGTAACATTCACGTGAACTCACTACTCGAGGAATGATGTGGCGGTTGGAATTAATTTCCATTAGTGAAGACCTCAGCTTTTCGAGAGCTGAGGGCTTTACGATGCAAATAGGAAACCCAAAAAGAAATCATCAAGGATGTATAAGGGGGAAATCACTAAGAGGCCCGTATTTGATGGTCAATGATGTGTTGATGTATATGTAACTTCGGAATGTATTTCACATATATGTATATTGTATTCCTATAGAGATGGTATTATTCCTCTATAAGGAAGTGTCGTCATTTATATTGTAAGTGTCGTAACTTATACTTGATGGGTTATTAGACCACCTTGTTTGGGGTCGGCCCTGTATAAGTCATGTGGGTCAAAGGGTTATTAGACCACCCTATTGAGGGTCGGCCATGTGGGTCAAAGGGTTATTAGACCACCCTATTGGGGGTCGGCCCACTCAGCATTATGTTATGTGGTTAAGTTAGAGCCGACATGAGTTAGGTAAAAAGGCAAGTCAAGTCAAGTATAAATAGAGTGCGGGAGGCACTCTATTTGCTCACTCACTTCTCACACATGCTCTCAAGGAGGAGAGGCGCACTTATGGAGGAGGAGGATCTGCTGCTAGGTTATGTCTATCTCTTGGTTGGTTGTATCATTGCTCTATCTATCTCTGAGGAAGTTATTGGGGTTTTTCACCTTTATGGTTTTCCCCAAGTAAATCTTTGTGTCTCTTGTGTGCTTGCATTATTGTCTCCATGATTGATATGCTGTAGATATGCTGTACATGTTGTTCTCTCAGTTAAGATCCTAGATCATATTGAAGTAAATTCAGAAAATTAACATGGAATCAGAGCTAGCCTGAAAGAAGGCATGATATGGCATGTATGACACTTGTTGCACTTACGATGCTAGGGCTTGATATAGCAAAAACCAGTCATCGTAGCACTTTCGCTATAAATCCGTTTTGGAGAAGTTTTAGGATCTGAATTTGTTACAGGACGAAGATAAGATCTCCAGGTATCTTGTGTCCAAAGGACAACCTCTAATTCGTTGTACTTTGTGATTTATGATCTGTACAATATAGGGTTTCTGCCTCTTCCAGATCTGAGTCAAAATCAGGTGACCTTGGGAAAAAGGTCATATCTTGGGCTAGGAAGCTCCAAATGAAATTTCGTAAAACGTGACAGGTAGTACACAGTATGTACTATCTCAAAAAACGTTTTCAGAGGCCGAAGTTGAACCAGTGACACGTGGCACGCCGTACAAGTGCGCTCTCCTGTATTATCCCATAAACAGGTCACGTTGCGACATTTGGCATAACTCTCTCTCAGAGAGTCCAATTGAGGTCATACCTATCAGGATGGAAAGGTAACAGGCCTAGATATCTCAGAAAACTTTTTCATAGGCCGAAGTTAAAACAGTGACACGTGGCACACCGTACAAGTTCGCTCTCCTGTTTTATCCCAAAACAGGTCACGTTGCGACATTTGGCATAACTCTCTCTCAGAGAATCCAAATGAGGTCAGACCTGTCAGGATGGAAATATAACAGGTCAGGCTATCTCAGAAAAATTTTTCAGACCCTGTGGATCAAAAATTTCGGAGTTACACCAGAAACAATCAGGTACATATTTCTGTCAAAACAGAATTATTTTTTTGGTACCTTCATTCATGGCTTCCGGAATTTAGGGCTTTGGAGAAAGTTGGAATTTTTGTAATCGGAGACCACGGCTGGATGCTACTCATCAAAATAAAAATTTAGAGAACAAGATCAGAATTTTTGGCTGGGTAGAAGGCCGGGTTTGATTAGACCCTAGTTCGGGACTTTGATCAGAAAAATGGAAAATTAGGGCTTCTGTAAAAATGGGAATTTTTGAAATCTGTGACCACGGCTGGAAGCTCCTCAGAAAAATAGAAGCTTAGAGATTTGGATCAAACATTTTGATTGGGAAGAAGAGTGGGCTTCATCAAACCCCAGTTCAGGGTCACGTCCAGTGAATCCAGAAGTCTCAAAGGCAAAATTGAGGAGTGAAACTTTGTAGTTTTCAAATTCTGAATATACCAGCTTGATCAGCTCATCAAGGCGCATATTTCTATCCCTTCAGAAGTTTGAAATTCAAAGTTTGAATTTTTGGGGTTTCTCTGACAAACCCATATCCAGCTCCAGGTCCAGTTCTTGCAAATCAAGTGGATTGGGTTAATCCTAGAAGAAGATGGATTGGTCACTTGCATAAGTGAAGAAGTTCCTGTTTCAGAGGGAGATGAGGCTAAGGCCTTACATAAGAAGATTACAAGTGATCTTGACAGGTATGACTCATCGAGGTATGTTTTGAGATTTGTTCATAATTAAGTTTATGGTATGTTTGTCTTCATGTTATCACGGTTAGTACAATCTTGATTTTAGACTTATCATATCACCTTAATAAAATTATGAATGCATGATAGAAGTCATTCATTTATTAGGAGTATGAAACTTATGTTTGTACTAACACATTGTGATGATTGTATGAGTTTTATGTTGTCTACTAACATGAAAGGTACACCAAGAAGACAAATCATGTTCTAGTTCAAGAACAAAGATTCATCCATTGAGATCCATTCTCGAGGTATGTATAACTTGGTTTTATAATGGTTAACTTATGAGACATGCAGGTTACTAGCACAAGTCACTAAAGAGAACCAGAAGACATTATGCGGGTATGTTAGACATAAATAGCTAGCATGCTAATCCAGGTATGTTTTTCCTATATCAAGATAGAATCCTACCTTGGGATAGAATCTTATACTACTGTTGATAATTATTATTCATGAAGTCATAGGTTTGAATAATCATGGTGGTATGCATATTATGTTTCGTACCATAATTGATGATATGACTAACCAGAAGAATCATGAAGGTATAGGTTCGAAGAATCACAGGTTTCATGCATATTATATCTCTTATCTTGATTGATGATTCAACTAACCTAAAGAGTCATAGGTTTGAATAATTATAGGTTTAGACATGTTATGCTTCTTATGATTTGACTAACCATAAGAATCCTACATAAACCTTGAATGCTAATGCTTATTATTTTCTGTTTGAAATGATCATGACTATACATGCTTGAGATTATTGTGTTTTAATAGTATACTAATGAATGTATGATTTTATATGAGATCACAAGGATAACACAATCATGATACTAATAAGCATGCATAAGAACCAAGGATGAATGTAAGTTCAAGGACAGGTAATCCAGGAAGCAAAGATCAAGAGGGAGTACACTCCAGTGGTTTATGCAAGGATGCAGATATTCAGAGGGAGTTGACCATCTCTCTACATTCCACAACAGAAAGTTATAGAAGAAGCTACTGCAGATTAGGACTCCAGCAGCTCCTGCAAGAAAGCGAAGACTCAGAGGGAGTCCACCCAACGAACAAACAAAGATAAGTATTTTAATTATCATGTCTTGCATATATGTTTGTTTAAATAAAATTGTTCAATGATGTATATGCTCATGTTCCTAGACTTAGGATATGTATTGTGCATATTAGAATAGTTGCAGTATACTACTAATATACATGGGTAAGTGGCCTATGGCACTGTACAACATTCCATTGCTACTTATCTAGAATGAAACCTCTTTGCTGACATGTTGAGAGTTGTGCACACTCTGAACAATGTTCTGGTAGAGATTGGAAGGCATCTAGAAAGTTACGGAATATGGATAAATGTTGTATTGAAGCATTGGCTAAGATAATTGCATGACTGTATGACATATTTCTTTATGTGTAAGAATTTGTTCTGAAAATTATGAGATGTTTCTAATCATGCAATTTAACTTGTTGTGTAGGAAAGATCGTATGCCATCTCCTACAAAAGAAGCACTACAACATTTGTTCCAGCAACAAAGATATCTATTGAAGATATTGAAGATATTGAAGTTCCCAGGATCTGGGATGAAGAAATGGAATGCCATGATCCGTCGATCATGAAGAATGATGTTTGGGATGTAATCCCTAGACGTGAAGGGAAGTTTGTTATGACTTCCAAATGGATCTATCAGATCAAGCATGTTGCAGATGGCAGCATTGAGAAATATAAAAGTGATGAAATAGAATATGCACCAGATGGATTTCAAGACATCATGGTGTAGTCATATATGTGTGCAGAACTTGGTATGGTAGGATAGACAGCTTTCTATCCAGTTTGGGCTTTACCAAGAGTAAAGCGGATTCCAACCTTTACTACAAGGTTGAGGAAGGCAATCCAGTGATACTACTTTTTATGCGGATGACCTGTTTGTATCAGGTGAGGATAGATTGATTACCTACATGCAGCGGAAGCTTACTGCCGAGTTCGAGATGAAGAACTTGGGGATGATGCACTATTTGTTTTTGGCATGGAGGTGTGGCAGAGTGCAGATGGAATCTTCCTTGGACAAGGGAAGTATGTAGTAGAGATCCTGAAGAGGTTCGGGATGATGGAATGCAAGGATATGGCCACACCTATGGCATCGAATCTGAAGCTTCTTTGTGATGCTTCATCTGAGCCAGTTGATATCACTATGTATCGTCAGATGATTGGGTCCTTGATGTACCTGACGAACATGAGACCAGACATTTGCTTTGTTGTGAACACATTGAGTTAGCTCCTGACAGATCCGAGGAGTGTTCACTTGGTTGCTGTAAAGCATGTTCTGAGGTACCTGAAGGGTACAGTGGATTATGGGCTCAGATATGAGGCGAATCAAAAGTTTAACCTGCAGGGTTATGTTGATTCAGATTGGGCTGGCAGTGCTGCAGATAGGAAGAGCACATCTGGGTGTTGCTTCAGTATGGGATCAGGTGTGATCTCTTGGTTTAGCAGGAAGCAATCCTGCGTAGCACTGAGTACAGCTGAGGCAGAGTATGTTGCAGCCTGTTCAGCTAGTTGTGAGGCAGTATGGCTACGGAAGCTACTGTCTGAGTTATTTGATCTCCCGTTGGAAGCTACTGGTATCTTCTGTGATAACCAGAGTTGTGTGAAGCTGTCCGAGAACCCAGTGTTTCATGACAGGTCGAAACACATAGAGATCAAATATCACTATATCAGGGATATGGTGCAGAGAGGAGAGGTGAAGCTCCTGTATGTTGCGACGGACGAGCAGATTGCAGATGTGCTGACGAAGCCACTAGCCAGGGTGAAGTTCGAGTACTTCAGAGAGAGGCTTGGCGTTCTTCAGATCGAGGACACTTCGAGGAAGAAGTGATGGACACATTTGCTGAAGCCATTCCAAGCATGTTGGAAGGAGGATCCTTCACATGGCTATGGATGTAAGCGCTGGATGATGAACATCAGGATGATGTTCTGGTTTCTGCTTGGATATGATCAGTTGGATCATTTTTATGTATGTATGTACGCATCATGTTGGATGCTTGGATATGATCAGTTGGATCATTTTGTATGTATGTACACATCATGTTGATGCTGGATATGATCAGTTGGATCATGTGTACGTATTTTGTATATGCATCATGTTGGATGCTTGGACCATGTATCTGTATATGTATCAGGTGGATACATTGTATGATCAGGTGGATCATGTATGGTGATATGTATCATGTATTTGTATTTGTATCAGGTGGATACATTGTATGATCAGGAGGATCATGTATGATGATATGTATCAGGTAGATACTTGGTATGCATCAGGTAGATGCATTGATGATCAGGATGATCATGGATGACGAGCTTCAGGATGTTGCTCCGGATGATATGCATCAGGTAGATGCATTGATGATCAGGATGATCATGGATGACGAGCTTCAGGATGTTGCTCTGGATGACATGCAGCAGGATGTTGCAGTGATGATCAGGATGATCATGGATGACGAGCTTCAGGATGTTGCTCAGGATGTTGCAGTGATGATCAGGATGATCATATATGACGAGCTTCAGGATGTTGCTCCGGATGACATGCAGAAGGATGTTGCAGTGATGATCAGGATGATCATAGATGACGAGCTTCAGGATGTTGCTCCAGATGACATGCAGCAGGACGTTGCAGTGATAATGATCAGGATGATCATGGATACATCAGGATGATGTATGGTGAGTATCAGGTTGATACTCTGTGGCCGTGGATCAGGTTGTGCAGATGAGCATGTAATCCGGTGCCCTGGGAGATTTGCAGATGGTCTTTCGAGGTTTTGCCTATGGCATGTAATTCGGTGCCCTGGGACATCTGGCAAATGCTCTTTCGAGGTTTTGCTCTGGGAGGACATGTAATTCGGTGCCCTGGGAGATCTGCAGATAGTCTTTCGAGGTTTTTCCTATGGCATGTAATTCGGTTCCCTGGGATATCTGGAAGATGCTCTTTCGAGGTTTTGTCCTATGGCATGTAATTCGGTGCCCTGGGAGATCTGCAGATAGTCTTTCGAGGTTTTGCCTATGGCATGTAATTCGGTTCCCTGGGATATCTGGCAGATGCTCTTGCGAGGTTTTGTGGTGAGGTCACATGTAATTCGGTGCCCTGGGAGATCCTATAGGTAGAGCTGTGTGCTCGTAACAGCCTGGGATGCTCTTTCGAGGTTTTGTGACGCACGTAAAAGTCCTGAGGATTCCACAGTATGGCCAGTGATGACGAAGACCTGCAGGTGGTGGGCCTACATCCAGTATGAAAAAGGACTGGCTCTGTAGAACTTCCTATGACGAGTAGATTCAGAGATTGATTGAGATAGCAGCAGCAGTGACGATGATGATGACTCGATGACGATTATCTAGTGACGATGATCCAGAGAAGATGACTTGTGTTAGAAGAACTGTGCTGAGAAATACCTTCCTAGTTAAGAGGGAGTGTTGATGTATATGTAACTTCGGAATGTATTTCACATATATGTATATTGTATTCCTATAGAGATGGTATTATTCCTCTATAAGGAAGTGTCGTCATTTATATTGTAAGTGTCGTAACTTATACTTGATGGGTTATTAGACCACCTTGTTTGGGGTCGGCCCTGTATAAGTCATGTGGGTCAAAGGGTTATTAGACCACCCTATTGAGGGTCGGCCATGTGGGTCAAAGGGTTATTAGACCACCCTATTGGGGGTCGGCCCACTCAGCATTATGTTATGTGGTTAAGTTAGAGCCGACATGAGCTAGGTAAAAAGGCAAGTCAAGTCAAGTATAAATAGAGTGCGGGAGGCACTCTATTTGCTCACTCACTTCTCACACATGCTCTCAAGGAGGAGAGGCGCACTTATGGAGGAGGAGGATCTGCTGCTAGGTTATGTCTATCTCTTGGTTGGTTGTATCATTGCTCTATCTATCTCTGAGGAAGTTATTGGGGTTTTTCACCTTTATGGTTTTCCCCAAGTAAATATTTGTGTCTCTTGTGTGCTTGCATTATTGTCTCCATGATTGATATGCTATAGATATGCTGTACATGTTGTTCTCTCAGTTAAGATCCTAGATCATATTGAAGTAAATTCAGAAAATTAACATGATGTACCTGAATCATGGCCAAGCATAAACGCATGGAGAAAGAACAAAGCTCTAAACAACAAAAAAGACAAATTGTGATTTTTGATGTTGTACCCAAAAAGATGAGAACACGTTTTTTTGAGTTAGAATTGCATGTGTGTACTGACCTGAAGAAGGTCAACCAATGTTCGATAATTTCTATAATGAAATAGAGTTTTTTAGGATATGTTAAGGAGAAATTTCCTTCTCGTCATGTAGAGCCACTTGAGGAAGAAAATTTGAAGAAGAAAAGGAAGAAAATTGATAGACTTAAAGTAGAGCTTAGGGAACTTGAAGTCTTGGGCCGTCATGTTAAAAGTGAAAATCAAACATTGAAGAGTTATAGTATCAAATTGCAGGAGGAGAATGAGAATTTGACATCTAGAATAGAAGTATGCTCAAGCAAGCCAGGAAGTGGCATAGGATAACTCAACAGATTGAACTACAAAATAGAAGGTTGAAGATTAAAATCGATGCAACAGAAAAAGGAGTCTTATGCACCTTCAACCTTTAATATGGACATCTTGATAGATGCAACAATGTGTTGTTCAGACAATTGGACTTGATAAATTTGTTCAATTTTGGAACTGATATTGAAGAAGTGATCGGCTACCTCCTCAAAATGCATGAGGACATGCATTATCTAAGGCATGGGGGGTATGTTGAGATTGATTTTTGATGCATTTATCACTGTCAGTGATGCCCTTTTTGAATTTTTACTCCTCCATTCACCTTCTTATCATTCATGTTGATGTAATTACCTATGCTTTCCAAAGAATACATGACAACAAGCTCACAAGGTAGTAATTTACCAAATTTTCATGATTTTCCCTATTTTTGATAAAGCAATAGAGTTAGAGATGGTTTTCATAATGATGGTTATAACACTTCCAAATCCTATAACTACAATATAGATCTGGTAACCCATCATCATTTGGCATATTAACGCGGCATCTCCAGGAGAAAAAACATCACATGGGTTTTGTTTCTAGATACCCCGAGGTGGTTTCATGTTACTCAAATCAACTCCAAATTAAAAGATGGTCAACAATTCAATCAATCATTTTCCTAAACAATGCATCCAACAAAGGCCGAGTTCATTTCTAGGTGGTGGAGAGAGATATTTTCATGCATTGCATGTCATGAAATTTTTATGTAATAACGATATGTAACATCCTTCACAAATGGAAAGCTCAATTTATCGCATGGCGTTTATTGTATCTCTGGTGTTTGGTAATATTTGGTTGCATTAGTCCTACCAACCCGTGAAACATGGGAATTGGTTGTGATCTTAAAATGCCTCCCTATGCTTTAAATATTTAACATGTATGCAGACTAGAAGTCATATATTGTTTGTAGAGAGGACTAGTCTTATGATCATATTGATTGTGTGCCTATGAACTTGATTTCTATAATATAAAGGCATTGATGTTTTGAAGTTTGGTGTGACTATCAGATAGTACCTTAGCGTTTCTTGTAGTGCAAGCCATTTGGTAAGGCCCTCCTAACCTGGTCTGTGCTGCAATCTCATTCTTTTAATTAGTTGGTTAAGTGTGTTGCTTATTTTTTTAGTATTTACATGCTTTCTGGTTTAGTATTTCAATTCTTGTAGCTTAATCATTTTCTGAGCTTCATTTAAAAATTTTCATTACATGTCCTTACATATTTCCATGGACAAGTGTGTTGATCATATACATAAAGAAATTATTCACGAAAGGTTGAAAAATTGATTTCCTTATAATTTATTACATGAACATGTGATGTCCTTAAATTAGATGAAAGACTATGGTTGTACCTTCTATAGCACTTTAGTAAACAACAATCCAATGATCAAATATATCTTTGCAGTGTGATTGGTTTATGCTTTTATTGTTTTTTCATGATAAGTGTGTGCCTAATTCATTAAAAGTTTATTGTAATCAAATCATCACATTGGGGGTAGAAGTCATTAATACACTCATCATTAATCATTAATAGTGTTGGCATTTCACAAGATTATGCTTAAGGATTGATAATAAAGTGTAACCGAATTTAAAGCATATAAATAACATTTTTTTAAAGCATGCAAAATATATTTTTTATTATTGTTCAATGTTAAGATATTTATATTTGTATTTCAAAATATTTCTAGGTAAATATCATCTCTATAATAATTGTATTGTGTAAATTTAGTATCTTTTAATTTATCCATATATATTTACGCCAAAGGTGTTCTTTCTGGGAGAGACAATCCATGCTCCTGTAGCAGGATTCCTCGTCTATAAAACGAATGAAATCATGACACGTGCCTTCACTCCAAATTCACTCAGCTTTTAACAGTTAATATACTGTCCTCCTGCTATTTTAGCGGCCGGTCTCCTATTTTGGCGTCTTACTTCATCGCACGCATTCAACATTTTGTTCAATAGTTTCGTTTTGAAAACCATGTCTGGCTTCCACTTGCACATAGTTGCAAATCATTGAAGAAAACAATGGCGGATTGGTGGTCACGGGTTCGGGCTTTGTCCTCCACAAAATCACTGGGGTTTTAGTTAAACTACACGACATGTCACTAGGATTTCTTTTCATTTTCTCTTCCAACAACCTCCAGTGATGAAGAACTTCAGCCCCATACCCTCCAAGCACCGGAAGTGATAAACAATGATTATACACCACAATACAGAGTTGATCGTTATGGCTATGGCAGAGTCTGCTTCATCACTTCCTCTAATTGTTAATAACTAGGGTTTTTCCTCGTGAAAGGTTTTGGCTGCATATTTTTAGGGTCGTGGTATCATCTCACATCGATCAGAGCTCCTACTTGGAAACATCTCTATATTGGGTCCCTAATAAGGCTGGATTCGATCCTGAGACATCACACAGGTCGTTGGTGGTCATTCGAGGGTTTCAGCAAGTCTCACAAGAAATATTACAAGCACACACCTGTGGATTCCTTCGATTCTGACGGGCCTGAAATATTATTACCATAAAGGAAAAGTAATGGAAATAGGGATGATTCTTTAAAGGAGAAGCATGGAATCCAGGTGGGGGATAAAGGAAATATCCAACATCGAAGGAACAATACAACTCGACGTATTCTTTATTGCCTTCTAAGAAGAGACGAGCGTCTACGTCAGTTTTTGCTGAGCGTTGGGAGGCGAGGAAGGATTCCCTTTCATGGCTTCCTTATAAGAGTGATATTTTTTATAAAACCCTAACCCTAAAATGCTCTTATAGCCCTTCTTTAGCAAAAATAAGACTCGATCTTGGTGTATCAGGACTCGAATAATCTGGGACGCAGAGAGAAGTAGCAGGCCGTTGAAGGGGTCATTTATTCACCATCAACATGCAGAATGAAGAAAGACAAAATATCGATCTCTACATTCCAAGAAAATGGTAGCTCTTGATATTCTTATTTTTTTAAAGCAGTTTTCTTTTTTAAATGTATTTTTTTATGTTTTTGTGGGGTTGGGGGTTCGAAGAAATTGAATTCGTATGTATTTGACATCTTTGCAACCAATCGACTAATAACTTCAAAGGACCATGCATTGGTGCAATTAAATATCGGGCACTTGGATGAGAATGGAATGTACACTGTCCAGTTCACGACTTTTGCTCTCTACGGCTTTGTCCAAGCACAGGTGTGTATGAATTCCGGTCTTATTTTGTTTTTGGGTTTTCCTATTTTTTAAGTAGGTTTTTCTTCCTGGTCAAATTTCAAATATAGAAAATATTGTATCATGATCTAGATTCATGAATCAGATGTACAAAACACTGAACAAACTGCTTGCTTTACTAATGATCTTTCTCATGTACGAAAGCCATTTCTTTTCATGTATATGTCTATTTTCCTTCCCAGACTGGTTTCTTATCTCTGTGGCTTCGTACTTAGATCTTTTTTCCTTTACTCATTGTTGTTTGCTTAGATCTAGGCTCTGCTAAGGCATTCCTACTTTGTATTAAACTGATGGTACTTCTTTAGTTCATTGACCTACTTTTCTGGTCATTTGTTGGACAAATAAAATTATCTTATTTTTAAAAAATGGGCTTTTGGTTGCTTCCTTTGGCTCTATATAGAGTATCCAATTTGTTATCAAGACGTGGGAGCATCCACCATCTATCAAGAGGGGGGCCATCACTTCCACGTTTTTGGTGTGTGACTACCTAGCCTGACCTAGTGCACCTCTTGGATTATGTCAATTCGAAGGCCGCCTATTAGTTGGAATTGGACATGTGCTGAGAATATATGACTTGGGAAAAAGGAAATTGCTGCGGAAATGTGAGAATAAGCTATTTCCCAATACAATTGTGTCTATTCACACTTATGGTGATCGTATTTATGTTGGATATATTCAAGAGGTGTGTGTCAACTTTTCTCTATTTCCTGTCACTCTTCCTATGAGAGCTAAGATACAACAAGAGAAATATTAATTGAAATTTTTTAGTTAAAAAGAAATATTTATGTTAAAAGAAGTCTGAAACTAGGCATAGATACAGAATTGTCTAGAATTTCATAGCTTTTAGTTATATTCAGTTAAATAGAGCTCTTACCTTTATAAGGTATTGTTCTTTCTAGTCTGAAATGTGATCTTTATACAGTCAAAATAATTAAGTTATCCACTTCAATCTTAAATATCTATTTCCCAGTCTACATACGGGTGATTTCTAGGAAAGATTAAGATTAAAATGGCTTTTCGGTCTGAAGATCTTGTTGCAAGAGGGAAATTGAACCTAACTACCCATGACTAAGAAAATTTGAGGTTTTGTCAAAATGAGGAGACCCTATGGAAAAGTTTATTTTTTAAATTCTTAGAAGAGCAACACCTGATGGATGTCAAGCCAGTAGAGGTTATTTCTAAGAGGTGTAACATGCAAACATGATATGGATCAATATCCAAAATATTGGATAGGTTTATGGTAAAAGACTATTTTCTTATGAATTTACGAAGATGCATAATAAAATAGTTAGTGGCTCACATCACTGTCCCATTAGAGTGGAATTTGATAGCAGAGAATCAAAGTTTGCTACTCCTTTCAAGTAAGATCTCCATTTGATAACCTATGAGGATTTTCAGCTATTTGTAAGGTCAATTCGAAGCAAAGTACTTTTCAAACCAGTCTCAACTCTCTAATGTAGAGAGTGGGATAGTAGAGATGCATACCTCAATGTTCAATGGTTCTTTACATGAGGACACTGCTTTGGAGATTTATGCTTTAAATAAAGTACTTATATCTCCTCTCTCGAGGGAGGCGATAGAAGAAGAAGAGCAGGTCTTTCTGGTTAATAGACACCCAAAGACCAGGTCTTAATACTTTATTTTAATAACTTAATAGTAGAAAAGTGTTTCCAAGGGAATTTGCCTCTGTTTTTAAACACTAAAATGGAAAAATTATGAAATAGTTTGAATTTCAGGAAATGACCTAGGGGACAACAATAGGGAACCTCCAACAAGCGCTGTGTTTTTCCTGCTTCTGTGCTTTGAGGGATTTGGGAGGGGTAGGATATTCCTAGGGGATAGGTGTCTAGAAGGACAGATTTTTGTTGGTACTCAACTATTATCTTTAGAATTGAAAGCCTATTTGTCAAAGCACATTAAAATTGAAAAGCTTTAGAAAATGGAACTAGTTGTAACAAATACAAGAAAATCTGAGATAGTTAGAAAGTTTAAGAGAAAGCTACCTTTTTCCCAAGCCATGGTTTCTAACGCTGACAAGGCATAGCCAGAGTAGAGGCATTCTTGTTGATTGCAGCCAAACCAGTGTAGGTATAAGCTATATAATATCATGATTGTTGATCTAGTATCAAGTTCTCATCTTGTGAGATATATTACTGATGACATATTATCAAAGCCTTGTTCAACCACATACCTTATGGACAATTGGACATGCCCAAAAATACCTAGAAAATACAATGACTTCCCATCTTGATTCTCCTGAAATTCTACCTCCGCCATTTAATATCTACTCGAACACTTTTAAAAGTCATGTTCATCAAAATAGTAAGCTTGATAAACATATGAACATGAACAAAGATGGTCAAGAGTCTGAAATTGCCTCTTGCTTCTTAAGATCTTTGATCATAATCTCTTTAAACTAATAGATCTTGGTAAAGAGTCATTAACTCATCCTTACCTCACCATCATAAATCAGCTTAACTAGTACTTCAGAAAGCTAGACCACTTTGTTGTGTTCTTAGGGATTGCATACGCAAACCCTAGTTAATACCCTGAAAAGTGTAGTTGGGACACCTCCCGTGGTTAGTCTAGATTTCCCCTAGGAGATTTAGGAGACCTAGAGAGAGGGCTTTCCTTGGTAATAACATGTTGGAGGAAAATCCTAAGGTTGTACAAATCTAATAGCTGGTTTTCCTTGCACTATTTGAGCTACTAACCTATGCATCAACAAGTCCTTTTCTCTCTTCGAGACTTATGTACATGTGGCTTTGACCACCATATTTCATGTATTTTATTGTAGTTGCAGTGTTTTGGTTTGTTACTCCATCTTAGGCCAAATATAGGGTTCTATTATTATTTTATTATAGAAGGAAGAGGAGCTTAAATCTATATAAGGCTTGCTCTCTCTCCTTCATTTGTCATGATCAGATTATGAGAGTTATCCCTCTTTTGAACTTAATGGATATATCTTTCTTGGTGCAAATTGAAGTGTAAGGGTTTCTTCTCCATTCAAAGTGTGTCTTATTGTTCCTATTTATCTATGTTGTTGGTGAATTGTAGAACTGCTAAGACTTGTCTGATTAGGGCCATTTGAAAGGGTATATCCCCTCATTGGAAGGGTCTTTTTTATTAGTATTTCCATTATTGTCCTTTGATGATGCTTTGGATGCTAGCCCATAAATGTTCCTGAGATTTGATGACTTGTGTTCTTGTTGGTTGATGAGGGTTTGGATAGTATATTGATTATCTTCATGGTGATATAGAACTCTTGGCATTGATTCATGTTTTGTACATTGGTTTTTATGTAGTTTCTAGGGCAAATTGTGCATAATAGAACCATGTTTTCAAACCCTTGGTTCTCCAACGCCTTCGCTCACATGTAAGGATGTGTGCAGGATTGTTTCAACTATGTACTCCCATCTTGTTGATGCCTCGGATATTGTAGCATCAATCAGAAAGGGATTTTCCCCGATAGATGATCCCAATTAGATTATCTACTGTTTGGTATAGGGAATCCGTCCGGTTAGCGGTTCCGACAATTGTGGGTTTGGAGTTTAATTCCAATTATACCGGTTATGGCCCGATCCACCTTTCTTTTGGATTTTATGTTTTATAATGATATGCAAGTGCCTAGTCTATATTTAATCTAGATGCAAGACTGAGAAAACAGACCTAAGTATAAAACTGAAATAAACCTAACTATCCTTGCAAGGAGCACATTTAAAGCATGAGCAATGAGCTGTAAGAGTTATCTTTAAAGAATGAACAGGCAGCCATTAAATCTTAAAGAGAAAGCTACACCAAGGTAAAATATCTCAGAAGATAGCTTCTAATTACAAATAACACATTTTCATTACTCATCAAAGAGAGAAGCAAGATTATTTAATCTAGATGCAAAACTGAAAGAACAGATCTGAGTCTAAAAAACACATGAAATAAATCTGATTGTCCCTGCAAGGAGCCAAATTAACGCATGAGCAATGAGCTGTAACAGTTATCTTAAAGAAAGAACAGCTAGCCATCAAATCTGAAAGAGAATGCTACAGCAGAGAAGAGAGATATCAGAAGGTAGCTTCTGATTTAATGTAAACACATTCATTACTCATGAAACAAAGAATTCGTTTGCACAGAAAGGAGTAAAATTCATTTGTTACAAAGAAATAATTCAGACAGTAAGAAAGATCTCACATTAAAGTATGGAAGTCACCAGAATAATCCAATACACATCCATTCTTCATTCCCATGCAAAACGTCATCTCCCGGCTTTTATTAGAAGATTTACTTTCATAGAACATACACAAGATAGCTCGTACAAGTCTGAAAATTAAATCCCTCCCAAAAGTCATGTCTAATCCTTCCTAACTTCTATTTATAGTTACAAAATTGCCCTTTGGGATGCCACCTAGCCTTTTACACTTGTCGCCTACAGGAATTTTTCTCTATAATAGACAACATGTGACTCCTTCTTTTACAGGAAATTATTTAAAAAAAGGAAAAGGGACAGTTGTCCCATAGTTCCACGCTTTACACATCTGAGAGCCAAAATACAAAATAGCAGAAATAATGTTTTAATATCAGCACTGTCATTCTTGTGCGTGTGCTTCAGCTGGAAGAGGATCGCCCAAATCAACTGATGATGCTGATGTTGCCTTAGGAGAGGCACTCGAATTCATTGTTGCTGCTGCTGCTTCCTGGAAAAAAGAAATCGAGCCAACTGGAGTTTCTGTTACTGCTGGGAGAGAAGAGTCTGGATTTGCTGTCACAGCTGCTACTTCTGCCTTCTTCTCCTCTTCTGCTATGTAGCTATACCAAATGCCAGTGTCCCTTATGACTATGTTTGCGGAAGCAGGGAGCAGGATTTTCTGAGAAGTCACATTTTTTCTAAGCTCTACTCCAATGCCTTGAACTTCCATCACTGCAACTTGATGTACTTCTTTAAGCAAATGGCTGTGGACTGATGACATTCCAATATAATGTTGGAGGTCGTCAATTGCAAGGACATCAATTTTCTTCACATATTCGGTTTGGATTCCCAGTTCTTCCTTTAGTTCAGACAAGCGTTGTTCTTCACCCGGGAAGTCATCGAGGGATTGTGGGAAATTCAATTTGTACCTGTCATGCACTCCCTGGATTCTTTGATACAAACCGTTGATCCTATCCCTTGTCCCTTGTACACTGGCCATTAGCTTACTGCCACAGTTTCTACAGTAGTCCAAAAGGGCTATGTCTTCATTAAAACCCTCCACAGACTTGAATGGGAGATGTGCGGGGAAATCCACCTTTCCTTCTCGCCATTCTATCTGGCTCAGGATATTTGCCTTAACCCAAGTGTGCTTAGCTTTAAGCCTATGGGCCTCTGCATTAACTTCTTTTAGTTTGAACACCATGGCCTTGAGCTTGCTAACTTCCTTAGTGATTAGCTCATGAGTGTCATATATTTGCTTCAGGATGCTGCAGGACAGCTCATGGAAGGGAGACATGTTCATCGTTCTGCTCTCAACTTGCTCTAATTGCTCAGCTAATGCCCGCTTGTCTGCTTCTAGCTGGGATGCTTTATCTTCCGCTTCATTCTTCTCTGCTTCCACAATCATCATCTGGAGTGTTAGTTGGTCCTTTTCCTCCTCCAGCTGGTTATACATGCATGATAGCTCTTTATGCTCGACATACAGGCAATTATACTTGTTTACCACAAGATCCCTGTAGTCTTGCTCATTAGCCACAGTCTGTTGTAGTGTACGAGCTCTCCTCTTTGTCAATTCATTTTCTCTAACTATAACACCTACATTGCCCAGTGATGCTTTTGCTGTTTCTACAACTGCGGATGCCATAGCTAAGGGATCCTTATCTGTATTCCGCATTAGAGTGATCTCCCGGTGGGTAATGATATCCTCCTGGAAGAGTCTTTTGATCCTCTCTTCCGATTTAAGGACCATTGCTTTCCTTTTCTTATCATAGACAAATTCATTCCACCTGGACACTGTATGTTTTCCTGATGGAGTGTACGGGACAATTGGGAGGTCCATAATGTCTATTTCTTCTTCAGCCAGTGGGGTCCGGACTCCCTGAGCTGGATCTGTTCCCACATTTTGGGTACCAGAGCCACCTGCTTGAGGTGCGTCTATTTCCATGTCTTGGACACCGAATCCACTTGCTTGGGCATCTTTTCCTGCTTTCAGCTCTTCTTCCACTTTCCTTCCTATCTCAGCTTGTTCAGCTTGCAGCTGATCTTCATTCTCTTTCCGTTTCCTTTCATCTTCCGCTTCTTTCTATTGCTGGGCTTCCTCAGCCTCTTTCTGCAGCCTTTGTTCTTCTGCTTCTTGCTGCAATCTGGCAACTTCAGCCTCTTGCAGTAACCTTGCTTCCTCAACTTCCTATTGTGATCTGGCAACTTCAGCTTCCTGCTGTGCCCTTGCTTCCTCTCTCAACCTTTGTTCTTCTTGGGCTCGGGCATCATCAGCTTCTTTCTCCTTATGCTGGCTAGTCTCCTGGGTCTTGGTGGAGCTAGAGCTTGCTCCACTGCCTTGGCGAAAGGTTCGCAACTCAGCCTTGTTGCTGATGCCTCTGAATACCTCCTCCTCGGCATCATGATAATGAGAGTACTCGAAATGGGCATAAATCTCCTTACAATGCTCAGCAACTTTTCCCTTCCTGTCATTCCTGTGGAAGATTACCTCACTGAAGTGGAAGGCTTTCAGCTCCTGAAAAAATTCTTCGGCTGAGGCGACCCCCGAGAACTTGTAAGCTCCTATGCAGAAAGGTAGAGGGGGAAAGGAGGCCTTATGCTGCTTGTTGAGTACGACTCCAATCCCATCTAGGAAAATCTGTCTCACTGCCTCTTTAAGGACTACATAATCTGTAGCATATCTTGGCAAAATATATGGAGCTTTAGTTCCTCCAAACATTCTGAGATAGGTGCCTTGATCCGAGAAATAAAAATCTCCATAATTTTCAAGGACTTCCATGGCATTTTCCGACAAGCAGTTGGGCTCTTCCTTGAATAGCTGCTCATATATGGGCATGATGAACCCCTCACAGATGAGCTTATAGCTGGGTTTGTAATTTTGAGCCCACAACATCCTGAAAGTGGTATAAACTGGGGTGGTGGCCTTATCCCATGTGCATCCCAATTTGGGGAAAGATACCTTGGCCAAAACACAATCAATAAGATATGAGGACATGAAAAATTCTGCCTTCTTCAGGGCTAGTCCTTCTCTTGCAGCAACTATCATTGAGGCTAAACTGTCTGACAGGAGAGTGGCCCAGTCAAACACAGTTCCTTTAAATGCCACGAAGTGGATGATAGGGACCCACTGAATCTTGTACACGGTGCCATCGAGCATGCCGAAGATTCTGCACAACATCAAGGCGATTAACCTGAAAGGAGGTCTCAGATTCTGGACGTCATTTTCGTCGTTACCTTTCTTTCTCAAATGCTTGCCTGTGACTAGTAGCGTTTTGGCCATCTCAACGTTGTTCATCTGGCCCAGCCATTCATCAGTCAAAGATTGCTGGGCCCGGGGAAATTTTTAGGCCGCGGCCAGGTATGTTGGGTGAAATGAGGCAATGGCTATCTTCCTGCTGTCATGAATTACTCTCCCTTCCGCATCGACGTGTTGGAGTATCCACCCGATTACTTCAGAACATGGGAACAGTTCAGGGTGGGTCGCAGCTCTAGCTATGCCTGAGGTTTTGATATTTAGATAAATCTTCCCCTCTTCTAGCAACATGTCCGGGACATCCTGGTCTTGGATCATCCTATAGATGTCACCCCAGTGGATTTCTGGAGGAATACCAGTGGTGCACCTAGTATCCTGGAGTGTGGTCTCAGTTTTAAGTGGTGTAGGCTGCTTTTCTGTCATCTTAGCCTTCTTCCTACCACCTTTTGGCATTTTGACTTATCCCTGATAGAAACCAGATATACATCATCATAAACATGAGCAACATACTGTAAGATTTTATCAGAGAGAATCACCATTTTAACATGTCAATGAGATAAATACAATGTGAAGTTGTACGTTGGGAAGCAAAATACACCATTCCAATCAAGCAATCTAGATTTAATCATCCTAATTCTTTTAAAGGGGTGGGTTTGGAATGCTCCTGCGAGGATGAGCATGTTGCGGAAGCAGCCTACTCTCGGTCCCACTCTAGGAGGGATGGTGTCCTTCGCCATGGTGCCCTTTTGATGATTAGTGGCGGGCGAGTCTGGGTGAAATAACCGTACGACGAAATAAGGAGCCATTTTCAAATTTATGAGTCAACGAGGGCTTCGACCGCTATGGCTATTGATGGTACTTGACGAGGTGCCCTATGGTAAGCTCGGATGTTCGAACGATGCTGGGAAAAAGGCCGATGAAAAGCTCGGGGCTATAGTTTTGGTTTTCGGCTGGTGTAACCGAGACAGTCACGGGGCTTGGCGACTTTTAAACGCAAAGAATAACGGCGTATGCGGTCAGGGTAGGAATTTGGAAAGATTCTACCCGTCAGAACTAATGATCTTTACAAACGTTTTCACAATTTATTTGTTTTATATGACGGAAAAATGAAATTTAGACCGTATTTGATGGGCAAAGTAGCCCATGACGAGCATTTTTCCCGTCAAAATCCAACCCAGACCGATCGTCCTCGAAGAAAGGACAACCCAATAGTAATCTGATGCGTAGAAGAGACAAAGTTAATGGTTAAAAAATCCTACCTGGCACCGTGAGGATAGCTGAACGAGGTGGCCGTGAACGTGGATGAGCGAGCTGAGCTGGATCTGTCGCGCGATGTCCAACAGTTGTTAATCGACACAAGTTAGCAATGGGGTCGGTTCGAACCCCCACCGTTTATTAAATAAGTCAGGTACGTGTGGGGTTTCAATACGGTGGGTGGCGCATTAAAAATGTGGCTTTATTATTGGTACATCGGGTCATATCAAGCCGTCTTGGTTTGCATGCACGATCGCCATCCGCGGGACCGGCTCGTGAATTCCATCCGTCATTGCGGACAGACATAGCGAAAGCTTTCCACCGTTTCGGGGGGGAATGGCAAATGGCTCCCGCGACGCGGAAGGAAAACTCAAAACGTTCCGCAAATGGCTCCCGCGTCAAGGAAGGAAAACTCAAAACATTCCGCAAATGGATCCCGCATCGCGGAAGGAAAACACAAAATGTTCCGCAAATGGCTCCCTCGTCGCGGAAGGAAAACGCAGAGGCTTCCGCTGTTTCGGGAGGTTCTCGCGAATGGTTTTCGCAAAAGAAAAACTTTCTAAGTCTTGGTCGGGCTTCGAGAGCGCTTCGGAAAGCTTTTGCCATTAGCCTCTGTTGTTTCGGAAGGAATTGGTGAATGGTGCCCGGCGTTTCGGAAGGATAACACGAAAGCTCCCGCGGCTCCGGAAAGATAAAGTAAAGGCGCCCGCAACTCAAACAAAAATTCTAAGTCTCTGAGGGGTTTCGGAACGATAACCTAAAGATCTCTGCAAATGGCTTCCGCAATTGCAGGAAGGAAACTTGAATGGTTCCACAAAAGTAGAAGAAATACTTAAGAGTTTTCAAAAGGAGCCCTTCGACGGCTTTTCGGGAGAATACGGCGAATGCCTCCGAAGTTTCGGAAGGATAGGTTGAACGTTTCCGCAGTTTCGGAAGGAAAAGTCTAAAGGATTCCGCAAATTTCGAAAAAACTTCTAAGTTCTTTTCAAAGTTTCGGGGAGACTTGGCGAATGGTGCATGCCGTTTCGAAAGGAATTCTTGAATTCTTCCGCGTTTTTGGAAAGAATTTGCCAATGGCTCCCGCAACTTATGAGAAAAATTTAAGTCCCTTTTCGGGAAGCTTATGCGAGTGGCTTCCGTAAGTTTCGGGCGGCTTCCTCGAATTCTTCCGCGATTTTTTGGGAAAAGTTTCCAAGTTTTTTTTCAAGAAGTTTAAACAAAAGGCTTCCACCATTTCGGGAGGGAACCTCGAACACTTCCGCAACTGCGGGGGCTTTATAAAATCGTTCTGCGATTTCCAAGAAGACTTCATGAAAAATTTTCTGTTGAGAAACAAGATTTTCTGGCAGACTTGGAGTGGTTCATGGAAAGATTTTCTATTGAAAAACAAAGTTAACAGCTGGGGATGGCTTGTTAAGGCAGCCTTTCTACAAAAAATGAAAGGAGGGGCCCCAATATGTACAAAATTTTCGAGGGGGATGTTGCTGCAACAACAATGGCGAGTCGCTGGTGAACACAGATCTCTGAAAAAATTCCTCTTCATGGTCCGAAACCTCATCAAAGACATCCATCTTAGGTGCTACACTCAGCCGAGCATTTAAATTCATGTGAGGGGAAGAAGGCATTTTACCTGCTAGCCATTGGGGAAAGGGGAGCTTTGACCAAGACATCTTTACAACTCTCAAAGGGTCGACATATGAGATTCCTTTTAGAAGGGTCATCTTTCAGATGGTTACTACTATCGGAATCCACAGGGTTTGCAACACTCTCTCATGGACATTATTGCTCTTGTTCCTCATTCCCATGCTGCTTGCATCCTTTTGGATGTTTGTACTTTGGACAGCTTAGCTATTTGAGCCTTCCAGAGATATTTTCTTTTGGACATGATCTTTGATTTAGGCTCCTCAATCCATAATGTCCTTTTGTGTGAGTTAGAAATTTTATTGATTTGATCAAGCCTCACGAACGGAGAGGAGCCTATTTTGGGCTGAGCCTTTTGGACAACCTTCTTGATTTTACATGTCTTTTGCTTTTGTCTTAGCCATGCTTTAATTGAGGCGAGAATCTCTGGAAAACAGACTCTTGAGGATAAGCCATTTTGGCTGTTAAATTTGCAGCATGGAGTCATTTCAATACCCTATGTCCTCGAGATGTGCTACTTTCCATGGGTCCAACTTTAATAGCCTTCTTGAGATGCCTTTAAGTGTGAGAGTGAGTGGAGCGCAGAGATAGTAATGAAGATGGTCATGGGTCTCTGCTATTTTAAACAGGATTAGTGTGACTAGCAGAGTAGGCTTCCTTTCTTCTGAACATTTCAGCGAGAGCACAACAGACAGACTTTATTCGAGCATAGTTCCGGACTCATGGGTTGCGAGATTTCTTTGAGAGACCTATCCTCGACGAGGAACTCAACCAAAAGGGATTTCAGAAAACAAAACTTGTTGCAAAGGTTCAAATGACAATAAAAGAGACAAAATGGCCGAAAAATAAAGTAAGTAAAGGCTAAAGAAACAATAAAAGAAAACTTTATTTATGTACAGGAAGTCTCAAAGAGACTATGCAAAGTATTGTTTCAGGGCGAGGTCATTGAGAGGAAGGGTTACCTCTTCTCCCTTGAGATTTGCCAATTTATAAGTGGATGGGCCTAATTTTGCCGAAATTTGGTACAGACCTACCCATAGATGTTGGAATTTCGTATGCATTCCTTTGCCTTCATGATTATGGTCCCATTTCAGGACTAAGTCCCCAATTTCAAAACTTCTTTTGTCAGACTTCCTTTTATCGAACCATCTCTTAACTATGTCTTGGTGCTGATGGAATCGGTCTTTAGCTTTCTATCGGGCTTCTTCAAGTTGAAGCAGGGTATTGATCCTGGATTGTAAGGCTTGGCTACCAGAACCCCGAGAGGCTTGGGATAACTATAAGGATGGGAGTAAGATGTTTTGAGGAAGGATTGCTTCTTTGCCATAGACAAGAGTGAAAGGGGAAACACCTAAAGCGTTCTTTGGGGTCACCCTATCTGCCCATAAGGCGATTGGGAGAACTACATGCCAACTTCTCTGGTTTTCTATCACGGTCTTCTTAAGAATTCGAATCAGATTCTTGTTTGAGGATTCAGCTATTCTGTTCCCCTGAGGATAATAATTGGCTGAATAATGCAACTTAATTCCCCATTCATAAACAAATTCATTTATCTTGCAAGATGAAAAATAAGTAGCATTATCAAAAACAAGGGAAATTGGAACCCCAAACCTGGTTATGATGTTCTCTTTCAAGAAGCTGATGGCCGCGTCTTCATTGATCTTGCGCAAAGGAATAACCTCCGTCCATCGAGTGAAGTAGTCAATAGCCGTCAGGATGTATCGATGTTGCAATGAAGAATTTGGATTTATCTCTCCAATAACATCTATACCCCACTGCTCAAAAGGCTCAGAGATGATAACCGGCTGCAATGGTCCTGCTGCCTTAGGTAACTTCCCAGCACTTCTTTGACATACATCACAGTTTCGTGCATACGTATGGGCGTCTCGGAACAGAGTGGGCCAATAATAACCAGCTCTCAGTATCTTGTGTGCTGTTGTCTCTCCTGAATAATGTCCACCTACGGGGCCATCATGCAATTCTTTGACAACTTTGTTTGCATCTTCCTTTTCCAAACATCTAAGGAAAACTCCATCATAATTCTTCCTGAAAAGTATCCCATCAATGATTTGATAGGGTGCTGATTTCAAACGGAGTGCCCTTCTTTGTTTAGATTTCCAGTGCTCAGGCAGATATCCCTGCTGTAAATAGTGCACCAGATCCCTATACCATGACTGGGGAGTTGTGAATATATGACACACTTCAACCGAATTTAACTCAGCTTCATTCTTCCAATGTTGTTCTTCACCAGTCGAGTTTCCCGCAAGTAATTTGCACAGGACTTGCCCTTTGATAATCGTGGCTGGTTTAAATTCCAAGTCATATTCTTGAAGAGCAGTGACCCAGTTCCCTCTCCTCTCTCCCAATTCCTTTTGAACAAAAAGGGACCTAACAGCCAGGTGAGGAACTATAACTTTCATTCTGTTCTTCAGAATATATGGCCTAAACTGCTTTACTGCTTTGAAGACCGCATATGCATGCTTGTCAACCATGAGATAATTCAGCTCAGCCCCTTGCAGACCAGTGCTCATAAATGAAATTGGGTACTCTTCTCCTTGCTCCACCTTTTGCATGAGTACGGTTGCGAGGGAGTCATCCGAAGCAAAGGTATACAAGATGAAATCCTTATCAAAATCTGGGCTTCTTAAGGAAGGAGCCTTAGCTACAGCTGCCTTGATATCTCTAAATGCGTCCTTTTCCAAGTTTGTCCACTTGAACTGGATGCTTTGTTTAACCATTTGTTGCAACGATTTAACAATTTGTGCGAAATCTGGGACAAATCTGTGGACAAAATTGATAGTGCCCATGAAGGACTGCATAGCTTTCTTGTTGTAAGGCATTGGAATCTTATTAATAGCTTGGACTCTTTCTTGATCTATTGACACTCCCCCTTTAGAAATGATATGGCCCAAGAGTTTACCTTCGGGAACAACAAATAGGCTCTTCTTGGGATTCAAAGAAATACCGTATTTCCGACAACGATCAAGGATATGCCTCAGATGAACAACATGATCTTCCCTTTTCTTTGAAAAGACTATCACATCATCTAAGTAAACAACAACACATTGCCCACCCAATCCTCGGAAGGCGATATCCATCGCCCTTTGGAATGTAGCTCCTGCATTTATCAGACCAAATGGCATCCTTCGGTATGCGAAATTTCCCCACTTAGTTCAGAAAGTAGTCTTGAGACGATCTTCTTCGGCCACCAATACTTGATTGTAGCCAGAGAAACCATCGAGAAGAGAAAAAAGTTCGGATCCTGACACCATTTGAAGGATTTGTTCCATTGAAGGGATGGGGTAGTTGTCTTTATCCGAAGCTCTGTTTAAATTTCTGAAATCTACACATATCCTTATCTCTCCTGACTTCTTTCTTACGGGAACTAAGTTTTCCACCCATTCAGAATGTCGGACCTTAAAGATTATCTTAGCATCCAGGAGCTTCTTTAATTCCTTTTGGATCAGCAGTTCTAGAGTAGGATGCATCCTTCTTAACTGCTGCTGAAATGGCTTGACATCCGCTTTCATTGGTATAACATGCTGAATAATCCAGACGTCATACGTCTTCGGATCTTCATAGGTCCATGCGAAAACATCCTTGTATTGTTTAAACAATTTGATGAACTTGTCTCTTTCTCCTGGTGAACAACATTTGCCAAGGTTGACAAATTTTGGTTCTGCCTCGGTACCCAAATTAACTAACTCATGTTGCATTGATGAGGTATTAGTTTTGGTATTAGCTGGCCTTTTGAATTTATTTTGAAGATCGAACAGCATTTCGAGGGACCTTACCCCCTTGGGAATGAAATTTCCTTTCTCCTCATCCTTCATCATCAAATCAGCATCGTGTTCTTCTTCATCTATTGCAGCTCCTTGGAAGCTATATTCGTTTGTTAGAAAGCTGATAATTTGTTCATCATCATCGAAGACTCTGAAGTTGGTGATGTTATCGAGAACGGAAGGCCTGAAAATCAATTCAATTGAGCATTTATTATTTGACGGCACCAACCTAGAAGCAGATGTTGCTAACAAATCAGCGGCAGAATTTTTCAATCTAGGAATTGATTTTATATTGAAAGCGTCAAAATGCATAATTAAATCCCATACCTCAGCCTGATAACCCTTCAAATGAGGTGAAAGACAATGAATGGTGTCCCTTACCTGTCTTACAAATATATCGGAGTCACCAAAGACCTTCAGGTACTTAACATTTAAGACAACGACCTTCTTTAATCCATGTACCAAAGCTTCATATTCAGCGGTGTTGCTAGTACAATCGAATTCTAGTCTACAAGACAAAAAATACTTGTTTCTTTTTGGATCCATTAGAACACAACCGGCTCCAGATCCTTCCAGAGTTTTAGAACCATCAAAGTATAATGTCCAAAAAATATCTTTAGATTCAACTAAGTTAGTATCTCTGTGATCTACATCAGTAACTAAATTGACTATGTTACAATCAACATCATCAGTCTGAGAGAAATGAAGGAGATCGGACTGTTTATCTGATTCATGGCTAATGGCTTCAGACTGATAATTACCTGGATCCATTTCTAAGAAGTAATTCCCCAGAACCGAGGATGAGAAAGATACAGCCTCATTTTTTTCTTCTAACTGAGTTATCTTTTGCTTCATATGAGGTTCTCTCAGGACTTTAATCTGATTCTGCCTGTTCTGATAAGGTAACCACAGATGAGACCAATCAGTAGTAAAGTAGCCACTTAGCTTGGTAGACCAATCCCTACTTAAAATCAGCCCATAGGCTTCAGGAATATCAACCACCATTATGTCAATGAATTGACAGACTCTAGGGTCAGCTGATAATCTAATGAGAACGTCTTTCATCTCCCCAATTACCTTGACATCAGTCCTATCTAATTGGATAATTTGGGCTGGAGATGGCACAGGCTGCCCGTTAATCCTTTTACAAATTGACAGTGGCATAACGTTTGATGATGCTCCAGAATCTACCAAACAGTTGTGAACATTGTGATTAAAAATTTCAAAGGTCAATAGGAATGGCAATGTTTGAGATTTAGATTTCCCACCAATGCTAGCCTCATTAATTTCGGGATTGTCTTGAGAATCCGTTAATGGAGTGCTGGTCTGGGGTTGTAGAACATGCAACAGTTTGTTTCGTTGATGGGGCAAGCTGCACATGTCAAATATTGACACATTTGCTTTGACCTTATTGATATCTTTGATAATATCGTATCCTATGTCAGATTTGTTCCCAACTCGAGCTGGCTGATCCGTTTTACTTGTTGTGACCTTAGGTGGCTGAACTATGGTGTCAGCGCTTGGCTGCTTGGTCGCTGTTTGGCTGACTTTTGGCTATGGTGGGATAATTGTTATGTGCCTCCTAGGCGGTTCTTTTGAAGCTTTAGGCTTATGAGGAGCTGCGCTTGGCACAGGATCTGCAATAGGGCCTTTGCGACGAGTAGCAACATTTATGGTAGAGGGAGAGCTTTCTATGGGATCCTCTTCTGCTAATTCAGTCATAGGTACCAAATCCCATAGCACCATAGTAGTGTCCGGGGTTGGTTCCTGTAACTTAGGGCTCGATTCCTCTGGAGGATCATCTTGGTCTGGGATCTATGAATCTAGCATTTGGTTCATGACAAAGCTCATGGAATTAATCCATTGCGGGCAGCTCTTTTCCGAATGTGGTTCTTGATGAAAAGTGCAGAAATTTTCCATCCTGATTTCATTCAAGTTTAACACAGGGGAAGTATTCATTGGTGGATGAGTTTGATCACCATCTTCCCTTCTTTTATAAAATGGCTTGAAAGGTTTCCTAGATGTGTTAGCAGCCTTGTCTTTCTCGAGATCTACAATTTTATTAGATAATTTCTGCATCATCTTGACTACATTTTCCATGTCTGTAGATGGATCTTCTTTACCTCTAGTGAGCAGCAAAGGTTTTTTGCTAGCTGCTGGTTTTGGTTCTACATCTAAGGCATGTAGCAATGCTATCGGCTTCTTCTTCTACCTTTCTAGCTTCCTCAAAGTTCTCTGTCAAGGTAGTTTTCTTGGATCTTTTTATGAACATTGCTATTGGTCCTTCAAGAGCTGTTGTATAGTATTCAATCAAAGATTCCTCTGCTGGTTTATAAGCTTCACTGAAGTTATTTAACAGCGTTGTGAATCTTTGATTAAAGTCTTGAACCTTTTCTTTCTTTTCCATTCTCATGGATAAGAGTTCTTTCATAAGTGTTGCCACAGTCTTTTGGTTTCCGTATTTCTTTAAAAAATAGTTTTCGAATTCGTCCCAACTAGAGATCGAGCTGGGTTGTAGGCTAAAGTACCAAGATGATACTTTTGGCTCGAATGTATATGGAAACAGCCTGCAGACTACGTCTTCATGCTATACGTTCAAAAGGTTTAGAGCTGGGTAGAAACTTTTGAGATGGTCTTCCGCTGAAATAGCTTTCCCTGGATCGAACTTAGGCAAGACCTTTTCTGGATTTTTTGGAAGATTATGGAATGGTCCAGCTAGGTTCAATTCCCCCCTTGCTCTCCAAGTAGGTACAGCCATGTTTGGATGTGGAGAACCTAGCGGAGAATTGTAAGGTGAATTCTGTGGGGTGTTCTTTGGAGTGATAAGTTCTTCAAAGTTTTCTTGGCCTGAAATTTTTTCTGATTTTTCAGGATCTGCCTTGTTAAGAGTGTCTGAAATTTCTTCCAAAGTCAAATTCACAAGTTCCTCAAAACTTTGAACAAGAATCGAATCTCGGGTATACTGTGGCTCTTTTCTAGGGGTAGTTTTCTTAGGGAGAAAATTCACAGCGTTTAAACCACCTAGCTGCCTAACGTAGGATCTTGTATGCCTTCTCAAATCCTCTATTTCTATAAAAGGGACGGCGTATAAAGCTTCTTGAGGCTCAGGATCAGAAATGAGGCGTTTTTGATTTAATAATTCAAGATCTGGGCTGTTGGAAATGCTTTCTTTAAGCGAGTTTTCAGGGACATCTATGACAGTGGGGGATTTTCCTCTATCAGCCATGCACTTTCAGGACCTCCTTCTAGCGCCAAAAACTATTGATGCCTCGGATATCGTAGCATCAATCAGAAAGGGATTCTCCCCGATAGATGATCCCAATTATATTATCTATTGTTTGGTATAGGGAATCCGTCCAGTTAGCGGTTCTAGCAACCGTGGGTTTGGAGTTTAATTCCAATTATATCGGTTATGGCCCGATCCACCTTTCTTTTGGATTTTATGTTTTATAATGATATGCAAGTGCCTAGCCTATATTTAATCTGGATGCAAGACTGAGAAAACAGACCTAAGTATAAAACTGAAATACACCTAACTATCCTTGCAAGGAGCACATTTAAAGCATGAGCAATGAGCTGTAAGAGTTATCTTTAAAGAATGAACAGGAAGCCATTAAATCTTAAAGAGAAATCTATAGCAAGATAAAAGATCTCAGAAGATAGCTTCTAATTACAAATAACACATTTTCATTACTCATCAAAGAGAGAAGCAAGATTATTTAATCTAGATGCAAAACTGAAAGAACAGATCTGAGTCTAAAAAAACACATGAAATAAATCTGATTGTCCCTGCAAGGAGCCAAATTAATGCATGAGCAATGAGCTGTAACAGTTATCTTAAAGAAAGAACAGCTAGCCATCAAATCTGAAAGAGAATGCTACAGCAGAGAAGAGAGATATCAGAAGGTAGCTTCTGATTTAATGTAAACACATTCATTACTCCTGAAACAAAGAATTCGTTTGCAAAAAAAGGAGTAAAATTCATTTGTTACAAAGAAATAATTCAGACAGTAAGAAAGATCTCACATTAAAGTATGGAAGTCACCAGAATAATCCAATACACATCCATTCTTCATTCCCATGCAAAACGTCCTCTCCCAGATTTTATTAGAAGATTTACTTTCATAGAACATACACAAGATAGCTTGTACAACTCTGAAAATTAAATCCCTGCCAAAAGTCCTGTCTAATCCTTCCTAACTTCTATTTATAGTTAAAAAATTGCCCTTTGGGCTGCCACCTGGCCTTTTACACTTGTCACCTACAGCAATTTTTCTCTATAATAGACAACATGTGACTCCTTCTTTTACAGAAAATTATTTAAAAAAAAAGAAAAGGGACAGTTGTCCCATAGTTCCACGCTTTACACATCTGAGAGCCAAAATACAAAATAGCAGAAATAATGTTTTAATATCAGCGTTGTCATTCTTGTGCGTGTGCTTCAGCTGGAAGAGGATCGCTCAAATCAACTGATGTTGCTGATGTTGCCTTAGGAGAGGCACTCGAACTCACTGTTGCTGCTGCTGCTGCCTGGGAAGAAGAAATCGAGCCAGCTGGAGTTTCTGTTACTGCTAAGAGAGAAGAGTCTGGATTTGCTGTCACAGCTGCTACTTCTGCCTTATTCTCCTCTTCTGCTATGTAGCTATACCAAATGCCAGTGTCCCTTATGACTATGTTTGCGGAAGCAGGGAGCAGGATTTTCTGAGAAGTCACATTTTTTCTAAGCTCTGCTCCAATGCCTTGAACTTCCGTCACTGCAGCTTGATGTACTTCTTTAAGCAAATGGCTATGGACTGATGACATTCCAATATAATGTTGGAGGTCGTCAATTGCTAGGACATCGATTTTCTTCACATATTCGGTTTGGATGCCCAATTCTTCCTTTAGTTCAACCAAGTGTTGTTCTTCACCCGGGAAGTCATCGAGGGATTGTGGGAAATTCAATTTGCACATATCATGCACTCCCTGGATTCTTTGATACAGACCGTTGATCCTATCCCTTGTCCCTTGTACACTGGCCATTAGCTTACTGCCACAGTTTCTGCAGAAGTCCAAAAGGGCTATGTCTTCATTAAAACCCTCCACAGACTTGAATGGGAGATGTGCGGGGAAATCCACCTTTCCTTCTCGACATTCTATCTGGCTCAGGATATTTTCCTTAACCCAAGTGTGCTTAGCTTTAAGCCTATGGGCCTCTGCATTAAATTCTTTTAGTTTGACCACCATGGCCTTGAGCTTGCGAACTTCCTTAGTGATTAGCTCCTGAGTGTCATATATTTTCTTCAGGATGCTGCAGGATAGCTCATGGAAGGGAGACATGTTCATCGTTCTGCTCTCAACTTGCTCTAATTGTTCAGCTAATGCCCGCTTGTCTGCTTCTAGTTGGGATGCTTTATCTTCCGCTTCATTCTTCTCTGCTTCCACAATCATCATCTGGAGTGTTAGTTGGTCCTTTTCCTCCTCCAGCTAGTTATACTTGCCTGATAGCTCTTTATGCTCGACATACAGGCAATTATACTTGTTTACCACAAGATCCCTGTAGGCTTGCTCATTAGCCACAGTCTGTTGTAGCGTACGAGCTCTCCTCTTTGTCAATTCATTTTCTCTAACTATAACACCTACATTGTCCAGTGATACTTTTGCTGTTTCTACAACTGCGGATGCCATAGATAAGGGATCCTTATCTGTATTCCGCATTACAGTGATCTCCCGGTGGGTAATGATATCCTCCTGGAAGAGTCTTTTGATCCTCTCTTCCGATTTAAGGACCATTGCTTTCCTTTTCTTATCATAGAAAAATTCATTCCACCTGGACACCGTATGTTTTCCTGATGGAGTGTACGGGACAATTGGGAGGTCCATAATTTCTATTTCTTCTTCAGCTAGTTGGGTCCGGACTCCCTGAGTTGGATATGTTCCCACATTTTGGGTACCAGAGCCACCTACTTGAGGTGCGTCTATTTCCATGTCTTGGACACCGGATCCACTTGCTTGGGCATCTTTTCTTGCTTTCAGCTCTTCTTCTGCTTTCCTTCCTATCTCAGCTTGTTCAGCTTGCAGCTGATCTTCATTCTCTTTCCGTTGCCTTTCATCTTCTACTTCTTTCTGCTGCTGGGCTTCCTCAGCCTCTTTCTGCAGCCTTTGTTCTTCTGCTTCTTGCTGCAATCTAGCAACTTCATCCTCTTGCAGTAACCTTGCTTCCTCAACTTCCTGCCATGATCTGGCAACTTCAGCTTCCTGCTGTGCCCTTGCTTCCTCTCTCAACCTTTGTTCTTCTTGGGCTCGGGCATCATCAGCTTCTTTCTCCTTATGCTGGCTAGTCTCCTGGGTCTTGGTGGAGCTAGAGCTTGCTCCACTGCCTTGGCGAAAGGGTCGCAGCTCAACCATGTTGCTGATGCCTCTGAATACCTCCTCGTCAGCATCATGATAATGAAAGTACTCGAAATGGGCATAAATCTCCTTACAGTGCTCAGCAACTTTTCCCTTCCTGTCATTCCTGTGGAATATTACCTCACCAAAGTGGAAGGCTTTCATCTCCTAAACAAATTCTTCGACTGAGGCGACCCCTGAGAACTTGTAAGCTCCTATGCAAAAAGGTAGAGGGGGAAAGGAGGCCTTATGCTACTTGTTGAGTACGGCTCCAATCCCATCTAGGAAAATCTGTCTCACTGCCTCTTTAAGGACTACATAATCTGTAGCATATCTTGGCAAAATATATGGAGCTTTAGTTCCTCCAAACATTTTGAGATAGGTGCCTTGATCCGAGAAATAAAAATCTCCATAATTTTCAAGGACTTCCATGGCATTTTCCGACAAGAAGTTGGGATCTTCCTTGAATAGCTGCTCATATAGGGGCATGATGAACCCCTCACAGATGAGATTATAGATGGGTTTGTAATTCTGAGCCCACAACATCCTGAAAGCGGTATAATCCGGGGTGGTGGCCTTATCCCATGTGCAGCCCAATTTGGGGAAAGATACCTTGGCCAAAACACAATCAATAAGATATGAGGACATGAAAAATTATGCCTTCTTCAGGGCTAGTCCTTCTCTTGCAACAACTATCATTGAGGCTAAACTGTCTGACAGGAGAGTGGCCCAATCAAACATAGTTCCTTTAAATGCCACGAAGTGGATGATAGGGACCCACTGAATCTTGTACACGGTGCCATCGGGCATGCCGAAGATTCTGCACAACATCAAGGCGATTAACCTAAAAGGAGGTCTCAGATTCTGGACGTCGTATTCGTCGTTACCTTTCTTTCTCAAATGCTTGCCTGTGACTAGTAGCTTTTTGGCCATCTTAACGTTGTTCATCTGGCCCAGCCATTCATCAGTCAGAGATTGCTGGGCCCGGGGAAATTTGTAGGCCACGGCCAGGTATGCTGGGTGAAATGAGGCAATAGCTATCTTCCTGCTGTCATGAATTACTCTCCCTTCCGCATCGGCGTGTTGGAGTATTCACCTGATTACTTCAGAACATGTGAACAGTTCAGGGCGGGTCACAACTCTAGCTATGCCTGAGGTTTTGATATTTAGATAAATCTGCCCCTCTTCTAGCAACATGTCCGGGACATCCTGGTCTTGGATCATCCTATAGATGTCACCCCAGCGGATTTCTGGAGGAATACCAGTGGTGCACCTAGTATCCTGGAGTGTGGTCTCAGTTTTAAGTGGTGTAGGCTGCTTTTCTGTCATCTTAGCCTTCTTCCTACCACCTTTTGGCATTTTGACTTATCCCTGATAGCAACCAAATATACATCATCATAAACATGAGCAACATACTGTAAGATTTTATCAGAGAGCATCACCATTTTAACATGTCAATGAGATAAATACAATGTGAAGCTGTACGTTGGGAAGCAAAATACACCATTCCAAACAAGCAATCTAGATTTAATCATCCTAATTCTTTTAAAGGGGTAGGTTTGGAATGATCCTGCAAGGATGAGCATGTTGCAGAAGCAACCTGCTCTCAATCCCACTCTAGGAGGGATGGTGTCCTTCGCCATGGTGCCCTTTTAATGATTAGTGGCGGGCAAGTCTAGGTGAAATAACCCTACAACGAAATAAGGAGCCGTTTTCAAATTTATGAGCCAACGAGGGCTTCGACCGCTATGGTTATTGATGGTACTTGACGAGGCGCCCTATGGTAAGCTCGGAAGTTCGAACGATGCTGGGAAAAAGGCCGATGAAAAGCTCGGGGCTATAGTTTTGGTTTTCGGCTGGTGTAACCGAGACGGTCACGTGGCTTGGTGACTTTTAAACGCAAAGAATAACGGCGTATGCGGTCAGGGTAGGAATTTGGAAAGATTCTACCCGTCAAAACTGACGATCGTTACAAACATTTTCACAATTTCTTTGTTTTATATGACGGAAAAATGAAATTTAGACCGTATTTGACGGGCAAAGTAGCCCATGATGGGCATTTTGCCCGTCAAAATCCAACCCAGACCGATCGTCTTCGAAGAAAGGGCAACCCAATAGTAATCTGACGCATAGAAGAGACAAAGTTAATGGTTAAAAAATCCTACCTGGCACCGTGAGGATAGCTGAACGAGGTGGCCGTGAACGTGGATGAGAGAGCTGAGCTGGATCTATCGTGCGACGTCCAACAGTTGTTAATCGACACAAGTTAGCAATGGGGTCGGTTTGAACCCCCACCGTTTATTTAAATAAGTTGGGCACGTGTGGGGTTTCAATACGGTAGGTGGCGCATTAAAAATGCGACTTTATTATTGGTACGTCGGGTCATATCAAGCCATCTTGGTTTGCGTGCACGACCGCCATCCGCGGGACCAGCTCGTGAATTCCATCCGTCATTGCAGACAGACATAGCGAAAGCTTTCCACCGTTTCGGGGGGGAATGGCGAATGGCTCCCGCGACACGGAAGGAAAACTCAAAACGTTCAGCAAATGGCTCCCGCGTCGCGGAAGGAAAACTCAAAACGTTCTGCAAATGGCTCCCGCGTCGCGGAAGGAAAACTCAAAATGTTCCGCAAATGGCTCCCTCGTTGCGGAAGGAAAACGCGTAGGCTTCCACTGTTTCGGGAGGTCCTTGCAAATGGTTTTCGCAAAAGAAAAACTTTCTAAGTCTCGGCCGGGCTTCGAGAGCGCTTCGGAAAGCTTTTGCCATTAGCCTCCACTGTTTCGGAAGGAATTGGTGAATTGCACCCGGCGTTTCGGAAGGATAACACGAAATCTCCCGCGGCTCCGGAAAGATAAAGTAAAGGCGCCCACAACACAAACAAAAATTCTAAGTCTCTGAGGGGTTTCAGAATGATAACCTAAAGATCTCTGCAAATGGCTTCCGCAATTGCGGGAAGGAAACTTGAATGGTTCCGCAAAAGTAGAAGAAATACTTAAGAGTTTTCAAAAGGAGCCCTTCGATGGCTTTTCAGGAGAATACCGCAAATGCCTCCGAAGTTTTGGAAGGATAGGTTGAACGTTTCCGCAGTTTCAGAAGGAAAAGTCTAAAGGATTCCCCAAATTTCGAAAAAACTTCTAAGTTCTTTTCAAAGTTTCGGGGAGACTTGGCGAATGGTGCCCGCCATTTCGGAAGGAATTCTTGAAGTCTTCCGCGGTTTCGGAAAGAATTTGCCAATGGCTCCCGCAACTTATGAGCAAAATTTAAGTCCCTTTTCGGGAAGCTTATGCGAGTGGCTTCCGTAAGTTTCGGGCGGCTTCCTCGAATTCTTCCGCGATTTTTTGGGAAAAGTTTCCAAGTTTTTTTTTCGAGAAGTTTAAACAAAAGGTTTCCTCCGTTTCAGGAGGGAACCTCGAACACTTCTGCAACTACGGGGGCTTTATAAAATCGTTCCGCGATTTCCAGGAAGACTTCATGAAAAATTTTCTGTTGAGAAACAAGATTTTCTGGCAGACTTGGAGTGGTTCATGGCAAGATTTTCTGCTGAAAAACAAAGTTAACAGCTGGGGATGGCTTGTTAAGGCAGCCTTTCTACAAAAAATGAAAGGAGGGGCCCCAATATGTACAAAATTTTGGGGGGGGATGTTGCTGCAACAACACATCTTTGAGGCACTTTTTCTACCATGGTTTAAGAGTCTTTTCTGCAGATTTTTTCCAGCACTTATGAACCTAATAATGCAGATTTGGGACAGTAGAATACTCTCTTATAGGACAGATTTGGGACAGCAACATACTCTCTTTTAGGACAGATTTGGGGCAGCAATTTGAGGAAAATTTTCAGCCATGTTCTTCATTGTCTAATGATGATTTTTCTCAAGTTTTAGGACTATTTTTTGATACTCATAACTCAAAAATTTTCCAGCCACAAAATGACCAAATATTTTTTGCATTTATGGGTGAAAAATCTGCTAGGAGTCATGTTTTTGGGGCTGGAATTGTACAGGGCAGCAAAATGTTTGTAGCAGAAATTTTAAGTCATTTCCAGCCATGCTTGAGGAATTTTAATGTAGATTTTTCCAGCCTTATGGAGCATATTTTTAGACCTAAAACGTAGAAATTTTCTAGCCATCTTTTCCCAAATTTATTGATGATTTCATGCCTAATTTTTCTGCTATAAAAAATGTTCTAGGGGCTGGAAATTATATAGGTAGGGTTTATATGACAGAAACTTCTAGCCACCTATTTCTTTAGATTTTCATTTCTCATTTTGGGGAATGTATTTTCAACTGGAAATTGTCATTTTGATCTTTCCATTTGGAATTTTATTGCAGAAATTTCCAGGCTGAGTCGTAACTTTCAGGCTGAAAATTTTGTCTAATTCTGGAAAGTCATTTCTATCTCATGTCCATCTAATGTGGAAAATTGCTTTGAGAAATTTTGTAGTTTTGAAGAGCCCCCCTAGTCCCTTGATGCTAAGGGGAGGAGTGATGATGACTAGTCTTTTGGTCCTTCCATCACCCTTTTATTTATCTATGATTCTATACTACAAAGACAACCGTATTGCTAAAGCTATCTATTCATATCACCTTGTGTCATCATTGTCCAATCCTTATCAATCCTATCCTAAAGAATGCCCCACTTTGGGGATTCTTTAGAAATTTAGATCATCTCTCTTTCCCCTATAGCATCCCAATTCCAAGTAATCCCAATTCTTAGAGCCTTTTTAGACGGCCAAGCTCCTTGAAAATTATAAGATAACAAAATGGTTGCTTATGTAACTTAACTCCTTCTTCCATGTTGTCCATGTCTTTTGGACTAACTATTCCAATCTTGCAAAGTTAGTGTTAGCAACTAGACATGTCTGGACTCTAAATTTTATCATGCGTTCAATGGAACAACATGAATCTATAATGAGTTAACAGACATATGATAATATGAGATAAGATAATTTTATTAATGTCCAACGAAAGACCACAAAGGTAGGTCAATGGGACTAAAAGATACATCCAATGTGAATACAATGTGGGAGTGCGAAGGCAGCTCCTAGAAAATGTTGAAAGCAAAAATAAAGGGAAGAAAAGTAAACCACTAGGTCTAGCTGACATCAAAATATGTATATACATTGTACAATAGTGTCATAAGCTCTCCTACGTGGGAGCACCCCCTACCCCGCTGCTCCCGCTCCTGAAGCTCACTTCCTTCAGAAGCTTGCTCCCAAAATGCTCCCAAAGTGCTCTCTACCACACCTATACTAAAAGCTCCTTTACTATGTTGATCATCTGATGACAATGTTATGGTACCTCCCTTTTTAGCCAAGCTCCTATAAAAGTTGTTATGGTTGATCATTTGATGATAATGTTACAAGTTATAACTACTAGATGATTCATGTTATATGGTTTAATCCATGTTTTGTATAACTTATTGAACATCTTACATATTTTTTAAATATAAATCCATAAAAAATTATTAAAATATATACTATATAAAAAATGCTCTCAAACCCTCCCAAAACGGGAGCTTTTGAAAATTTCGCTTTTCGCTCCGCTCTCACTTCCCACTTCTCGCCCCCGCTCCCCACTCTCAACAGCATAGGTCAAGACTTCTCATTGTTAGTCCAATGAATTTTATAAAATATGAATTCAGATTCTAATGATCTGCATTTCATTGCCTATTTGGATGGCATCACTACATTGCCACAACTATGCAACATTGATTAAAGTGAGCAATATCATGGAAATTCTTTCGCTTGACAAAACTGGATAACCTCATTTTACAACCATTGGATTGACGGTTGAGATTAGTCTAAATTATTAATGCTTTAAAACACACTTTATTAGACTCAACACAACATCAAAATATAATACTTTGACTTTATTAATAAAGTGAATTAGAAAATAGATTTGATTTGGATGTCTTCATGCATGCATGTTTGACACTGGACCTATGTGGAAGTCTCTTTCCGAGCTACAAAATATCAACATTGGACCCTTCCATCCATCTTTGACACTGAACCTATGTGGATATCTTTGGATTCTGTTCGAGCTCATCAACATTGGACCCTTCCATCCATCAACAACAGTACCAACATCTGATCAGGGCCATGTTGATTAATAGGTGCTAGGAGTTTATCCACGTCCTTCTTTGCCTTAATCAACATTATGGTTCTAAGCTTCTTCCACCAGAAGGGAAATACCCAACTAGAGCCTTTCAACTAGAGCTTGATATATCTCTCGCAGTTCTTGTTGAAATATCTTGTCCATAAGACCCGGACTTAGACATACCCAACTGGAGCACTTCAACTAGAGCTTGATACATCTCTTGCAGTTCTTGTTGAAATATCTTGTCCATTGGACTAGGAACATTCCTCTCCCTAGCTTTCATTGCGGGCCTGCTTCTCTAATTCGTCCCCTCTCCCACTTCCATTGGATTCATTCTTCAAGAATGGAGTGCTTCATGCCAAAAGAATCCCCTCATGCAAAAAAAATTTCTTTGGTTTGAAGTCACAGGTTTACATGCTCCGATTCCTCTTGCTTTGAGGGCCACCAAATGGGCCTCGACTTGGAAGTAGTTCTTCTTAAAGGAGACATGCAGGAGTTGCATGTTTAATAAGGGTTTCTCCACCAACACCCTAAGCCCCCCTTGTTTGGGTACATATTTCCACAAATGGTATTTATTCTCTTGATTTTCCTTTCTTGCAGATCCACTACCAGCAATTGCATCTCCAACACTAGCAGTAGTAGTTGGATTTGGAGGAGAAGGAGCAGCAACACTGCCAAATTGTTTTCCCTTTCTTTAAGCTTGAGCAACAACTCTTTCTTTAAGCTTGAGCCACTGTTTTTGTGGTAGAACTGTAGAAGAATGCTGCTGCCTGACAAATGAGAAATAGAATGCCCAAATTCAGATAACTTAGAGCATGGAATCCATGCTTCATCTCTTTTTTCCATTTGTTGCAGATGTTCTTTATTTTTCTGAGAATGCATTTCATAGAGGGAGTTCTTAAATGCACTTAGAAAAACCCTAAAATTACCTTTATGCGCCTCTATGTGTCTGACATATGGGTCACATGTGTCCTTTGCGTGACTGACATATGGGTCAAGTGTGTTCTTTGTTTATGTGTTGGACATCAACAAAAGGACATGCGCCCTAATTAGGGGGAGTTGTATAAGGGCTAACTAAAATGTCCCCAACTAATTGGAATCCAGCAGAGCAATTCTTGCCAAAATCGCAATTTGGAATGTTCAGATCGCAATTTCATTTTAAAATTGGGCAATTAGTCCAGAACAAGCAATCCCAATTGCTGAAATTACAAAAATGCGAAAATAACAATTTCCAGCAAGAATTTTAACCGGTTTTATCCCAAAATCGCCGGAAAAGTGGGGTGTTTTGGTTGTCTTTTATCCTACACGTAATTAGGGCATCTCATGTTTCCCAGCAACCAAACATGCATGAAAGCCGCTTTCTTAAGGATTTATTAGAATATATGAAAATTTCTTTCGAGCATTGGCAAAAAGTTAATTTATTGATATACAATGTAATTTGAAATATATATTTTGTATATGGAGCTATATAAATCTTATGTACTATGTTTTTCATGACATCCCATAAATCCTATTTCGGTTGTCCGATGATGATATTAAAAGTTAATGCTTTTATTAGTTGGTTGATTGATAATACAGTGCCATACACTTGTTTTTGCCATGATTAATATTCATATTCTTCGACAGAGTATTTGTATTTCTCAGTTCCAACCCAAAATTTTATTTCCATCTCCAGTTGTTGTTTTCAATTTGGACGTGAATTGAACTATCTTAGAAATCTAACATTTGTGCCTGATGCCATTTCAGGGGTGCTTCTGGGTATTTATGAGGACACTCGTTTCAAGTCAGAGGCAAAGAAGCCTTTCTTGAAGTGCTTGGATTTTCTTGGACTCGGCAGTGGTCCTGAGTTTGAACAGAAGTTCAAGTATATCCAGCAAGTTTGTATTGGTGTTATTCTAACTAGGCAACTTGTAAATGCACCTGTAAACGTAATTACTCCTAGTAAGTTCATGCTTTTTTGCATATTTACTTCTCAGTCTTATGGTCTTATTATATTGGGGTACCAGTTGCATGTAAGATGGTTCAAATTCAATGGTAAAAATTAGACAAATTGATGTTCCGGGGTTATTTGAATGACATTGGCATGTCTATTGCAGTTGATTAATTTCTGAATACATTTCCTTGGGTTCTTTCCTTTTTTGAGTCCAAAACTTGATGAAGAAAGTTGCATTTTCTATATATTATTTATTCAAGTTAATGTTTTCTGCTATATTGGATTTATAAAGTCTTCTGAATTTATTCTATTTTATATAAAGTTTTCATCTTTGTATTCTCTGTGTTTTTTTTGTGTTTTTGGGCAATTCTTCTTCATCTAAATAGTTCAGAATTGCCATTGTTGACATGATGTTTCAATATCGGATAGCAAGGAAACTTTTCCTTCTTTACATGTATTGATCGACAGTTAACTCTTCATCCACGCTGCAATCCACTTGTGTATTGAGAAATAGTTTGGGAAGTGCGTCCCAGCAATCTGTGCACACAAGTAACTTGATTGTCGTCTTTTGTTCCATTGCAACACTTGTAGTCCTATTTGAAGGAGTTTATGAATCTGTCTAGTTTTTTCCTTTTCGAGTTGATCGTGGAGGCACTATAGGTAATTTAAATTACCTTCGGTTGCATGAGCATGCTTTGTAATTTTACAAGAGATTATTTGACTATCCCCCCAAAACCTTTTTCTGCTTAATTTTGTAGGTCTTGTTTCAATTCATGTCTCTCCACAATGTGTGTAAGAATCACCTCAGATTTAGTATTCACAAATCCAATGAACCAACAATAATTTGTTATATTTTTTAATAAAAAACAAACCTATGTACAGTATTACATGCTTATATTTCCATGAATGGCAATATTTTGATCTTGTATTTGTCCCTAAAAAAACATCGAACATTAAAAAAAAAACTAGAATCTCTTCACGCCAATGTTAAAGGAATTCCTTATAAGTGGACAACATGCAAGTTTGTAATCTTATTATTAAAATGCTAATGTGTTTGTTATCTTGTGCTCCTGCTTTTTCTACTATCTATATAATGTCGTTCATTAACTAATCTGGTCTGTTTTCTTTCCTATATGCAGTGATGCAGTTGGTGAGAACTGGGGAGACTCTCCTAGATCTGTGTTGTATGATATCTATGAGTATTGGTTCAAGAGTATGAGATCTAACTCCAAGACTCGAATCTTAGAAAGAGCCTCTTTGATGCATGGCCAACACTATTGGTGCTACAAAATTTGTTCTTACAGTTGCTGCAACTGGTCATAACAAGAAACTATTTCTCAAGGTAAGGACATCTTTCCAGTGGTTGAAAAATGTAAATAATGATTAGCTATTGTAATTCGACATAGCATATTTGGTTTCACTGTTTTTGCAACACATGTATCTCGTGAAATTGCTTGGGGTCAACTTACAA
The DNA here is from genome assembly GCA_027924585.1 of Larix kaempferi. Lineage (NCBI taxonomy): Eukaryota > Viridiplantae > Streptophyta > Pinopsida > Pinales > Pinaceae > Larix > Larix kaempferi. The sequence goes on from BSBM01000222.1 coordinate 4,420,685, forward strand.
TTTGCTCATATGAGTAAGAAAATTGATTTATGGGAAATACTTAAGCATATAAATAATACAAATCTCTTGGTGAAAGATATGGTGTAGAAAATTGGTTGGCTTTTGAAATCCAATTATTTATCAAATAGATATAATGTAAAATGTTGGATTTTGAAATCAAATTATTTATCAAATTATTAATTAATTTGATAGTTGTTAGGTGTTATTTTCTTCATTTTTAGTTGTTATGGAGTTTGATCTCCATGAATCCATTTGAGCGTTGGGGTCATTCAATGGAGCATCAAGTTTAATGGACGGAGAAAAATCTCAAATCGGTGTCGTGCAATGCATAAAATAGTCTTAGCAACATCGAGGTACATTAAACTCGATCGATTTGGTGGAGAGGAAACCGTCATGATGCAATGGCCTCATCGCTTATTGATATTTCAAGGGATGCAATGGCCTCATCGCTTATTGAGCATTATAGGAAGAGTGGCATCGGGTGCTACAGTTGCATATGCAGGTATGGATTTGAATTTTTTATAGTTTCCTATTGTAATTTTCTTTAAGAGTGAAGAGACCTGACAATGAATAAAGTTTGTGTCATTTTACGAGCAACAAAACTAATATTGTTCTGTCTCTTTGAACAACATTATGGTTTGTTTCATTGATATTCTGCACCTCAAATTACTCACATGAATCAACATGCCAGTCTCAATTTCTTAACAGGAAGAGAGATGGAACAAGGGCTCGAGTGCAAGAAAGTTGAACATGATGAATTGGGTCTATGAATATGTCTTCTTGCAATGGTCATGAACTCATTCTTTTTGAAACAACGTCATGAAACCCCAATCTCAGTAAATCAACCATATCTTCAGAGCTTTTCTCAGATCTTGGTGGCAGTACTGATAAATTTGTAGTAGCATCATTCCATGATATCATCTACAACAAGACAGGTGTAACACATCTTTGTTCTCTTTCCATTTTGTTCAAAGTACTGAAGAGGATAATCAGATTTTCCGATTCTTAAATTGGACTAATATGTGGAGTTTATATTTGTAATGCAACAAGCGTGTGCTTGGAATTGTTACATGGTAGTTGGGGACATTCAAATGTCATCCATGGACCATAAGATGTATGTCAAATTCATGAGGAATGTGAGGATACTTTGGTTGGCAGATTTTTTGTAAACTTGTTGAATTTTGTAACAAACCTGTACAAAAACCTATCTGCATTTGACAATAGTTTCATAAGAGGAGATAAAGGTAACATTGAGTGTCTCTTCACATCTAAAATTTTTGTAAGCCTTATTTATGGTAAATGGAAAAGTTTGAAAATGCTCACATATTAAACAGTTTAGTTGTTTCAGAATTGTTGCATTGGGAAAATAATTAAACTTAAATGGAAAAATGTTATTTCATTTTTTTACATTCTGTCTTTGTACAAATGAACAAACATGTTGCACAGTCATATAAGAACGTTGTAATGCATGTGTTAGAATAAGTTTTTCATTCAAAGTTATCAAGTCCTGTTTTTAACAATAAGATTTTGGGCAATTCTTCCAATTTTTTTTCAAATGTCTCATATATGCATGCGCATAATGTATGCACAGATGCATAGAGATGTTTATTTATTTCATCAATGTTTCATAAGACCTTGAGAGTGGGAATGCCATAAAATATATCTATATCCTTGTTTCAGCCAACGTAGGCCGAAAGACAATCTTCCTTGGAAACAAGGATCTTCTTGAGTGAAGTTTTTAGTTTTGATCAAAATGATAGAGGCTTAAGTCGTTCCAGTTATAGATCACGCTACCCAAATGCCAGGAAATGAACAATTTTGAGATCTTGTAGCCCTGTTCTAGAGTTTGATGAGGTATGGGTGGGAATTTCCTAAATAATATATAAATTTGTTATTTGGAATTTATAACAATGAATTATAATAACATTATAACATGATTATAAAGAATTTATATCAACGAATTTTATTATTTCTTTCCTTGTTTATAAATTCATATTCCATTCGGCATTCTTTTGCCGAATGAGGCAATTACTAGTATATTAATTATACATATAGAATCTTTCTCTTTTGTATATATATATATATATATATATATATAAATATTTATATTGTGTTTCTATCTTTATTGTACTAGTTAATATATAATATTAATATTATTAATAGTAAATTTTTAAGTTGATATGTGATAATGTAAGTGGTTATCCACATCACAAAATTTATATCATAGAGTTGTAAATCCACCTAGTCACGATTTATTTTAATTTATAAATTTTTCAAACCTTTTGTTCATTGTATTTCCTTTTCAACTTATATTCTTCTTTCTCCTTTCTTTGTGTTAAAAAATCTTACTCAAAAGCCATCTTTCTCATGTTCTTGTTAAAGGTGTCTTATATATTGGTAAGAAATTCAACAAATGGTTTGAACTTTGAAGTAGGAGATAAATCCTTAAATGTATTTTCATATTGGCCTTTTGATATTCTTTAACAAACAACTTATATCTTTGGAGTAATTCCGCTACCTTTACTCTCTTTGTAATCACAGTTACTATTAGCTTGATAATTAGAAGTGTTAGGTGACAAGAGAGAATAAAATTCTTTGATTCTCATGTTTTTCAACAATGGGATGCAAAAGATAATTCGACCGTCAACAAAATGAACTATGAAGGAAGAATTAACGCGCCAGGTAGGGGTCGAACCTACGACTTTCTGCTTAGGAAACAGACGCTCTATCCACTGAGCTACAGGCGCTGTGATAATAACCTTCGCTCCCTTTTCAGTTACCAAATAAAGAATCCATACGTGGAGAAGCTAAAATGGAATTAAGGAATGAGGCTACAACATAGAGAAGCAAAAACCGGAAATAAAACATCAAACTACTTCAATGTTGAGAGTGGGATTTGAACCCACGCCCTTTCGGACCAGAACCTTAATCTGGCGCCTTACAGCAACTCGGCCATCTCAACAGATGCAAAAGTTTATTATTGTCAACAGTCCTATAGTAAAACTAGAGTAAATAGTAACTCAAGTTTTTCTTCTCCACCATCCGCCCGGAGCTCGCTGTTGAACTCCTTAGCTGCATATTGAATGACTCTTATTCGCTACCTTAAAAACCAAATAAAATCAATTGGCAATCAACCCAATTCAACCTTTCATTCGCTACCTTTAAAATAAAATGAAATGACAATCGCCCAAATTCAGCTGGGCGGATGGAGAAGAAGAAGACCTCTAATTTCAACCGTCAATTCTTTAATTAATGAATTACACCACCACAACCAAAACAACCTGGTTACGTCGATACGCGTATTTAGTTCAGAATATGGTGAGGGGTTCCACTATTTTCAAATTTTTTAATAAAATTCTATTATTTACGAACAGGATTGAAGAAAAATAGGATATTCTTAGTCGCGTTCATTATCTAATGACTCAGATTTAATTGGTAATGTAATTGCAAGTTATAATCCAGGAAAAAATAAAAATGAAAAATCCAAACGTTAATAACTGCTAGGTTACCAATCGATCCGCTCTCCTATATCGATTCAACTACTGTCGGCTCTGCTCCTTACACTAACATATTCATCAAAATTCCCAGCAGCAGCAGCCTGGCTATGGCGGGTTACAGCCGGAAGTGACAGCCAGGTATCACAATTCGCGCCATGGTTTTCCACCTGCTTAGTAAGAGATGATGTCGTTGAGAAGAGACGAGACGGGATGTCGTTGAGCATACTTTAATTTAGACAATTAACAGAATATCGCTTCAATACAGATACAAGAACAATCATCTATAACATGATACAGGTAGATATATCTCTTCACTAAGTACTCTTATATACACTTATTTACAGTTTAAATGAAAAATATTTTGAAATCCATTCAGATTCATAGGTTTTAGCATACTTCAGTTTACACAATGAAGGGAATATCATGGTACAGGTAAATGTATGTCTTCACTAAATAGTATTATATACACTTATTTACAATTTAAATGTAAAAGATTTTTAAATCCATTCAGATGCATAGGTTTTAACATAGTTCAGTTTAGACCATGAAGAAAATATCTAATACAATTACAAAAACAATCTTGAATAACATGATATGCAGGTATATTGAGATAGGATTGTTCTTATTTTATAATAGAATCTGGTACAGCTTAGTTACATTTCAAACTTATTAATGTTTGGCTAAGAATGTATCAGAACAAATAATAGCAATTTTGTAATAAGTGTGCTATAAGTGTACACTTTACTTACTTCCAATTAAATTATTTCCAAATGATAGGTTACCCCAATTCATGATAATACTCGAACCCTCGATGGGATGAATAGATCATTGGTAAACCATGGGATGGATAGATCCATATAGCTATATTAATGATAGATGTCACCACCATTAACCTTAATTTTATGGATCGAAGTTGATCATGTGAATGATGATAAGAGATATTAATGTTTATTAAGACTAACTTCATCATTAAATTTATTTTTATGGATCCAAGTTGATTATGTTAATAATTATAAGAGTTATAAGGTTTATTAAAATTAAATTTATAAACTCAAGTTGAACATGATGGTTATTAACACCTATTAAAATCAACTTTGTAGATCTAAGTCATAATTATTAATATTAATTATTGTCGATTATGTTTTTCATTTTAACATAAATTATTGTGAATGATTGTTAAAATCATTGGAAAATAAGGTTCAAATCACTTAATTTTTAGTGGAAGTTATAGTAACTTCACCACTAAGACTAATTTTATGGATCCAAGTTGATCTGATGATAAGAGTTATTAACGTCTATTAAAACTAATTTTAAAGATCATGATTTAGTTATTAACATCCATTAACATTAACTTAATCATATTTATGAACATAAATTTAAATGTAGACTTAGTCATAGTCATGAACATAAATTATGACTTATAGTTGATCATATAAATGTTTACCTTCATTAATTATACAAAATGTTATTTTAATTGATTCATATAAATTATGAGAAATCTAAATGATAATGTTAATATTTAATTTATATAATAAATTTATATAATTGAGGGAGTATGTTCATAGGTGAAAGAATTTTTAATTTTTTTTTTTAAATTAAATATTATTTTGATTAATAAGAATTAGAGTTGTGGAATTTTGTTTTTAAATATTTTGATTTTTTTAATGCTATTAAGTGAAATGAAATTTCTAAAAATAAAATAAAATAAGATATTTAGCTTTATCTTGTTTCAAATGAAATCTCATCTCAGAAGTTCAATTTATCCACTTATTAAATAATCTCATTAAACAATGTTTCATGGGCCTAAGTACAACATGAGTGGGCCTAAGTACTTCCTGAGTGGGCATAACAGTTAAGAGCATGTGTTTCCTCCTAGGAGGTCACAAGTTCAAATCTAGAGGGGGGTAGGGTATGTACACCTGTGTAGAGTTTAGTAGTTAAATCGTTGCGCAGAGGGGGTCCCTTGTCCCACAAACAAGGGGGTCTCATAAACCAAATTGGTGTCTTGCTTGGTGGTAACCTTAAAAACATATTATTATTATTAAAAATATTTCACTTGGCATATCTACAGGGAATTTGAGAAAGTAGTAAATGATTCTGAGCAATAGAAGAAACTAATATGGATTACGATTGATGTGGGAAATCTCAGAAATAGAGAGTTAATCTCATATAGAGAGTTAATCTCATATAGAGAGTGTTAATATTATATAGATAGAGTTGTCAATGATAAAAAATGGTAATAGAAGCTAAAGGGATTTTGAAGGATGGACTAAAATTGAGAAGCGAGAAGATAAGAATTAGGGTTTTTGTAGCTCTATGCTCCCAAACACTGCTATAGGATAACCTACAATAATGATGGAAAACCTGAAAATGATGGTGTCTAGAGTTAGCCATAGAAGGTGATGTTGTTGTTTAGGTTCTAGGGTGGGATTTCTTCAAATAGATCAACAATATATTGTTAATTTCTTGGTTTACTGCAGCTCTTGTTTTGAATATTTCCAATGAATAATCTCTCATCAATAACATGATAATACCTTTTTAATGTTGGGATTTCCCTTTCTTATTTGCCCACATCCTTATGCATCCTTGTGCATTGGATTGGCACCACAAATCTCAATGTCGCTTCTTATCAGTAAGATAGTATTACACACCTTACCTTTGTAAAAAAATAAGTTGAGTATAAACAAACAAAGTGAAGCATATATAATACAAATAAGAATTGGATAGGTAGCCAAGAAGAGAGTTGGGTGAGTAACAAATGAAATTAAGGTTCCTACAAGTAAGGGAACTGTGATGTGAAGATTGTACATTTAGAATTGATTGTTCAATGGAGGAAGAACACGTAGACTTCTCTGACTATCCCTACGATTGTATTGAAATTTGGTTGAACCCTAGCTATGGGAAATCACCTAACTATTTTGGAGAGACTATGCCTATCTCTAAATCCCTAGGGTTCGATCCATTAGAGCCTAATACTTTTGATATTTTGGATATTATGGGCAAGTCAACCTACCCAAATCAAAATGTATAGATTGTTAGAGGACATGTTGATCCATCTAGATGATTCAACATTTGTTTTGGTGGCTTTGAGGATGGAAGTATGAACAGATGGAGCCACATTTTGAGCAGAGGTGGGTGTGAGTGAAAAGATCAATTAGAGGCATTCACTTCACACTAGTGAGGCACCACAAAAATCACCCATCAAGACATGGTAGGTTTAATTGCTCCACTGTGAGTTTCTCACTGTTTGAGTTGAAGAACAATAGAGACAAGAGAAAACATAAAATAGGGCTTACCCTTATTTTGATCTTATTTGTGGAATTATTTTAAGGGGTGATCATTGTGGGAAGCAGTTGTTTGGTAGTGCATGGGTTTATAAATTCTCACATAGATTTGAAGGCTTTAAACAAGGTTTATGTGGGTTCTCTAAAGGAGCGAACAAAAGCACCTCCTCTATTAACAAATTCTTAAGGGTTAGATGATGTAAAATTCATTAGTCCTTGGGTATATTAGGGTTGAAAAGTGATTATGACAAAGAAAGGTGTCAATAGGCACTCAAACCTTTTGATTTTAGCAACTATATTGGAGGCGAGGCTTAATGAAGTAACTCATCTGATGGGAAAGACATTAGTGAGGTGTATTCGAGGTTGTTAGGTAGGGATTGAAACCATGAGAGAATGGTCCCATTGCAATTTTGAACCTGTTGTAGGGTATCTCCCTCATTATATGATTCTCATCCATGCTTGGATAATTTTGGTTTTCCATTTATAATAGGATAGAAAGAAAATTATGAAGGTGTGCTGACATATTAGTTCATGCTCTATTGCTAAAAAAATGAACACCTTCTTTCAATGTGAATTTTGAACACCCTTTCTCAACCTCTATAGACCCAAACCGAGAACCCATAAGTGCTTATTCATTCCCATCCCTAGAATTTATATACATGACATTACATAATTGAATCACTGCAATGTTTGGGATTTTGGCATCCAAAACAACAATTGTCCACCCTTGCATGTACATGTAATGTGACACTTCAAGTTTTTAAAAATAATCTCTTTCATGGATGTGGTGGAGGCCATGCATTCCAATCCCTTCTGTCACAACCTTTTATCATTTTTTAGTTAGTGTGGTTGTTTGACCACATAAAAAATGACTACAATGCAATACTACCAGACATTCCTCCCAATCTATTATCTATAAATTGAGGACTAGTTGTGACTATGAATGACTCGGGAATCCAAGGAGCCATGATAAACTTGGATTATTACTTCTATTATTATGACAATTCAAAGTAAAGAAAGAACCAAACAAATAATCAAATCATTTTATGTCATTACAAAATTGTTAAATGTATGCCACTACTAAAACTATACACTAAGGATTTTAGGGATGATATTTACCTCTTTGATTCCATATATACATTGAAGCTTCAACCTTTGGATATGTAGTTGGCATTGGTTTCATCGTCTCAGATTTGAGGAATTATTGAACATGGAAAAACTATCTACGTAACTACTCAAACAACTTAGCAGATCAGAATATATTAGGTTCAAAAGAAAAAATAAGAATGGTAAAAAAAATAGGCTTGGTAAATTACCAAACCTAAAATTTCCTAAAAAGTTTAGGTTATAAAAAAATCACATGTCCTAGTCTAGGCTAGGAAAAATTAATTTAATAATGAGCAAACATAGTCCAAATTTGATGAACTACAAGTCAATCTTGACTAAAAACAATGCTCTAAAGACAATGGTGAGGTCATATTTTCCAAAAAATGCACATAAATATTTGAAATGCACATATCTAATAAAAAACCTAAGTGGGTTGTCCATATTTGATTGCAAATCCACCAAAGAAAGAGAACCCAATAAAAATTACTGAAGAAATTTGATGATTTAAAAGAAATTTTAACAAAAAAGTGTACAGAAAGAGGCAGATCATAGTAACCATCTCCGATACCATGTTAGACTATTAATAAACATGCATTAACATATAACAATAGATTACTAACATGTAGATTATCAAAATCAACTAAAATAATTTCCTATTTGCAGAAGCATCAATAATCAATAACAAGTGCAAGAGAGAAAGTGAAGATAGATAAATAGACAACCAATTTTAGGTGGTAAAATCCCAAGTGGGGAGAGATCCATGGGGAAGCTTGATTTTATTTATTATTCAGGAAACACCAACTCTAACAATATTGAGCACCCAGACATCACATTCCATCTTCATTTCATGTCACAATGACACACAATAATGTGAATTCCACCATAATACATGTGAGATAAATAGTTTTCCACCTTTTTTATATAAAGAATGGTAATAAGAGAATTTACTTTATGATGTATATGGGATAATTCCTTTTTATAATCAGAGGGTTATGAAGAGTATTATGTCTTCCTTGATAGATAGGATCATTACACAACCGACAATACCACACTAGTTATCATTACATATTCCAATAGGTTGTAGGTGAGCATAGAGTTTGGAAAAATTAGGAAATTTTACCCATTATGTTTTGCTACTCTTGAATTCTTGAGAAGCCTTGGATTAATGTTACAAGATGTTCTCCACTAGCATACATTAGGTTGGACTCTTTCTGCACATAGTGGTAAGCAGTGGAAGGGTTGGATTCCTTGAGGAAATTATAGAGTAGTGAAGGGAAATGCCTTCCTTGTGTTGTGTGGAGTAGTAGAAAATAGTGCCATGCTTGGGATGACTAAGTGATATCTTTGTAGATGCTCAGAGGTGAGTAGTTTGTCTAAACATGAGAGAAAATGGGTTTTGGGCCGAGAGAGAGAAGCATGTAGGTGTTTCCTTCTCCCTAGTTGCCTCATAACCAAGCTTGGGGTTGGTAAATGTAGTTGACACCTATAGCTGGGTGGAAAATTGTGCTTACACAACCAGTTGCTTGGGTCTTCTTGTTAAAAGATAAGTATTATCTCTGTATATGAATGTGCAATGATTTTATTTTCTTCCTATGATGAATATGCATGTGAATGCATATGTTGTGTATGGATAGAGTTTTATTTCTGTGTGTTTTGTATTATGCATCTCCACATACACAAATTATTTATGAAATCATATTTATGGCCCATGGGGTGAAATTTAGAAGCATGAAATTTGTAATAATAGTAATAGTAATAATAATAATAATAATTTATTTTTTTAAGGTCACATCCAAGCTAGACACCAATTTGGTGTATGAGACCCCCTTTTTTGTGGGACAAGGGACCCCCTCTGTGCAATGATGTAACTGCTAAAGTCTACCTAAGTATACATATCCCACCCTCCTCCCGATTTGAACCTATGATTTCCTAGGAGGAAACACATATTCTAAACCATTAGGACAACTTTTGTCTGGAATTAAATCCTATGACTAGGGAAATCATCTATGTACTGATTAAGATGAGACTGACCTAAATGACTTTGTTTATAGGAAATCTAGACTCTCAATCATGCATAAGATGTTATATTTTGTAGCTCGGAGGTACTTCTGAACTTATGTGCCTAGGCACAGGGGTTCAAGCAAGGTGTCTAACTGAAGTGATATAAAGTGACTTGATGATATGTTTTATAAAGTGATTTTATAAATTTAAGTTGTGTTGTACTTTAGAAAGTCTAGTTGTACTTTTTAATATTTTAGGGTTAAGTGGCTTTTCGAGAGAAAATTGTTTTTTATATAGTTTCATGACTTAACTGAATTAAGTCATGTGAACTTGATATTAAATCATAATCGTTGATCTTGTGGGACAAGATATGATCTTGACCATAGAAGATGAAAAGTTAGGGTAGTTACCCTAAAATGAAAATAAAAGGATCTTGAGTGAGAGTAGTGTGGCACACATTCCAAGAAGAGAGAGTGAGAGATAGAACTTAAGGATAAGAGGATAAAGACATAGCTTGAAGGAGAACACTTCCCAAGGAGAGGGTGACATGCATAATAAGGAGCATCTTCAACAATGTTATCTGGGCCATATAGTGAGCATTTAGCAGGTTCATACAACAAAGATTTGTTGGGTCATACAACATGAGTTAGTGCATGCATATTGAGGCAGATTGGGTGCATTAAATGCTAGAGTAAATTTTGTATCAGGTCATACCGTACTTACAGCATAACTAGAACACAAATTGAGGCATTACAGTGTTGTGGTTATTCTTGGAATAAGCCATATAGGGCCATACAACAACTTAAATACTAGTATCCTGTTGGCATAGATTTCGAGGAGGTGTTTGGAAAAACCGAGGGAGATAAGTACAATGATATTTTATGCTAAAAATGACTGCAATAAATAATGAGAATTTTTTCTTCATGAGCTAATAAAAAATCTCTCTTGCATACTGGTTCCTCCTAGAAGGTTTTTCCAGGGTCTTTGGACCAAATTTCCTATGTCAAATGTGTTAAATGTTTTCGTTGTTGTTGGGACTCAGAAATGTCCTATTTTCATCCACTTTACCTTTCACTATTCTTCACATTTCATCATCCCATTAACCTTTCATCATACCATTTCCATACATATACTTGAGTTTCATCTTATTATTTTCCACTTTATTCATTTTAGTATTATAAGTGAATTTATGATTAAATATTGGAAAATAACATGTTTTTCACTAATATCTCAAGTCTGGATGAGCTTTGTAATGTGTAGGAATATGGAACGATCAATTCAAAGAAAGACTCCTCGAATATGTCCTCCACCATTTCAAGGAGATAGTTATTCAAAGAATATTCCAAGGAGAAGATCATGGAGATTTGGTTGGCATATCTTATTTAGGATTTATGAGAAACATTTGCAAAGTTTGTGAGAGACATGTGGAGGATTTGAATGGGTCATACTTTGTAATAATATGAAATTAGTTGAGAGTGGTTGAGGGAATAGTGGATCTGTCATTATGAGATGGTTATCTTCATCTCAAAGAAATTCATGTATAAAAGAGAGTGCTCTCTCTTCATTTGAGAGGGGAGATTGGGAGTAGATTAATAGTAGAATAGGAGGAGATTAGTCTCAGATTGTAGAAATTAGTTTTGACTTTGTAATATGGAGAAGGGGATTCTTAGCTTTTGTTCATAATCTTAGTTTTGATGCTTTCATGATTTGTCATTGATTCTTGTGATGTAAATTAAGATTTCTTTATTGTTAATGTGAGCTCACATGTGTTGTCTCGTTGCTCTTCATATGTTGTCTTTCTTTTATGCAATTTACTTTCAGCAGTGTGTTTCAACTTCCAGCATTAGATTAGCAATTGTGTGTTTCAGCTTAAGGGGGAATCAGATTAGCAATTAGCCATTAGCAAGGGGGGGTTAGATTAGATTAATTTCACTTCAGTCGTGCATATACTTTGCATGTGCTTCGTAAGCCTACGAACCTCGGATTGACAAATTAAATGGTTGGGAAAATACTACAACGGAATTAAACGACAATATTTCAGCCTAACAGTTGTCCACTATTTATTTCCATTGTTATTTTCAATTTACTTAGCATTAGAGTTTTTTCCCTTAAAGTACATTTGGAAATTTGTTTGAGGTGAATGCATGACTGTTGAAGTTTATGTGAAGTAGAAATCAGAGTGTTGCTATGTCTAGCTGAGTTTGCTAGCTTATTGTTTGTATTTTGCTTAGATTATTTAACATGGTATCAGAGCTAGGGCTCAAGTGATCAATGAACTATTTGTGGTAGCTATTTGCAAGTGATTTGCTCATTAGTTCAATTGAGTTGTGATTTTGGCACTTGGTTAGTAGAGTTTGCTTGGTCTTTTACTTGGAAAAGGAGCAGAGAAGGGGGAAGATGACATCCAGTATCCGGTATGAATATTAGTTGGAGGGGATATCCAACTAATTACAATGGAAGGCCCAAATCGGTGCTATTCTCAAGGAGAACACGATATGGAAGTTTTTTAGTACCAATGTGGTACAACTAGTTGATCCCATTGGCCTTGATTTGCATGAGGCGAAGGAGGATAGAACTCAGAGGATACTCCTAGATGGAGTAAAGGATCACCTCATCCCACATCTAGCTAAGAAACAAACAACCAAGGAAATGTGGGACACGTTGAAGAGCTTGTATGAAAAAAATAATGAAAACAGGAAGCTGGCTTTGAAAGACAAGCTTCACAACACAAGGATGGCCAAAGGTGAAAATGTGGCCTCATATCTCATTGGGATCATACAAGTGAAGGATGAGCTGAGTGCAGTTGGTGAGATCATTCTTGATTCGTAGTTAACATGGATAGCTTGCTGCACCAAGTATTGGGATGTGTTTGTGAAATGTGTGGTTACAAGGGAGAAATTTCCCTCTTAGGAAAGATTTTGTGATGACTTCGAGTAAGAGGAGATCCGATAGGAGTCTCAGGAGAAGACAGAGCATGGTACTGATGAGCAGGATGTGTCCCTTTAAACAAAGGGAAAGAATAAGAAGGGCTTGAGAAGTGGAGCCCCGTTAGAGAAAGAAATGAGCAAGGTTAAATGCTTTGCTTGTCAGAAGTTTGGCCATTATGTAGGCTAGTGTCCAAACAAGAAGAAGGGAAAGAAGAAACAAGAGACCGAGGCAACCGCTTTAGTAGAAGTGGGAGATTACACCAATATGTTTGAGAAGTATTTCTCATTGGTATCAGTTCTTTCGAGCAGTAGTGTGGCAGAGAATGTGGATACTAGAGAATGGTATGGGGACAATGTGGCAGCATGCCAAATAATAGGAATACAATCTATGTTCATGCAGTTGACATATATTAATAGAGTAATTATTACAAAGGATGGGTTTGACATCATCCATGCAGTAGAGGGAGTTGGAAGGATTAGATTCCAACTCGATTCAAAGGGATATCCAGAGGTGGACTGGGTGATTTTTGTACCAGAGATGAGAAAGAAATTGCTCTTTATATCAGCTCATAGGATGACATATATGCAGTCCTATTTGATGATGTGCATGTTTTTATATATCCAGTGAGGGGTAGCTTGGATGTTGGGTGAGTGTTGGGAATCGGAGATGGTGTGACGTACTGTGTGTTGGGTCATCTTGTTGATGGTGAGTCTGGATGGATATAGAAATCAATGAAAGTACTGGAGGTAGCCAATGGAGAGGATCCTTCCATATTAGTGAGGAGACCGAGCTGGTACAAGATGACTCTAGAGGATGAGAATGAGAGTGAGGTGAACTCTCAGTTCAAATTTGTTTGGAATAGGTATTCAATGCATGATCCAGAGAAGGTAGTAGAGAGACATTTTATTTTAGAGGGAGTGGCTTCGACAGTTGGAGTGAGGGGCTTGAATACAGATTCAGGTGGAGGTTCCAATAGTACCTCCCTTAGTGTTAGATTTTGTAGCTCTGGGGTACTTCTGAAATTATGTGCCTAGGTGTAGGGATCTAAGCAAGGTGTCTCACTAAAGTGATATAAAGTGACTTTATGATATGTTTTTATAAAAGACTTTATAAATTTAATTTGAGTTGTAATTTATAAATTTTAGTTGTACTTCTTATTATTTTGGGGTTAAGTGACTTTCGAGATAAAAGTGATTTTTATATAGTTTCATGACTTAAGTGACTTAAGTCATGTGAACTTGAGATTAAATCACAACCATCCCTCTTGTGGGCCAATATATGATCTTAACCATAGAAGACTAAAAGTTAGGGAAATTACCCTAAAATGAAAATAAAAAGAGCTTGAGTGAGACTAGTGTGGCATGCATTCCAAGAAGAGAGAGTGAGAGATTGAATTTGAAGGAGAAGAGGAGAAAGGGATAGCTTGAAGGGGCACACTTCCCAAGGATAGGATGGCATGCAAACGTGATGCAAACCAAGTAGCATTTTCAATAGTGTTATATGGGCCGTATAATGAGCATTTAACAAGGCCATACAACATAGATTTGCTAGTTCATACAACAATAGTTAGTGCATGCATATTGAGGCTTATTTAGTGCATTAAATGCTAGAGTAAATTATGTACTGGGTTGTACTGTACTTGCAACATACCCATCACACAAATCGAGATAGTATAGTGTTGTTTTTACTACTTGACTGAGCTATACAAGGTTGTACAACAACATAAATAGTAGCAATCTATTGGCAGAAATTTCAAGGAGGTATTTGGAAAAACTGAGGGAGATAAGTACAGTGATATTTTATGCTGAAAATGACTACTGTAAATTCTGAGAATTTTCCCTTCATGAGCTAATAAAAAATTTCTCTTGTGGATTGGCTTCCCCTCTAGGGGTTTTTTGTAGGATCTTTGGACCGAATTTCCTATGTCAAATGTGTTAAATGTTTCTACTATACACTATTTATTTCTATTTTTATTTTCAGTTTACTTAGCATTAGTGTTTATGCCCTTAAAGTTACTACATTTGGAAATGTGTTTGAGGTGAATGCATGAATGTTGAAGTTTATGTGAAGTAGAAATCAAAGTGCCCCTAAGCATTTGAAAATATGTCTAGATGAGTTCACTAGATTACTATTTATATTTTACTGACATTATTTAACATTAGAACACATAGAAACTATAATAAGCAAATCTAAACTAGAGAATTATAGATTAGGGAGAAGAGAGGTATGTAACATTTTTGAAGATTGTCCTATCTACTCCTTTTCCTCTTTTACATATATGTTCCTTGTCTCCCAAATCCAACCTACAAAACCAATAAATCCATCCCTCCTCAAGCCAATTTATCGTAATAAAGAATGATATCAACTTGAAATATTAAAAGAACATTAACTATATACTCAGTCTCAACATAAATCATGAAACATTCTCTAAGTCAAACATCAATCATAAAAAACACATGAATGGGGGAGGGAAATATGTCAAATCTCATTTATGACAATGAAACAAGTACAAGCTATAACTTATCACTTCTCAAAACCTTATCGAAATTGAAGATTTGGTCTCTCTACTATATACAAAGGATGAAGTTACTTGAGGGAAGAAACTTCTATACGTAGGAATATAAATCACAACAATAGGGGTTACTAATGGATAGAGATGAATGGTTTGTGAGTGATTACTCTAACATTAATTTGGTATATTCAGTGTCCTTTCTTGGTCCATTTCATTTCCATTTTATTTTTTAAGGAAATAGTTGGAAATGGTTACCAGGTGGTTCAAGGAGTTTCAACTGGTAAATTTGGTTTGTTAAACATCCATAACAACCTTCTTTCGAATTTATATATTTTTTTCATGAAATTATAGAGAATTCATGCCTTGACCAAAGTCAACATGTGAATGATTAATTCCTTGCTAGTGTGCAGACCTGTGAATGGGTAGTTTTTGATGTATTCATTCCTTTGTCAAGAGCATCATGTGAATGATTCGTGACTTGCTAGTGTGCAAGGTCTAAATTTACCCTTTTTTATGCTTACAACTCTCAAAATGGAATGAGATGGTGTTGAGGTCCCACTTCCAATCATTAGGGCCATCGATGAGGGTCAAATCACGGGCTCTTCTATCCATAAGTTCCATTTTTTGTGAGCGAACAATGACACATTGAGTGTCATATTTTGAACTGTCATCACGGATAGAGAAGTGCCTATTTGAGCTATAAAAAAAAACCCCTAATCATCATCACCATAAAAAACTTCAAAGACATTATGCACATGGAAAATAACTAACTTACTTGTAGCAGATGTACATATTCTAAATCTACATGTTCAGTCTAAGACAATACAAAAGATTCAATTACCAAGAAGAAACAACCCAACAAATGTAACTTGGCAAAGCCTCAATACACATGTTATTATATATTATTGAAAAACAATTAAATTTATATATTCTAGAAATTACCAATTATGTTAATGGTAAACTTTACATATCTTTCTTAACGGAAGTAGGTTGATAATTCCAAAATCTCTCCTTAGTAGTTTCCATATAAACAAAGGCTATGAGCAACAAAGTCCTTTGGAAAAACAATGAAATGAAAATTTGGAAGAAAATTCCAAATAACACATAAACGTATACAAAATTAGTTGTACTTGTGATAATAAAGGAAGACTAATATTCCAAATAAATTAAATTCTCTGTAAACCATGTACAAAGCTCAACCAAAAGTAATATTCAATATAGCAAATTATGTTATATTGCACTAGATTGTGCTATGCCATTTATCTACGTACATGGGAATCCTGCATTTCATATGCCCCCCTTGGAACAACTCCATGCTCATACATGCCCCCCAATTTATTGATACTCTTTGCCCCCCAATTTATTGATACTCTTTGACTTAAGAATGCACAACACCATAGTAGCCCATCTCTACGCAAGGCCAGATTCTCCTCCTGAATATTTATGCCATAATTTAGACTAAATGTAAAGTCTATTCAACCTTTGTTCCAAGTAATTTGATATAGGGTAGAGGGATTTTGAGAACATCGGTTTTCAATTTTAATGTTCTTTCTTTTCAAACTTAATTAGATTATGGTGTTAAAAGTAGGCATATAAAATTTTGGAACATATTACTTTTCTACCGCGAATTCCAACACCGTGCCCTCTCTTATTAGCATTTGCAAGTTTAGCTTGAAGTTTCTCAGCGTCACGAGTTATTGAAATTAAATTTGTCTCCATAGCTTGACTTTACTCTAGCTTGTCAATACATGCCTTATTTTAAAGTTAATATTTTTTAATTTAATATTATATATAATATTAATATATATTAAATAGAATAAATAATCTTTTAACATGAAAATCAAATCTGTGACCTCTCCAATGGCAAGGGAAAGATCTGACATGATTAATGTATAAAATACAATTCATAATGAAGTAAAATAAATATAATTCCCGAGGTCGTGGACTTAGGTAATGAGGTATAATTGATCCGTAAGTGATGTAACAATAAAACGAATAGCAATTTGTAACAAAATGTAATAGTGATGTTATGAAGTGATTTGTACAAGTCGGCCTCACAAACCATTGGATCGACATAGTTACGTGTGAATTTAAATACACCAAAAAAAATCAATCCTACCAGTTACAATAAACATACAATTACTTAAATATGTATTATTTAAATAGAGAATCACATGATATATTATTTTCAATCAAGAACCTTGAGAGTATGGTACTTTGCATCAATCAAGAACCTAAGGAATCTCATGTCTCATCCAAGAAGTAGCCCTGTACGAGGAGGGAAATCTCTGTAACGACACAGATATCCCTTTGCATCTATGAGATCAGCTTCACTGGTTTGGATTTGAAAATCGCTTCCTCCTTCATAGCTGCTTGGATTGAAACTAGCTGGTTGTTTCCAATCTTAAAAGAAAATAAATAAAACATGGGTAACTGCTATTGAAAGGCAATGAGCTAAAAAAACAGAATGAAATTATGAAAAGCAGGAAAACTTTCCTAAGCTTTCCCCCTCACATCTAAGTTTCCTTACATTAATAATAGAAAACTGTTTTTTTTAATGAATTTTTTTATCTTAATTTTTATGGTATAGAACCACATATAGTTGAAACAAATTCTTGTGGGAATTAAGATAAATAAAAATAAATAATGAACAAAAACTTTGACTTATAATTGAAACAAATTCTTGTGAGAATTAAGATAAATAAAAATAAATAATGAACAAAAACTTTGACTACACTTTAGACATGTTGAAATGTTAAATATAGTTTTATGAAACCACTTTAGACATGTTGAAATATTAAATCTAGTTCTGTGAAATTAATGAAACAATTTGAAAACAATATTCTTTGTCTTTGCCTTAGGAAATACTCCAAAATATTAAGGTAAGGTGGAGTAAGTTGATATCTTTGGATGAAATAGGTGCGTCTTCCATAAATTAAGACCAATACACCAAGAAATTCACCTTCGACTATCAACAAAATGAAATATAAAGAAAAAGGAAATAATTAACACGCCAGGTAGGGGTCAAAACTACGATTTTCTGCTTAGGAAACAAACTTTCCATCCACTGAGCTACAGGTGCTGTGATGTTAACCTTGGTTTCCTTGTCATCTTTTTGGTAAAATAATAAATTAGGAATTATTATATTTCTCTATATTCAAAACTAGAGATTAAGGTGGACGTGCGGGAGTGGTTATCGAGCATGACTAGAAACCATGTGGGATTTGCCCACGCAGGTTTGAATCCTACGGTCCACACTGGTGATTTTAACTTTCTTTAGTTTATTGAGAAACTTGATATCTCTGAATATCATATCCTGCTGCTATTTTTAGATGAATAGCTATTTTATACTTCATATATTTGAATCTCATTTCCTTCTATTTCTTGATATCTTTGAATCTCATTTCCTGCTATTTCTTGATATCTTTGAATCTAAAAAATGTCAATTTCTTGATATCTTTGAATTTCATTTTCTTCTTTTTCTTGATATCTTTAAATCTCAAAAATGTATATTTCTTGATATCTTTGAATCTCATTTCCTCTTATTTCATGATATCTTTGAATTTCAAAAATGCATTTGAGCAATGAAAACTACATTTTTGACAATTGTTTCTATGTTGAATTCTGTTGGGCCTTAAACCCAGAGAGATCATAAAAGTGTAATAGCAGAAAACAAAAGAATGCATAACAGATTTGCACATAATAGCAATCACATAAGAGACACAAGATATGTGTGGTAAAACCCTCGAAGGAGAAACATCCATGGGACAAGGGCAGACAAACTTTATTCCATCATCAATAGTAGATTACAAACTATCCAGGAGAGGGCTTAAAGCCCCTACTCAATATCTGCCTCAATGGGCCACATATTTAAGCAATCCTTCTTCAGTTACACATAACTAATTATACCGTTGGTGAAACCACCATGAACCAACTCGACCTAACTGTCAATTGGTTGTCACATCCCAACAATCTCCACCTTGACAACAATTTACCTGATGCCCTGCCCTTGTCCATTTGTGCTTCTAAATACCAAAGCACCCATTTCACTGCTTCACTTGGATTTTCCATGTATCTGCTAACAACACCAATCGCATGTGAAAGATCTCATCACATGCATCACACCAGCGTATGATACACCAAACTAGCATATGATACAGAAGACATATAACTCTTTTCTTCATTACGTGGACATTAACCTGAAGAAAGATTATGATGTTTACTGGTTTCATGTTATTAATACCGAATTTCCTGAGTATCATTATCATGTACTCATACTATGATAACCAAAAAACCTACCATCAATTCGTCTATGTGTACATTCATGCTCAAGATTGTTTTGCAGCTCCCAGATCCTTCATATCGAATGTCCAACAACCTGAGCCAACCTATTGATCTTAAACTATGCTTGTCCTAGCTCAAGCATAACGCCAACAATTTAAACACCAAGATAGTGAATACCAAAAAAAAAATGGTTACATTCACTTCTTGTAACTTGGCTCACCATGAAGGAGTCAATCATCCTGTATAATTTGCCTTGCATGCTTTAGGCTATACAATGATCACTTGAACTCACAAAACAAATCTCCCTATGCAATCCCGAGCACCTTCAGTGCTCCACCTCGAACATAACATTCGAAATACTTTAGCCAATTCTGATCAAGCTAGCCAAGTGAGCTCAACACCTACTCACTCTCAAACCCGTTTACAATGGAGTTTACCAAACCTTTTTCAAGCTTCATTACATGCAATTCCATGGACATTAAACTACTCCTATCACCAGGGTCTAGGTCATTCGTATGCCCATTTACATGCAATAAATTACACCTCCATAAAATTCAGTGACCTTTACCAGCACTTATGTCGTCGCTACTTGACCACAATGTTGTTTCTTCTAGGCAGCAATCTCCCTGTCATCGAGTTCCTCCAGATCAAATAGTCTAACGGCCTCCAGCTTCCAATGTCAGATGCTCGGCCCTCCACACCTGGAACACAACAACACCGAACCTCACTCCTTGATTTTAGAGGGTCAATGCACAGATCTCCCTGTAAGAAGTCACGCCGCGGTCCCCCAACATACTCAAGATCTGGCCCTCGGATCTGACTTTTAGCCTGGCTCCCACCAAATGAGATACGTGTCGTCTGGCACCTCTGTGCTCCACCAGGGTGGGCACGCAGTCATTCTGCAACTACAAATTCTGAAGCCCGAGTGCCACATCCACACCAATAATCTGTTGTCGATTTCCTCACGTGATTCTTCACATAAAGAATCAATTCTCGCTTCCTCGGAGCCTTCAACATCATTGGGTAAAATCACAATCTTTCCAGGAATGTGCTCTCTTTTAATGCATAAACTTGGCGGTCTTATGGCACGGGAGATGTAATAAATTCTTGCTTTGGTCCAACAAATCCTCTCGGCTCCAATCATGAGGCTGCTCACCTTTTTTTTTTCAATAGCTTTCTTCTACAATCTCTGTCGAAACACGAATCTCTTCACGACTTGAGCGAGAAACATACAGCAAATACCGACGACGGAGAGGTGGAAATGATAACAAAATCGAAGGATATCGACCCCTGCTAACTCGCAGGCCTAGCGCACCGTCATGCCCTTGGAAATCTTGACCAGGTGGGCATTGATCGTCACTTCAAGAGCTTCCTTCATCTTAGAGATATCCACCCACACTCCTCCTACTGCCTTTAAACTCAACGCCTCAGTTCTCCTGCACATTTGTTCACTCAACATCTGCGCAGACGTGGGTATTGCCTCTGGCATATACAATTCCCTTGCTAGTACTTGCCCTCAAATAAAGAGATCTTTAACCAGACATTAACTGTAATGATCACCGTGGCAACGCCCTTTCACACACTCTGATCTCTCCTTCTTCAACCCAAGCTCTAATACCACTTGTTGGGCCTTAAACCCACATAGATCATAAAAATGTAATAGCAGAAAACAAAAGAATGCATAACATATTTGCACATAACAACAATCACACAAGAGACACAAGATATACATGGTAAAACCCCCGAAGGAGAAACATCCATGGGACAAGAGCAGACAGACTTTATTCCATCATCAACACTAGATTACAAACTATCCAAGAGAGGGCTTAAAGCCCCAGCTCAATATCTAGCTCAATGGGCCACATATTTAAGCAATCCTTCTTCAGTTAAACATAGCTAATTATACCGTTGGTGAAACCACCGTGAACCAACTCGACCTAAACTGTCGATTGGTTGTCACATCCCAACAAATTCCAACTAATACTGGACATTCTGGTTAATTCGACTCATACCACTATACCAAATGCCCTCGGATGTTTCTTTATCACTATGCAACTATACTCTCACAAAAGTTGGAAGTGCAAGTCGTAGTTACCAAATAAAGAATCCATATGTGGAGAAGCAAAATTGGAATTGAAGCATCAGGCAAGTATCAGGCTACTGCATGGAGAAGCAAAACTAAGAATAAAACATAAAACCACTGCATGTTGAGAGTGGGATTTGAACCCACACCTTTTCGAACCAGAACCTTAATAGGGCGCCTTAGATCAACCTAGCCATACTTAAAATTAGAGAGAGCAGAACTTGTAACACACAAGACTGAATTCTATTATAATAGACTATCTTTTACAATACATGGAGACTCCAATATATACAATCGAGAGTGTTGTGATGAGATCTAACTTAATCCAAATATAGTCAAGAGAAGTTGAGAGAATATCCCAACCACACAGCACATTAGGTAGAGAATATCCAACACATCATCAAGAGATAAACATTATCTCTAACACAGTGCCCCCTTAATGTTTATCTCTAATCTTCTTATAGAGTAGTCTTGGTCTTCATATGCACTTGCGAGAGGCTTTCATCACTTTGGGTTTTATCAAGAACTTTTATTGTACCTGCATTTGATTATTGACGTCCATATGAAAATAAATCCATCTACTGGAATACATGGGTGCTCAGCCGTTGTAACCGCCAGTTATCTAGGAATCCTTTTCAGCTACATAGTTCATCAATGTTAAATAGAACTTGGTCCTTCATACTATGAGAAACTTCCATCTCAACTTTCCCTTTAATCACATCAAGCTAGAGCTTGATTCACATCCACTCTATGTATAAGAGGGATAACACTATGTGATTCCGCACCACAACATGTATGCCTGAACATCTGAAACAAGTCTTACAACAAACCAGGGAAATCAGCTTGCCAATGGCTAAGCTTTACAACTTGGACCAAAAACTCTTATGGGGTGTCGGGTACAACCGAACATTAACCCCCTGCATTACATAATGATATTTCAGGTACAACAAGCATTTTTAAATGCTTTTCTAAATAACCAATTATTTATGAATTTGACCAAGACACATAACCTTTTTAGAACACTAAGGAAATTCCACACAATTACACTATACAAGAATCCAACCAAAGAGAAAACTGACATAAGAATTAAAGATTATAGAAAACAACCACATCCTTGCTATCACCGTGAAACATTGTGAGGATTTTGGAGGTATAGTTTCCTACTGCTACACCTGCGCACTTCACAAATATGAAAAATGTTGACAGCCGTGGTATGTGCAGTAGATAAAAACAATTAAACAAAATGCTTCTCAATCTTCAGATTTCTGTAATGAGCCTGGACTCCTTTTGCAGGCATCTCTTTTAATTAATATTGCAACTCCACTTTAGCACTAGAAACTATGCAGAATCCGGTCTATGATAACGGCGGCTACAGTCTCTTCTTGCTAGGATAATTTCCCCTTTCAAGCAGATCGTGTCTCTGCTACACAACAACACCTCTTCCAGTCTCAATGCGACGACTCCCTTTGCAATAGGGGACTTTCTCACACAACGATTCTGCTATTCTCCAACAGAATGGCAGCTATATTCACTTGGAACTATTCTCTTGCACAAATCCTCTTCATGGGTAACAATTATTCCTTCTCTACCCAACAATCCACACAATCTTTGGATTTGCAATCCCTTTCACAAAAATAATTGCATTAATAATTTATCCCAACATACAACTCCTTTCCACCAATTGGCAGCTTCACTCTCTGATCAACTGCACAAATTCTCTTCTTCACATTATAGCTACAAATCACAGGAACATGGGCTCTTCCTCCAGCGACGCGAGCTCTTCCTTTTGCATCCAGCACCAGATTAGAGGTAGTAAGCAACGATTTGGGCAGCGTGAACTCTGAGCAGCAACGTCTCCTCCTTTAGATGGCAGGAGCATTTCCTTTCTATCAAATGGCAGGATCTTCAGTCATAGCCGGATCCTCACTCAGACAACAAACACAAACTGTTCGAAACAGGTGACAACCGGCTATGACGGTAACTATGTAACTGACTAACCAAATATGCAGTTATTAGTAACCGTGTAAGAAATGTATATGTTTCTTGTATTCTCGTAAGAGAAGATATTGGAGAGTTGTGAATTGTTGTAAATCTTCAGATTCTGAATAATAAGAAACCGATACCATTGCTCCGTGGATGTTTCCCTAAGAGAGGGTTTTACCATGTAAATCTCTGCGTATATCTCATGTGTGTGTATTTATTTTCTTTCTTGTTTTATTTGCTTCCGCTGCATATTGTGTTATGTGGCTGTTAGATCCAACAAGTGGTATCAGAGCTTGGTAGGAGGCCACAGAGAACTAGAAAGCTGAGTGATCATTGTTTCGAGAAATATAAATTCATTTTTTCTTTTCGGATCAAGAGTTACCAGAAGAGAAAAACCTGAAGCCGGAGCGGTAATCTTGAACTACCGCGGGTTGGAAGCTTGGTGAGGCGCGACACTTTTAGGCACACTTACGAAAGTTAGAACTACCGCGACCTTCCTTCATCGAGGAGCGCGGCAATCTATTTTACGGTAAAAAGGCTGATTTTTCTTCATCCATGAAAGCTTTGAGAAATATTTCATGTCATGCGTGAAAGGTTTTTTGTTTGAAAAGTATGTTGTTTTGAAAAGATACATCACGTGGAGGCTTATTTAAAGGCTTATTAAAATATATGTTTAAAAGTGAATGTATATTTTAATAAAGGTGGGAGTTATAAGGGATGGTTAAAAAGGTTTCTTTTGTTTTAAGTTATAAGGTTTAAAGGTGGGAGTTATAAGGTTTATATATATATATTATTTCTTGATTGTTTTAAAAACCTTATTAAAAAAAAAAAAACCTTTACTCTATTATTTCAAAAAGGTTTCTTTTTCCCTTATAATTTTTTTTTTTTTACCTAGTTTCTTGAGAAAAATGACGAAAACGCAGAGTGTTAAATTTGGAATTGAGAAGTTCAATGGGAGCAATAATTTCGAGTTGTGGAAGGTCAAGACGTGGGATATGCTCGTGCAGCAAGGAGTGGCGAAGGCACTGGCAGGGAAAACAAAGAAACCTGCATATATTTCAGATGAAGACTGGAGCGAGATGGATGAAAGAGCTCTCAATGCTATTCGTCTGTGCTTGGCCAATGATGTTTTATTTAACATCGTGTTTGAAACTACAGCAACAGGTCTCTGGACAAAGTTGGAAAGTTTGTACATGACTAAATCCTTGACAAATAAAATCCTCCTGAAGCGGCAGTTGTTTACCTTGTGTATCAAAGAAGGTACAAAAATTTCTGAACATTTGAATGCGTTCAATACTCTTATTTGTCAGTTGACTAGTATGGAAGATATTATTAAATCTGAAGACAAGGCGACTTTACTGTTGTGCTCTCTGCCTGAGTCATGGGCACATTTTGTAACCTCTATCAGTTTTAGTTCTACTGAGTCTATTACCTTCGATGAAGTTGTGGGAGCCTTACTTTATGAGGAAACTCGAAAGAAATCTAGTCTTGAAACCTCGACATCAGAAGTAATGGTGGCCAGAGGAAGAACCAGTGAAAGAGGACAACATTCAAAGGGTACATCAATGTCAAAGTCGAAGGGCAAAAAGAGTAAATTGAAGTGTTGGTATTGCAATAAAGCAGCACATCTTAAGAAAGATTGTTGGAAATGCAAGCGAGCTTCTGAGGAGGAGGACTCTACAAAGGAGGCGAACATAGCCGAGAATGATTCAGGTATGATCGATGAGGTATTATCTACATCTACTGTCTCGCAATACCATTCTGACTAGTTAATTGATTCTGGAGCATCTCACCACATGTGTCTTCATAGAAATTGGTATTCGTCATACCAATCTATAGATGACGGGGTAGTTTATATGGGAAATAATGTTACATGTAAAACTGTTGGGGTAGGGAGTATCATAATTAAAATGTATGATGGAACTGTTAGGACTCTAACAGATGTGAGACATGTACCTAAACTAAGGAAGAACTTGATATCAATGGGAGTTCTTGATGATGCTGGTTACAAGTTTACAATTCAAGGTGGAGTTATGAAGGTATCGAAAGGTATCTTGGTTGTTATGAAGGAAAACAGAGTTGGGAACCTGTATAGACTTGAAGGGAGGACGGAAGTTGATCACGCAACAGTAGCATCAGTTGGTGCAGCAGCAGACATCACTCGTCTATGGCATCAACGGTTAGGTCATATCAGCGAAAAAGGTATGAAGGTACTTTCTGATCGAAAGTTGCTTCCTAGTTTAAAATCTGTAGATTTGAAGTTTTGTGAGCACTGTATTTATGGTAAATAGGCTAGACAAAAATTTAAATCTGGAAAACACACTAGTAAAGGTATCCTAGACTACATACATTCTGATCTTTGGGGTCCATCTCCAAAAATTTCTTATGGGGGATTGTCATATTTCATCAGTTTTATAGATGATTACTCGAGGAAAGTTTGGATCTATTTATTAAAGAGAAAAGCTGATTTTTTTTATTTATTTAAGCAGTTTAGAGCTTTGGTTGAAAAGAGCACTAGCAGGTTCATTAAATGTCTTAGAACAGATAATGGAACAGAATTTACTTCGAAGGAGTTTGATAATTATTGCAAGCAGGATGGGATTGAGAGGCATAAGACCACTGTTTACACTCCGCAGCAGAACGGCGTTGCTGAACGCATGAACAGGACTCTTCTTGAAAGAGCAAGGAGTATGCTTAGTAATGCAAAGTTGCAGCAGGAATTGTGGGGAGAGACATTGCTTACAGCTTGTTACCTGGTCAATCGATCACCATCAACAACAATTGACTGCAAAATTCCAGAAGAGGTATGGACAGGTCAATCATGTGATTATTCTAATCTTAGAGTATTTGGTTGTGAAGCCTATGCACTTATTCCAAAAAATCAGCGTTCCAAACTAGATCCTAAGTCAAGAAAATTGATCTTTGTTGGATATGGTGATGGTGTTAAGGGATATAGGTTGTGGAATCCTACTGTCCACAAAATCATCAGAAACAGAGATGTAAAATTTGATGAACTTTCTCTGACAAATTTAGATGTAAGTAATGATTTGAAACAGGCTAATGTACCACAGTTTCAGCAAATTCAGTTCGATACTCAGTCATCTGCGAGGGAGACTCATGAGGATGTCCAGGAAGAGAATATTCATGAGGACACTCCTCAGGAAGAGGATGAGCAGACAGAAATAGAGGAAATACCACAGCAAACTCTACGGAGATCTACGCGGAACAGAACTTTTCCAAAGAGGTATGATGATTTTGTTTTCATTTCTAATGAAGGAGAACCTGACAGTTATAAGGAAGCATTAGAAGTGTCTGACAGTGACAAATGGAAACATGCAATGAAAGAAGAAATGAATTCTTTGGCAAAGAACAAAACATGGGATATTGTGGAACTTCCAGAGAGTAGGAAAGTGGTTGGCTGCAAATGGGTGTACAAACTGAAGAAAGGAGTTGATGAAACTATTCCGAAGTACAAAGCGAAACTGGTTGCAAAAGGATTTTCTCAGAAAGCAGGTATTGACTTTCATGAGATTTTTTCACCAGTTGTAAAACTTGTTTCTATCATAATTTTGTTAGCACTAGTTGCTTTATATGATTTGGAGTTAGAGCAGCTAGATGTCAAAACAACTTTCTTACATGGAGATTTAGATGAGGAAATTTTCATGGAACAACCAGAAGGGTTCGTTCAAAATCGCAACAAGAGGTTTGTTTGCAAGCTCAAAAAATCATTGTATGGCCTGAGGCAGTCTCCTAGGAAATGGTACAAGAAGTTTGATTCTTTCATGGTGAGTCAGAATTTTAGCAGGAGTGAGTATGATCATTGTGTGTACTTTAAAAATTTGGAAAATGACATGTTCATTATTTTGGTATTGTATGTTGATGATATGCTTGTCGCAAGCAAGAGCATGTTTGAAATCAACAGGTTAAAGGCTCAGTTGGCTAGGACGTTTGATATGAAGGATCTAGGAGCAGCAAATCAGATCTTGGGCATGCAGACACACAAACATAGGAAAAATGGCAAGCTGTGGTTATCACAAAAGAATTATGTGGAGAAAATACTTCAGAAATTCGGTATGGGTAAGGTGAAACCTTCTAGTATCCCTTTAGCTTCTCATTTCAAGCTTTCTTTAGGTTTTAGTCCTAAAAATGATGAAGAAAAGTAGTATATGTCTCGTGTACCATATGCTAATGCAGTAGGAAGTTTGATGTATGAGATGATAAGTACAAGACCAGATATTTCACATGCAGTTGGTGTTGTTAGTAGATACATGGCAAATCCAGGAAAAGAGCATTGGGCAGTAGTGAAATGGGTGCTTCGGTATCTTAGAGGCACAAGTGACTATTGTATCACTTTTGATGGTTGCAATGACAAAGTCTGTGGTTATGTTGATTCTGATTTTGCAGGTGATTTGGACAAGAGGAGGTCCACTTCAGGTTATGTTTTTACTCTTGCAGGTGGAGCTATTAGTTGGATGTCAAAGCTTCAGAATATTGTTTCTTTATCTACCACAGAGGCAGAATATATAGCTGCTTCACATGCTTGCAAAGAGGCAGTCTGGTTAAAAGGTTTACTGGGTGAATTAGGAAAGGTTCAGAACTCTATAAAGATTTTCTGTGATAGTCAAAGTGCTATTCATTTGGCTAAAAATCCAGCTTATCACAGTAAGACAAAACATATTCCTATAAAATATAATTTTGTAAGACATGTTATTGATGAAGGTGGAGTGGTTCTTGAAAAGTTCCACACTTAAAAGAATAGTGCAGACATGTTCACGAAGCCAGTTACTTCAGAGAAGCTACGGTGGTGTTTAGCTTCTCTAGGCTTGCAGGAAAAGTGATCAATAGAGAAATGAGCAATGGTATCAGGTAAATTGTTGTCAAGGTGGAGATTGTTAGAAACAGGTGACAACCGGCTATGACGGTAACTATGTAACTGACTAACCAAATATGCAGTTATTAGTAACCATGTAAGAAATGTATATGTTTCTTGTATTCTCGTAAGAGAAGGTATTGGAGAGTTGTGAGTTGTTGTAAATCTTCAGATTCTGAATAATAAGAAACCGATACCATTGCTCCATGGATGTTTCCCTAAGAGAGGGTTTTACCATGTAAATCTCTGTGTATATCTCATGTGTGTGTATTTATTTTCTTTCTTGTTTTATTTGCTTCCGTTGCATATTGTGTTCTGTGGTTGTTAGATCCAACACAAACAACTTTCACTCTTTCACACATACTAAGCAATGCTCCTCTCTCATAGTCTCGAGCATTCCCATGAGGGAGTCATGCTTAGTCCAGCGCTGATACCAATTTAAAATTAGAGAGAACGGACATTATAACACACAAGACTGAATTCTATTATAATAGACTATGTTTTACAATACATGGAGACTCCAATATATAGATTCCAGAGTGTTGTGATGAGATTTAACTTATTCCAAATATAGTCAAGAGAAGAGAGGTTGAGAGAATATCTCAACCACTCAGCACATGAGGTAGAGAATCTCCAACACATCACATCATCAAAAGATAAACATTATCTCTAACAACTATCTCAACAAATGTGCGAGTGGATATTGATATTATATAAATGGATAATAAAGAATAATTCTTTCTTCTCCGCGATGCTCTCGCAACTCGCTGTTGCGCTCCTTCACCGCATATTGAATGAGTCTTATTTGCGAATCGCTACCTTAAAAACCAAATCAAATCAATTGGAAATCAACCCAATTCAACCTTTAAAATCAAATCAAATGACCATCAAACCAAATTTAGCTGGGTGGATGGAAAAGAAGAAGACCTCTAATTTCAACTGTCAATTCTTTAGTTAATGAAGTACACCACCACAACCAAAACAACTCTGAGAATCTTTAATTAAATTAACCAGCCAAAGCATAATCAAGCCAATTGGATTTAGAAAAAAATCGTTGGTGGACCATGGGATTGGTCGATCCAAGATGGTTATATTAATGGTAGATGTAATAACCACTAAGAGTAATTTTATAGATCCAAGTTGATCATGTTAATGATGATAAGCGTTATTAAGGTTAACTTTATTACTAAAACTAATTTTATATATCCAAGTTGATTATGTCAATGATGATAAGAGTTCTTAATGTTTATTAAGATTAATTTTACCATTAAAACTAATTTTATGAATCCAAGTTAATCATGTCAATTAGAAGAGTTATTAACGTCTATTAAAATTAACTTTATGGATCTAAGTTTATCATGATGATTATTAACACCTATTAAAATCAATTTTGTGGACCAAGTCATAGTTATTAACATAAATTACTGTGGATGATGGGTTTCATTTTAACATAAATTATTGTGGTTGTTGGTTTTAATTGTGATACTGGTGAGTGCTTTCTATGGAGATTCTCGTTCATCTTCTAAAAAATTATTAGAATATTATAAATAAACTTCCAATTTCATCAACCAAAAGTAAAGTTCAAATCCTCTAATCTTTAGTGGTCGTTCTTAATTTGATTGGTCGACTATGGAACTCATAGATCTAAATTGGCTAGATCAATGTAGATGTAACCACCACTAAAACTAATTTTATGAGCCTAAGT
This sequence comes from Larix kaempferi, assembly GCA_027924585.1. Lineage (NCBI taxonomy): Eukaryota > Viridiplantae > Streptophyta > Pinopsida > Pinales > Pinaceae > Larix > Larix kaempferi. The sequence continues at coordinate 4,450,939 of BSBM01000222.1, forward strand.
TCACCATATCACTCACGATAAAAGTTATTAATGTCTATTAAGACTAACTTCACCACTACTTTACCACTAAGACTAATAACCATGTCAATGATAATAAGAACCAGCGTAGATCCATCTCAAACCCGGATCTATCAAGCACCGAGAGGGATACAATTTCTTGAGGTGTAAATTTTTTTGTTTTATCTTAAATTTTTTACACATTAAGAAAAAAAATTACCCCTCAAGAAATTGGATCCCTCTCTTTTAATTTTTTATTTTTTATTTTTTATTTTTGATAAGTTATGAGCGAACATGAAATTTTTAATTACTTTTGATTTTTTATAAGTTATGAGCCGACATGGAAATGTAACGTGACAAATGTGACAAACGTGACAAATGTGACAAACGTTACAACATCTCCCCCATATTGGGTTGTAACGTAATGTGACAAACGTGACAAATATGACAAATGTTACAACATCTCCCCCATACTGGGTTGTAACGTAACGTGACAAACGTGACAAATGTGACAAACGTTACAACATCTCCCCCATACTGGGTTGTAACGTAACGTGACAAACATTACATGTGACATCCGTTATATGATCTCCCCCATATTGGGTTGTAACGTAACATGACAAACGTTACATGTGACATCCGTTACATGTGACATGTGACATCCGTTACAGGATCTCCCCCATACTATTACTTTTTACATTTTATTACTTTTGAAAACATTACATTTGACATTTGTTACAGGATCTCCCCCATATTGGGTTGTAAGCACCTCGTTTACACTCGGTGCAATTATTAATATCTAGTAAGACTAACTTTATAAACTCATGTTGATCATCATGGTTATTAATACCTATTAAAATCAAATGTTTAATCATAGTTATGAACATAAATTATGACTAACTTTATGACCTCAAGTTGAACATATAAATGTTTATATTGAGTAAGTAAAATATACAATATTGATGCTTAACTTAATTAATTATACAAAATGTTATTTAAATTGATTCATATCAATTATGAGAAATCTAATTGATAATATATAATTGACGGAGTAAGTTCATAGGTGGAATACTTTTTTATTTAATTAAATATTCTTTTGATTAATAAGAATTACAGTTGTGGAATTTTGTTTTTAAAGATTTTGATTTTCTTAATGCAATTAAGTGAAATGAAATATAAATTTATTACTAAACTTGTCCACTTAATAACTAATATTTCACTTGGCATAACTATACCGAATATGAGGACATCTAAGAAATGAGCCAATTTGAGAAATCTCACAAATAGAGAGCTAATCACATATACAGATTGCTAATATGATATAGATAGAGTTGTCAATGATCGAAAATGTTAATAGAATCTAAAAGGATTTTGAAGGATGGACTAAAATTGAGAAGGAGAAGATAAGAATTAGGGTTTTGGTAACTTTGTGCTCCCAAACATTGCTATAGGATGGCCCATGGTGGTGAGTTCATGATGATGACTACATACTCTAAGATGGAAATGGAAAACAAGGGTGGTTGCATACACCCACAATAACGATGGAAAACTTGAAAATGATGGTATCTAGAGTTAGCCATAGAAGGTGATGTCGTTGTTCAGGTTAGGGTGGGATTTATTCAAATTGATCAACACTATTTATTAGTTTCTTGGTTTACTACAGTTGTTGTTGTTGTGAATCTTTCTAGTGAATAATCTCTCATCAATAACATGCGGATATTTTTTTAATGCTTGGATTTCCCTTTCTTTTATGCCCACATCCTTATGCATGGGCTTGGCACCACAAATCTCAATACCACTTCTTATCAGTAATATAGTATTGCACACCTTACCTTTGTATAAAAAGAATTTGACCATAAATAAACAAAGTGAAGCATATATAATACAAATAAGAATTGGATAGGTAGCCAAGAAGAGAGTTGGCTAAGTAACAAATCAAATTAGGGTTCCTATAAGTACGGGTAGAGTGATGTGAAGATTGTAGATTTAGTATTGGTTTTTCAATGGAAGAAGAACTTGTAGACTTCTCTAGCTATCCCTATGATGGGATTCAAATTTGGTCGAACACTAGCTATGGGAAATTGTCTAACTGGTTCAAAGAGACTATGCCTAGCTCTAAATCTTTAGGTTCTAGTCCATTAGAACCTAAATTTTTTTATATTTAGGAGATTATGGGCAAGTCAACTTACCCAAATTGAAATGTATATTTTATCATAGCACCTATTGATCCCTCTAGATGATTCAAAATTTATTTTGGTGGCTTTGAGGATGGAAGTATGACCAGATGGAGCCACATTTTGAGTGGAGGTGGGTGTGAGTGACAATATCGATTAGAGGCATTCTCTTAACACTAGTGGAGGCACTCCATAAATCACCCATCAAGACATGGTAAGTTTAATTGATCCACTGTTAGTTTCTCACTCTTTGAAATTTGAGTTGAAGCAATACTCGATACAAGAGAAAATATCAAATAGGGTTCACCCTTCTTGTGATCTTATTTGTGGAATTTTCTTAAGGGGTTATCATTGTGGGAAGCAGTTGTTTGGCAGTGCGTGGGTTTATAAATTCTTGCTTAGATTTGAACGCTTTAAGAAGGGATTATGTGGGTTCTCTAAAGGAGGGAACAAAAGCACCTCCTCTATAAACAAATTATTAATGGTTAGATTCAATGTAACCTTCATTATTCCTTGGGTATACTAGGGTTTAGAAGTGATTTTTGACAAAGAAAGGTGTCAATAGGCACTCAAACATTTAATTCTAGCAACTATATTGGAGGTGAGGCTTCATCCAAATAGTTCATCTGATGGGAAAGACATTAGTGAGGTGTATTAGAGGTGGTTAGGTAGGGATTGAAACTCTGAGAGAATGGTCCCATCGCAATTTGGAACCTGTTTTGGGGTATCTCCCTCATTGTATGATTCTCATCTATGGTTGGATAACTTTGGTTTTCAATTCATGATGATGCTGATTATGATGATGTTGATGATGATTAACATCCCTTGAGAGAAAATTTTGTTTATCATACCTTAAGAAGAAAGTACAAAGAAAATTATGAAGGTATGTTGAAATATTAGTTCATGCCCTTTGTTGCTTAAAAAATGGACAACTTCTTTCCATGTGAATTTTGAAAACCCTCTCCCAACCTCTATAGACCCAAACTGAGAAACCATAAGTGCTTATTCATTCATATCCCTAGAATTTATATACATGACTTTACATAATTGAATTAATGGAATGTTTGGGATTTTGGCATCCAAAACAACAATTGTATACCCTTGCATGTACATGCAATGTGACACTTCAAGTTTTTAAAAATAATCTCTTTCATGGATGTGGTGGAGGCCATGCATTCCAATCCTTGTTGTCACAACCTTTTATCATTTTCTAGTTAGTGTGGTTGTTTGACCACATCAAAAATTACTACAATGCAATACTACAACAAATTCCAGTCAATCTATTATCTGTAAATTGACCACTATTTGTGACTATGTATGACTCAAGCGTCCAAGGAGCCATGATAAACTTGGATTATTACTTCTGTTATTATGGCAATTCAAAGTAAAGAAATAACCAAACAAATGATCAAATAATTTTTTCTAGTCATTGCAAGATTGTTAAATGTATGCCACTACTAAAACTATATACGCTAAGGATATTTGGGATGATATTACCTCAAATCCCCTCCAATTCTGTAGATAAATTGAAGCTTCAACCTTTGAATATGTAGTTTCCATTGGTTTCATACTCTTAGATTTTTGGAATTATTGAACATGGAAATTATCTAAACAACTACTCAAACAACCTCGTATATTAGGAGATACCAGGTTTAAAAGAAAAAAAAGGCTTGGTAAATTACCAAACCTAAAATTTCCCCAAAACTTTAGGTTATAAAAAAATTAAATGCCCTAGGCTAGGCTAGGAAAAATTAATTCAATAATTAGCAATCAGAGGCAAATTTGACGAACTAATAGTTAAGATTGACTAAAAGAAATGCTCTAAAGACAATGGAAAGGTCATATTTTTCAAAAATTGCACATAAATATTTGAAATGCATAGATTCGATAAAAAAAACCCTAAGTGTGTTGTCCATATCTGATTGCAAATCCAACAAATAAAGAGAACCCAATAAAGATTACTGAAGAAATTTGATGCTTTAAAATAAATTTTAACAAAAAAATATAGAAAGAGGTAGAGAATAGTAACCATCTATGATACCATGTTAGACTATTCAGAAACATGCAATAACATATAACAATAGGTTACTAACATGCAAATCAAAATCAATTAATCTAATTTCCTATATGCACAAGCATCAATAATCAATAGCAAGTGCAAGAGAGAAAGATAAGAGATATGACGATACAACCAATTTTACATGGTAAAACCTCAAATGGGGAAACATCCATAGGGAATATTGATCTTCTTTATTATTCAGGAAACTCCAACTCAAAAAATCATGAGCACCCAAACATCAAATTCGATCTTCACTTCATGTCACAATGACACACAATAATGTGCATTCCCTTATGAGTGTACAAATGAGTCTCCTTCACTTATATTATATACCTAGAGGTATGGATAGATCACATCCCATAATACATGTGAGAAAAATACTTTTTCACCTTTATTATATAAACAATGGTAATAAGAGAATTTACTTCATGATGTATGTGGGATAATTCCTTTTTATAATTAGAGGGTATGAAGAGTATTATGCCTTCTTTGGTAGATAGGATCATTACACAACTGACATACCACACTAGTCATCATTACATATTCCAATAGGTTGTATGTGAGCATAGAAGTTGGCAAATTTAGGAACTTTTACCCATTATGTTTTGCTACACTTGAATTCTTGATAAGCCTTGGATTAAGGTTACAAGAGGTTCTCAATAGTATACAGTAGGTTAGACTCTTTCTGCACACACTGGTAAACACTGCACGGGTTGGAGTTTTTGAGAGAATTATAGAGCAATGAAGGGAAATTCCTTCTTTTTGTTGTGTGGAGTAGTATAAAATAGTTCCATGGTTGGGATGGTTGACTGATATATCTGTAAATGTTATGAGGTGAATAGTTTGTCTAAACATGAGATAAAATGGGTTGTTGGTTGATATAGAGAATCATGTAGGTATTTCCTTTTCCCTAGTGGCCTCATAGCCAAGCTTGGGGGTGATATCTTGTAATGTCTTCACCTTAGTGGCTCCATGGTCATACCTCTAACCCATTCAATTCCCATGGGTTCAGGAAGAAATTAAATAAATTAGTTAGGGAATTAATTTTGGCCTATAGTTATCTTGTATAATTAAAATAAATCAAGAAGAAGTGATATAGTTCATAGATATGAATATTTAATTTTTAATTAATTGTTTAATGACTTGGAAATGCCTAGGTGGACCAAGAGAGTGCATAGGATGTTGGGTGGAACCTGATGAGTTGTCTCTCACAAAGGAATCTAGACAAAGAAATGAAAATAAGGAAATAAGATGAAAAGAAGGAAAGCAACAGAAAAGCAAGAAAGTAGTGAAAACTAGGAAAGCAGTAGAAAATCAAAGAAAGCAGAAGTTTCTAGAATTTTCCTAAAAATAGGAAAGAATCCTAAAGCAGAAAAGACAAGAAAGCAAGGAAGGCACCTTAGGAAAATATGCAAGTCCTAATTTTATCCAGTGAGGGTGCAATTGATGAGGCAAATGGTCCATATGCAATGTAACTTACCAAAGAAGCCACCGGAATCTTATAAAAGGAGTATGAGAGACTTAATGGAAAATATTTTGGTCATTTTTCAATTGTCATTGAGGAGATCTATGCTTTTCAAATCTTGGGTGATGTGCACCTTGCTATCATTGGGAGATGTGCCCCTTTGCATCCGGTGATCTAGTTGGAAGATTGTGAGGTCCTTTCACTATCAACTACTATTACATATAGTTCTTCTCACGGAGATTCAATGCAACATTTAATGTCTTTTGCAGGTCCATTCCAGTTCTATTCCATTTCTAGTCAGTCTACGTATGTCCTATACAGTTTCAAATTATAGTTTCTAGGTGTTGTTGATAGTGTGGTATGGTAGCAGTGCTGAAAATTGAATTTTTGCGCCTTATGAGCCATGGAAGTTATTTTATACAGTCTGAATACGTTATTGCAGATTTGCATATTAATAAAATCAGATGTATGTTCCTCTCTATACATTTCTATGTCTTTCTTCAATGTTCTATCTTTACTATGCACTATTTTATTGTAAAATTTGACTAGTTACTAGTTTTGCTATTATAAACAATCTTCTATACCTCCAAATCACGTTCTAAAAGTTTTTGTAGCTAGATAAGAGGAATTTGGACACATCCCAAGTCTCAAAATACAAATTTGTGAGGCTCAAGTTCCTTTAGAAGTTGTTTGGAAATTCCCTAGTGGAGTTGTCCAAATTTCGAACCTTTCTCCAATCTTCCCAATCTTATAGTAAAAGAGCTAATTGTTGAGTCTTGTGTTTCCATTGCAAGTGTGGGTTGTCACATGTCAATATAATTCCATATTTTCACAATAAGAAGAATTATTTTCACATAATTCCTTTGTAAATTTCCTCCGGTCATTTGGTTTGTCCAAATGGTCTGCCCAAGTGTGGTGCATCCAAAAATGTGCAACTGTCAAAGTAGGAACCTAGAGTAAATATTCCAAGTTTTGTTGCAGGTTGTGCTAAGTTTGTTTCAAACCCTATAGCCCCTCCTTGATACATTTGTAAAGGCCTATAAGTTTTTGGGAACAAGTTAGTAAAACACTAGTCTCAAGTTGTCCATTTCTAGCTAGTCACGGTGTTGGGTCAAGGATGGATGCAATGTGTGTGTGAATAGTCCCAAAGTAGACCTGCATAAATCATATTTCCAATCATTCATATAAGACCTAAAAATTGTCATAACAAAGGCCCCAAACCATTACCCATGGGCTTCACTATTTAAATAATATCTTGAGCATGTCTCCTTGTGCCTTGTTTGGAGAAAAAACACCTAGTCTTGAGGAATTTTGATTTCTTGAGTCAGGGGTTGAGTTAATATTCCAAAATTTCATATTGGGATATTAAAGTGGTATCGGAGCATGGTCCTCTACACCCGTGCATTGTTTCCATTAGTCATTTGAATAAAAGTCTCAAGATGAGGCTAGTTCTAGTTGAACAAGTTGAATTTGAACAGTATGTATAAGAAGAAATCATCTATATCGATGGAGGCCTATTAAGAGTTGAGGATGGTTAATTTTGTGACCAAATATATAGTGAATATAGTGAGCTCAATATTCCAAGGATATTTGTGGAGGAGATAGAAAGAAGCTGCGCAACAAGAAAAAACATGCTTCCCCGACATTGGACCAATAGATCATCAAAGGAAGTTAACTCTTTTGAGTACTTCCAAGGCTATCAAGAATTGAAGGAAAAAATATGGGAACTCATATATTTCCAATTTTACTGTGAAATGGAGGTCAAAAATATATGCAAGAATGAAATAATGGTGGCAAAAATTGTTGAAAAAGTCTGCAAAGCAGTGGAGCAGAAATTGCAACAAACTGGAGCCAACAATGTGGATGAGCCTAATACTAGTCTTGCAGTTACTAATGCCACTTAAGATGAAGAAGCCTCAAGTTGTTAGGAGGATAGCATGGAAGCATAAGCACCTGAAGACAAGAATGATTCCTTGCACATGGATTCACTCCAACCAAATGAAAATTTGGAACAAAGCAAAACACCTAAGAGTCTTCCTGTGAGTCTCATAGAGGAAGAGAATGCCAACATGGAGAACATGAAGATGAAACCCCAAGGTATGATGAAATTTTTATTTTTTGCAAAATTCACTTCGAGTTACCTTCCACTTCTACCATTGAAGTTATTTTGCAAAAAATTCTAATGATGAATTGCATGTCAAGAATGAAACCTGTGTTGTGGATCTAGGCCACAAGAAAGACGATCTTGGGTGTCATCCATTGGAAGGAGTAACCTTGGTCGAGGATGTCCTTTGTGAGCGACATCATTTGAGTGGATCAGTGAAGGAAAACCAATAGAAGCTCATTGCATCCTTTAATAACTTTGTTGATACCAATGCCTCGGTGTCAAGTTGTTGTTGGAGAGCTTCAAGAGATGGTTGGGAGAAAGAATCCTTCCTGGAAGATTTTGAAGCACTAAGAGAAGCACTGACACAAATGAAGGTGAATTACATGAACTTGCTCACATACAGGAACCATCTTCTCATGATGACTGATATGTATCATCATTTACTCAGAAGGGAAGAAGAGGAATGGTAGCGAATTGGAGGCTACGTATGATTCTTTGAGGAGCACCTAAAAGGCCCTTCAAGAATCAAGGTTGTAGATCGATCAACTTCATAGAGAGATGAGCATGCCACATCATCCACCTTGCATGAAAAATGATCATGTGCACATGGTAGGAGACACTTTGGGTTTGATAGAGGAACCTCATGTGGAGGATAAACATGATGAAAATTCTGATTTGCAAGTGTTTGTGAAGGGAGATGATATTGAAGACATTGTCCAAGCACTTGTTTTGAAGAATGATGAGGATCAATCAACTATGGGATAGATGGTTGCGGACAATTCATTTGGATCAGCTATTAGATGTGCTTATTTATCCAAGGATTAGGTATATGAGTACATAATAGAGATGGAGATATAAGGGTACACTAGTCTTGCTCACATTGGTAAGAGATTATTTGACACCTCATTCATTGGCACATCTTGTGAGCAAGAAGAGAAATACAAAATAGATGTTCTTCAGAAGAGAACTGGCAGGGAGGAGGTTTTCCAAGTGCTAGATGCTCATCAAAAGGATTATGATCTTCCCTTATGGGAGCAAGAGTTGATTTTGGAGGAGGTAGCTACATTCGCTTCACTTGGACTAACCAACAAAGATGTTGATCCATCCATGGATTGGGTGGAAAAATACATCTCAGAGATGGAAACACATGGAGGTAATAGTTTTGCATGCTTCAGTAGAAAGTTGATTAATACATCTCTTACTTTCCTATCTTATGAACAACAACAAATATTTCCATGGGTAACATATGATGCATTCAGTATGCATGGTGGGACTTGGAAGTTCCACTTGATTCAGTTGGGTGTCACTTATGGCACTGATGCACAAGTGGAGTTCATTTTCTTGTTGGAAAGATTCATGAAGGTTCCAATAAGAACTTGGAAAAGTGTACTTCCAATTCGGATATGGGATCTTGGAATCACTTGGTATGATATATTTTTATTAATATCAGTGCAACATAAACAATGGTATACTGGAATTGGATGATGCACCAGTTCAACAACTAGCAAAGGAGTGCAGACTAGCATTCATCTACAAGGGTCTATCCATGGGAAGTAGTGACACCCTGCAAACCTGAGTCCCATTTGGGACACTGGGATCATTATGGAACTCAATTGCTCAGCTAGGTTGAACACAAAATTGCATTAGGAATAGATTTATTTCTAGTGGGAAAGGTTATAATCAGAGTTGGTGCATCAGTAGCATGGTGGTACTTCATTGAGTTCAATTTAGAATTTGAAATTCTAATGTCTGTCAAGTGTCAATACCAGCAGAGCTTCCCCCACTAGATTATGAAGGATAATTGATTCTCGTGGAAGAAATAATTTTGCAAACAAGAGAAAGGAAGTTGAGAAATAGGACCATCAAACAAAACCTTGTTCTGTGGAAAGATCTACCCAGTGAAAATGCAACATGGGAAGGTGAGCATGTGTTGTAGCACCCACGATTGAAATTGCTTGAGGAAAAACAATCTTGGGCAGGGAGGAATGTAATGTCCCCACCTTAGTGGCTCCATGGTCATCCCTCTAACCCATTCAATTCCCATGGGTTCAGACGGAAATTAAATAAATTAGTTCGGGAATTATTTTTGGCCTATAGTTATCTTGTATAATTAAATTAAATCAAGAAGATGTGATGTAGTTCATAGATTTGAATATTTAATTGTTAATTAATTGTTTAATGAGTTGGAAATTTCTAGGTGTCCCAAGAGGGCACATAGGATCTTGGGTGGACCCTCATGAGTTATCTCCCACAAAGGAATATGGACAAAGCAACTGAAAAGCAAGAAAGTGGTGAAAAGAAGGAAAGCAACAAAAAATAAAAGAAAGAAGAAGTTTCCATATTTTTCCTAAAAGCAGGAAAGTAGCTTGAAGCAGAAAAGACAAGAAATCAAGGAAGGCATCTCAGGAAAATCTGGAAGTCCTAACTTTGGCCAGTGAGGGCACAATTGATGAGGCAAGTTGTCCATATGTAATGTAACTTACCAAATAATCCACCAAAATCCTATAAAAGTAGTATGAGAGATTCCATGAATAATATTTTGGTCATTTTTCAATTGTCATTAAGGAGCTCTGCACTTTTTAAAGATTGGGTGATGTGCGCCTTGCTAGCATTGGGAGATGTGCCCCTTTACATCCAATGATCTAGTTGGAATATTGTGAGATCCTTTCAATTGGAGATTGAAGGAGAGAACACAAAGTTTTCCTCATGGAGATTCAATGCAGCATTTAATGTATTTGGTAGGTCCATTCCATTTACAATCAGTCTGCTTATGTCCTTTACAATTTCGAATTACAGTTTATAGGTGTTTTTAGTAGTTTGGTATGGTAGCAGTGCCGATAATTGAAGGTTTGCGCCCTATGAGCCATGGAAGATGTTTTATATAGTTTGAATATGTAATTGCAAACTTTAATATTAAAAAACTCAGATTTATGTTCATATCTCTGCATTTCTATGTCTTTCTTCAATGTTCTCTCTTTATTATGCACTAGTTTATTGTAAAATTTGACTAGTTATCAGTTTTTCTATTATAAACAGTCTTATGTACCTCCAAATCACATTTTGAAAGTTTATGCAATTATATAGGAGGAGTTTGGACCCATACCAATCCTCATAACATAAATTCATGAGGCTCAGGTGATTTTATAAGTCATTTGGAAATTGCCTAGTGGACATGTCCAAATTTCAAACCTTTCTCCAATCTTGCAATAAAAGATCCAATTGTTGAGTATTGTGTTTCCATTGTAGGTTTGGGTTGTCACAAGTCAAGATACTTCCATATTTTCACCAGAAGCAGAAGGATTTCCACATAATTCCTAGGGAAATTGCCTCATTTGGTTTATCCAAATGGTCTGCCCAGGTGTTGTGCATCTTGAAATGTGCAAGTGTCGAAGTAGGAACCTAGAGTAAATATTCCAAGTGTTGTTGTAGGTTTTCCTAAGTGTGTTTCAGACCCTATAGTCCCTCCTTGAGACATTTGTAAAGGCCTATGATTTTTTGGGAACAAGTTAGTTAAACACTAGTCTCAAGTTGTCCATTTCTAGCTAGTCAGAGTGTTGGGTCAAGGTTGCAAGCAAAGTGTGTGTGAAAAGTCCCAAAGTAGACCTGCATAAATCGGATTTCCAATCCTTCATATAAAAACTAAAAAATTTCCATAACAGAGGCCCCAAACCATTCCCCATGGGCTGCACTGTCTAAATCCTATTCTGAGCATGTATCCCCGTGCCTAGTTTGGAGAAAAAACACCTAATCTCGAGGAATTTCAATTTCTTGCGATAGGGGTTGAGTTAATATTCCCAAATTTCATATTGGGTATATTGTATATATCTAGTTGATACTGATGTTTGGGTATAAAATTGTTGTAATACCCCAATGTTTTAAGCCTTGGACATATGCAATTTTTGTTTTGTTATTGTGGCACAAGGTGCCAATACTATTTACTTGGACATTAATGTTATTATTATTGATTAATAAAATTAACTGGCTCAACATAGACTACAACAAGAATGGGGGGACATGGTGTTAAATTTTCAGAATTTACTTCAATCTGATCTAGGATCTTAACTGAGAGAACAACATGTACAGCATATCTACAGCATATCAATCATGGAGACAATAATGCAAGCACACAAGAGACACAAAGATTTACTTGGGGAAAACCATAAAGGTGAAAAACCCCAATAACTTCCTCAGAGATAGATAGAGCAATGATACAACCAACCAATAGAGATAGCCATAACCTAGCAGCAATCCTCCTCCTCCATAAGTGCGCCTCTCCTCCTTGAGTGCATGTGTGAGAAGTGAGTGTGTAAATAGAGTGCCTCCCGCACTCTATTTATACTTGACTTGACTTGCCTTTTTACCTAACTCATGTAGGCTTGAACTTTACCACATAACATAATGCTGAGTGGGCCAACCCCCAATAGGGTGGTCTAATAACCCTTAGACCCACATGACTTATACAGGGCCGACCCCAAATAAGGTGGTCTAATAACCCATCAAGTATAAGTTACGACACTTACAATATAAATGACGACACTTCCTTATAGAGGAATAATACCATCTCTATAGGAATACAATATACATATATGTGAAATACATTCCAAAGTTACATATACATCAACACTCCCTCTTAACTAGGAAGGTATTTCTCAGCACAGTTCTTCTAGCACAAGTCATCTTCTCTGGATCATCGTCACTAGATAATCGTCATCGAGTCATCATCATTGTCACTGCTGCTGCTATCTCAATCAATCTCTGAATCTACTCGTCATAGGAAGTTCTACAGAGCCAGTCCTTTTTCATACTGGATGTAGGCCGACCACCTGCAGGTCTTCATCATCACTGGCCATACTGTGGAATCCTCAGGACTTTTACGTGCGTCACAAAACCTCGAAAGAGCATCCCAGGCTGTTACGAGCACACAGCTCTACCTATAAGATCTCCCAGGGCACCGAATTACATGTGACCTCACCACAAAACCTCGCAAGAGCATCCCAGGCTGTTACGAGCACACAGCTCTACCTATAGGATCTCCCAGGGCAACGAATTACATGTGGTCATGGCAAAACCTCGCAAGAGCGACTGCCAGATATCCCAGGGAACCGAATTACATGCCATAGGCAAAACCTCGAAAGACTATCTGCAGATCTCCCAGGGCACCGAATTACATGCCATAGGACAAAACCTCGAAAGAGCATCTTCCAGATATCCCAGGGAACCGAATTACATGCCATAGGCAAAACCTCGAAAGACTATCTGCAGATCTCCCAGGGCACCGAATTACATGTCCTCCCAGAGCAAAACCTCGAAAGAGCATTTGCCAGATGTCCCAGGGCACCGAATTACATGCCATAGGCAAAACCTCGAAAGACCATCTGCAAATCTCCCAGGGCACCGGATTACATGCTCATCTGCACAACCTGATCCACGGCCACAGAGTATCAACCTGATACTCACCATACATCATCCTGATGTATCCATGATCATCCTGATCATTATCACTGCAACGTCCTGCTGCATGTCATCTGGAGCAACATCCTGAAGCTCGTCATCTATGATCATCCTGATCATCACTGCAACATCCTGCTGCATGTCATCCGGAGCAACATCCTGAAGCTCGTCATATATGATCATCCTGATCATCACTGCAACATCCTGCTGCATGTCATCCGGAGCAACATCCTGAAGCTCGTCATCCATGATCATCCTGATCATCAATGCATCTACCTGATGCATACCAAGTATCTACCTGATACATATCATCATACATGATCCTCCTGATCATACAATGTATCCACCTGATACAAATACATGATACATATCATCATACATGATCCTCCTGATCATCAATGCATCTACCTAATGCATACCAAGTATCTACCTGATACATATCATCATACATGATCCTCCTGATCATCAATGTATCCACCTGATACAAATACAAATACATGATACATATCACCATACATGATCCACCTGATCATACAATGTATCCACCTGATACATATACAGATACATGGTCCAAGCATCCAACATGATGCATGTACACATGATCCAACTGATCATATCCAGCATCAACATGATGCGTACATACATACAAAATGATCCAACTGATCATATCCAGCATCCAACATGATGCGTACATACATACATAAAAATGATCCAACTGATCATATCCAAGCAGAAACCAGAACATCATCCTGATGCTCATCATCCAGCGCTTACATCCACAGCCATGTGAAGGATCCCCTTTCCAACATGCTTGGAATGGCTTCAGCAAATGTGACCATCACTTCTTCCTCGAAGTGTCCTCGATCTGAAGAACGCCAAGCCTCTCTCTGAAGTACTCGAACTTCACCCTAGCTAGTGGCTTCGTCAGCACATCTGCAATCTGCTCGTCTGTCGCAACATACAGGAGCTTCACAGCTCCTCTCTGCACCATATCCCTGATATAGTGATATTTGATCTCTATGTGTTTCGACCTGTCATGAAACACTGGGTTCTCGGACAGCTTCACACAACTCTGGTTGTCACAGAAGATACCAGTAGCTTCCAACGGAAGATCAAATAGCTCAGACAGTAGCTTCCATAGCCATACTGCCTCACAACTACCTGAACAAGCTGCAACATACTCTGCCTCAGCTGTACTCAGTGCTACACAGGACTGCTTCCTGCTAAACCAAGAGATCACGCCTGATCCATACTGAAGCAACACTCAGATGTGCTCTTCCTGTCTGCAGCACTGCCAACCCAATCTGAATCAACATAACCGTGCAGGTTAAACTTTTGATTCTCCTCATACCTGAGCCCATAATCCACTGTACCCTTCAGGTACCTCAGAACATGCTTTACAGCAACCAGGTGAACACTCCTCGGATCCGTCAAGAACTGGCTCAATGTGTTCATAGCAAAGCAAATGTCTGGTCTCGTGTTCGTCAGGTACATCAAGGACCCAATCATCTGACGATACAAAGAGACATCAACCGGCTCAGATGAAGCATCACATAGAAGCTTCAGATTCGATGCCATAGGTGTGGCCATATCCTTGCAGTCCATCATCCCGAACCTCTTCAGGATCTCTACTATGTACTTCCCTTGACCAAGGAAGATCCCACCTGCATTCTGCCACACCTCCATGCCAAAAACAAATAGTGCATCATCCCCAAGTTCTTCATCTCGAACTTGGAAGAAAGCTTCCGCTGCGTGTCGGTAATCAATCTATCTTTATCATACCAAGTTTTGCACATATATGATTTCTTATCATGTGTCTCAAAACCAAGTGGCTGCTCTACGTACACTTCTTCTTCAACTACACCATTCAAGGAAGCTGTCTTGAATCCATCTTGTGTATCTTCTATTTCATCACTTTTATATTTCTCAATGCTGCCATCTGCAACATGCTTGATCTAATAGTTCCATATGGAAGTCATAACAAACTTCCCTTCACATCTTGGGACCGCATCCCAAACATCGTCCTTCATGATCGACGGATCATGGCATTCTTCCCGTATCCTGGGAACTTCAATATCTTCAATAGATAATTTGTTGCTGAACAAATGTTGTAGTTCTTCTTTTGTAGGAGATGGCATACGATCTTTCCTACACAACAAGTTAAATTGCATGATTAGAAAACATCTCATAGTTTTCAGAAGAAATTCTTACACATAAAGAAATATGCCATACAGTCATGCAATTATCTTAGCCAATGCTTCAATACAACATTTATCCATATCCCGTAACTTTCTAGATGCCTTCCAATCTCTACCAGAACATTGTTAAGAGTGTGCACAACTCCCAACATGTCAGCAAAGAGGTTTCATTCTAGATAAGTAGCAATGGAATGTTGTACAGTGCCATAGGCCACTTACCCATGTGTATTAGTAGTATACTGTTCATCAATGCAACTATGCACAATACATATCCTAAGTCTAGGAACATGAGCATAAACATCATTTGAACAATTTTATTTTAAACAAACAAATATGCATGAAATGATAATTAAAATACTTATCTTTGTTTGTTCGTTGGGTGGACTCCCTCTGAGTCTTTGCTTCTTTGTGGGAGATACTGGAGTCATAATCTGAAGTAGCTTCTTCTACACCTTTCTGTTGTGGAATGTAGAAACATGGTCAACTCCCTTTGAATATCTGCATCTTTGCAGAAACTACTGAAGTGTGCTCCTTTTCTTTATTGCAGGAACAACTGGAGTGTGCTCCTTTGCTTTCTGGCAGGAGCAACTGGAGTGTGCTCCCTCTTGATCTTTGCTTCCTGAATTACCTGTTCTTGAACTCATATTCATCCTTGGTCCCTATGCATGCTTATTAGTATCATGATTCATATAAAATCATACATTCATTAGTATACTATTAAAACACAATAATCTCAAGCATGTATACTTATGATCATTTCAATCAGAAATAATATTCAAGATTTATGTAGGATTCTTATGGTTAGTCAAATCATAAGAAGCATAACATGTCTAAACCTATAATTACTCAAACCTATGACTCTTCGCGTTAGTTGAATCATCAATCAAGATAAGAGATATAATATGCATAAAACCATGACTATTCAAACCTATGATTTCATGATTCTTCTTGGTTAGTCAAATCATCAAACAAAGTAAAAAGCATAATATGCCTAAACCC
Organism: Larix kaempferi; assembly: GCA_027924585.1. Lineage (NCBI taxonomy): Eukaryota > Viridiplantae > Streptophyta > Pinopsida > Pinales > Pinaceae > Larix > Larix kaempferi. Next base: position 4,467,389 of record BSBM01000222.1, read on the forward strand.
ATGATTACATAATTAATCATGCCAAGTATACTTATATAAAGGATCTTATCACAAGATGAGATTGTAACTTGATATAGGAAAAACATACCTGGATTAGCATGCTAGCTATTTATGTCTAACATACTCACATGATGTCTTCTTGTTCTTCTTCAATGACTTGTGCTAGTAACCTGTATATCTCATAGGTTAACTATTACAAAACCAAGTTATACATACCTCGTAAATGGATCTTCTATGAGATCCATGACAATGGATGAATCTTTGTTCTTGAACAAAAACATGATTTGTCTTCTTGGTGTACCTTTCATGTTAGTAGACAACATAAAACTCATACAACATCACAATGTGTTAGTACAAACATAAGTTTCATACTCCTAATAAATGAATGACTTCTATCATGCATTCATAATTTTATTAAGGTGATATGATAAGTCTAAAATCAAGATTGTACTAACCGTGATAACATGAAGACAAACATACCATAAACTTAATTATGAACAAATCTCAAAGCATACCTCGATGAGTCATACCTGTCGAGATCACTTGTAATCTTCTTATGTAAGGCCTTAGCCTCATCTCCCTCTGAAACAGGAACTTCTTCACTTATGCAAGTGACCAATCCATCTTCTTCTAGGATCAACCCAATCCACTTGATTTGCAAGAACTGGACCTGGAGCTGGATATGGGTTTGTCAGAGAGACCCCAAAAATTCAAACTTTGAATTTCAAACTTCCGAAAGGATAGGAATATGCGCCTTGATGAACTGATCAAACTGGTATATTCAGAATTTGAAGACTGCAAAGTTTCACTCCTCAATTTTGCCTTTGAAACTTCTAGATTCACTGGACGTGACCCTGAACTGGGGTTTGATGAAGCCAACTCTTTTTCCCCATCAAAATGTTTGATCCAAAGCTCTAAGCTTCTATTTTTCTGAGGAGCTTCCAGCCGTGGTCACAGATTTCAAAAATTCCCATTTTTACAGAAGCCCTAATTTTCCACTTTTCTGATCAAAGTCCCGAACTAGGGTCTAATCAAGCCCGGCCTTCTGCCCAACCAAAAATTCTGATCTTGGTCTCTAAATTTCTATTTTGATGAGTAGCATCCAGCCGTGGTCTCCGATTACAAAAATTCCAACTTTCTCCAAAGCCCTAAATTCCGGAAGCCATGAATGAAGGTACCAAAAAATAATTCTGTTTTGATAGAAATATGTACCTGATTGTTTCTGGTGTAACTCCGAAATTTTTGATCCACAGGGTCTGAAAAAGTTTCCTGAGATAGCCTGACCTGTTATCTTTCCATCCTGACAGGTCTGACCTCAATTGGATTCTCTGAGAGAGAGTTATGCCAAATGTCGCAACGTGACCTGTTTTGGGATAAAACAGGAGAGCGAACTTGTACGGCGTGCCACGTGTCACTGTTTTAACTTCGGCCTCTGAAAACGTTTTCTGAGATAGCTCGGCCTGTTATCTTTCCATCCTGACAGGTCTGACCTCAATTGGATTCTCTGAGAGAGAGTTATGCCAAGTGTCGCAACGTGACCTGTTTATGGGATAATACATGAGAGCAAACTTGTACGGCATGCCACGTGTCACTGGTTAAACTTCGGCCTTTGAAAACGTTTTCTGAGATAGTACAGACTGTGTACTACCTGTCACTTTTTACAAAATTTCATTTGGAGCTTCCTAGCCCAAGATATGACCTTTTTCCCAAGGTCACCTGATTTTGACTCAGATCTGGAAGAGGCAGAAACCCTATATTGTACAGATCATAAATCACAAAGTACAACGAATTAGAGGTTTTCCTTTGGACACAAGGTACCTGGAGATTTAATCTTCGTCCTGTAACAATTTCAGATCCGAAAACTTCGCCAAAACGGATTTATAGCGAAAGTGCTACGATGACTGGTTTTTGCTATATCAAGCCCTAGCATCGTAAGTGCAACAAGTGTCATACATGCCATATCATGCCTTCTTTCAGGCTAGCTATGATACCATGTTAAATTTTCAGAATTTACTTCAATCTGATCTAGGATCTTAACTGAGAGAACAACATGTACAACATATCTACAGCATATCAATCATGGAGACAATAATGCAAGCACACAAGAGACACAAAGATTTACTTGGGGAAAACCATAAAGGTGAAAAACCCCAATAACTTCCTCAGAGATAGATAGAGCAATGATACAACCAACCAATAGAGATAGCCATAACCTAGCAGCAATCCTCCTCCTCCATAAGTGCGCCTCTCCTCCTTGAGTGCATGTGTGAGAAGTGAGTGTGTAAATAGAGTGCCTCCCGCACTCTATTTATACTTGACTTGACTTGCCTTTTTACCTAACTCATGTAGGCTCGAACTTTACCACATAACATAATGCTGAGTGGGCCAACCCCCAATAGGGTGGTCTAATAACCCTTAGACCCACATGACTTATACAGGGCCGACCCCAAATAAGGTGGTCTAATAACCCATCAAGTATAAGTTACGACACTTACAATATAAATGACGACACTTCCTTATAGAGGAATAATACCATCTCTATAGGAATACAATATACATATATGTGAAATACATTCCGAAGTTACATATACATCAACACATGGTTTCCACATGTGAGGGAGTTTGGGAATAGGAGTTGTTTCTCTCCCTAACAATAGTTGTTGGACACTATCCTTGATTATTTTGACTTATGGAGTTACTATTTCACCCTATCCATGGTTAGTGGACCCCTCTTTCTCTAGTGCTCCCTCATGAGGGTTTGGTGAGACCCACTTGGTGAATTCGCCCTCCTTGGATGAGAGATACTCTTTTTTTGGGCCCCACTTGCACTAAGGTGCCCTCTCCCTAGATTCTAGGAGCTGTAAGCTAGATTTTAGCTTCGACAAGCTAGAATTTAGCCTCCACCACCACAAGTGAACCCCACTCCTTTATTCATGGAGATGCTCATTTTTTTGTGCTTACAGGTTATTTATGATACTATTGGACCCACTCTCTCACCTGCCTTGACCAGTGCATTCTCCTTGAGATATTTTTGGCCTCTACTCCTTGGTTTTTGATAGCTCCTCCTCATGGTTCTAATTTTGGGAAGGGAATCTCCTAAGTTAAGTCACCACTCAATCAAATCGAGTTAAGTCTCTATGATGAATCCCAACCACACCTTAGCAAACTCGAGTTGGTCTTCTTGGGTTCAAATTTTCCTCAATCCTTATTTATACATGAGCTATCTCCTTGTTGTGCTAGTTAGTGAGTGGATTGGATGGTGCTCATTGTGACTTGTGTTAGGTGTGAGAGAGTGATGTTACCAGATATTTTTTGGTTTATTACCTTTGTTCCCTCATTGACCATTACTTGTACCTAGTCTAGCATGTAAATCCATTGGGTGAGGGTGGCGATATCCGAAGGGTCGTGGTGAGCACTGGTAGTCGCAACTCATCGGATAGTGTAGAAGGAAGGGAAAGTAAGTGGTGAGGGAGTGAACTACGACTACTCCATTGAAAGTACCTCCACTTGTGGAACCATGTCCTCAGATCGGGGGTGATTGTCATGTTGAGAGATACACAAGCATGGCATGTCTATGGTATGAAGGAACGTGGTCTTGTTTAATCCAGTTGCATTATTGAGACAAGGATTTGCTTATGTGTTATTTATTCTATTTTGTTATGCATATGTACTATGGAGGCTAACTTAATTTATGTTTATGTTTATGGATGTTATGTTAGCAGTTGAATGCAAGATGGACGTTTTATCTATGTTATAAATATTTTTATGTTAATAGTTGAATGTAGGTGGATGGCCTTCTTGTGATATTGAACCGAATTGCAAAGAACCTTCCTTATCTTCTCTAGCTTCTCTAATATATCTTCTCTCTCTCATTGTTCTACAACTGTAGGTGGTATCCATTTCTTCTCTCCTCTCATGATATTCTATGGCTATAGGTGGAATCCATCTCTTCTATTTATCTCACATTTTCTAAGGCTATAGATGGAAGACTTCTCTTATGTTTCTTTTATGGTTATAATTGTTGTAAATGACAACTTGATCTCTGATGTATTATGAGCCTAGATGGTTGTAGATGACAACCATAAAAATATGTTTGTATTAGTGTTAGATGGCTGCAGATGACAACCATAAAAATATGATTTGTACTCATTATTGATGGTTGGAGGGGGCCAACCATGAAATCTGATTTTTAGTGAATGATGGTTGTAGGGGACATCCATGGGATTTGGTTTGATTGGTTGTAGATGGAAGCCCATTTATTTGATTTTCTTATGGTATATGTGGATGTAGATGTATCCTTAATGTTTCGATTATTCACTATCTAAAATCAACACTCACATAATAAAACTAATAATCTCATATCTAAACACAATAATATGATAACAAGAACAATTGTGCACTTACGATCGTCTACAATTGTCTATAATTGTGTTTTTTTCACTAGCACTACAATCAGGAAATTAATATCATATTCATGAGCTAAATATTTTCACTCGACCATTATAAGATCATCTATAATGTTTTTACTCTCATATATATATATATATATATATACGTATATATACGCGCACAAATATCACCCTCTTGTGGGACCTAGTTATATGGAACTAAATACACTCCAGGAATTAGAAGCAAAAGATTAGAAACCAAAACAACAAAGACTATAAACATAGATGTTTCCCAAAACAATATTCATAAGAATATCTAACCACCTTGCAAAAGATTATTATAGAGGAAGTTGTAGTCTTGATTTTCCATAGAATGCTAAAAAGACGGAAGATCGCTCCACTAGTGAAACAAATATATTTTGCTCCGCCATGGCTCCAAATGTATCATTCGAAACTACAATAGTAGCAATCCTTTAAGAAGAAGTTGGAATAACAATATTTGATTAGTTTCAAATCACTACATGTTACTCAAAATTTGTATGAGTAAATAATTCACAGCTAGGACAATGAAATGTGATGACATTTGCAAATATTTAAAATGTGAAAATAGCACATTGATAATGGAATATAAAAGGAAAACATAATTTAGAATATCCATTAGCAAAATCAAGAATGGGTGATAAATGAAGTCAAAGGAATACCGTTAAATAATTAAGATTATATAATATTTTAATAGACAAAAAAAACAACGATATATTGAAAATAAAAGAAATAACATGTCAACATAGGACATTACATTGATTTCTCAACTAAAGTACCTCACTAATCTAGATCATACATTTCTTCAATATAAAGAATCAATCGTGGATTGTTCGAGTTTCAAATTCTTGATGTATAATGAATACACAAAGAACATTTTTTTGTTTTGCAAACATCTCTTTGTCAAATTGAATTAAATATTTTTACATAGAGATTAATCGACATAAAAATGCATATAAACAAACCACTTGGAACATAATAAACAATTTCCTCTTAGGGATTCAACATTCAATTTAAAGTATTTACACACAAAACTACTTAAATACTACAAAATTCCAATTTCCCACGGATGAATGATAATCTATTTACTGAATTGAAATAAAATGCAAAACATCACTCTAACCAATTAAAACTTTATATGCATCTACCATTCTCTAAACCTATTACTGCCAGAAATTTAATATCCAATTCCTCAAAATTATGTCTAAGACTTTTCTTTGTATATGGAGATAAATGTTCCACTGCAAACCTCACTTTAGTGATTAATTTAGTTCTCATGTAATCAAACACACGATACATTAAATAGGGTAAAGTATCCATTTAATTAAGCCTATTAATACCTCACTAGATTGATGTCTAGTTGAAATTCAAAAGATCAAAATACCAAGGTTGTCATCATTGACTAAGTAAGTGAGAAATAAAAAAAATTATCAACAAAGATATGTTGTATTTAGTTAGAATTCAAGGTTTGTTTATTCATTTCATATTATATTGATATTTGGTTCTAATCACCAAGGCAAGGCATGAATTCATATGATGAAAAAATTATAAACAAAGATGTCTTGTATCTAGTTAGAATTGGTTTGCATATTCATCTCATATATTGATATTTGGTTCTAATAACCAAGTTTATTATATTTATTGAATGGCATGAGGTCATATGATGTTGATAAAGGAATATTATCTAGAAAAATATTTTTTTAATAATAAACAAAATGAATGTGATATACAAATTATAGGTTTAACTATATATGTGAGTTTCCAAAGTCAAACATACTATAAAGGTTTTATGCTTCATGCCAATTAAAATGAATTTAGAACATTTTTTCCATTTGAAGAGAAATTATACATACATAATTAGTTCCAATTAATGAATTAGTCTGGAGCTCTTTCCCCACAAGAAGAATCACTAAAGAATATGAGTTTGGAATTTGAAATTACTTATTTGCCAACAATGCATTGCCCAATCATGTTTGGAACCCAAAAAAAAACATGGTATTCAAAGTATATAAAAACTACAAAAATTATAGGAACACAAAAGAATGTGGAAAATACAATGGCATACATGTAGGCGAAAATGCAAAATAATTTAGAGAAGAAAAAAAAAAACAACCAAGCAAAAGCAAATATTCAGATCAAGCATTTCATTCAATAAAGATGAAAATGTCTCAATGTTTTAGGCAATAAATTTCGACTTACCTCTTTTAAAGTCGACGCTTTGAGTTGGATTACTCTTATGGCGTATATTAATCTAAGGCCGAATGGAATATAGAAAATATAAATTTTCAAGAATTTGGGAGTTTTGTGCTATGAACCACTATTTGAAAACATCTAACTATTTATATAACAACATGCATTCATTAAGTATCAATTCTATGTAGACACAGCTTGAAAATTGAGGCACAATAAAATGCATTTTCAACATAAGTATTGATGAAATAAGCATACTGTCTTAGATAGAAATGACACAAAAAGAAGATGCTATCTAGAGACCGAAAAACAATTTCAAAACAAATGGTGAAAGAGTGTAAGAAACAAATAATGCAACTAAGTGGAACGATACATTACAAACCTAAGTAAATAGATAATATTAATCACTTTGATAAGCTTCAATTCTTTGAGGGATTGTAGAAGTGGCACCATAATTCTACACACTTTGCTAATTTCTTATTGGTTTAGTCAACTCTATATTTATTTATTTTTAGATTTTTTGGTTGATCTTTAGGTATCCTATTACTAACATATGCTTTGATTTGGCAAAGAAATGCAATAAGGGAGTTGATCTTATATTATCTATATGCAAACAAAAGAAAAAGCTAGAAGCAAAATCCAATTGTTACCACAATTGTTTCGTAACTTTTTCTATAGCATATTGAATGGTAGTACATCATGTCTGACCACTAACTTACAAGCTCAAAATTTTGATGAGATCACACACACTCACTCACACAAACACACATTTCTAATCATCTTGGCATATGAAGTCTTTACTCAATAAAAATCATTTAAAAAAAAACTTTGGTTTACAAATAAAATCATTTCCCATTTGAAACTCTAATTCCATTATGAATCATTTCCCTCGAAGGTAGCACTCAATGCGTATATTATATGTTAAAAGAGTGTCACTTTTAGGTTCCCTTGCAAATTTAACATTGTTTTAATATCAATTATTATGGAACACTCAACTTAAAATATATATAGTGGTTGATTAAAAAATTCTCCATCATAGGTTCCCTTGCAAATTTAACATTGTTTTAATATCAATTATTATGGAACACTCAACTTAAAATATATAGTAGTTTATTAAAAAAGACTCCATTATAGATTTACTTTTACTTTTCCTTGCAAATTTAACATTGTTTTAATATCAATTATTATAGAACACTCAACCTTTTTTTTGTAAGTTAGTATAGTTCCTTATATTACTTGCATCCAAATAAACAGAAGTTTACAGGGTCTTCTCATAGCAGAGAAAACAGACCTAGGACAAAAATCTAAAAGTTTAAAGAGCCCTCTCAACATAGAGAAAACAAGCCCGAATTCAGACTTAGGACTGTCGTTACGAGTTTTGAAAACAAGTAACAGTTTGACCAGAAATCAAAATATATCGGAACAAAGTCTGTAAAACTAACTAGGAATAAAAAAAGATAGAGTCCTAGGCTTGGACTAACAGTTATGACCAGTCATGCCCGCATGGGAACCGACGAGTTCGATGCCCAGTCTTTTAGCAATTTGCTTCTGGTTTTGAATGATCTACGTGAGGAGGAGAACCATTTCATCTTGTTGAAGGGGTATTTCTGCATGTGCTTCTCCCCGTTCTTCCAAAGCTTTTCCAAGAACATCCTTTTGCTGCCAGTGATAAACTAGTGTTTTCTGGTACAGAGTAGTTTGCCCCCTGGTGGTCCTGGGGTCCGGTACTAAAGCATCGAATTCGTTCCTAATTTCGGTGTGGGACAGACATCCTCTGGTCACCTGCGCATCATCCTTAGCATCCTGAATTTATGCTTGAGCCTTCGACAGAATTTCCTACTTGAATCTGCGGGCTTTTCCCACAATGCCCCTCATGAATCTAACCGGCGGTCCAGGCGAGGGTCCAGTCGGCTTTGATTTGCACCAGATGTAAGGTCGTTTATCAAGCGACATCGTAGCAGAAACGAAGTTCCGGCCTCCCCAACTGGTGCACATGCTGCAGAGGGCGAGACGCCAAGTAGCTTTCAAGCTTCGCATACAATTTTTGCCACCAAGTAAACAACGTTTCCCTCTCCTCCTCCTGCAATTAACATCACCTTTGTAGGGTTCCTTTTCCATAATGGCAATTAATCGGCCTAGAGCAGGAGTACAGGGACAGGAATGCACGCACGCGGGAGCCATCAGGAAATGTGAATCCCAGACCAGGGAATGATGATGACCAGCAGCCCGGATAGAAGGATGAAGTTGACTAGACAGATGACAACAAGGCATGCTAACTTCCTTAAGGAGCCGCGGACGCGTGGGCAGGATGGGTGGACGCATGTGGAGCACGGTCGGGCACGTGCCTCGCCGCTTGTCTGGCGGTGGCGGGTGTCTATCCTATCTCGGAGTTGGCCGTATTCCTCGTGGGATGGCCCATGTTCATCACCCACAGTGGGGGAAGGAACACTCAACTTAAAATATATATAGTGGTTGATTAAAAAATACTCCATTATATTAGGTGATTTAAAAAATGCCCTAAATTATCAACATCTAAAACTACTATAAGAAAAGTTATGACAATAAAAAAACTATAAGTAATCACAATAACCTTGAATACATGACAAACTAAAATTCCATTTGAAACTAACTACTAATCCAAAATCACGAAATTAATGATTTCCATTTGGAAGTAACTGCAAACTGATGAACTTAAAAAAATGAAAAAAAATAAAAATAAAAATCCAATTATTCACTTGAAATCAAAGTAGACAAAGGAAAAAAAAAAATAGAAAAACAGAGCCATAAGGTTTGTAATCAAATAAATAAGGTTTGTAATCAAATGGTTTTGAAAAACAGAGCCATATTTCCCAAGTGAAATGAACTATATAAAAAAAAGGACGAGTGCATACATGCATTAAAACACGTCGGGTGAATAAAATTGGACTGCAGCTTTTCCTGTTAAGTTGCACAAAAATTAGCAAGAAAATTAATAGTGATTAATAATATTTGAAGTACGAAAACTTTAGGAGCAAAATTCTATAGAAGAACTATGCCACTACACCCTTGGAACTATGCAACCATCTGGAATTTCCGTTAGATACATAGAAGAACTCTGCCAAAAATACCACATAATATTGTAATTTTAAACTACTTCTAAAAAACACTTGCATTTCATTCAATAAACCCACAATCATGTCACATAGGAAAAGCGGATAATCAAGATAAAAGAACAAAACTCTTAATAATGGATTGCTCTAAGAGAAGTCATGATTGAGAAAACCTGTGATGGAACAATTATAACTAATCACAATAACCTTGCATGCATGACAAACTTGGAATCACTTGAAATGAATGGTCATCCTCATTTAATCTTGGATCCAATACAAACTAATTATTAATCCATAATCACTTGAAATGAATGGTAGATAACATTGAATGCAAAATGAACAAACAAGAAAAGGGGAAAAACTTAAAAACGCTATTCCAAGATTCAATTATTCACACTGAAACCAAAATAGAAAGGATGAATAAACACAGAAAAAACTTTAAATACAAAAATAAATCCAATTATTTACACTGAAACCAAAGTGGAAACTATAAGAGAAACAGATAAAACACTTCAAATACAAAAGTGCTGTCATCAAATGGTTTTGGAAAACAAAGACTTGATTTCCTTTTCTAGACTACCACTGAAATCATATATATATATATATATATATATATCATACCTGCATAAATAACTCAAGTGAATAAAATTGACCTGAAGCTCTTTTGCCCATGAGTAAGCACAAAAATCAGAGAATAAAATTGATAGTGATTCATAAAATTTGAAACTATTTACCCATTAGTAAGCACACAAATCAGAGAATAAAATTGATGGGGATTAATAAAATTTGAAGTACGCACAACTAAACTAAACAATGCTATCCTATCAGAGGTTTTTTCTCCCAATCATTGCCATAAAGCTTACTCAAAATAGAGACTACATTACAGAAATTCAAGCAGCAGGAATTTTTCCAAGGCCTTAAGGCACTTGGTTTATATTTTTCTTTTTGGGTGACTCAGAATTCCGCGGGCATGTTGTGAAATGGATTCATTAATCGAACTCAATTTATTGCCAAGGTTATTAAGATTCATTATTTTACAATAAAGATCTTGACTTATAGCTGTTGAAAACGCTGGTGTAGTCGAGTCTGATCATTTCACGCCACTAATGTTTAGTGCCTTTAAAAGAATGGTCAATAAATACTATTGTTAAAAACCATGGCAGCAACACCCACAATTCAGAAGTCAATGTTAGAATTTTATTTTGACGGGAAAGTTCATTTTAATTTTTCATACATGCATCCATTTGCAGACGGAGTCACTCGTTGCTTACGAAAGTTCAAAGCAATTCGCATAAATTTACTATGAATGGTTTAAACTTAAGTCGCCTGAAAAAATAACCGACATACAAACTGTCACGGAGCTTCAAAATTCATTTAATACATTGTTTCGTTTAATTCAAGAAAAACCCTCGGGGATCTTCATAATTCATTTAATTGGGGCTCAGATTTCAAACATTTACTTGTTATTTGGTTTCTCATTGAATCTAATCCGGGTTTTTACCATCTCAAAGGATATTACAAGCGAGCTCTTATTGTGCACAATGGTTTATACTTGTTTTTCTTGAATGGAAGAGGTTCATGCCAACTCTGAAAGATTTGGCCACTGTCATTATAGCTTTTATCATGCTGAGGTATGTCATTCCTCTTGAAAGAGTTTTCATTTGGGTACTACTGTTCCACTTTTGTTAACTTGTCATTCAATAAAAAAAATAAAAATCCTAAAAAAGATTAGATTAAATACTATATCATTTCTCATACAATTTCAATCCAATGGTCAAACCAAACAACCATTTCCGAATCCATATTTTAAAATGTTCTTACATGTGTATGATGGGTGTCAATGCGCCAAATCAAACCATCCAACACCTCCTCTTGGCTATGATGCTCCGTCTTGAACATCCAAGCTGGAAATAAACTGAAAATCCATCTAGGTAGACCACACGACTATTTGTATCAAATTTAATTCATAAGCCTTTTGCAAGAATCGGGGTATTCTGTTGTTATTTTCAGTCTATTATCTTTAGGTTATAGTGCCCATATATAATAATACCTAAATATTCATTATTTTGTAAGTTTTTTTCTCTTAGGTACCATCATCATATTGTCTTTGATATAGCATCAAGATCATGGCCACTGAGAAAACAACACCATCTGAGTCTTCCATGAATGAGGTGGGGCATTCCTTACTACTATCTTTTAGTTTTTAGTCCATCATATATCAATCATTTTATATAATTTGTTTTATCATTTGCCTTGGATTTTACATGGGCTATGGAAATTAATTTGGTTTTAGTTGATTAGTGACTTTGGTGTCTCCATATTCATGGATTGATTATGGCATAGTCATATAAAATTATTTTTTGAATCTGGACATTGTATTTTTGTTGTAAACATATGTGCAATTGAGATAGTGATATGATTGAACCCATGTAAGTTTTCCCTTGGCAACTTGCTTATTCATGCCTACTTACGCTTTTTATAATAGGGGATTCAGTTGGATTAAAACCTTAAGTTTTCTATAGATTCCTTGTATATCTTTACAAGCTTTCATGATGCTCATGTGATTGCATATAACCCAAGAGAATCATACACTACATTATGTAGGCATCCTTTATAGGTTTTGGATATAAGGTATTCTTGTTTTAAAACCATCCCCAAATGTTACATCCTTGATTTTCTTTTGGACAGAAAAGAAGCATGGATCTTGACTTATTGGACGTCTTGAAGTTAATTGTTCTTGAGAGGCCACATTATATGTTTTGAAATCAAAACATTGTAACATACCCACTTGAAGTTGTAAAATGATGTAAAAGTGTTATCTCATTAATTTTTGTTTCAGTGCTAGGTAAATTGCTGGATGTTTCAAGGATGTTAAGGTTTGTTCTTTTGTTCATAGATTAAGCTGTGTGCTTTCCCCCAAGGTGTATCCCTAGTAGTGCAAATAAATCTTTTTGTCCAGGAAGAAGATGCAGAACGTGTGTAGGATAATTGTGATGTTCCAAGTGCAAGCTTTGTAATTAAAGGGTTTCCATGATCACAATTTGAAATGCTATGCAATTAAGTTTAAACAATTAGGATGGAATATGTGCTTAGATATGCCCAAATTGTACTTGGTTTTCAAACAAACAACAAATTTTGTTTCCTTGATTGGTGTTTCAGTCTCTTGAGGAATAATGGAGGAGCTTAGTAGTGATAAGATAGAAGATGCATAGAAAGAAGTTGACACTTGTGCCAGAGATTGAAGAAAAGGAAATGGGCTTCATACACAATAGCTTGGAAATTGTCGTGGTTGAGTTTGGCTTCATTTCCTAATCAACTTAGAATCAGAATATCAAACACTCATAGTTTCTCATTGATATTGTCTTGGTAAAAGGAAATGGTGAACTTGAATGTTTTCCATTTTTTATAATATGCAATTTTCTGCTAATTTTTGGCATTGTGAGGGATATCAAGGTGCTTCTTTATCTGATCTGACATAAGTAATTGTTGGAAACGGGTGACAACCGGTCTCTCGGTGACTATATAACTGCCAAACCGAATATGGTTAGTTATGAGTAACAGTGTAAGAAATGTATATATTTCTTGTATTCTCGGAAGAGAAAGTATTGGAGAGTCGAGAGTTGTTGTAAATCTTCAGAGTTTGAATAATAAGAAGATCGATACCATTGCTCCGTGGATGTTTCCCTAAGAGAGGGTTTTACCACGTAAATCTTTGCGTATAATATTTTATGTGTGTGTCACTATTTGCTTTCTTGTTTTAATTGTTTCCACTGCATATTGTGTTCTGTCGCTGTTTGATCCACCAAGTGGTATCAGAGCTTGGTAGGAGGCTGTAGTGAATGAGAAAGTTGAGTCTGGGTTTGGGGAGAGATGAAGCCTGAAGCCTGAAGTTGGAAGCCTGAGGAGAGAAGGAGCGATAATATTAAATTATCATGGGTCCTAAGCTTGGTGGGGCACGGCAATTTTATGGAACACTTCTGAAATCGAAAAAGTTGAGAACTATCGTGACCTTCCTTCATGGGGGAACACGGCAATGATTCGTTTGAGTTAAATCATGAATGAAGGAGAGCGAAAAAGGTTATCTCATACTTTTGTTTATCATATGTAGCGTGAATGATGGAGCTTAATTAAAAGTTTAATGAGCTTACGTTATAATAAGTGATTCTTTTTCATGTGGATAGTGTAAAAACAAAGGCTTACGTAAGTAAAGTTTAAGAAGTGAAGCTAAAAGTAGTGGATTTTTTGTTTTATATGGAGGATAGTTTAAAAGGTATAAATATAATGAATTAAGGTGGGATTTATAAGGTGGCTTATATTTATTAAAAAAAAAACTTTTTTCTATTTATTTATTTATAAGGTGGAATTTAAATTATTGATTTAGTTATTCCACTATTTTTTGAAAACGATTTGGAAAGTTTTTGATCTGGTTTCTTGAGAAAATGACAAAAATGCAGAGTGTCAAATTTGAAATTGAGAAGTTCAATGGCAGCAATAATTTCAAGTTAAGGAAGGTCAAGATGCGGGATATGCTTGTGCAGCAAGGAGTAGCGAAGGCACAAGATTATTCGGTATTTGTCTCTACATTCAATTCCGGGAAGCTCGCAACCCCGATTTGGAAAATGCCTACCTTAAATGCATTCATTGAATCTCTCACAAAGGAGCATGATAAGCTTGTTCAAATGGGGTCCATATGATCCAAATATCAAGCCCTTTTTGCTGGAGGGTCCAAAGGTACGAATGGAAAAGGGAAGCAAAAGAAAGAGAAGCCAAAATTCGAATCTTCCAAGCAAAGAGAGAAAAACAAGCAAGCGGATGAGCCATCTGGTTCAAGAAACAAGCAAAAGGGGAAAGAGGGCAAAGAGAGATCTAAATGTTCTTATTGCAGCAAGGACTATCATCCTGAAATCTCATGCATGAATAAAACCATATATCAGATGGCCCTTCTATTAGAGAAAAACAACATAACCCTTCCTGACAATGCAAGGAAGAAGGAGAAAAATGATCATCCCGAGAGAGGTCATGCACTCATGGCAACAGTTTCGACCCCTCCAACTCTACTCACTAATTCTAGAGCTTCGAACCACATGGATGCAAACAAAAATTATCTATCATCATTTGATCCCAACAGCACCATCTCCATCCACATGGGAGATGACTCTCAAATCTCTTCAAAGGGCAAAGGTTCTATTCATTTAGAGCATGGTAGTTTTCACAATGTGCTCTATGTTCCATCCTCAGCTTCAAATCTTCTTTCCGTTTATCAGATGACCCACATTGGTTCACCAAAATAAAGTTGTATTCTATCCTAACAAAGTTTAAATTTCTAATATTCAAAGTGGAAAAATTATTGCGGTCGGAAAAGCAAATCATGCTTCAAAAGCATATGAATTTTCACTCTTTCTGCCACATGACAAGCCCACCGCTCTTCTGACTCATGACAATGAGGTTAGTAGACTATGGCATGAGAGGTTTGGATACCTAAATTATAAATATTTGCAGCTGCTACAGAAAAATTCTATGGTTGATGGCCTTCCGACGATCAAATCCTCGAAGGGAATATGCAAATGTTGTATCATTGGGAAGCACCCCGAGCACAAACTTGACCGAGTCAAAGCTAACAGAGCTTCTACTATTTTGGGGATGATACATTATGATATCAGTGGTCCTCTATCACATACCTCCATGAATGGCTCAAGGTATGTTTTGACATTCATCGATGACTTCTCCAGATTTACATGGGTTTTCTTTCTAAAAAACAAGTTAGAAGTACTAGAAAAATTCAAGTTTTTTAAGGCTTCTGTTGAGACTGCCACTAAGAGTAAGATAAAGGCTCTTAGATATGATAGTTGAGGTGAATATATCAAATCAGAGCTGCTGCAACTTTGTGCTGAAAGCGGCATTCAGATCTAGCACACAGTTCCCTACACACCACAGATGAACGGTGTAGCGGAAAGGAAGAACAGATCACTGAAAGAGATGGCAACCTGTATGATTGAATCAAAAGGTTTGGCTGAAAACCTTTAGGATGAGGCCATGAATGTTGCTGCATACATTCAAAACATGCAATGTTCCCATATTGACCCCATTGCATTGAGAATGTAAATGATGTAATATTGTTATAAAATCGTGGTGAGGAGCTCAAGGCCAAGGCCCCGCCATCGATTTATTGATGCATATGGTTTATGTGCTAGCTAGGCACATTGAAATTTTGACATCATGTAAATATGCATTTTAATAAAAATACCCACAACTAGCTATGCAATGCAACAAGAGATGGGGGCATGATTTTACAAGGAATTGGGAGGGAAATATTCAAATCCTTGGAGCCAATTAGGTCAAGCCAAGTGTCAATGAGAGTACCCATCAAACCCTCAATTACCCATGTTGACTTTTGTACCTAATCATTGATTTCTCCCAATAGTTGGGTGAAGTAGTTAATGTCTTGGGGATTGGGAAGGTATGGCTGTCCAAATTCGAGTATGGACAAGCCACCCTCATGGAAAATTGCGTTTCTCCTTCTTGGGCAAGAAAACACCCACGAATTGCCTTCCCAAGCCATTATTCATGAACAGTTTTTGCTCTCTCACGTTTCTGGAGCTTGCTGGGCATTTCTCTCATAGAGTACGCTGTAAATTCACTAGTTTTCAAGCTATGAATCCCATTTTTGTGATGGCTGGATTGTGGGGAAAGAAGAGAATCCATTGGGAAGCTCAACAGATAAGTTTGATAGCTTGTTGTTTCCTTACTGTTGTGAAATCATGTTTGAATTTCCAGAATTGGTTTTCATTATGGAAAAATCATTTTTGTGAACCCAGTAGTTATCTCCTACCTCATAAATCGTTTTTGAATGTTTCCATCACTTGTGTGACTGTGTATGTACCAATTTTGGGTGCCAAACTGTCACGATTTTGCCCAAAAATCGTGTTGGTTCCCTGCTGCCAGTTAATGACTATATGAAGGTTGTTTTGACCCTTGAATTCCCAAGACTTTTCCCTCTCATGCAGTATGAGCTAGCTGGGGCTTTTCCCATCACGTTTTTCATCTATCCCCTGCATTTTCCATGCCCGGGAACTCATTTTTGTATTGCACAATGGCTGGGAGGAACGGAGCCACGAATTTGGGGTTTATGGAGGCCATTTTTATCCCTTGAGTGCCCACAAACGTTTTTTGGAAACGGTTTTGCTCTCCCAGGGTGATTCCCCAATTCCCATTTCGTTTTTGGTTGCCAAACGTTTTTTTTCTTCATGCCAGAAATTGTGATTTTGCTGTTATGAGTATCCATGCTCAGTTTTGATTTGCTGCGTGTCAAGATTGTTGGGGTTGAAATGGGTTTCCATTGTTTTGGCTTGAGCTTGAGTGGAAGCATCCACAAATGAAGAGGGTTCAGATTTAACCTGATAAACCCAGTTGTGGATTGGCTTGGCTTAAATGCAAATGATTATTTGGTTGTGAATGAGCTTGAGAGTCCCCTTTTCCGTGTAGATATCATGCCCAGCTTGGGGGTGGTCTTTGAGTGTTGAAATAATACAGGCTGGGCAGAGACCTATGGTTGGGAGGAACGTTGCAGCAGCATAGCTAGTTGTTTGGGGCCATTTCACCATAAAGGTAAGTGTCTTGTTGTCTATGCATTTACTTCTGCAACGTTTAGATTGATGACTATTTTTGATATACTGTATGCATATAAAATATTTGTGTGGATGAGTTTCTAATTCCGCTGTGCTTAATTGTTTAAATGGAATCTGTACACTCTTAATTTTATTACTGTGAATCTAATGACTTGGCGGAGCTTATGAAAAGACCCATAAATTGGCATCATGTTCCCTCCCTTGCCTTGGATGCATGGGTGGGTACGTGACAGATGGTATCAGAGCCTATGGCTACAACACTGAGGCTGTTGGGCCGCCATCCACACAACAGATTAGGAAAATATGATTTTGTGTGTTGTGCATGGGGCATGTTGTTGTGTGTTGGTTGTTGTATGTTGCTAATTGCTGTGCATATGAGATAACGCATCATGTGCTTGAGGCCTTGTTTAATTGTGACTCCTTGTCCCTTGGATGTCCATGCTGCTTTGAATGCATGAAATTGAATGTTGGGCATGGCTGGTATGAGTTTTTGTGTGTTAATTTCATGATTGAAATCCTGAACAGTTGGTTGTTATAGCCCCATATCTTAATGATGTTTGTTAATTACAATGAACAAACATTTATGTGGCCGATTGATGGTTTTCGGAAGCGAGGAAAGCTTGCGAATTATGCCCTTATGATCATGAGTTTTCCTTGCCCATGCTTGTTGGGTGCTTGAAGATTGATTGTGAATCCATTGGTTGGATTGTTGAATTTGAAATGAAAAGAAAATCCCTTTTCAGAGATGCAAGTTCTTGGCATCCTTTCACTATTATGCTATATGCGAACTAGGATCTGTAAGTAGCTCACCTTTGTAAGGAAACGAAGGACATATTTAAAGAAGAGAACTCTAACTGTCTTTGAAAATTTTGCAAAATTTTTCTAACTGTTTTTCTGAGTTTCTACTAAGGCTGCGGCGGCGAAAGTTAAGCCAACTTTTTGCACGCGCGGCGGCGAAAGTTAGGCCAACTTTTTGAGTGTGCGGTGGCGAAAGTTAGGCCAACTTTATGTGCACACGGTGACGAAAGTTAGGCTAACTTTCTACACAGTGTGCGGAGTCAAAGTTACACTAATTTATGCGGCGCGCAGCGGCGAAAATTAGGCTAATTTTCTGCACGCGAGACGGCGAAAATTAGGCTAATTTTCTGTGCGCGCGGCGGCAAACATTGAGCTAACTCTTGCGACTCTGGTGGCAGAAATAAGCCCAAAAGCACTGCAAACAGTCGGCAAAAATATCGTTAGAATCTGCACCACAGCACGAGGATTAATTTTAACACTTGCGATGGTTTGGAAAAAATAGAACGAAGCAGCATTATTAAGCGTAGCGCTTGCGATCGCGGTGGGGAAATTATCACTAGGACCTACGCCCAAAAGACGCGCCAACGACCAAGTGAATAGGATCGTGAATGTAGCGGTGATTTTTTTGGCTATGTCCTGCGCACGTAGCGGCAGTCTTAGTGTTAAACATTTCGCCGAAGGGCTACAACAAGAATTGAACTTGGGGCTCCACGTCGGCGGAGAATTTAGTCACAAAATGTGCGCTAACGAAAGTTGCGCCAAAGAGGTCCAAAGACTTAGAAGATTCTTGTGCCGACATCCTTTATGAATTTAAAATCTACGCCGAAGGAAGCCAAAATAATGCTAGGCAATTGCGCTAAAGGCGACCAAAATAAGACTAAGATAGGCACCATGGTTGGGCCGAAGTGAGGTCTTGAAGTGCGCCTAAAGCGTCCAAGGTAGGATTTAATCTTGCACTGTAGGTGGCCATAATAGATCTTGGAAACCCACCCAAAAGTGCGCAAATCAAAGTTGACTCAAGTGTCGAAAACGACAAAAATAGAGTTAAAACCTACACTGAAGGCAGAAGACTTTATGGTTAAAACCTGCGCTGAAGGCGGAAGACCTTATGGTTAAAACTTGCGCTGAAGGCCGAAGACTTTATGGTTAAAACCTGTGCTAAAGGTGGAAGAATTTATGGTTAAAACCTACGCTAAAGGCGGAAGACTTATGGTTAAAACTTGCGCTGAAGGCAGAAGGTGACTTTGCCTTAGAATTTTTTTTTTTGAAAACTTCTTTGGGAAACAAGTGTTAAAGTTTTGCCAAGTTAGAGCAGGATAAGCTTCAAAAGAAAGAGAAAGAAAAATCAATACAAAAGTGTAGGAGGGGGGGGCCCCAATATTTTTCAAAATTTTGCGGGGATGTTGCAGCAACAACAAGAAGGTAGACATGTGATGGGCTACCAGAGCACTTTTGTTGGAAGGACAGAATTGTATGGAATGTGGAGTAATGAATATTTATAGTTTATTTAAATTTCATGGATAATGTGACTATGTCTTGCAATTTTATTGTGATAATGATGCATATATAGGAATGTATATATTTCATTGCATTTCAAATGTTGACAATTAAAGGTGTTTGAATTATTGAGTGTCAAAAGTCTGAGATCACTTAAGTGACTGTTGTAGCAATGAAAGGGTTATATGCATAGATACTCACAACGTGTTTGGCTGATTGAAGTTTCAGTTTTCAGGTAGCAAAGTCTTACGTATGACAATGAGGATAAGTCTATAGTAAAGACCGGGATCTACCATGTGTAGAAGCCAAAGGCTATGAGAAGGTTCTCATGGTTGTAAAGTATGCATGAAACAAATCTAAAAATTGTATGGTTTAAATTTGTGAGAATAATCTCATGATTGCAAATCTAATTTTTGTAGGAAAATAGATTTGAAATTTTGCTAATAATTGCTAATCACTATTTGGCTTGTATAAATTGTGTCAGGAGGACATGTTGTAGGTGGATGTTCATGTATGGTAGCAAGTGTAAAACCATAATGGACAGAGTGATACCACTTATGAGAGCCAAACAATATGAGGATGGCTTCATGGTTAAACAAATCAATTTCTGTAGGAGACAGAGTTGCAAATTCATGTTGAATTAATTATTAATGCTAATGATTGGTTATGGAACAATCATGCTTGAAACTTATTGCTAAATGCTGCTAACTATTTGTCTATTTGATCAATGTGCCAGGAAGACACATTGCAGGAAGACCGGGAGTGATGGCCTGCAAAAGCCAAACTAGATGGGAAATACCCCATGCTTTAGAAATGGGTTTCGGGTGAAACGCCATTATCAATATCTCAGCTAAACCGCGTGTCGGTAAACCATGAGAGTGAGATGGTAAAGCTATGCCCAGAAGGCATGTGAGATACACCTGCAAAATGAATGAGTATTCTATGACCCTAGACAAGAACATGCATGTCTAAATTATTAGGGTTAATATGGAGAGCATGCTCTATCTTATTTATATCATTGCAGACTGCTTGAGTATGATTAGGGCCTACATGGCGCACATCGAAAAGGGGGTGCACACCTTTTCTGTTGCTTGGTCATGATAGGGTTTGCAATATTGACTACACCGTAATGGAATGGACGCATTCCTGGTGTTTCAATACTTGATAGTGAATGATATGGATTATGGTTACAAAATTGAACAGCAATACTGATGAGCCTGCTTATCCTTCTTGTGCTATCAACTTACACAGATGTACTCTGGTGTTGCACATAAGAGGAAAAGTTAAGAAGGGTGCTCAAGAGGACTGTATGGTCAGTGGTAACCTTTCTACGCTCACACTAAAGGACACTAGAAGAGATGGATGGGCCTGAGGAGCTATGTAACAGGAAAAGGGGCATCATCCTTGTGTAGTGTGAGTAGTGTATTGTGGGGCCATGCTAGCTTGCAGTCAAGTAAGTCACCTATGGAGTTCCTGGAGGGAACCACTGGTTTGCATAAGAGAAGGATCCACGTAATCATATTGTGTGGTTCTTATTGCCTGATAAACACAGAAGGTGTATTGGCTTGGCAATGGTTGTTGCATGCCTAATAAACCCAGTTGGTGTATTGGCTTGGCATTGGTTGTGTTATCACATTTATAGTAGCCAAGCAACCATACATTATTTTTCTGATGCCAGTACACTATTCAGCCAGTTCCCCTACATTTGAGATGCTGAGATGAGCATCTATATTGGATCACTATCAGATTGTGGACAGCAGTTGTATTCCCCATGCCATGACTGAGTTTCAGGACACTCAGAGAGATGACTGATATAGCCATTATACCATTAGTACAGAGCAGTCAGTAGTGCTCAGAGTTGCAGCAGCAGTTCCAGAGGACAGGTGATGGTACAGGTTGATGAGCTTTCAGGTATATGACTCATCAGGTATATCATGGTGTTTTGGTTAGATTGCTTTTATACTTATTTTTATAGCATGTCTTAGCACTTAGTGTCATGATCTGGCGATCATATAAATATTTGGACCTGGTTGATCTATTATATATATTATATTGTCCCTACTTAGACTTAGAAGTTCACTATTCATACTCATTGGTATATACCCTCCTTAGGGAGAATAGAGGTGATCATTCCACCATACCTTGGCTTGCTAGTGTTGGCTCCATTATTCATTGTCTTCATCCATCCATGGCCTACCTTTTAGATTATCACCCTGACTTACTACTTGACTAGTGGCATGGAGGACTTTTCCCCACTGTAGCCTCTGTATTGGATGAGCTTCCCTGTTTATTGTGTCTCGGCTCTGATTTGGTGACAAAACTTACCTATGGTGAGTTGGAGTTCCTTGGAATTCCCCCTAGTCACTAAAGTTGTGTTGGCTAAACCTGAAACTTTTAGTGCTGCCATGAATACAAAATCTGGAAAAATAAAATGCTATATCTTGTATGAAAAGCCCATTCATGCAATGTGTTTCTAAACACACATGAATGAAAGGCATGCCAAATGAAAATGGCCATGAAAATAAAATGTTATATCTTTTGGAAAAATAAATACCTAGGTAAACAAGCTGTCCACGACACACCTAGAAGTGCTCAGGTAAACAAGTGCCTTAAAAACACACCTGCAGCAGAAAGCCTAAAGAAAAAATGTAAATCTATGAAATGTGTTTGTAAACACACATAGATCAAGGCTATGGAAACTTCAGGCCCAAAAAGAAATGGAACTTAAATGCTACATCTAAACAATTGCTGGCCTTATTTGTATTATGGATTGTGCGCATCTGTGAAGGTGAATAAACCCTCTTTAAACAACTCATCCATTTGTGAGACACCGCCATTCCTTGTGTTATTGCTCATTCAATATATACTATGGTGTGTATTCCCTTTCCCTTGCCAAAGTGTCACAAAGTCAAGTCAGTCAAATCATCCCTTAGCCTAGCCAGTTAATTTAGCCTTCACCCTTCACTAGCAAATTGATCACAACTATGAAGTGAGTATGATCCTGAAAGTCTAGTCTGAGTAATAATAATAATTAACGACACTATATATTTGGATGTAGATCGCTAGTTATGATCATTATGTGTTATAATTGCTATTTGAATAAGTTGTAGAGCATGTATTAACCTTGACACTTTGCAGCAGCCTTGGATGATGGTCTGAGTTATATTTGGTCTTGGTTAGACCTAGTTTGACCATGGAGGACCATGGGACATGAGATGTTAGACCTTATGATGATATGGATAGATGATATATGGTATATGTACACATACATGATGATTCTATGCAGCAGCTACAGGGTTATGATGATGATTCTTGGGGTACAGCAGTGTTTGGTCATTTACAGATCATTATTATTGGCCTTGCTCCGGTATATTGGGTATTTATTTTGATCATGCAGAGACTCATATGGTGTGTGAGTACACATCTTGGATGGATTTGGACCTTCTGAGTCCAATGGGACAATTTGTTTTCAGTTCCGGGCACTTACAGTGATGATTGAGCCTCAGTAGGCTGTCCTAGTGCAGTTTTGGTCTGTCGGAGGCCCTGTTAGAGCAGATGTGATTTTTATCCAGTTGACCTAGGGCGATGATGATGGAGGGGGTGGTCTAGCCACTTGTTTTTACCATATTACGCCCCTCTCGGACACACTGGTGCCCTCACCTTGACAGCGCCAGCACTCCAGGAGGCTTTTTGGGGCAGTTTCACGCTTCCCGAGGCATTTCAGGATTGGTAGAAATGGCTATTGAGGAAATTGAATTGGGCTACTGAGGCAATGTTATGGCATGGGATGATCAGTGATGATAGATCGGGGTCTTCCACACATTCTCCAGCAGTTTCAGCTTCATCGGGGCCCGCATCCATCACTTATGGCACTTTCTGTGGATTTCTGAGGTCTTTTGAGGACCACGACTTCACTATGGAGGCACGATTTGGTACATTCATGATTATTTATTGGTTATTGTGCTATGGGGATTGACCAAGGAGGGATAAAATTACCCCTTGGACCCACCATAAGCCTCCTATGATATTATGTCATCATGATTTGGTGGGATTCCCCTCTTCTAGGGCGATTTTGTCCACTTACATAATATTTTATTTGTGATCCATGTATTTTATTGTTGAGCTCATCTCAACCATTGATTAGACATTTGTATCTTTTAATCTTAGCCACTCATTCAAAAAGTGGTTAGGGTTTTGGTGCCTCTCCTTCCTATTTAAAGGAGAGAGCCTCTCATTGTAAGGGGTCTTTAGCTCTTGGATTATCGGTATAGAAAAATATTCTTGTGGAAATTCTTGTGGTCTCCTTTGCATCTGGTGTTCTTAGATGGTGATTGGAAAGTCTATTGCAACCTAGCATTTGGAAATTGTGGTAAGATCTATCTTTTTTGGAAATCATTGTTTGTTTACAGGAGGGCGACTTCAATAAGGGCGATTTTGCAAGGCTTCCTCAAATCGACTTTCTTGGCATTCGCTTGTATCAGGGGGTTATCATTAGCTTCATTGTGATCTATGCTATCTTTCTGTTACTTCTATTGTGGCATTAGTCTTATCTCTTGATGCATCAAATCTGATATTGTTGACGTTTGTTGTGCAAGAGAGAGGGCGCATTGGCTTCTTGGATCAAATCGACTTGCATAGAGTACTACCAAAAAGCTTCTCAAATTGATCGGGTTTGCATAGATCATCATCATCAAGGCATCTACAAGGTTACCCAGGTAAGATCCACAGGTTTGTTTCTCTTTCCTTTATCCAATCCATTGACATAGCTCATAAATTGTTAAAACCCTAAATATCTTAAAACCCCCATTTTACATTTTCGCAGATCTACTTAGATCTAGTGGGTTGTTGGGCATAATATTGAAAACCCACCTCTATAGCATCCACGGCATCCCGGATCTATAGTTTGGTGAGGATTGGATTCCGTTTGACCCCTCTCCCATGCCAACTTAGCTCCTCCCAAGCAAAGCGCACTTCCTAGTTTGAGCAAGTTGACCTAGATCTAGTACATGGGTGTTTGAGATCCCGCTTGATCCATAATCTACACATCAAATAACATACACCCATATTGTTACTTTTCTGAATTTCACCTTGTGGGCCCTATTCCACATTTTAAGGGATTTAATCCCCATTTTGGACCATTAGGTGTACTTAAACTTAGATCTAGAAATATCTAACCATCGGATTGCCGTGAAATTATAGATCCACACTCCTACTTGACTAACCTACCCGGATCTAAAGTTTGGATGCCATCCGACTTGTCTTGACCCCATTTACCCCGCTTTTAGGCCTCCTTGGGTAAAGTCGCACCACCTTGGAGAAGTGAGTTTGTCCACTTCTAGGACGTGGGTACTTGAGATTCTTGCGGATTTGGAACGGGAATAATTCAAAACCTAGGTCTAGACTATCACTTTGTCAAATCTTGCCTTGGGGACAGCATTCCTTGTTTTAAGGGATTGTGGTCCACTTGGGTCAAACCTAGATCTAGACACATTCATCCATCAAGACCTCTATTGCCCACTTGTCCCAAGTACTAGGAGTCCTTAACCACAAGTCAACCCTACTTTGACTCCATTATCCCAATTCCGAAGGCACTGGTTACTCTCCAAGTCAATTCGACTTTCCTAGATTGTTGGATTTACTTGTGGTTTGACCTTAGTGTGGTGAACTAAACCCTTGAAGCTATCACGTATCATGGTCAAGCTTGTCATCTGTACTAGTTAGCCCCAATTGAACCCCTAAACTACCCTGCATTGGACACGGTTCCCAAGGCAGTGGATCTTCCAACATTGAACTAGTACACTCATCCTAGATCTCACTTCAAACATTGTAAGTAACTCTCACATCAACTATGAACCAAAGCTATACCTATTGAACCCCTCACTTGGCTTGTGACTTCATCTTTAGGTCTAGGATAAACCATACACCTAACTTTACTTAGAAATACCCTGATTTGGTGTCTTGGTTTTGATCCCTCCTGTCGGGAGTAGATCGGGTCTCCCCCTTTGTTGTCTGGGCTAGATAACATCAAGCGAAGGTTGCCTCGACTGGTGTGACAACCATATATTGGAGGTCGAGGTGATCGTGGTTGCACCTTTTGAGTTTCCCTTCCCTATTGCCATCCATGACTGGATCCATCCATAGGGGTAACTACAGTTTAGGTGATAACAAGTTGTTTGCATGTTGTGGAGGTATTGGTGAATGGTGTTATTTCCTGACAAACCTAGTCGAAGAACTAGCTTGGAAATAATCATTGTATGCTTGATAAACCCAGTCGGCGTACTGGCTTAGCATACTGATTTTTGAAATGCTTGATAAACCCAGTCGGCGTACTAGCTTAGCATACTGATTTTTGGGATGCCTGATAAACCCAGTCGACATATTGGCTTGGCATTGCCTATTCGGATGAGGTGTGGAACAGCATGTGTACTGGCCAAGCATCCACCCCACAGGTGATCCAAGGCTTGTAAAGCAGAGAAGGAAACCTATGGAGTAGCGAGGAAATGCACAATACAGATAAGTATTCATTTTCATTTATTTCTTGCTTGGAATAATGAAGATTTCAAGTATATGTTTTCTAACAGCTAAGCTGATACACTGTGGTTTCCTTGTTGGAAACCTTGGTCATTGCAGGAAGCACAGACCCTAAAAGAACTAAAAATTCTTGGTAAACCAGAGAGTAACTGGTTGTGCACTATAAATTCTTGGTAAATCCAGAGAGTAACTAGTTGTGCACTATAAATTCTTGGTAAATCCAGAGAGTAATTGATGCTCGATAAATTTAGAGAATAGTTGGTGGGGGCATTAACCACTTGATGTTGTGGAGTAGTTGGCGTGCTAGCCAAACATTCTTTAATTAATTAATAAAACCAGTCGGAGCACTGGCCTAGCATATTGCTAAATGATATGATTGATGAAACCTAGTCGGCGTACTGGCTGGGCATTTCCTATTCGAATGGTTGTAGAGTAGCCGGTGTGCTGGCCCAACATTCATTATTGCATCCCCGAGCAATCCAAGGCTTATAAAGCGAAGAAGGAGCCTATGGAATAAAGTGAAGACATCCAATGCAGATAAGTATTTGGTTACATTGCAGCTTCTTGCTTATGAAATACGTGTGTATATGATTTGTTTATGATTTCTTAAACTCTTGTTTGAAGACAAACACTATGGAAATAAACTAAACATATGAATTGACTCAATGTTTGAGTGTACGTATTGTTGGAAGCAAGGACTATGAAAGCATCTGGAGGATGCATGTGGACATGTGACTGTCCTAAAGAGCTCAGTATGAGCAGTAATGAAAGATGGTGCTAGTGGACATGTGTGGGTCCTAGCAGCCAAAGGTCCTGTAGGAAACAATGGGAAGGACTCCCATGTCAAAAATCCTTAAACAGACCTTAGACACTAAGTGTCATAGCCAAGAATGGGCAAGTCAAGCATTCACATTGAAGTGAAAGAGGCTAAGGAGCATGAAACCACAGTGATGGTGTGACTCCAGATTGGAACAAGACTAAGAGGGGGAAACTCTTACTCTTCTCTTTCATTTTTTATTGATGCATTTAAAAAACAAAGGATTGTTGAATGCATGTTGTGACTGGAAGTTGATTGTGTTTATTGCTTGAAATGAATTGTGAATGCTAAAATAGTTATTTCCCTGTGAAAGGATGAACATGAATGAGTTCATGTGTATGTTGGGAAAGCATGAAATGTGTGGAAGTCTCATGGGTAAAGCATGTACGTTCCATGTCAATTGAGCAATTAATTGACTAATTTTAATATTGTGTTATGCTTGTCTTGACAGGAATTGCCATGATGAATCTCACAGGTGAGATAGTGAAAGCCATTGGTTTTGGTTGAAAATCTTCCTCAAGTAGTTTCCAGGACAACAAGAAAGATGGCAGCCATGAAAATTCCAGACTTGTAGATCAGCTGGAAGGTGAATAAAAGGAAGGCATTGCTGTGGAATGATGCCTGCCTGCAAAGCTGGAAGATCAAAGCCAGCAGGAGCAGCTTGAGGAAGCAAAAGGACTTGATCCTGAAAGTTCAAATTCAAGAGATGAAATGCAGGACAGACCTGCTACCATTGTGAATTTTGAAGCATGTGTAAAGTGGGTATTTATTCCTAAGAATTGGAACACCAAGGATGGTGTTATTCCAAGGGGAGGGGTATGTAACTGTTATCACACAACTTGTAGTTGCCCCTAGAGGTATCCCATCCGGGACGGTAGAGGAGACAGGCAACTAAAGAGGTGACCCAAGAGATGCCACGGTTCCCAATGCAATGTGGGAGTCACGTCAACCGAGGCACTCTTCGCTTTAGGTCAAGGTATGACTAGACCAAGGGGGAGACCCTATACCCCAATCACAGTTGATTGGACCCAAACAAAGGTTTCTAAGGATATGTAAATGATGAGTTACGGAAACCAATGCAAGGTTAAGTAGACCTATTTTTTTTAAGGTATGGTTGAAGGTGATATCATGGATAGCTAGTGTTTCCAACTATGTATGGTTTAGGCTACTTGATGGGGTATGATTATTAAGTATAGTACCATGTGTTTATACAAGTGGATCTTGTTGCCTTGGGAAGTGTGAAATGTTTCTAGAATGGTCCACAAGGTGAAGTTGAGTGTGAAGATGGTACTATAGGCTAGATCTAAGTTAGATCTACAAGTTAGAGTTGGTTCTAGGATTACCCATGTGCTAGATCTAGGGTTGGACACTAATCCCAAGAAGTGCGCCTTGCTTGGAGAAGGACTAGTGCCTTGTTTAGTGGGCTAATGGAGTCAAGAAAGATGTCAAAGTGTAGATCGGGACACCTAGAAGCCAAGTCAAGTGAAATGGATGTGATCCAATGGTTAGGTCTTACTAAATCTAGGTTTTTGAATGATAACCAAAAGTGGACCACAATTCCTTAAAACAAGGAATGCAATCCCCAGGGTAGATCGGGGCAAAAGGATAGTCTAGACCTAGGTTTCAAGGCATGGGCATTCCAAATCTACGAAAATCTCCAACACCCACTTCCTAGAAGTGGTCCAACTCAAAACTCCCAAGGGGTGCGACTTTCTCAAGGAGAGGCAAAAAGTGGGTTTGGTGGACCATGCCAAGTCCAATGGCCACCACAGTGTAGATCCGGGGTGCTAGTACCCCGATCTATGTTCCTTCAAAGTTTCAAATGAATCCAATGGGTAGATCTTGGTAGATCTAGGTTTTAAGGTGCCAAGAAAGTCAAAAGGGGGTTTCAACCCCTCAAAACATGGAGAGATGTCCACAAGGTAGTTTTCACCAAAGTAAGGATATGGGTATGTGTTATCAAGTGTCTAGTTGTCAAATCAAGCGGGATCTCACATACCCATGTGCTAGATCTAGCCCAACAAGCCTCTCTCAAGGAAGTGCGCTTTAGGTCAAGGAGAGCTTTTTGTCTTAGAAAATGGGTCAATTCTTAGCCAATCACCACCAAACTATAGATCCAACTAGGGGTGGATGCTATAGAGGTGGGTTTTCAATATCTTTTCAAATTGAGGGCTAGATCTAAGTAGATCTAAGAAATACCAAAAACAAAGGTTTTAATTTGATTAGGGTTTTTGTGATCTAGAAATTATGGAAGATTCAAGGAAGAGAAGATCATACCTCTTGGGACATACCTGGATGAAGAGATGAATGCTAGTTGAGACGAGGATTACTTTGCCAAAGATCAAATGGAGAATTGTTGAAGCCCTCTTGCCAAATCGATTTTTCCAAGCCACATGTGATTCCTTCTAACCTGTCAAGCCAAGGAGCAAAGCATCAATTAGTTTAACAAATTGAAGGTAGATGCAAGCAAGAGAGAGAAAAACATAGAATAGTTGACACAAAGGCAAAACCACTCCCTGTCAAACCCAAAACGACTTCTTCCAAGCTTGAAGGGCAAGCCTCCCCACCAATTCGCACTTGTCAAAGTCGCCCTCTCAACCTGCAAACAAAGTATGGCAAATACGCAAGATAGCTACAATAGATCCTCCAGTGCAATGGACAATAGCATTTACAATCGAAACAACCAACATCCACTCCAATCCAAGCATGTACTCCAAAAGATAAAAATTTTATTCCAAGAGCCAAGAGCCAAAAATCTCTAGATGAATTTTACAATGAGGGGGTCTCCTCCTTATATAGGATAATAAAGACCAAAACCCTAGATCTCAAAACCACTTTTTGAAATGAGTGGTTGAGATTAAAAGATCTCACAACATAATCAATGGCTAAGATGAATCCATAACATAATATCACATGGATCACTCAACATAACAATAGCGCCCTCACTAAATGGTACAATAGAGGGTGACGTCATCCCACAAGAGGGGTATAAAGTACAATAATCCACCTCATGATGACTAGGACATGATAAAATAAGCACATGGTGGGGCTAGGTGGTATAAATCCTTGCTAGCTCACCCCAAGGCACAATGAGATAATAAAAATATGTCCAATATAATAATAATGACCAAAACTGTCCTCAGAATCCATGACAGTCGAGCAGTAAATGTCCTCCTGTGATCAATCTGGAGATACCCACATGGTGAAAAATGACTGGAAGATAGTGAGATCAACCTGGAAGACCTCTGCGAAAACCAAATGCCAAAACCTTGCCTCAATTTCCCAAATCGATTTCCTCAGTGACCACTTTATCCCATTTTTTAACTGCCTCGGGAACTGTGAAAGTGCCAAAACTGCCTCCTAGGTTGCTAGCGCTGTCCATCTGAGCCCACCAGGCTCTCCGGGAGGGGGGATAAATGGTAATAACAAGTGGCTGGACCACCCCCTCCATCATCAGCGCCCTAGGTGAACTGGCCTCTCGGGGCCCCTGCTGCTCAGGCTGGGAAATCAGCCCCAAATCTGGTCAACAAGTGTAAAACTGCATCAATCACTGTCAGAAGTGCCCGGAACTGAAAGATAAGTGTCTCAATGGATCCAGAAGACCCAAATCCACTAGGAATGAGTACTCATACACCCTGGGTTGCCCTAATGGGCTAGCTGTAGGGTCCACCATATATGGACAATGTATAATCTGCTGATCTGTAATAATAATAACCTACTGAACTGGATCAAACATCATCTGTATCATATGTCCATCATATGATATCATCATCAAACATGCGGGACCATAAATCATCACCAATAATCATCATACATGGTCCACATCATCACGGATCCCAAGAATATATATAATCAAAGATAAATCACATCAGTAGACTAAGACAATGCTTCTTTAATCACTTCATAGCTAAGCTCAAAGTATAAATTCCATTCAGTGGCATTAATCAAGTTAACATATTCCGTGATTATATAAAATTACTTGCACCATAGTTCAAATGACAAACTCACCCATTGGACATGGTCAAACTGCTAGTGAAGGATGAAGGCTAGGAGCAAGGTTGGGCTAAGGGTTTGACTTGTCTAACTTAACTCAAAAATACTTTGGACTGGGAGAAGGGGGAAGCTACAAACTCTGTGCTGGACAAAAGAACACGGGGAATGGCTGTGCCTCACAAATGGATAAGTTGTTTAGAGAGTGTTTATTCAACTTAGGCATCATGTCTACATCAAGTTGATCCAGGTTCATTAGGATCATTCAATTTTATTTCCATGGCCTTTTTGGCCTACATAACCCTTCGGATTTCAGATGTGCTGAGAAGCACAACTAGTTGCAGCTTGCATCCAGGGCATGTTTTTTTTATATATTCACAAGGTCAGCAATTGTTTAGATATAGCTTTTAAGAACTATTGCTTTTTGGACCTTTCTTATACTCTTCGAGGAGTATTTTTTTAGCTTTTCATTGCTCTTGCCCTTTTTTGTTTCCATGGGCGAATTTATTTAGTTTCCACAGGTAGAACATGAGCTTTCAGTTTTAGCCAACAACATCTCAAGTGACTAAGGGGAGTTCGAGCCAATGCCAAACATCGGGACAACCGACCAGAATGATGTAGGCCTACAATCCAACTCACCAAAGGCAAGTTCTGTCACCAACTCAGAGCCGAGACACTAAATAAACAGGGATGCGGTCCAAACACAGAGGTAGAAAAATGGGGAAGTCCTCAGTATCAGAAAGTCAAATGAGACATGTCAGGGTTTAAAGTCAAACAGGAAGGTCATGTATGGATGGAGACAAGTGAATATGGAGCCTACACTAGCAGACAACTAGTGTCGGGGAAAGACCATGTCTATGTAAGGTGAAATACCAGTAAGTTTTGTTAGATGACCTAAAAGTGCAAGCAATTGTCCATTTTATGATTTACAGTTCATTTTAAGTAGTTTGCCACATCAGGAATAATATACCAAGCACATGCTATAATCATGACTAAATCAACAAGCTAATAATCCACAGTCAGTGAGAACATATCCATAGATCATACAACATCATCATAACAGCAATCATCATGCATCATCTGAAACACTGCTGAAGTACATCTCTAGGCACTGAACTGAAACTGTAATGGGATAAGTGGTCACATCAGTCATCAAATCTGAACTCTCAAGGCTCAGCCTTGACACAAGGTCATACAATATCTGAATAATGTACTGCTCTGATCATGAGTGATCCAATATATATATAGCCATGCTCTGGAATAAATGAAGCTCTGAAATGTGCAGATATCTGCTGTACAAGAATAGTAGCCCTGCTACTATGGTGTGATAACATCTGGCTCCAGCTGGGACAAGTGCTCTAAGGGAGAGAGCGCTTGAGAACCTCAGAATCTCTGGTCTCGAACACCTCTGCATCAATCTTCAATCCAGCACTGCACCATCCTTGCTTTCAGCCTTTATCTTGCACCTGTTCCTGCTCTCACAAAAACTAGGATACCATCATGGAGCATGTATAGGATAAAAATAAAATAAAACTGAACTGAAATATAATCTAAAGCATGAACTGAAATGCGTCAAAATGTAAACTAACAATGGCATATATCATTATCATTTTTATTCACTGTGCAGGAGGAAAAGAGTACATTCTTAAATCAGGCAAATCTCAACTAGCACAGGCAGCCAACACTATAAATGCTAACCATAATTTCTTAAATGCGTGCAGGAGAAGAGAAAAGCTTAGGAAGGAGCAAGACTCAACTCAGGCAGAAAAACAAAAACGGGACCATACTCAGCACACAGAAAAAGAAAAATCACACAAATCCTACTGCTCAAGTGAGCTTATTCAGAACCTACCTAATCTAAACATGCAAGGCAAGGTAAGGAAGGTCAGGGATAATAATCCCTTAGCTCCCTTTGATTTATAGGGAGTAAGATGCGTTGGCCAGTCCCAGTGGTGAGAAAACACATCTCGTCAATGCAGCGCTCAACAGTAAGTGGTCCAACCCAAAAGTCACCTGATCCCCTGGATCGTATATAAAATAAATCATTAGGTACTACAACCTTATCACCAATTTCGAAACTTTGGCGATTTACAGATTGAGGGATGACTTCAATAACATGTTCAGGAAAAGGTTGGATATCAGAAGTGCATTGGGGTTGAGGTGTAACTATATTTGAACTCCTATTAGGAGGAATTTCATCACATCTGGGAGGTCCACCGTTCAAAGGTACAATCATGCTACCAATCAAGATTTCTCCTATAGTCAAAAAGTCAGTATTAACATCCTCATTCACTTCAGCTTGGGTTATGGGTGGAGGGCTTTGATTTTCACTACTTCTGCTACTGCCTTCTCCCGATGGGATAGGAATGGTCATGTTCTCTAAAAGTTCCAGATGGTCAGCAGGAATGGGACTATGAACTGTGCTAGGTGCATTGTGAGTCCTCATATCCAAAGGTGTTGGTGAAGAATAAGGTGTGTCTGTGGAATCAATATCCTCTTCACCACTAGGTAACTCACTAGGTAGGAGGAAACTAGGGTAATAAGGAGGTAAGTGTGAGTCAGTGGCTTCTTCTTGAAAAAGGGCTAGATTGTTCAAAGAAAAGTCTTCCTCAGGGGCATCATGGATCAAAGCATGTTCTTGCCAACTCATAGAGTTGTCATTCACCTGCCTCAAAACCCCATCCTCTAAGGACAAATGGGACAAATGATCAGGCACATCCGAAAAGTGATAATCAACTAGTTCTTCATCATTCCCCTCAGGTGAGGGGAGGTGTGTTCCTTCATTGTTATTTGTCCAAGGAGTGATGTGAGGTAAGCCTTGTCTTCCTCTTTCTGTGTTAAGGTCAACTAGGAAAAGCCACTCATGTACAGTCCTAGGTATATACTCTCCCCTTCTAATTTGATCAAAGTTATCCTCCGAAGTGTTTAGTTGAATGGGAGGTGCAGGTTGGTCAATGTTTGTCCCTACACTATTGGGTTGGTTCGAGGTCCTAAGGTTTTCTGATACTTGAATGGACTGAGGGTCAACTTCAATAATTCTTTCTTCTACCATACTAGGATCATCATCATGACCACCCATGACCATAAAGATACCCTCCGGTAATAACTCGCCCTCACCAAAAGTGTTTCTCACGCCATCCTCATAATTCTCAAGATGTCCATCATAAAATGGCTCCCGATACACCCTAACCAAAGACCCATCAGAGTTGGGGATGGTAGCATATGATAAGTCCATCTGAAGATGTCCCCCTAGCCCAGCGGACCACTTCCTACAAAGGAGCATGCCATAGGATGGAGGGAGATCTATAACTACTATATCCATAAGCATAGATATGTCGGGGCATGAAAACAGGTCAGCTCTCAGGTTTTTGATCAAGCCAAAGACTTTGACTGGTTTAGAGTCAATTCCACAAACGTTCCCATAAGGTCTAGTTATTTTTAATCCCATAGCTTCCATGACTTGTAAAGGCATCACATTCATGGAGGCACCAGAATCCAACATACAGTTATGAAGGAGGAGATCACCTATGCGCAGTGTAAGGTAAAATGGTTGATGACCCCCATTTTTCCTCTCATATAAGGCAGTTTGGATGTTAATGGGAGGGTCATCTTCTTCATCAACTACATCACAAGGTGCTGGGTTTTGAGAAGATGAATCCTCACCACCAGTCGTGGCTGTCTCAGGAATACTCTCGAAAAACTCTACCACTTGCTCCTTTATGGAAGGGATTTTCATTAACTCAGTGAGTGGAATGTTATGCATAACTTTGTCTAACTCTCTTTCGATGTTGATATCGAAGTCATACTCAGGCAAAGGGATTGGCTCACTCACTGGATTAGGCAACTCTTTGTTTTTCTTTTCACTAAAAGGGGTAAACTTTGGGCCATCCTTTCTTCGTTGATAAGTTTTAAAAGGAGCTTGGTCATTTTTAACTTGTTCAGTAGCATAGATGGGACCACTAGGGTTTGTTTCTTCTATGGTGTTTTCTTCATGATCAATCAGGATTCTTCCAAAGTCTTTGTCAAATTTCAAGTCATCAACCCAATTAATGTTCTTTGGAGAATCCGGAGTATCATCACCATGGGTGGTATACTCAGGATCTTCCAACTTTGGCTCTTCAGACCAGTTTATGATAGGAGGTTCTTGATTCATAGGGTTTCTTCTATCGCCTTCATTAGGTTTCTTTTGTTGATTCCAATAAGGTTTAGGACCATAGGGCTGCCTATATCTATCCCCTTCTCTGTTCTTGGCTAGGTCCCTAGTTAGGAGAGTTAAGTTTTTCATCATTTCATGCATACTCTCCATCATTTCACTGGGCTCTTTGCTAGGTTCCTTACTCTTCTTAAACTTAGGTTCAGATCTGGAGGAAGAAGGTCCACTAATTAGGTCAAAGAAGTTTTGTTTTCCCATGGAGGCAGCATTTGCCTCAGCTTTCTTGGCGTTGTCTTGGGCTTCCTTCAAATTATTAGGGTCTTTGTCCTTTAGGTGGTAACCCAGGTAACCTTCATAAGCATTAAGGTAATGGATCAAGATGGCTTGGTCAAGGGGCCTTATGTTACTTGGGATGTTGGCAACAGTCCTATCAAAGCGTTGGTTAAACTCATGGACAGACTCATTCTCCTTCTTTTTGATGTCAAAAAGTTGGTGTAAAAGGAAACGCCCATCTAACTTGACTGACCACTCTTGCTTGAGTTTATCAGTGAATACATCATACCCATTGATTGATGATGGAGGCAAACGGTCAAACCATTTGCGAGCATCACCTTCCAAGGATGCAAATAGACCCCTAATAAACACATCCTCCTCCTCAGCCCCATATGCCTCCATATGAGCCCAAACATTGTCTATGTGGTCCTCAATAGAGGTGGCACAATTGCCATTGAATTTTGGGATCTTTTCAAAGTACTTGTCAGGCATGCTATGGGGAGCACCCAAGATCTGAGAAAAGTCTAAGGGAGAAGCTCTAGCCTTATGACCAAAAGCACGAGCAACAGGAGGGTTGTTTTGGGTGTTGATACCGGAGTTTGATTGACCTTGTCCAGCCATTGGATTGACTGGGTTTGAACTGGAATTATGATTAGGTGATAAAGGAGGAACCGGATTGAACAAAGGGGATCCTAAGGTACGGTTTGGAGAACTTGAGTTAACAATTTTCGACAAGAAGTTAGTTGACTGTGTTCTAGGATCTCTCTTGTGATATGTGAGTGGGGTTCCTTCCAATTGATTTGGATTTGATTTACTTCGTGTGTTGTAAGGATGACTATGAGCTCGCTCCTCAGCGGAGTCACGGTTAGGAGTCGCCAGGTAGATTTTTAAGCTCTACTACCAAGAGGTATGTCGTTTAAAGTGCAGAAAGGTAGTGAGACACAAGGATGTGTTGAACCAAGGTAGGCCCCTACCTCCCCGGCAACGGCGCCAAAATGTTATCACACAACTTGTAGTTGCCCCTAGAGGTATCCCATCCGGGACGGTAGAGGAGACAGGCAACTAAAGAGGTGACCCAAGAGATGCCACGGTTCCCAATGCAATGTGGGAGTCACGTCAACCGAGGCACTCTTCGCTTTAGGTCAAGGTATGACTAGACCAAGGGGGAGACCCTATACCCCAATCACAGTTGATTGGACCCAAACAAAGGTTTCTAAGGATATGTAAATGATGAGTTACGGAAACCAATGCAAGGTTAAGTAGACCTATTTTTTTTAAGGTATGGTTGAAGGTGATATCATGGATAGCTAGTGTTTCCAACTATGTATGGTTTAGGCTACTTGATGGGGTATGATTATTAAGTATAGTACCATGTGTTTATACAAGTGGATCTTGTTGCCTTGGGAAGTGTGAAATGTTTCTAGAATGGTCCACAAGGTGAAGTTGAGTGTGAAGATGGTACTATAGGCTAGATCTAAGTTAGATCTACAAGTTAGAGTTGGTTCTAGGATTACCCATGTGCTAGATCTAGGGTTGGACACTAATCCCAAGAAGTGCGCCTTGCTTGGAGAAGGACTAGTGCCTTGTTTAGTGGGCTAATGGAGTCAAGAAAGATGTCAAAGTGTAGATCGGGACACCTAGAAGCCAAGTCAAGTGAAATGGATGTGATCCAATGGTTAGGTCTTACTAAATCTAGGTTTTTGAATGATAACCAAAAGTGGACCACAATTCCTTAAAACAAGGAATGCAATCCCCAGGGTAGATCGGGGCAAAAGGATAGTCTAGACCTAGGTTTCAAGGCATGGGCATTCCAAATCTACGAAAATCTCCAACACCCACTTCCTAGAAGTGGTCCAACTCAAAACTCCCAAGGGGTGCGACTTTCTCAAGGAGAGGCAAAAAGTGGGTTTGGTGGACCATGCCAAGTCCAATGGCCACCACAGTGTAGATCCGGGGTGCTAGTACCCCGATCTATGTTCCTTCAAAGTTTCAAATGAATCCAATGGGTAGATCTTGGTAGATCTAGGTTTTAAGGTGCCAAGAAAGTCAAAAGGGGGTTTCAACCCCTCAAAACATGGAGAGATGTCCACAAGGTAGTTTTCACCAAAGTAAGGATATGGGTATGTGTTATCAAGTGTCTAGTTGTCAAATCAAGCGGGATCTCACATACCCATGTGCTAGATCTAGCCCAACAAGCCTCTCTCAAGGAAGTGCGCTTTAGGTCAAGGAGAGCTTTTTGTCTTAGAAAATGGGTCAATTCTTAGCCAATCACCACCAAACTATAGATCCAACTAGGGGTGGATGCTATAGAGGTGGGTTTTCAATATCTTTTTAAATTGAGGGCTAGATCTAAGTAGATCTAAGAAATACCAAAAACAAGGGTTTTAATTTGATTAGGGTTTTTGTGATCTAGAAATTATGGAAGATTCAAGGAAGAGAAGATCATACCTCTTGGGACATACCTGGATGAAGAGATGAATGCTAGTTGAGACGAGGATTACTTTGCCAAAGATCAAATGGAGAATTGTTGAAGCCCTCTTGCCAAATCGATTTTTCCAAGCCACATGTGATTCCTTCTAACCTGTCAAGCCAAGGAGCAAAGCATCAATTAGTTTAACAAATTGAAGGTAGATGCAAGCAAGAGAGAGAAAAACATAGAATAGTTGACACAAAGGCAAAACCACTCCCTGTCAAACCCAAAACGACTTCTTCCAAGCTTGAAGGGCAAGCCTCCCCACCAATTCGCACTTGTCAAAGTCGCCCTCTCAACCTGCAAACAAAGTATGGCAAATACGCAAGATAGCTACAATAGATCCTCCAGTGCAATGGACAATAGCATTTACAATCGAAACAACCAACATCCACTCCAATCCAAGCATGTACTCCAAAAGATAGAAATTTTATTCCAAGAGCCAAGAGCCAAAAATCTCTAGATGAATTTTACAATGAGGGGGTCTCCTCCTTATATAGGATAATAAAGACCAAAACCCTAGATCTCAAAACCACTTTTTGAAATGAGTGGTTGAGATTAAAAGATCTCACAACATAATCAATGGCTAAGATGAATCCATAACATAATATCACATGGATCACTCAACATAACAATAGCGCCCTCACTAAATGGTACAATAGAGGGTGACGTCATCCCACAAGAGGGGTATAAAGTACAATAATCCACCTCATGATGACTAGGACATGATAAAATAAGCACATGGTGGGGCTAGGAGGTATAAATCCTTGCTAGCTCACCCCAAGGCACAATGAGATAATAAAAATATGTCCAATATAATAATAATGACCAAAACTGTCCTCAGAATCCATGACAGTCGAGCAGTAAATGTCCTCCTGTGATCAATCTGGAGATACCCACATGGTGAAAAATGACTGGAAGATAGTGAGATCAACCTGGAAGACCTCTGCGAAAACCAAATGCCAAAACCTTGCCTCAATTGCCCAAATCGATTTCCTCAGTGACCACTTTATCCCATTTTTTAACTGCCTCAGGAACTGTGAAAGTGCCAAAACTGCCTCCTAGGGTGCTAGCGCTGTCCATCTGAGCCCACCAGGCTCTCCGGGAGGGGGGATAAATGGTAATAACAAGTGGCTGGACCACCCCCTCCATCATCAGCGCCCTAGGTGAACTGGCCTCTCGGGGCCCCTGCTGCTCAGGCTGGGAAATCAGCCCCAAATCTGGTCAACAAGTGTAAAACTGCATCAATCACTGTCAGAAGTGCCCGGAACTGAAAGATAAGTGTCTCAATGGATCCAGAAGACCCAAATCCACTAGGAATGAGTACTCATACACCCTGGGTTGCCCTAATGGGCTAGCTGTAGGGTCCACCATATATGGACAATGTATAATCTGCTGATCTGTAATAATAATAACCTACTGAACTGGATCAAACATCATCTGTATCATATGTCCATCATATGATATCATCATCAAACATGCGGGACCATAAATCATCACCAATAATCATCATACATGGTCCACATCATCACGGATCCCAAGAATATATATAATCAAAGATAAATCACATCAGTAGACTAAGACAATGCTTCTTTAATCACTTCATAGCTAAGCTCAAAGTATAAATTCCATTCAGTGGCATTAATCAAGTTAACATATTCCGTGATTATATAAAATTACTTGCACCATAGTTCAAATGACAAACTCACCCATTGGACATGGTCAAACTGCTAGTGAAGGATGAAGGCTAGGAGCAAGGTTGGGCTAAGGGTTTGACTTGTCTAACTTAACTCAAAAATACTTTGGACTGGGAGAAGGGGGAAGCTACAAACTCTGTGCTGGACAAAAGAACACGGGGAATGGATGTGCCTCACAAATGGATAAGTTGTTTAGAGAGTGTTTATTCAACTTAGGCATCATGTCTACATCAAGTTGATCCAGGTTCATTAGGATCATTCAATTTTATTTCCATGGCCTTTTTGGCCTACATAACCCTTCGGATTTCAGATGTGCTGAGAAGCACAACTAGTTGCAGCTTGCATCCAGGGCATGTTTTTTTTATATATTCACAAGGTCAGCAATTGTTTAGATATAGCTTTTAAGAACTATTGCTTTTTGGACCTTTCTTATACTCTTCGAGGAGTATTTTTTTAGCTTTTCATTGCTCTTGCCCTTTTTTGTTTCCATGGGCGAATTTATTTAGTTTCCACAGGTAGAACA
Source organism: Larix kaempferi (assembly GCA_027924585.1). Taxonomy (NCBI): domain Eukaryota; kingdom Viridiplantae; phylum Streptophyta; class Pinopsida; order Pinales; family Pinaceae; genus Larix; species Larix kaempferi. The sequence goes on from BSBM01000222.1 coordinate 4,507,469, forward strand.
TGAGCTTTCAGTTTTAGCCAACAACATCTCAAGTGACTAAGGGGAGTTCGAGCCAATGCCAAACATCGGGACAACCGACCAGAATGATGTAGGCCTACAATCCAACTCACCAAAGGCAAGTTCTGTCACCAACTCAGAGCCGAGACACTAAATAAACAGGGATGCGGTCCAAACACAGAGGTAGAAAAATGGGGAAGTCCTCAGTATCAGAAAGTCAAATGAGACATGTCAGGGTTTAAAGTCAAACAGGAAGGTCATGTATGGATGGAGACAAGTGAATATGGAGCCTACACTAGCAGACAACTGGTGTCGGGGAAAGACCATGTCTATGTAAGGTGAAATACCAGTAAGTTTTGTTAAATGGCCTAAAAGTGCAAGCAATTGTCCATTTTATGATTTACAGTTCATTTTAAGTAGTTTGCCACATTAGGAATAATATACCAAGCACATGCTATAATCATGACTAAATCAACAAGCTAATAATCCACAGTCAGTGAGAACATATCCATAGATCATACAACATCATCATAACAGCAATCATCATGCATCATCTGAAACACTGCTGAAGTACATCTCTAGGCACTGAACTGAAACTGTAATGGGATAAGTGGTCACATCAGTCATCAAATCTGAACTCTCAAGGCTCAGCCTTGACACAAGGTCATACAATATCTGAATAATGTACTGCTCTGATCATGAGTGATCCAATATATATATAGCCATGCTCTGGAATAAATGAAGCTCTGAAATGTGCAGATATCTGCTGTACAAGAATAGTAGCCCTGCTACTATGGTGTGATAACAGTAACATCCCCATCTTGACCCCATTGCATTAAGAATGTAAATGATGTAATATTGTTATAAAATCGTGGTGAGGAGCTCAAGGCCAAGGCCCCACCATCGATTAATTGATGCATATGGTTTATGTGCTAGCCAGGCACATTGGAATTTCGACATCATGTAAATATGCCTTTTAATAAAAATACCCACAACTAGCTATGCAATGCAACAAGAGATGGGGGCATGATTTTACAAGGAATTGAGAGGGAAATATTCAAACCCTTGGAGCCAGTCAGGTCAAGCCAAGTGTCAATGCGAGTACCCATCAAACCCTCAACTACCCATGTTGACTTTTGTACCCAATCATTGATTTCTCCCAAGAGTTGGGTGAAGTAGTTAATGCCTTGGGGATTGGGAAGGTATGGCTATCCAAATACGAGTATGGACAAGCCACCCTCTTGGAAAATCATGTTTCTCCTTCTTGGGCAAGAAAACACCCACGAATTGCCTTCCCAAGCCATTATTCATGATCAGTTTTTGCTCTCTCACGTTTTTGGAGCTTGCTAGGCATTTCTCTCATGGAGTACATTGTAAATTCACTGGTTTTCAAGCTGTGAATTCCATTTTTTTTGATGGCTGGACTGTGAGGAAAGAAGAGAATCCATTGGGAAGCTCAACATATAAGTTTGATAGCTTGTTGTTTCCTTATTGTTGTGAAATCGTTTTTGAATTTCGAGAATTGGTTTTCATTATTGAAAAATCATTGTTGTGAACCCAGTAGTTATCTCCTACCCCAGAAATCGTTTTTGAATGTTTCCATCAATTGTGTGACTGTGTGTGTGCCAATTCCGGGTGCCAACCTATCACGGTTTTGCCCAAAAATCGTGTTGGTTCCCTGCTGCCAGTTAATGACTGTGTGAAAGTCGTTTTGAACCTTGAATGCCCAAGCCTTTGCCCTCTCACGCAGTCTGAGCTAGCTGGGGCTTTTCCCATCACGTTTTTCATCTATCTCCTACATTTTCCATGCCCGGGAACTCATTTTGTATTGCACAATGACTGGGAGGAAGGGAGCCATGAATTTGGGGTTTATGGAGGCCGTTTTTATCCCTTGAGTGCCCACAAATGTTTTTTGGAAATGGTTTTTCTCTCCTAGGGTGATTCCCCAATTGCCATTTCGTTTTTGGTTGCCAAACATTTTTTTTCTTCATGCCAGAAATTGTGATTTTGCTGTTATGAGTATCCATGCTTAGTTTTGAGTTGCTGTGTGTCAAGATTGTTTGGGTTGAAATGGGTTTTCATTGTTTTGGCCTGAGCTTGAGTGGAAGCATCCACAAATGAAGAGGGTTCAGATTTAACCTGATAAACCCAGCTGTGGACTGGCTTGGCTTAAATGCAAATGATTATTTGGCTATGAATGAGCTTGAGAGTCCCCTTTTCCTTGTAGATATCATGACCATCTCGGGGGTGGTCTCTGAGTGCTGAAATAATACAGGCTGGGAAGAGACCTATGGTTGGGAGGAATGTTGCAGTAGCATAGCCAGTTGTTTGGGGCCATTTCACCATAAAGATAAGTGTCTTGCTGTCTATGCATTTACTTCTGCAACGTTTAGATTGATGATTGTTTTTGATATGTTGTATGCATATAAAATATGTGTGTGGATGAGTTTTTAATTCCGCTGTGCTTAATTGTTTAAATGGCATCTGCACACTCTTAATTTTATTACTGTGAATCTAATGACTTGGCAGAGCTTATGAAAAGCCCCATAGATTGGCATCACATTCCCTCCCTTTCCTTGGATGGATGGGTGGGTACGTGACAAAACAGGGTTCCACATTCATATTTGACTGATATTACACCTTTCGAAGCTTACATGGGTCACAAACTTGATGTGTCAAATTTCCGTGTTTTTGGCTCAACCACTTGGGCTAGAATTCCGACTGAAAAAAGAAAATATTTGGATCTGCAAAGTGTTGAATGCATCCTATTGGGATATGCTGAAGAATCAAAGGCCTACAAACTCACGGATATCAGATCCAAAAAGATATTCATTGAGCGAAGTGTCCGATTTGAAGAACCACTTCAAAATCTAGAACTAGTCAAGGAAGAAACTGTCGATTTGCCACCTCCACAAGATGAAGAATTTGAAGATGATTATGAAAGTATTGGTTCTAATATTTATGATATTTTATTAGACTTTGATGAACATGATATATCAGGTTCATAAGCTGATCCAGTTGTGCCCAACACTTGCCAAAGTGGGCCCAAAATACACTCAATTCTGTTGGTCAAAACATTGGAAATCATGCCGATCCAATGAGGACTCGAGCAGACTTTCAAAGAGCATGTATGGCTCTTTCTTTCTCTTATCCTTTGCTATTTGAGAAATGATTTTTGATGATAGGTTCAAATCCTAATTCATATTATCATGCCCACCGAGATCCGAGATGGCAAACTTCCATGGACGAAGAGTACAGTTCTCTTCAAAAGAATGCTACATGGGAGCTAGTTTCTCTTCCACCCGGGAGGAAATTAGTCCAATGTAAATGGTTCTACCGCAAAAAGGTTGTTGCTGATGGATCAACCTGGAAATAAAAATCTCGGTTGGTTGCTAGAGGTTTCTCCCAAGCCCAAGGTGTGGACTACACTAAGACCTTTGCACCGGTTGCAAAGATGGATTCGATCCGTCTTGTTTTAGCTATTGCCACATCCAAGAATTGGGAAGTGCACCATATGGATGTGAAGAGTGATTTCTCCATGGATATCTAAAAGAAGAAATATATATGAATCATCCAGAAGGATACATATCATATCCAAAGATAGTATGCAGATTGAAGAAGTCATTGTATGGCTTAAAACAAGCCCTAAGAGCTTGGTATGCTAAAATGGACTCATTCCTTCTCTCACAAAACTTTAGAAGGTGCAAATCAGACCCTAATGTGTACCTACAAAAAAATGAAGTTAATTTCTGATTATAGTTCTTTATGTTGATGATCTCTTAATAACTAGTAGCACTCTCAGTTCAATTGACAAGTTAAAAATTGCTTTGAATCTAGCTTTTGATATGAGCGATTTGGGCTTGCTAAAACAATTTTTGGGACTTGAGATTGCACAAAATTTTGATGGGATAACCATATCTCAGAAAAAATACATTTCAGACCTATTAATCAAGTTCAACATGTCAGAATGTAAGGCAACCCATTTCCCATTCCTCTCAGGAATCAGTCTTGAGGAGGGAGATTCTACACCGCTTGCAGATTCTACTTTGTATCAATAGTTGATCGATTCTGTACTATACTTGACACACTCAAAGCCTAATATATCTTATGCCATGAGTGCTGCATCAAGATATATGCAGCAGCCCCATGAGCTCCATTGGTGGGAAACCAAGAGGATATTGCACTATGTGCAGGGTACTCGACACTTTGGCATACACTATGTTGCAGATTGTGAGCTAGATTTGATTGGGTATACAGATTCAGATTGGGAGGGTGATAGTATTGATCGAAAGTCCACTTCCGGTTATGTTTTCATGATTGGAAATGGGCCTATTTTCTAGTCAAGCAAAAAGCAGGCAGCCATTGCATTATCTTCAGCAGAGGCAGAGTATCGAGGAGCAGTCAATGCTTACATTTAGGCAGTTTGGTTGCAGGGTATTTTATAAGAGTTTGATATTGGTAGTACTACTTTGACTGTCATTTTTTGTGACAATCAAAGTGATATCAAGATATAAATGGATCCAGTTCAGAGATAGAGGACCAAGCACATTGAGATCCACATGCACTACATCTGAGAGCTTGTGCATGACAGTACCATTGTTTTCCAATATTGCCCTACCGATGAGCAAATTGCAGACATCTTCACTAAGGGATTCACTAAGAAGAAGTTCTCTTACCTCCGTTCACTGTTGGGGGTGAGTTCCATCATGGTGGAGACAGATTAGATCCTTCTATGTTCAACTTGAGGGGGGGATTTCTTCCCATTGGGTTTTCCCTCTTTCCTCACTTAGATTTATTTCTAGCATTTTTGGATTATTGTATCGGGGTGACCTTTGGTCTCAGTAACCAGGGCCCTATTTAGTTATTATTTTTTACATCATAGTATAGCTTGAGGGGGGTGTTAGGATATCTCATAATTCAGTTATGTACTTTGCATGCATTTTTCATTTTGCATGCATCCCAGTCACCAGTTTGATGCCTCTAGCACCTAGTCCCCAGTCTGCCAGCACCTGGAAGCTTCTTTCCATATAATTTTAGCCCCCCTAGTCAGGAAGGTGCCCACTTCTCACCTACCACTTGAGAAAGGTGCCCTTCTCCACCTACCACTCAGTTCACTTCAGTTAGCTAGTTGTCTTTCCTTGATTTAAGGCTAGATTGACTCCTAACTGACTGTATCACTCTGTTGGACCTCCACTGAGACTAGACTGCCTGTTCTGACTCCAGTTAGCTCCTCATGCACCCTCCACTGAGCCTCCTTCATTCAGTTAGTTCCTAAATGTTCCAGTTACACCTACCACACTCAGTTAGACTTAGTTTGACACCTGGTTGACCATTACTTGTGCATTGATGACTCCACTGATCTGATGATGAGGACTCTGAGTTGGAGCCAAGCTATTCCATCCAGTATATTTGAATGACCTCCTTGATTAATTCGAATTGTTCAGTCATTGTTACTGTATTGTATTGTATTCTACCATCTAGAGTTCAATAAAGCACTGCTGCAAGCCTTTTGCACAGTTTACACCATATTTTATGAGTTTCATCTATTGTGATTGATTTACTTGTTCATTAGATCTGTTGTGCTTAATTTCACATGTCTTACAATTGGTCTTGTGTTTAAACTTATCTTGTAAGTCATAGAACTTTTCTAGGTTGATCACTGATTTTGGGATAATGTTGGAAGGATCGAACAGAGATTTTTCATGCTCAGCCTCCTCTATTGCCATGTCGTGAAAGGTATCTTGAGTTGAGAGAAAGTCTAGGATTTGTTGATCATCATCAAACAATTTCCAGCTTGTTACATTATCAGGGATGGAAGGCCTGTACATAAGTTCTATTGAAAAGTTTAGGTGACAAGCCTTCTGGTAGAATCATCTTAGATGCAGTATTTGCTAAGAGGTCAGCATCAAAGTTCTGTGATCTAGGGACATATTTGATGTTGAATGTAGTGAAATAATTGTTGAGATCTCTAACCATTTTTTGATAATTAGTTAAACGTGGAGACAAACAATGTATATTATTTCTTACCTGTTTAAGTATGATTTCAGAATCCCCAAAACATTCTATCACTTGTGCACCCATATCAATATTTTTTTTGAGTCCTTGCACCAGAGCCTCATATTCAACTACATTATTGGTACAATCAAATTCAAGTCTACAAGCAATCATGGTTTTAGTCCCTTTTGGATCAATAAGGACACAACCTGCACCAGCTCCATCCTTGGATATGGAGCCATCAAAGAATAAAGTCCATGCAATAGGATCTATCCTAAAATTTGTATTAACATTATAAACATTATGTACAATAGTTCTAGAGAATGGTACAAAAGTAAGAGTGGCACGGAATAAGAGTGGAAACCAACAGTTCTTCTGCAGGAAGAAGAGTGGCATGGATCCTATTTTTTTGATAAGAAAATATCTGATTGTAATCTTTGACCCTTTATTTACTTCTCATCTTCATAGAAGACAATTCTAAGACTAGATCTTGTGGAGTTTTATCATCCCCAAACTTCTGGATAAACAATCTTTCAAACTCATCCCAAGAAGTTATGGATATAGCTTCTAAAGAAAAGTACCATGTGGATGCCTTTCCTTCAAATGTATAGGGGAATAGTCTATAAACCACATCTTCATGGACAGCAATCCTAAGTCTAATGGCCTGCATAAAGGTTTTGATATGATCTAATGCAAGTGACTTATCATCTGGATTGAACTTAGGAATCCACTTCTTAGGGTTTTTAGGCAATCTATGTTGATCTCCAAGTATCCACACAACATCTTGGTCAATCCAAGGTCTGTTCTGGCCTTCTCCATCCATTGGTTGTTCTTCCTCTTCTTCAGATGAAGAACTAGAATAATGTTCACTTTCAGACGAGGAGGATGATGATGAAGGAGGAGAAGGTGGTGGTCCACCAAATCGAATGTTAGGTTGATCTTGTGGAAGTTCCTCAAAGAGAGAATCAGGGTTATACTCAAGGGATCTTGGATGATCAAGTGTATGCTGATTTTCTGTGTTCTGATTCTCAATGTTCTGGTCAGCTGTCTGTTGACCTTCTGGGTTACTAGTCTGGAAAGCAGTGTTTGGTTGAATTGCTCCTAGTCCTCTACCTTGTAGATCAATAATTCTTTGTTGTACTATAGAAACACTATCATTAGAAATATTCAGTATTTATTCAAGTGAAAGGGGTCCTCTAGTAGGTCATATAATAATGATTTCCCTTCTATTTTCCTACCGAGCTGTAGGTGTACCAGGAATTACAATAAGTTGTGAGACTATTTGCTATTCAGATGTAGAAGCATGTGATTGACTATGAGTGACAACCAATGATGTTCTTGGTGGAGGAGGTTTATGAGTATTCTGTTTAGGCATAGTTTACTACTGGCCCTCCTTCTAGCGCCATTTGTTGAGGCCTCGGGTGTGTAGGGTAAGTGAAAGATACTGGAATGGGTCCCAAGGATCCCAACAGAGGGGGAAAAACCAGACTAAAAGGCTTCAAAAGGTCCTACACAAGGAAAGTTCTGTCCCTAGCCTGTTTGGTATAGTAATCTCCCACAGATATTCGGCCTCCACTGGAACTCTATGAGTTGGTGAGTTTTGATCATAGGGATCAATTTTCCTTTGAAGAAAAAAAAAGTGTGTAAAATCTGTAAACACAAATCTACTTAAAAGAATCTAAGATAAGTTAGATCTACTCTAAGAAGGTATTTTGATATAAGTACAGGTCAACTTGATATGGAAATAGATAAGTACATTCATCAATTAAACATAAATGTGAAAGAGATCAATGACTTAACTGCTCAAGTTACAATTAATCATTTAAAACTAACCAATGGCAAATTGAGGGTTATATGCGTTCAAGATTTGACCTGTAACTGATATGTTAATTGAAAAATCAACATCAATTATATTTTACTGTAAAAACCATTTGTAGAAATCGATAAAAGTTTTAATTGAATAAACTCTTTTAAAAACTCATGAACACATAGATCATTAGCAGAGATAAACCAGAACTATAGATCACTATGCTTTATAAATTGCAAAAGACTTAAACAGTATTAGATAAGCAATATGGAGTAGAATCAACATTCATCAAATAAACTTGATCAATAGACAAAAGTAGATCTAAAAATAACTTTACTGAATAATGAAAGTCTGTAAGAAATTACAAGCTTTGTATCAAACATGGTATCTCCAGTCTCTCCTGTATATTTTCTCCTCCAAATTCCATCATCCCCTCTCTACGAGGGATCACCTCAATAAATAAGAGTTACAAAATAATACAAAGAATAAATTCCCACAAACCGGGATTACAAAATCAAAACTAAACTAATGGCCTAGACAAACTTGCCATTTGTCCCAAATCTCTAACAACTCATCCACATTCGGATAGTTAGCTGACTCAATCCCTAGATGGGCATTACATACGAATGTTTCCATTCCGTTTTTAGCTAACTTATGCCAAATGCGGATGAAAATGTGGATTTTGCCTTCCATGGCGATTGGTTTCCTGATTAATTGGTCCACATCATCAATCTTGACTTCCTCAAGGCACTGAATGAGCTAGTGAGAACTTTTTGGGTGTTAACAGATTGCCCCTTGATGTGTGAGGGCAGGAGCTCATCGTATGGCCGATAGACATCATAGTTATTTTGTCTTGTTTTTGGGGTTTGGGGAAGAGAAGAGACCGATTGGAGACTGGATCCACGACCCTTGGAAGCTGCAAAATAAACAATATTACATGGCCTCAATATGAATGAGGAATAATCTCTGATAATGGATGAGGCGGGCATACCCATGCTCATATCAAGACATATACATAACAATTAGTTCCAAGAAGGGGGACCTGAAAAATACATAAAAAATCTACTGGTACATCATAATGGTCCAAAGGGGACACTATTTTGGGACATACTCATGATCATAACATGACTGATCTCAATAACTGATACACTGGAATAAGGTCTCAGAAGGTTTGATGAATTGATGAAATTGAAGGTGTCCAACATCTGTAGAGACTCAATGACTGTGAGTCATCTCTGAAAAGTACATGTAACTGTATACTCGAGGGAGTATAAAACTAGGGTACTGTTATCACATATATAGTAGCCGGGCTACCATACATTATTTTTCAGATTCCAGAGCACATCTCAGCCAGTTCCTTTACTTTGAGATGATGAGATGAGCAGCTATCTATGGATCACTATCAGATTTTGGACAACATATGTATTCCCTATGCCATGACTGAGTCTCAGGACACTCAGAGAGATGACCGATGTAGCCATTATACCATTGGTACATAGCAGTCAGTAGTGCCCAGATTTACAGCAGCAGTTTCAGAGGACAGATGATGGTACAGGTTGATGAGCATTCAGGTATATGACTCAGCAGGTATATCATTGTGTTATGGTTATATTGCTTTTATACTTATTCTTATAGCATGTCTTAGCACTTAGTGTCATGATCTGGCGATCATATAGATATGTGGACCTGGTTGATCTTATTATATATATATTATTGTCCCTACTCAGACTTAGAAGTTCACTATTCATACTCATTGGTATTACCCTCCTTAGGGAGAATAGAGGTGATCATTCCACCATACCTTGGCTTGCTAGTGTCGGCTCCATCATTCATTGTCTTCATCCATCCATTACCTACCTTTTAGTTTATCACCCTGACTTACTACTTGACTAGTGACATGGAGGATCTTTTCCCCACTGTAGCCTCTGTATTGGATGAGCTTCCCTGTTTATTGTGTCTCGGCTTTGAGTTGGTGACAAAAATTGCCTATGGCGAGTTGGAGTTCCTTGTGAATTCCCCCTAGTCACTAAAGTTGTGTTGGCTAAACCTGAAACTTTTAATGCTGCCATGAATACAAAATCTGGAAAAATGAAATGCTATATCTTGTATGAAAAGCCCATTCATGCAATGTGTTTCTAAACACACATGAATGAAAGGCATACCAAATGAAAATGGCTATGAAAATAAAATGTTATATCTTGTGGAAAATAAATAACTAGGTAAACAAGCTGTCCATGACACACCTAGAAGTGCTCAGGTAAACAAGTGCCTTAAAAACACACCTGCAGCATAAAGCCTAAAATAAATGTAAATCTATGCAATGTGTTTATAAACACACATAGATCAAGGCTATGGAAACTTCAGGCCCAAAAAGCAATGGAACTTAAAAGCTATATCTAAGCAATTGCTGGCCTTATTTGTATTATGGATTGTGCGCATCTATGAAGGAGAATAAACCCTCTTTAAACAACTCATCCATTTGTGAGACACCGCCATTCCCTGTGTTATTGCTCATTCAGTATATACTATGGTGTATTCCCTTTCCCTTGCCAAAGTGTCACAAAGTCAAGACAGTTAAGTCATCCCTTAGCCTAGCCAGTTAATTTAAGCCTTCACCCTTCACTAGCAAATTATCACAACTATGAAGTGAGTATGATCCTGAAAGTCTAGTCTGAGTAATAATAATAATTAGCGACACTATATATTTGGATTTAGATCGCCAGTCATGATTACTCTGTGTTATAATTGTTATTTGAATAAGTTGTAGAGCATATATTAACCTTGACACTTTGCAGCAGCTATTGATGATAATCTGAGTTATATTTGGTCTTGGTTAGACCTAGTTTGACCATGGAGGACCATGGGACATGAGATGTTGGACCTTATGATGATATGGATAGATGATATATGGTTTATGTATACATACATGATGACTCTATGCAGCAGCTACAGGGTTATGATGATGATTCTGGGGTTACAGCAGTGTTTGTATATGTACAGCGCATTATTATTGGCCTTGTTCCGGTATATTGGATATTTATTTTGATCATGCAGAGATTCATATGGTGTATGAGTACACATCTTGGATGGATTTGGACCTTCTGAGTCCAATGGGACAGTTTGTTTTCAGTTCCGGGCACTTACAGTGATGATTTAGCCTCAGTAGGCTGTCCTAGTGCAGTTTTGGCCTGTCGGAGGCCCTGTCGGAGCAGATGTGATTTTTATCCGGTTGACCTAGGGCGCTGATGATGGAGGGGTGGTCCAGCCACTTTGTTTTACCATATTACCCCCCTTCTGGACACATTGGTGCCCTCACCTTGACAGCGCCAGCACTCCAGGAGGCTTTTTGGGGCAGTTTCACGCTTCCCGAGGCATTTCAGGATTGGTAGAAATGGTTATTGAGGAAATCGATTTGGGCTACTGAGGCAAAGTTATGGCATGGGATGATCAGTGATGATAGATAGGGACCTTCCACACCTTCTCCAGCAGTTTCAGCTTCATCGGGGCCCGCATCCATCACTTATGGCACTTTCTGTGGATTTTTTTGAGGTCTTTTGAGGACCACGACTTCACTATGGAGGCACGATTTGGTACATTCATGATTATTTTTTTGGTTATTGTGCTATGGGGATTGACCAAGGAGGGATAAAATTACCCCTTGGACCCACCATAAGCCTTTTATGATATTTTAACATCATGATTTGGTGGGATTCCCCTCTTATAGGGTGATTTTGTCCACTTACATTATATTTTATTAGTGATCCATGTATTTTATTGTTGAGCTCATCTCAACCATTGATTAGACATTGGTATCTTTTAATCTTAGCCACTCATTCAAAAAGTGGTTAGGATTATTCTCTCTCCTCATCCTATTTAAGGAGGGAGCCTCTCATTGTAAAATTCATCTAGAGATTTTTGGCTCTTGGCTCTTGGAATAAAATTTCTATCTTTTGGAGCACATGCTTGGATTGGAGTGAATGTTGGTTGTTTCGATTGTAAATGCTATTGTCCATTGCACTGGAGGATCTATTTTAGCTATCTTGCATATTTGCCATATTTTATTTGCAGGTTAAGAGGGCGATTTTGACAAGTGCAAATTGGTGGGGAGGCTTGCCCTTCAAGCTTGGAAGAAGTCGTTTTGGGTTTGACAGGGAGTAGTTTTGCCTTTGTGTCAACTATTCTATGTTTCTCTCTCTCTTGCTTGTATCTACCTTCAATTTGTTAAACTGATTGATGCTTTGCTCCTTGGCTTGACAGGTTAGAAGGAATCACATGTGGCTTGGAAAAATCGATTTGGCAAGAGGGCTTCAACAATTCTCCATTTGATCTTTGGCAAAGTAATCCTCGTCTCAACTAGCATTCATCTCTTCATCCAGGTATGTTCCAAGAGGTATGATTTTCTCTTCCTTGAATCTTCCATAATTTCTAGATCATAAAAAACCTAATCAAATTAAAACCCTTGTTTTTGGTATTTTTCAGATCTACTTAGATCTAGCCTTGGAATTGAAAAGATATTAAAAACCCACTTCTATAGGATCCACCCCTAGTTGGATCTATAGTTTGGTGGTGATTGGCTAAAAATTGACACACTTTTCAATGCAAAAAGCCTTCTTGAACCTAAATCGATTTTCCTAAGAGAAGCTTGTTGGGTTAGATCTAGCACATGGGTAGGTGAGATCCCACTTGATTTGGAATCTAGACACTTGATAACCTATACCCATATCTTTACTTTGGTGAAAACTACCTTGTGGACATCTCTTCATGTTTTAAGGGGTTAAAACCCCCTTTTGATTCTCTTGGCATCTTAAAACTCAGATCTACTAAGATCTAGCCATTGGGTTCACTTGAAATTTTGAACATACATAGATCGGGGTACTAGCTACTTAGATCTATAGTTTGGTGGCCATTGGACTTGATTTGGTCCACCAAACCCTCATTTTAGCCCTCCTTGAGCAAATCGCACCCCCTAGGAAATTTGAGTTGGTCCACTTCTAGGAGGTGGGTGTTTGAGATTTTCGTGGATTTGGAATGCCCATGCCTTGAAACCTAGGTATACACCATCCTTTTGTCAAGATCCGCCTTGGGGATTGCATTCCTTGTTTCAAGGGATTGTGGTCCACTTAGGGTAATCACTTAAAAACCTAGATCTAGTAAGATCCAACCATTGGATCTCACTCAACCCACTTGACTTAGCTTCTAGGTGTCCCGATCTACACTTTGACATACTTTTTGACCCCATTAGCCCATCCAACAAGGCACTAGTCCTTCTCCAAGCAAGGCGCACTTCTTGGGATTTGTGTCAAACCCTAGATCTAGTACATAGGTACTCCTATAACCAACTCAAACTCATAGATCTAGCCTACATCTAACCTATAGTACCAACCTCACACTTAACTTCACTTTGTGGGCCTACCTAGAATCATTTTACACTTCCCAAGAACACAAGACCCATTTGTGTAAGCTTATGGTACTACACCTAGTTATCATACCCCATCATGTGGCCTAAACCATACATAGGTTGAAGCATTAACTATCCATTACACCACCTTCAACCATTCCTTAACTCTTAGGTCCACTTAGCCTTGCATTGGTTTCCGTAACTCATCATTTACCTACCTTTAGAAACCTTTGTTTGGATCCAGTCAACTGTGATTGGGGTATAGGGTCTCCCCCTTGGTCTAGTTACACCTTGACCTAAAGCGAAGAGTGCCTCGGTTGACGTGACTCCCACATTGCATTGGGAACCGTGGCATCTCTTGGGTCACCTCTTTAGTTTCCTATCTCCTCTACCGTCCCGGATGGGATAGCTCTAGGGGCAACTACAAGCTGTGTGATAACAGGTACATTTGAATACTGTTGCCATGCGCAACCCGGATATCTATAGAAAAAATGTAAGTGGTTGTTTCCATAAGTAGACTCTCAAATGTGGAAGAGTCAAGTGGTATCCGGGGTCTTAGACTAATAACTGAAAGGACCAATACCCTATGCGAGTCTCAACGATGCGATCAAGGTGTCGAAGTCAAGCATGTGAGAAACAACCCTTTGGAGAGGCGCTAAGGACTCTTCTCGAAATGATTCGTAGGCACTCATCGTAAATGGTGATGTGTCCAAGACACAGGGACCTCTAGGTCTATCCTCTGGAATAAATTTGGTTGTCGTCGATAGAGGGAGACCAACAACTAACAAGGAAATGGTGTTTCCTTGATAGGAGCATGTAATATCCCTTTTTCAAATTTTATTAAAATGCCCAATTTTTCACTTTTTTTTTCCAATTTCGACCTTTGACTAGTTTTACTGTTTTGACCTCCAAATCAACCCAAATGCTCCCTAATCTTCTGTAGGAGTGTATGAATGGTATTTAGAATTGAATATAAGGTTCAGGGATGTTTTATGGCCCTCCAAATACTGCTGCAAATTTGATTTGTATTCTGATCAATATATGTAATTTTGACTAGTAATTTGTGCATCAAATCCCCCTCGGGTAACACTGCAAATGGCCTTCCAAATGCCTCCAAACTCCCACAAATTTATGAACAGAGGTATATAATGTGTTAAGTATGTGATTAATGTCTCATATGCACCATTAATTGATTTTTAATACTGTTCTAACTCTCTCACATTCAACAGCAAAAACCCCCAATTCGACCCTTGGGGAAATGGCACTATTTCACCTCCCAATACAACTAAACTGAGTAAAAATGCTTAAAATGCTCAAGTACAGTACATGAAACTTGTAGAAGACATCCATGACAGTATATTTATCACAAATATATCAGAGAATCATCCATCCATTCGAAATCATCATCAATACATTGGCTCACAACAAGGTAGTGGGGAAATGGCATTGTTCTTCCATTAAAAATGAGATTTATACATTTCTACTTGGAATTTCGACCTGAAAATTTTTGGAGATGAAGAAAAGAGTATTTAATTCATATTAAAAAATAAATGGGGCATTAGAAGCTCCCCCAAAGAGTACAATAGCTCACCAAAAATGCCCTCCCTCAAGGAGCACGAATATGCCTTCAAAACTGGAAACGGTGGAGAGAAAGTGCTGCACTAAACCAAACCATGAAACTTCCTGTAGCTTCTACCTGCAAATACAAACTCCATTAAAGCACCATGAAATACCTGATTGGCCTCTCCAAACACCAACTTGGATGGGAATCTTTCACCCTCGAAATTGGCTAAGGCAAGAAACTAGTCATCCACTAGCTCTCTCTTCACAAATGCAATTTTTCTCAAATCATCAAAAGCCATTCTCATACTTGATTTATACATTTTATAACCAACATTAGCCTTCAAGGGGTCGAAATCCTCTCAATAGATTCAATAATTTTTCATTTAGAAAATATTCCTCATTTGCCACTTGTCTCCTAGTTCCAACCTTCCATCTTCTCCCAAATTCGAATTTGAGTCTCTTTAGATTCCTCCAACTCCATGAGCGCCTTCTTGAGCCTATTTTTGGGGCTGACATGTCATAATGGTCAGGTGTAAGAAGTCAGGTCTGAATTTTGTCATAAAATGTCATAGATGCTTCATTATTGTTGTCATAAAACTAGGGAATCTAGCCCATGTGTCCACTAGTCTCCAATTTGACTCTTCCTCTCCCATGGAGGTTACTATTCCTTCCCATTTCGACCTAATATGCTCAATGCCATGTGTTATGACTTACCAACTCACCCAAGAGTGTTCACCTTCCCATGAATTCGAATTGGCAAGAGAGAGCTGCCACGTGTCATTGAAAAATCAAGCTAGTGTGGGTCCCACCACCTCCATATGTCTCCAAAACCACTTGCCACCTAGAATTTCTCTTGAATTTATTTATTCATCATATTTATTAAATTCTTGAACCCTTCTAATGTCTAAATATCATTTATTAGTTTCCTTATTACCATCCCACATGTGCCCATCCAACCTAGGAAACTAGTAGGATTGATGGGATTGTCTTACTATGCACTTATTTGAATGGGGACATTACAGAGCACAAGGTGTAGAACTGAAGTGTGGTAGTACTGATGGTAAAACTCACATACTTGTGGGGATGGGAAGTAACTGGTTATATAGTGGGTAGACTCAAACTTCCTTTGTTCATAGCATGATGACATGGTTGACCTGGCAGCGTAGGGAACTGACTTGTAGGTGCGGGGATCATAGCTTTTGGGGACTGAAGGGTATGTATTGACTCTGGGGGGTCAAGCTGATGGGTGCTGTCGAGGGATTCTTAGGGTGACATACTGTAGAATACTCTGAAAAAAGGCGACCAAAATGGGGAAGCTGCCATATGAGTAGATGTGATCTGTTGTGGCACCAAGAAGAACCATTGGGACCTTCTTTGTAGTTTTAATGAGCTCGAAGAAGGGATAAAGTGTGCTTTGAAATGGTACTGTCCTGTGGATTTTGTGAGCCTAGGACTATTCTTGCTCATGTGTGCTTTCATTTTTAAGGAGTCTGAAAACAATAAGAAGACTCTGCAGTGGTTGTGAGTACCATCCTATGGGTTTTTACGAGCCTAGGATGGTGATTGCTCGTGGTCGCTTTTATGTTTAGAGAGTCTGAAAGCGGTAAGTGGACTCCATTGGTGTTCTTTTTCGTAAGTTAGTCTCCAAGGCCCGAAAAAGCATAAAATGATGCAAATGGAGAACTCTTCTAGTCGATGTGACTAGAGTATTCCTTTTTCGTAATTAGTCTACAAGGTCCGGAAAAGGGGTAAACTTATACCAGGTAGACGCCTTTTCAGATACGTTTAGCGAGCATGAAAGGAAGCAAGGTTGCTCAGCGATCTTTTCATTGTTTTAGGAGTCAGAAAAGATCTTAACAGAAACTCCCTAAGTGCCTTTTTCGTAAAAGGGATTGTTCGGCCCGAAAAAGGGGTAAAATCATACGGAACAAAAGGGATTGATGAGAGTGAGAAAAGGTCTCAAGCATCATCATGTATGCGGAACGCTGGATCCGGTGATATAACACTCGTAAAAAATGGATGACGATCGATGTGGCACGCAAACCGAGGCAACGAGGGGGATTTGGGAAAAAGTGCTCAAAAAATCTAGGCGTGAGACCGAGAAATGATATCAAGCATGATCATGAGCACAAAAAACTAAATCCGGCGATATAAGACTTGTCAAAAATGGACAACGGTCGATGTGGCACGTAAACCGAGGCGATGAGGGGGTATGGAAAAAAAATGCCTAAAAAATCTAGGCGTGAGAGCAAGAAATGATCTCAAGCATCATCACGAGCACGAAAAACTGAATTCGGTGATATAAGACTTGTAAAAAACAGACAATGCTCAATGTGGCACGCAAACCGAGGCGACGAGGGTGTCCAAAAAATGGTTAAAAAATGGGCCTGATGAAAATAGGAAAAGGAAAGAACTATCATGAAGTTCTCGCTGTGCTGATTCCAATGGTACCAACGGTTTGAGGAACGGACGTCGTATGACACCGGAATGGTTGTTTGAAAAGTGGTGGAATTTCTATAAATAAGGCGTGGGGCCCATATGACGTGTCATTGTTACGTGTGAGTTTGGCAGAACAGGGAGAGCTCTTTCTTTATTTCTGGGAGATTTGACCATTGGTTTTTGATTCCGTGAGTTTCAGGTAACCCTATTTGCCTTAGCCTTTTCAATTATGTCTTTTTTGGTTAGCGGCGGGTCCCCGAAGGCTGCGAAATTCCATGTTGGCCTTCCAACGTGGAATATCGTGGGTTTCGTCTCTTTTGCAATGATGGACATCGCAGGTTTAAGGATGACAGTCACGATGTTCATCGCGAGTATGGGGGAGACAATCGCGATGTTCATCGTGACTGTCTGGTCAATACCCGCGATGATCATCGCGGGTTTTTGTATGGAAGCCGCGATGATCATCGCGGATTTTGACGTAAAAGCCGCGATGGCGTTTTGCAAAAATTTTGCACTGGTGCTAAAAATTTCTTTGTTTTTTGGCAGGATGTTGAGGAGGCCATTGGTGTCATGGCGAGAGAAAGAGATGGAGGAAGATTTGATGGTTCGGATTCATACTGATTAGGGGGTCCGTTGGCTCTAGCGGTGAGTGGACTGCTAAAGTTTGCTTAGATTCCACCAATGTGTTCAGTAAGACCGCTACTGAACAAATTGGTGAGTTGGTGGGTTCCTGCAGAAGGTGCCTTTATTATTAGGGGTGAGAGGCTGGAGATCACCCTTACTGACATATATTTTCTTACCGAGTTACCTCGCTTAGGGGAGGTGGGGGATCTTCTGCCGAGGATCCCGGCAGGTGTGGACATGGAGGATCTCCTGGAGACCTTCTGTGTTGCTGGGGCAATTGTGCAGAACAACGCTCTGAGTTTGAGATCATTGCAGGAGTGGGACATGCAGTCTGTCGGGGCTTGTGTTTTGCGGGTGCTGGGTGCCGCGGCGCCACATCGTTTGTCGGGGGGACAAACGATGATGGTGGATTCTGTGCTGAGGGGGACCTATTATGCATGGGGTCAGATGTTTTTGGTTGGTGTCCAGAGAGATTTGGACAAGGTCAGTCGGGAGGGGGGAGAGTTCTGCTATGCCTCCTTTTTGTTAAAATTCAATATGCTAAGATAGAAAATAGCAGCATTACATTCCATTTCACAATAATAGCATATACAGGATCACTGAAGAAACAACAAGCATAGCATAAACACAAGAGACACAGATTTATACTGGGAAACCCTCATGGGGTAGAAAACCCAGCAAAGCTTCCTCAATATAGATGATTAGCAATATACAAAGATGCAAACCAAAGACATGATCTCCTCCTCCACCATAGCAGACCTCTCCTCCACAAGTGCACCTCTCTCAATTGAGTGAGTGTGTCAAATGAGGAACACACCTCCTCTATTTATACATTACTCTGACATATATTTTACACAAGTACATGTAGGCTCGTATTTAACCATTAGGTTAAATACCCTATTATAACTGACTGGGCCCACCCCCACATGGTGGATCTAATAACTCTAGTTACCACAACTTCTCGGAGGAATAAACATCTCCAGATACATAATAAAATCACCTCGAAGGGATGGAACATCTTCGGAATAAATAATGTATAAATATAATATTCTTAGAAGTTACAATATTCAACACTCCCCCTTAACGAGAAGGATATTATAACAACATCTGCAGGAGCAAGGAGTCATTCATTATCTATATATCATCGGAAGCTTTCTTCAATTTATCATCATCAGTAACTTGACTAGTTACTGGAACATCAACATCATCAGAGTTGATTGTACTCAATCATCAGCATTGTCATCACACGATCAACAACATCGTCATCATACGATCATCAGCATCATCATCAGCATCGTCATCACCCGATCATCAGCATCATAATCAACATCGTCATCATATGATCAGCAGCATCGTCATCACATGATCATCAGCATCGTCATCATACGATCAGCAGCATCGTTATCACACAATCAGCAGCATCGTCATCACACGATCAATCCAGTTCTCTTTAGGATCTATGTCCAAGGATGATGCAATCCAGTCATGTACCTTTTGAACCGAAGTCCAGGGATGATCCAGTCCTATCATGTACCTTTTGAACCGAAGTCCAGGGATGATCCAGTCCTATCATGTACCTTTTGAACCGAAGTCCAGGGACGATCCAGTCCTAACATGTACCTTTTGAACCGAAGTCCAGGGACAATCCAGTCCTATCATGTACCTTTTGAACCGAAGCCCAGGGACGATCCAGTCCTAACATGTACCTTTTGAACCGAAGTCCATGGATGATCCAGTCCTATCAATTCTCGGAGACCTCATGTCTACGACTCAGTTCACAGGACCAAAGTCCAAGGATGATCCAATCCTTACCGTACATTTAGGACTGCGTCCAAGGATGACTTAATCCTCAACCGTACATTTAGGACCACGTCCAAGGATGACTTAATCCTCCACCGTACATTTAGGACCATGTCCAAGGATGACTTAATCCTCCACTGTACATTTAGGACCATGTCCAAGGATGACTTAATCCTCCACCGTACATTTAGGACCACGTCCAAGGATGACTTAATCCTCCACCGTACATTTAGGACCACGTCCAAGGATGACTTAATCCTCCACCGTACATTTAGGACCACGTCCAAGGATGACTTAATCCTCCACCGTACATTTAGGACTTCATTCTCGAAGACATACGTCTACGGCTCTTCTTTAGGACTGAAGTCCAGGGATGATCCAATCCCCTCACATGTTCACCAAGAACTTCATTCTCGAAGACATACATCTACGGCTCTTCTTTAGGACTGAAGTCCAGGGATGATCCAATCCCATTACCTGTTCATTCAGGATTTTATTCTCGAAGACATCTTGTCTACGGCTCAATTCATAGGACCAAAGTCTGAGGACGATCCAATCCCCTTACCTGTTCATTCAGGGTTTTATTCTCGGAGACATCTTGTCTACGGCTCAATTCACAGGACTAAAGTCTGAGGATGATACAATCCCCTTACCTATTCATTAAGGATTTTGTTCTCGGAGACATCTTGTCTACGGCTCAATTCACAGGACTAAAGTTCGAGGACGATACAATCCCCTTACCTGTTCATTCAGGATTTTGTTCTCGGAGACATCTGTCTACGGCTCTCTTTAGGATGATGCAATCCTATTCTGTCCACCAAGGACTTCATTCTCGGAGACTTCATGTCTACGGCTCTCTTCAAGATGATGCAATCCTATTCTGTCCACCAAGGACTTCATTCTCGGAGACATCATGTCTACGGCTCTCTTTAGGATGATGCAATCCTATCATGTCCACCAAGGAATTCATTCTCGAAGACATACGTCTACGGCTCTCTTGAGGATGATGCAATCCTATCATGTCCACCAAGGACTTCATTCTCGAAGACATACGTCTACGGCTCTCTTGAGGATGATGCAATCCTATCATGTCCACCAAGGACTTCATTCTCGAAGACATACGTCTACGGCTCTCTTTAGAACATATTTTCAAGGATGATGCAATCCCCTTGTCACCTTAGACCCTGTCTAAGGACCATCCACCAACCTCTCTGTCGGCATCACTAATATAGGTATCCTCATCATCGACCTCACTGTCGATGCAAGCAATCTCATCATGAGTTATCACATCACTCCCCCTTTCGAGGAGGGTCCTTCTGAACTATATTAAGTTTGTCTCGGAAAACTTTACTTGAGGTAGAGGTTTGGTTAGTACATCGGATCAGTAGAAGTTTGGTTAGTACATTGGTAACTTGTTACAAATTCAAACTTTTGGTTCCTTTTTGCACCATATCTTGGAACACTAGATTCTCTGCCATCTTGATACAACTCTGTTTGTCACATAGGATTAGGATTCTCTAAGTCAAACAATCCTGAAGCCATACTGCTTCATAACTTAGCAGAGCAAGCAGCCATATATTCTGCTTGTGCTAAGAGCCACACTAGATTGTTTCCTGCTCAACCACGAGATCATGGATGATCCCAGACAATAACATCCTCTCGATGTGCTCTTCTTGTCTGATACACTTTCTGCCCAATCATCATCTATGTAGCCATCTGAAGTCATGATCTCCAAGATAACATAGGTCAAAGTCTATTGTATCCTTTAGGTACCATATCACATAATTTGTAGCTTATCAGGTGATCACATCTAGTTTCCACTAGATACTGACTCAAGGTGTTCACAGCAAAGCATATATCTGACCTAGTATTTGTTAGACACATCAATGACTCAGTATTTTTTCTGTACAGAGTTCTATCCACTAACTCTGATGAGTCATCTACTAACAACTTCAAGAGTGGCCATACCAACACATCAAGTCCTTTTAATATTTCTCAGCATACTTTCCTTGGTTGAGAAAGATTCCTTCTGAGCCTTGCCATACTTCCAGACCTAGGAAGTAATGCATCAATCTGAGATCTTTCATTTTCATTTCTGTAGCCATCTTCTTCTTTTCTTTTCGTGATCTGTTTCTCATTCTTTGTAAGAAAGAGATCATTGTCATACAATAATGGTATGATAGGTTCATCATCCACAACCTTAAGGTAAAGGTTAGGAACAACTTTACTTTTGGTAAATCCCAAGCTCATCAAGAAACTGTCAATTCTCCCTTTGTGACTGAACATCATTCACACTCTGTATTGAATGATCTTCTGCATATCTATCTGTGCCATCTCTTGTTAGATGGGTCTACTGGTATGAGCCTCAATATCATCTGAACTCTGTGGTGAGTTCCTTCTTGCATCTATGTTATCTATGTATAGAAACAATATTCAACCTTGTAGCAAAGGTTGAGAACCTCATCACCCATGGTGATCATTAAGCTCATCAATTAATTATCGATCCTGGGAATCCATACAGAACCTGATTCACACTTCTTCTTTAATTACACCATTAAGAGAATGGTCTTACCTAGCCACTTGGAGAAAACATCTCATCATGATTCTCTCCCTCTTTCTAAGAGAATCTTCTAGCCACAAACCTTCTATAGTGTGTTTGATTTGTAAATCCTTTTGTTGAACATCCATCACTTGTTCAGTGTTTCATCATTCATCATGATCTTTCCTACAAATCAAAATTAAGTACATGATTAGTAATACTTCATAATCATGAAATCACGTTGACATGATAACCTATTATGCATACAGATATAATTTACATAGTTATGCAACTATCTTCACCAATACTTTGGCACAACACTTTTCCATATCCTGTATGCATACAGTGGCTATCTAAATGCCTTCCATCTCTACCAGAACATACTATCGAGAGTGTGCACAGCTCTCAGCATGCCAGTAAAGAGGTTTCATTCTAGACAAGCAACAATGGAATGTTTGTCCAACTTACCAATCATATGCATATTAGTAGTATATTGTTCAATGCTCTATGAATGTTTACACTCATCATGATATACTCTAGGAATACAAATATGCATACAACCTATGTCAGGCAATATCATTTACTATTTCAAATAACAACTCAAATACTTATCTTTTATGTTTGTGTGGTTGTCTCCCGCTTGATCTTCTGTATGTCTTTTGAACTTCTATTCATTCTGTACCACTGTGCATGCTCAAGTGTCATCCTCATGATCTCATACACAAACATACATCCATTAGTATATTCTCAATGTTATCAAAACATTATAGTTCCAAATAATCTTGAATATGTATAGTCATGATCATTAGATAATATTCAAGGTTTCAAGGAAGTCTTCTTTTACTCATGCATATTCTTGTTTGATCATAGTACTCTTCAGGTTAATTAAATCATCAAGATAAGAGACATAGTATGCATAAACCCTTGATTACTAACTTTATGAATAAGCATAACCAATCATACCAAGTATACTTATATAAGGGATCCTAACACAAGGTAAGATTCTAACTTGACATAGGTAAACATACCTGGATTAATATACCTGCTTAGTTATGTACAACATACCTAAACAATCTCTTCAATGATTTAGAGATCCTGAGCTAGAACCTGCATGTCTCATAGGTTAAGCATAATATAACAAAGTCATACATACCTCGTAAGTAGAACAAAGATTATGGATGAGTCTTTGTCTTCATGTTGTCATGGTCATGGAACTTGATTTGTCTTTTGTGATGTACCTGTATCTTGTTAGCAGACAACATCAACCTCACACAACACCATAATGCATTAGTACAATCATATAGCCCTAATCAATGAATTTCTTCGATCATTCACATGCATTCATACTGTTACTAGGGTGATAAGACAATTCTAACATTAATCAAGATTGTACTAATAAATAATATGAAGACAAACACATCATGAACTTAATCAAGAATCATATTTCAAGACATACCTGAACCTCCTTAAGTCATACTTGTCGAGACTTCTTGTAGTCTTCTTATGTAAGGCCTTAGCCTCAACTCCCCCTGAAACTTGATCTGGAGCTTGATTATGGTTTGCTAGAGAAACCCTAAAATTTCAATCTTTGACTTTCACACTTCTGAATGAATGGAAGGATGTGTCTTGCTGAGCTGATCAAACTAGCATACTTCAATTTTAAAATCTCCAAAATTTGACCCCTCAATATTGCCTTTGAAACTTCTGGATCTTCTAGACAGGATCCCGAACTAGGGTTTGATGAAGCCCACCCTTCTGCTCAATCAAAAGGTTTGATCCAAGGCTCTAAACTCTTATTTTTCTGAGGAGCTTCCAGCCGTGGTTACAGACTTCAAAAATTCCAACTTTTGCTGAAGCCCTAATTTTCCATCTTTCCGATCAAAATCTCGAGCTAGGGTTTAATCAAGCCCGGTCTTCTACCCAACCAAAAAATTCGATCTTGTTCTCTAAATTTCAATTTTCCTTAGTAGCATTCAGCCGTGGATTCCGATTCCAAAAATTCTAACTTTCTCTAAAACCCTAAATTCCAGAAGCCATGAATAAAGGTGCTCCAAAAATAATTATGTTTTGACAGAAATATGTACCTGATTGTTTCTGCTATAACTCCAAAAATTTTGCTCCACAGGGTCTGAAATTTTTTTCCACGGTAGCCTGACCTGTCATCTTTCCATCCTGATAGGTATGACCTCAATTGGATTTTCTCAGAGAGAGTTATGCCAAATGTCGCAACGTGACCTGTTTTGGAATAATACAGGAGAGCGAACTCGTACGTCATGCCACGTGTCACTGTTTGAACTTCAGCCTCTGAAAATTTTTCTTGAGATATCTTTCCCTGTTATATTTCCATCCTGACAGGTCTGACCTCAATGGGACTCTCTGAGACAGAGTTATGCCAAATGTCGCAACGTGACCTGTTTATGGGATAAAACAAGAGAGCGAACTTGTACGGAGTGCCACATGTCACTGGTTCAATTTCGGCCTCTGAAAATGTTTCCTAAGATAGTACAGTCTATGTAATACCTGTCACTTTTTATGAAATTTCATTTGGATCTTCCTAGCCCAAGTTATGACCTTTTTGCCTAGGTCACCTGATTTTGACTGAGATATGGAAGAGGCAGAAACCCTAACTTGTACTGATCATAACTTACAAAGTACAACGAATATGAGAGTGCCCTTTCGACACAAGATACCTGTAGATGTTATCTACGACCTGTAAAGGTTTCAGATTCTGAACCTTTGCATAAATGGATTTATAGCGAAAGTTCCACGATGATTGTTTTTTTCTATATAAAACCCTAACCTTCAAATTGTCGCAAGAGGAGCAAGTGTCGTAAGTGCCATACCTTGCCTTCCTTCAGGTTAACTCTGATACCATGTTAAAATTCAATATGATAAGACAGAAAATAGCAGCATTACATTCCATTTCACAATAATAGCATATATAGGATCACTGAAGAAACAACAAGCATAGCATAAACACAAGAGACACAGATTTATCCTGGGAAACCCTCATGGGGTAGAAAACCCAGCAAAGCTTCCTCAATATAGATGACCAGCAATATACAAAGATGCAAACCAAAGACATGATATCCTCCTCCACCATAGCAGACCTCTCCTCCACAAGTGCGCCTCTTTCAATTGAGTGAGTGTGTCAAATGCGGAACACACCTCCTCTATTTATACACTACTCTGACATATATTTTACACAAGTACATGTAGGCTCGTATTTAACCATTAGGTTAAATACCCTATTATAACTGACTGGGCCAACCCCCACATGGTGGGTCTAATAAACCTAGTTACCACAACTTCTCGGAGGAATAAACATCTCCGGATACATAATAAAATCACCTCGGAGGGATGGAACATCTACGGAATAAATAATGTATAAATATAATATTCTTAGAAGTTACAATATTCAACACTTTTTGTGCTGTTTTTTCTTTGAGTGGGTACCGACTTTACGACCACGGGTGCCGGTTCGGGATAGTTTGGTGAGCGAGCCGCGCATGGTGTGGTGGGGGAAGATGATGCCTCGCGGTGGTGGTGGTATCCGTGGGTTCTTTTCGTAGGAGATGTACGAGCAGTGGGAGCAGATCCCCCTGCTGATTGAGGACTATCTGTATGCTGGTATGGACTATCGAGGAGATTCGGAGATGCCTCGATCCCAGGGATAGGACTGGGGTTTAGATGGTATGTTTTGTGTTTTGTTCTCTGATATATCATTTTTTCGATTTATCTGTGATGATTATAGTTAGATATGTATATGATGGTTTACTTGTGTGATTGTGCAGATGTTGGTCCTGTACCACCGGCCGACTATGTGGCTCGTAGGGGACGGGCGATGGTGGCTACTCCACCTCCTGGAGCAGTACCTCCTCCCCATGGTTGGGGATTTGGGGCTTGTGGTCGAGGGGCAGGCCCTCGAGATGATGCTGTTGATGGTGTCCGAGAGACACTGGATATGATTCTAGCAGGGTTCCTAGAAGATGGATGGAGAGACTTGGATTGGGACATCGTCGAGCAATGTTTCGATGCGCCGCGTGAGTTGGGATCTGGCACTCAATGGGGAGGATGGATTCGACACCGTGAACTAAGTGGAAAGGGGTAAAATCAGTGGTGGTTTTGGTTGACATGCAGTATGCCCATAGTGCCGGGAACAACATGTGGTGCCAATTTGACTTGTGTTTGTCTACAGTGTGCTGGAGGATGGTTTTCAAAATTTGTTGATTGCCTCGACTTGGTCGTTTCCTTGGGGGTAGTAAGCGGAGGAGAAATGGTGTTCAAATTTTAGTAAAGCTGATAGTTCTCTCTAGACGGCGTCTTCGAAGTGAGACCCATGGTCTGAGATGAGTTGCTTTGGCACTCCAAAATGAGCGATAACATGGTTGAGAAAAAACCGTGTTGCGGTATCGGCCTTGCCATTGTAAGTTGGCATGGCCTCCGCCCACTTGGTGAAATAATCTACGGCCACAATGATGTGTTTGTGACCGCCGACTGACGTGGGATTACAATCGAGGAAATCGATGGCCCTGTTATCACACCATAGTAGCAGGGCTACTATTCTTGTACAGCAGATATCTGCACATTCCAGAGCTTCCATTTTTCCAGAGCATGGCTATATATTTTGGATCACTCATGATCAGAGCAGTACATTATTCAGATTTTGTATATGACCTTGTGTCAAGGCAGAGCCTTGAGAGTTCAGATTTGATGACTGATGTGACCACTTGTCCCATTACAGTTTCAGTTCAGTGCCTAGAGATGTATTACAGCAGTGTTTCAGATGATGCATGATGATTATTATTATGATGATGTTGTATGATCTATGGATATGTTCTCACCGACTGTGGATTATTATCTTGTTGATTTAGTCATGATCATGGCATGTGCTTGGTATATTATTCCTGATGTGGCAAACTATTTAAAATGAACTGTAAATCATAAAATGGACAATTGCTTGCACATTTAGGTCATTTAACAAAACTTACTGGTTTTTCACCGTACATAGATATGGTCTTTCCCGACACCAGTTGTCTACTAGTGTAGGCTCCATATTCACTTGTCTCCATCCATACATGACCTTCCTGTTTGACTTTAAGCCCTGACTTGTCTCATTTGACTTTCTGATACCGAGGACTTCCCCATTTTTCTACCTCTGTGTTTGGACCGCATCCCTATTTATTCAGTGTCTCGGCTCTGAGTTGGTGACAAAACTTGCCTTTGGTAAGTTGGATTGTAGGCCTAAATCATTCTGGTCGGTTGTCCCGATGTTTGGCATTGGCTCGAACTCCCCCTAGTCACTTGAGATGTTGGCTAAAACTGAAAGCTCATGTTCTACCTATGGAAAATTATAAATTCGCCCATGGAAACAAAAAAAAGGGCAAGAGCGATGAACTGCTAAAAAAAAAATACTCCTCGAAGAGTATAAGAAAGGTCCAAAAAGCAATGGTTCTTAAAAGTCATATCTAAACAATTGTTGACCTTATAAATATGTGAAAAACATGCCCTGGATGCAAGCTGCAACTAGTTGTGCTTCTCAGCACATCTGAAATCCGAAGGGTTATGTAGGCCAAAAAGGCCATGGAATAAAATTGAATGATCCTAATGAACCTGGATCAACTTGATGTAGACATGATGCCTAAGTTGAATAAGCACTCTCTAAACAACTTATCCATTTGTGAGACACAGCCATCCCCCGTGTTCTTTTTGTCCAGCACAGAGTTTGTAGCTTCCCCCTTCTCCCAGTCCAAAGTATTTTTGAGTTAAGTTAGACAAGTCAAACCCTTGGCCCAACCTTGCTCCTAGCCTTCATCCTTCACTAGCAGTTTAACCATGTCCAATGGGTGATTTTGTCATTTGAACTATTGTGCAAGTAATTTTATATAACAACAGAATATGTTAACTTGATTAATGCCACTGAATGGAATTTATACTTTGAGCTTAGCTGTGGGAATGATTAGAGAAGCATTGTCTTAGTCTACTGATGTGATTTATCCTTGATTATATATTCTTGGGATTCGTGATGATGTGGACGATGTATGGATGATTATTGATGATGATTTATGGGCCCACATGTTTGATGATGATATCATATGATGGACATATGATGCAGATGATGTTTGACCCAGTTCAGCAGGTTTATTATTACTTAAGATCAGCAGATTATACATTGTCCATATATGGTGGACCCTACAGCAGGCCCATTAGGGCAACCCAGGG
Organism: Larix kaempferi; assembly: GCA_027924585.1. Lineage (NCBI taxonomy): Eukaryota > Viridiplantae > Streptophyta > Pinopsida > Pinales > Pinaceae > Larix > Larix kaempferi. The sequence continues at coordinate 4,535,852 of BSBM01000222.1, forward strand.
TGTATGAGTACTCATTCCTAGTGGATTTGGGTCTTCTGGATCCATTGAGACACTTATCTTTCAGTTCCGGGCACTTCTGACAGTGATTGATGCAGTTTTACACTTGTTGACCAGATTGGGGGCTGATTTCCCAGCCTGAGCAGTAGGGGCCCCGAGAGGCCAGTTCACCTAGGGCGCTGATGATGGAGGGGGTGGTCCAGCCACTTGTTATTACCATTTAACCCCCCTTCCGGAGAGCCTGGTGGGCTCAGATGGATAGCGCTAGCACCCTAGGAGGCAGTTTTGGCACTTTCACAGTTCCCGAGGCAGTAAAAAAATGGGATAAAGTGGTCACTGAGGAAATCGATTTGGGCAATTGAGGCAAGTTTTTGGCATTTGGTCTTCACAGAGGTCTTCTAGGGTGGCATCACTATCTTCCAGTCAGTTTTCACCATGTGGGTATGCCCAGATTGATCACAGGAGGACATTTACTACTTGACTGTCATGGATTCTGAGGACAGTTTTGATCATTTATATTATATTGGACATATTTTATTATTTTATTGTGCCTTGAGGATGAGCTAGTAAGGATTAATACCCCCTAGCCCCACCATGAGCTTATGATGTCATGTCCTAGTCACCATGAGGTGGATTTTGGGTGCTTATGTTTCTCTAGTGGATGACGTTACCCTCTTATTGTACCATTTAGTGGGGGCGCTATTGTTATTTTGAGTGATCCATGTGATATATTGTTATGGGTCATCTTAGCCATTGATTGTATGATGAGATCTTTTAATCTCAACCACTCACTTGATGTAGTATTGTAGAGTGGTATAGGGTTTTGGTCTTTATTATCCTATATAAGGAGGAGACCCCCCATTGTAAAGCTCACCTTTGGAGCTCTGAAATATTGGAATAGAAGATTTTTTGTGGAGCACATCTCTCTTGCATTGTGGATTCTCTTGCATATTGAATATACAGTATCTCTTCTATGTATCATTGTGGATTTTGGTGCTTTTACTAATCTTTTGACAGGAAATTCGAATTGGAGAGAGGAGGGCGACTTCATGAGGGTTATTGTTGGAGGGATCCACATATTCTCTCTTGGGTTGATCTTGTGACAGGGAGTATCATTATTGTATCTTCATGACATAGTTGATGCTTTCTATTACATCTTTCTACCATTTTCATAATCATCTTGCTTGACTTGTTTCTTTGATCTTGTCTTGTAGGAGGAGGACGATTTGGCTATCTTGGGGAAGGACGCTTTGGTTGGAGCACTTAGATCTCACTCTTGAATATACACATAGGAGAATGCTATCAACTTGCAAGGTGGCCACAAGCAATTGAGGTAAGATATACAAGGTATGTGCCTCTTTCATCCATTCTATCTTCATTGGTCATAAAACCCTAATTAATCAAAACCCCAATTTTGGTATTTCTTAGATCTACTTAGATCTAGCCTTGCAATTGAAAAGATATTAAAAACCCACCTCTATAGGATCCACCCCTAGTTGGATCTATAGTTTGGTGGTGATTGGCTAAAAATTGACACACTTTTCAATGCAAAAAGCCCTCTTGAACCTAAATCGATTTTCCTAAGAGAAGCTTGTTGGGTTAGATCTAGCACATGGGTAGGTGAGATCCCACTTGATTTGAAATCTAGACACTTGATAACCTATACCCACATCTTTACTTTGGTGAAAACTACCTTGTGGACATCTCTCCATGTTTTAAGGGGTTAAAACCCCCTTTTGATTCTCTTGGCATCTTAAAACTCAGATCTACTAAGATCTGGCCATTGGGTTCACTTGAAATTTTGAACATACATAGATCGGGGTACTAGCTACTTGGATCTACAGTTTGGTGGCCATTGGACTTGATTTGGTCCACCAAACCCTCATTTTAGCCCTCCTTGAGCAAATCGCACCCCCTTGAAAATTTGAGTTGGTCCACTTTGAGGAGGTGGGTGCTTGAGATTTTTGTGGATTTGGAATGCCCATGCCTTGAAACCTAGGTCCATACTGTCTTTTTGTCACGATCCGCTTTGGGGGTTGCATTCCTTGTTTCAAGGGATTGTGGTCCACTTAGGGTAATCACTTAAAAACCTAGATCTAGTAAGATCCAACCATCGGATCTCCTTCAATCCACTTGACTTGGCTTCTAGGTGTCCCGATCTACACTTTGACATATTTCTTGACCCCATTAGCCCATCCAATAAGGCACTAGTCCTTCTCCAAGCAAGTCGCAGTCCTTGGGATTTGTGTCAAACCCTAGATCTAATACATGGGTACTCCTATAACCAACTCAAACTCATAGATCTAGCCTACATCTAACCTATAGTACCAACCTCGCACCTAACTTCACCTTGTGGGCCTACCTAGAACCATTTCACACCTCCCAAGAACATTGGACCCACTTGTGTAAACACATGGTACTACACCTAGTTATCATACCCCATCATGTGGCCTAAACCATACATAGGTTGAAACACTAACAATCTCTTACATCACCCTCAACCATACTTTAACCCTTTGGTCCACTTAGCCTTGCATTGGTTTCCGTAACTCATTACTTATCTACCCTTAGAAACCCTTGTTTGGATCCAATCAATTGTGATTGGGGTATAGGGTCTCCCCCTTGGTCTAGTTACACCTTGACCTAAAGTGAAGAGTGCCTCGGTTGACGTGACTCCCACATTGCATTGGGAACCGTGGCATCTGTTGGGTCACCTCTTTAGTTGCCTGACTCCTCTACCATCCCGGATGGGATACCTCTAGGGGCAACTACAAGTTGTGTGATAACAGGCCCATTTGCAGAATGGTCCGGCAGTGACGACTGGGTAAAGGGGGGCGGGTGGGGTTCTTGCTTTGGGGGCAAAAAGTTGGCAGTTTTGACAATGTTTGACTGTTGTGATGCAATCAGTAAATAATGAAGGCCAAAAGTAACCTGCGTGGATGATCTTTTGGGCGGTAGCCATGCTGGAGAAATGTGTTCCGTAGGCACCGCTATGGCAATCGTTAAGGACTTGTTCTGCCTCGCTATGGGATAAGCAGTGTCATAAGATGGTATCAACGCCGCGTCGATAAAGTACATCCCCTAACAAGAGGTATCGGGGGGCGTGGTATCGTATATGATGGCGTCCGTCGCGATCGATGTGGGGTTTGAAATTCTGCGTGCGAAGGTATAACAAAATATCACCGTACCATGGGTCATCAGACGAGATAATGAAAATGTGGTCGTCAGTGAGATCCGTTTTGATAGCGGGTGATGACGAAGAGGATGGGAGATTTGTGATGAGTTGAGCTAGTGCTAGGGCCTTGGTGCTCTTTGGGGTCTTGAAAGTAAGGTCGTACTCTTGTAGGATAATTACCCGTTTAGCTACGCGACCTTGAAGAAGGTGAAGCGTCAAGAGGTAAACCATAGGATTGGAATTAGCTACGACTGTGGTGTGGCTTAGGAGAATATAATGTCTCAGCTTTTGTACTGAAAAAATGACGGCGAGGGCCATCTTTTCTTCATGTGGGTATCGAAGGGGTGGGCCAGACAAGGTCTGGCTCACATAGTAGATAACATGCTCTTGGCGAGCAGCATCTTCTTGTACAAGGACTCCAGATATAGCATGTTCGGATGCTGAAACATAGAGGATGAAATCTTTGGTGAAATCTGGGGGAGAAATCAATGGGGCGTTTGTGAATGCTTTCTTTAAGTCGGTGAAAGTTGTCTCTGCTTGTTGGTCCCATATGAAACGGTTATGCAGACGTAATAGTCATAGGAAACCGTGGACCATTGTGGAATACCCAGGAACAAGGCGGCGGAGGAAGTTGGAACTCCCTTGTAGGCTTTGTAGTTGTCTTAATGTGCGTGGTGACGGTAACTCTAGAATGGCTTGGAATTTTAAGGGGTCTACAGTGATGCTTTTTTCTGAGATAACAAACCCTAGTAGGCGACCTGATGTAACACAAAAGACACACTTGAGGGGGTTCAAGCGGATGTTGTATTTTTGACAACGCATGAAAACTTGTCGAAGGTCGTCTAAATGGTCAGATCTCTTTTTGGATCAAGCTGTGAGGTCGTCCAGGTAAACTTTTATGATCTTGTGGAGATCGTGGAAGCAATAAGTCATGGCGCGTTGGAAGGTGGCTCCAGCATTCTTGAGGCCAAAAGGCATGATGCGATAGGCGAAGGTGCCCCATGGGGTGGTGAAAGCTGTCTTATATTGATCTTCTTTACGGATTTTTATTTGGTTGTGTTATCACACCATAGTAGCAGGGCTACTATTCTTGTACAGCAGATATCTGCACATTCCAGAGCTTCATTTATTCCAGAGCATGGCTACATATATTGGATCACTCATGATCAGAGCAGTACATTATTCAGATTGTATGACCTTGTGTCAAGGCTGAGCCTTGAGAGTTCAGATTTGATGACTGATGTGACCACTTTTCCCATTACAGTTTCAGTTCAGTGCCTAGAGATTTACTTCAGCAGTGTTTCAGATGATGCATGATGATTGCTATTATGATGATGTTGTATGATCTATGGATATTGTTCTCACTGACTGTGGATTATTAGCTTGTTGATTTAATCATGATTATAGCATGTGCTTGGTATATTATTCCTGATGTGGCAAAATATTTAAAATGAACTGTAAACCTTAAAATGGACAATTGCTTGCACTCTTAGGTCATCTAACAAAACTTACTGGTATTTCACCTTACATAGACATGGTCTTTCCCGACACCTTTTGTCTGCTAGTGTAGGCTCCATATCCACTTGTCTCCATCCATACATGACCTTCCTGTTTGACTTTAAACCCTGACTTGTCTTATTTGACTTTCTGATGCTGAGGACTTCCCCATTTTTCTACCTCTGTGTTTGGACCGCATCCCTGTTTATTCAGTGTCTCGGCTCTGAGTTGGTGACAGAACTTGCCTTTGGTGAGTTGGATTGTAGGCCTTGGCTCGAACTCCCCCTAGTCACTTGAGATGTTGTTGGCTAAAACTGAAAGCTCATGTTCTACCTGTGGAAATTAAATAAATTCTCCCATGGAAACAAAAAGAGGGCAAGAGCAATGAAAAGCTAAAAAAATACTCCTCGAAGAGTATAAAGAAAGGTCCAAAAAGCAATAGTTCTTAAAAGCTATATCTAAACAATTGCTGACCTTGTGAAAATATGAAAAACATGCCCTGGATGCAAGCTGCAACTAGTTGTGCTTCTCAGCACATCTGAAATCCGAAGGGTTATGTAGGCCAAAAAGGCCATGGAAATAAATTGAATGATCCTAATGAACTTGGATCAACTTGATGTAGACATGATGCCTAAGTTGAATAAGCACTCTCTAAACAACTTATCCATCTGTGAGGCACAGCCATTCCCCGTGTTCTTTTGTCCAACACAGAGTTTGTAGCTTCCCCCTCTCCCAGTCCAAAGTATTTTTGAGTTGAGTTAGACAAGTCACACCCTTGGCCCAACCTTGCTGCCTAGCCTTCATCCTTCACTAGCAGTTTGACCATGTCCAATGGGTGAGTTTGTCATTTGAACTATGGTGCAAGTGATTTATTATAACCACGGAATATATTAACTTGATTAATGCCACTGAATGGAATTTATACTTTGAGCTTAGCTGTGGGAATGATTAGAGAAGCATTGTCTTAATCTACTGATGTGATTTATCCTTGATTATATATTCTTGGGATCCGTGATGATGTGGACCATGTATGGATGATTATTGATGATGATTTATGGTCCCACATGTTTGATGATGATATCATATGATGGACATATGATACAGATGATGTTTGATCCAGTTCAGCAGGTTATTATTATTACAGATCAGCAGATTATACATTGTCCATATATGGTGGACCCTACAGCTGGCCCATTAGGGCAACCCAGGGTGTATGAGTACTCATTTCTAGTGGATTTGGGTCTTCTGGATCCATTGAGACACTTATCTTTCAGTTCCGGGCACTTCTGACAGTGATTGATGCAGTTTTACACTTGTTGACCAGATTTGGGGCTGATTTCCCAGCCTGAGCAGCAGGGCCCCGAGAGGCCAGTTCACCTAGGGCGCTGATGATGGAGGGGGTGGTCCAGCCACTTGTTATTACCATTTATCCCCCCTCCCGGAGAGCCTGGTGGGCTCAGATTGACAGCGCTAGCACCCTAGGAGGCAGTTTTGGCACTTTCACAGTTCCCGAGGCAGTTAAAAAATGGGATAAAGTGGTCACTGAGGAAATCGATTTGGGCAATTGAGGCAAGGTTTTGGCATTTGGTTTTCACAGAGGTCTTCCAGGGTGATCTCACTATCTTCCAGTCAGTTTTCACCATGTGGGTATCTCCAGATTGATCACAGGAGGACATTTACTGCTCGACTGTCATGGATTCTGAGGACAGTTTTGGTCATTATCATTATATTGGACATATTTTATTATTTTATTGTGCCTTGGGGTGAGCTAGCAAGGATTTATACCTCCTAGCCCCACCATGTGCTTATTTTATCATGTCCTAGTCATCATGAGGTAGATTATTGTACTTTATACCCCTCTTGTGGGATGACGTCACCCTCCATTGTACCACTTAGTGAGGGCGCTATTGTTATGTTGAGTGATCCATGTGATATATTGTTATGGATTCATCCTAGCCATTGATTGTATGATGAGATCTTATAATCTCAACCACTCATTTGATGTAGTATTATGAAGTGGTATAGGGTTTTGGTCTTTATTATCCTATATAAGGAGGAGACCCCCCATTGTAAAGCTCACCTTTGGAGCTCTGGAATATTGGAATAGAAGATTTTTTGTGGAGCACATCTCTCTTGGCTTGTGGATTCTCTTGCATATTGAATATAAAGTATCTCTTCTATGTATCATTGTGGATCTATGTGTTTTTGCTAACCTTTTGACAGGAAAGTCGAATTGGAGAGAGGAGGGCGACTTTTGGAGAGTTATTGTTGGAGGGATCCACATATTCTCTCTTGGGTTGATCTTGTGACAGGGAGTATCATTATTGTATCTTTGTGACATAGTTGATACTTTCTATTACATCTTTCTACCATTTTCATAATCATCTTGCTTGACTTGTTTCTTTGATCTTGTCTTGTAGGAGGAGGACGATTTGGCTATCTTGGAGAAGGGAGATTTGGTTGGAGCACTTGGATCTCACTCTTGAATATAAACATAGGAGAATGCTATCAACTTGCAAGGTGGCCATAAGCAAATTGAGGTAAGATCTACAAGGTATGTGCCTCTTTCATCCATTCTATCTCCATTGGTCATAAAACCCTAATTAAATCAAAACCCCAATTTTTGTATTTCTTAGATCTACTTAGATCTAGCCCTCATTTTGAAAAGATATTGAAAACCCACCTCTATAGCATCCACCCCTAGTTGGATCTATAGTTTGGTGGTGATTGGCTAAGAATTGACCCATTTTCTAAGACAAAAAGCTCTCCTTGACCTAAAGCGCACTTCCTTGAGGGAGGCTTGTTGGGCTAGATCTAGTACATGGGTATGTGAGATCCCGCTTGATTTGACAACTAGACACTTAATTACACATACCCATATCCTTACTTTGGTGAAAACTACCTTGTGGACATCTCTCCATGTTTTGAGGGGTTGAAACCCCCTTTTGACCTCATTGGTAACTTAAAACTTAGATCTACTAAGATCTACCCATTTGATTCACTTGAAACTTTGAACATGCATAGATCGAGGTACTAGCATCCCGGATCTACTTTTTGGTGGCCATTGGACTTGGTTTGGTCCACCAAACCCCTCTTTTGCCTCTCCTTGAGAAAGTCGCACCCCTTGGGAGTTTTGAGTTGGACCACTTCTAGGAAGTGGGTGTTGGATATTTTGGTGGATTTGGAATGCCCATGCCTTGAAACCTAGGTCTAGACTATTCTTTTGTCCCGATCCACCTTGGGGATTGCATTCCTTGTTTTAAGGAATTGTGGTCCACTTTTGGTTATCACCTAAAAACCTAGATCTAGCAAGATCCAACCATTGGATCTCATCCAAACCACTTGACTTGGCTTCTAGGTGTCCCGATCTACACTTTGACATCCTTCTTGACTCCATTAGCCCATCCAACAAGGCACTAGTCCTTCTCCAAGCAAGGCGCACTTCTTGGGATTAGTGTCAAACCCTAGATCTAACACATGGGTAACCCTAGAACCAACTCTAACTTGTAGATCCAACCTAGATCTAGCCTATAGTACCATCTTCACACTTAGCTTCACCTTGTGGGCCCATCTAAAACCATTTCACACTTCCCAAGGCAATAAGACCCACTTGTGTAAACACATGGTACTATACTTAATAATCATACCCCATCAAGTGGCCTAAACCATATATAGGTTGAAACACTAACTATCCTTGATACCACCTTCAACCATGCCCTAAACATTAGGTCCATTTAGACTTGCATTGGTTTCCGTAACTTATCACTCATTCACCCTTTAAAACCTTTGCTTGGGTCCAATCAACTGTGATTGGGGTATAGGGTCTCCCCCTTGGTCTAGTTATACCTTGACCTAAAGCGAAGAGTGCCTCGGTTGACGTGACTCCCACAGTGCATTGGGAACCGTGGCATCTCTTGGGTCACCTCTTTAGTTTCCTAACTCCTCTACCGTCCCGGATGGGATACCTTTAGGGGCAACTACAAGTTGTGTGATAACATATTTGGCGCCGTTGCCGGGGAGGTAGAGGCCTACCTTGGTTCAACTTATGTTTTGTCTCACTCTCTCCCTGCACTTTAAACGACATACATCTTGGTAGAAGAGTTTAAAAATCTACCTGGCGACTCCAATTCGTGACTCTGCTGAGGATCGGCCCCATTCCCATCTTTCAATTTTGTAATTTGTAAATCATAAATGAATTCAGACATTTTCTTCCAAATGACAAGGTGTATGAATGAAATATATGAGAATCTATCTCGCTATAGAGGGCAGTTGGAAGAAAGTAATGAAGGTCAGTCAACATATCAATATGGGAATGATTATGTACATAATTCTTATAACTCTCATCATTCTTTTCATTCTTCAAGTAAAAGTATTAACCCAATTAATTCAAACAAAAGTCAAGTTCAACCAAGGCCTTGCAACAAAAGCATTCGGTCAAATGACTCTAGCATTCCAGTTAGACATCCAAAACTAATCCCTAGTAGAATGGCCAAAGTTATTAGAAATCCACCTAAGCCATCTCCTTTTGACTTTTCTGAAATTCATGGGGCACCTCATCTTATGCCAAATAATTACTCTGAATGGTTGCCTCGTTTCTATGGAAATTATTTTGAGTCAATTGAAAATCATTTACAAAGATTTTGGGATTATATGGAAGTTAGGGGTGCTGATGATGAAGATGTTTATATGCGGGCCCTGGGTGAGACACTAGGTGGAAATGACGGATTATGGTTTGATAATTTAGCCCCAGGATCCATTACTGGATATGATATGTTTGTTGGGTTATTAAAGAATAAATGGGGTAGTAATATTGAAGAATCCTTAACAGAGACATCAAGCAATAACTGTGTTGTTGAGGATCAGTTTGACAAGGACCATGATAATAATAATGACACTTCAAGTCAGTCCTTGAGTAGCCCCCCTTTTGACCTTGAAGAAATTTCTGATTTTGTGGATCCTTCAGAAAGAGAACTCCTTAATCATTCTATCATTAGCAATCCTTTAATTTCTCCTCACCTTTTTGAAGAAGAAGAAAGTGGAAACATTGACCAAGACCCTTTAGTAGTGCTTTCACATGATCATTGTGCAAATAATCAGGATGTTCTAAATAAATTTCTTAATTTTATCCCTGATCAATTTGATGAAAATGATCAAGTATCCTCTTGTGATTTTAATGATGAATCAATAGAAGGAGAGGATGAGCCAGTAGATCACACTAGATGCTCTAATCTTTGTTCCACTTCTTATAATGAGTTTTTAATTTTTTCTATCCTTAGTCAAGATAACTTTTTCTTAGAGTTAGAATCTTGTCCTCAAATCAGATTTAATCAAAAGTTTGAAGTCATTCCTAGTGCTATTATGAAAGGTCTTCCATTTCGTCAAATTTCAAGGCCAAGTCTTTCTATCCATCTAGGAGACTTTTCATATTTGCAATCCACCCTCCCTTCCCAACTCTTTCAATCATCTTTGGGTTGGTGCTCTAGTCATTTTTTTGCCTTGGAATTTTTCAAGAGGAAGTATATGTATGATTACATGTTTGGAGAAAAAGCAATTCATTTCCCTTTTCAGTCACCTTGGAACAATAATGCTTGTTGTCAAATTATCAATCATTCTTGGTGGCTAGAAAAGGTGTTTAAAGATCAATTTCATCTTTTCTCCATTTTTGAGCATCAAGTGGGCCTAGTTTTGATTTTTCGTCTTTTAAGCCTTGATTTGTCCCCACTTGGTTTTTATTTGATCATCAGTCCCAAGGGGAAACGAATTAAATATGCAAGTGAAGTGAATGAGGAAAGTAGTTTATTAAATCATATGCCTTGTATTTTTCCTCCATCCATTTTAAACAATAATTTGCATAAATTTTATGATCCTATCAGTTTTTGGATGGAGGATGGCTTCACTAGTCAGTCGTCTCCTCTGCATTATTTCATGTTGCACCACTCAAATCCTTCTTCAATTTCTGAACAAGTCAAGAAGATTGTGCTCTCAATTTCAATAATTTTTAATCCAATCTTGACTTGTTTCATCAACAAAAATCAAAGAAGAATCATTAATTTATTTGATGAATGGTTGCACTGGATTTATGATTTTACCTAACATTTGTGCTCACTGGTTAGAGTAGGGTAGGTAGGTATTGAATAAGCTCACTTGAGCAGTAGGATTTGTGTGATTTTTCTTTTTCTGTGTGCCGAGTATTGTCCCTTTTTCTTTCTTCTGCCTGGAGTGTCTGCTTGTTTCCATCCTTTATTGAGTTGAGCCTTGCTCCTTCCTAAGCTTGTTGCTCTTCCTGCATACATTTAAGAAATTATAGTTAGCATTTATGTTGTTGGCTGCCTGTGCAAGTTGAGATTGCCTGACTAAAGAAATACTCTTGTCCTCCTGCACAGTAAATAAGTGATAATAATATATGCCATGTTAGTTTAAATTTATATTTTTTGACGCATTTTTCAGTTTATGCTTTAGATTAGTTTTCAGCTTTGTTTTATTTTTATCCCATACATGCTCCATGATGGTATTCTAGTTTTTATGAGAGCAGGAACAGGTGCAAGATAAAAGCTGAAAGCAAGGATGGTGCAGTGCTGGATTGAAGATTGATGCAGAGCAGTTCGAGACCAGAGATTCTGAGGTTCTCAAGCGCTCTCTCCCTTAGAGCACTTGTCCCAGCTGGAGCCAGATGTTATCACACCATAGTAGCAGGGCTACTATTCTTGTACAGCAGATATCTGCACATTCCAGAGCTTCATTTATTCCAGAGCATGGCTACATATATTGGATCACTCATGATCAGAGCAGTACATTATTCAGATTGTATGACCTTGTGTCAAGGCTGAGCCTTGAGAGTTCAGATTTGATGACTGATGTGACCACTTTTCCCATTACAGTTTCAGTTCAGTGCCTAGAGATTTACTTCAGCAGTGTTTCAGATGATGCATGATGATTGCTATTATGATGATGTTGTATGATCTATGGATATTGTTCTCACTGACTGTGGATTATTAGCTTGTTGATTTAATCATGATTATAGCATGTGCTTGGTATATTATTCCTGATGTGGCAAAATATTTAAAATGAACTGTAAACCTTAAAATGGACAATTGCTTGCACTCTTAGGTCATCTAACAAAACTTACTGGTATTTCACCTTACATAGACATGGTCTTTCCCGACACCTTTTGTCTGCTAGTGTAGGCTCCATATCCACTTGTCTCCATCCATACATGACCTTCCTGTTTGACTTTAAACCCTGACTTGTCTTATTTGACTTTCTGATGCTGAGGACTTCCCCATTTTTCTACCTCTGTGTTTGGACCGCATCCCTGTTTATTCAGTGTCTCGGCTCTGAGTTGGTGACAGAACTTGCCTTTGGTGAGTTGGATTGTAGGCCTTGGCTCGAACTCCCCCTAGTCACTTGAGATGTTGTTGGCTAAAACTGAAAGCTCATGTTCTACCTGTGGAAATTAAATAAATTCGCCCATGGAAACAAAAAGAGGGCAAGAGCAATGAAAAGCTAAAAAAATACTCCTCGAAGAGTATAAAGAAAGGTCCAAAAAGCAATAGTTCTTAAAAGCTATATCTAAACAATTGCTGACCTTGTGAAAATATGAAAAACATGCCCTGGATGCAAGCTGCAACTAGTTGTGCTTCTCAGCACATCTGAAATCCGAAGGGTTATGTAGGCCAAAAAGGCCATGGAAATAAATTGAATGATCCTAATGAACTTGGATCAACTTGATGTAGACATGATGCCTAAGTTGAATAAGCACTCTCTAAACAACTTATCCATCTGTGAGGCACAGCCATTCCCCGTGTTCTTTTGTCCAACACAGAGTTCGTAGCTTCCCCCTCTCCCAGTCCAAAGTATTTTTGAGTTGAGTTAGACAAGTCACACCCTTGGCCCAACCTTGCTGCCTAGCCTTCATCCTTCACTAGCAGTTTGACCATGTCCAATGGGTGAGTTTGTCATTTGAACTATGGTGCAAGTGATTTATTATAACCACGGAATATATTAACTTGATTAATGCCACTGAATGGAATTTATACTTTGAGCTTAGCTGTGGGAATGATTAGAGAAGCATTGTCTTAATCTACTGATGTGATTTATCCTTGATTATATATTCTTGGGATCCGTGATGATGTGGACCATGTATGGATGATTATTGATGATGATTTATGGTCCCACATGTTTGATGATGATATCATATGATGGACATATGATACAGATGATGTTTGATCCAGTTCAGCAGGTTATTATTATTACAGATCAGCAGATTATACATTGTCCATATATGGTGGACCCTACAGCTGGCCCATTAGGGCAACCCAGGGTGTATGAGTACTCATTCCTAGTGGATTTGGGTCTTCTGGATCCATTGAGACACTTATCTTTCAGTTCCGGGCACTTCTGACAGTGATTGATGCAGTTTTACACTTGTTGACCAGATTTGGGGCTGATTTCCCAGCCTGAGCAGCAGGGGCCCCGAGAGGCCAGTTCACCTAGGGCGCTGATGATGGAGGGGGTGGTCCAGCCACTTGTTATTACCATTTATCCCCCCTCCCGGAGAGCCTGGTGGGCTCAGATTGACAGCGCTAGCACCCTAGGAGGCAGTTTTGGCACTTTCACAGTTCCCGAGGCAGTTAAAAAATGGGATAAAGTGGTCACTGAGGAAATCGATTTGGGCAATTGAGGCAAGGTTTTGGCATTTGGTTTTCACAGAGGTCTTCCAGGGTGATCTCACTATCTTCCAGTCAGTTTTCACCATGTGGGTATCTCCAGATTGATCACAGGAGGACATTTACTGCTCGACTGTCATGGATTCTGAGGACAGTTTTGGTCATTATCATTATATTGGACATATTTTATTATTTTATTGTGCCTTGGGGTGAGCTAGCAAGGATTTATACCTCCTAGCCCCACCATGTGCTTATTTTATCATGTCCTAGTCATCATGAGGTAGATTATTGTACTTTATACCCCTCTTGTGGGATGACGTCACCCTCCATTGTACCACTTAGTGAGGGCGCTATTGTTATGTTGAGTGATCCATGTGATATATTGTTATGGATTCATCCTAGCCATTGATTGTATGATGAGATCTTATAATCTCAACCACTCATTTGATGTAGTATTATGAAGTGGTATAGGGTTTTGGTCTTTATTATCCTATATAAGGAGGAGACCCCCCATTGTAAAGCTCACCTTTGGAGCTCTGGAATATTGGAATAGAAGATTTTTTGTGGAGCACATCTCTCTTGGCTTGTGGATTCTCTTGCATATTGAATATAAAGTATCTCTTCTATGTATCATTGTGGATCTATGTGTTTTTGCTAACCTTTTGACAGGAAAGTCGAATTGGAGAGAGGAGGGCGACTTTTGGAGGGTTATTGTTGGAGGGATCCACATATTCTCTCTTGGGTTGATCTTGTGACAGGGAGTATCATTATTGTATCTTTGTGACATAGTTGATGCTTTCTATTACATCTTTCTACCATTTTCATAATCATCTTGCTTGACTTGTTTCTTTGATCTTGTCTTGTAGGAGGAGGACGATTTGGCTATCTTGGAGAAGGGAGATTTGGTTGGAGCACTTGGATCTCACTCTTGAATATAAACATAGGAGAATGCTATCAACTTGCAAGGTGGCCATAAGCAAATTGAGGTAAGATCTACAAGGTATGTGCCTCTTTCATCCATTCTATCTCCATTGGTCATAAAACCCTAATTAAATCAAAACCCCAATTTTTGTATTTCTTAGATCTACTTAGATCTAGCCCTCATTTTGAAAAGATATTGAAAACCCACCTCTATAGCATCCACCCCTAGTTGGATCTATAGTTTGGTGGTGATTGGCTAAGAATTGACCCATTTTCTAAGACAAAAAGCTCTCCTTGACCTAAAGCGCACTTCCTTGAGGGAGGCTTGTTGGGCTAGATCTAGTACATGGGTATGTGAGATCCCGCTTGATTTGACAACTAGACACTTAATTACACATACCCATATCCTTACTTTGGTGAAAACTACCTTGTGGACATCTCTCCATGTTTTGAGGGGTTGAAACCCCCTTTTGACCTCATTGGTAACTTAAAACTTAGATCTACTAAGATCTACCCATTTGATTCACTTGAAACTTTGAACATGCATAGATCGGGGTACTAGCATCCCGGATCTACTTTTTGGTGGCCATTGGACTTGGTTTGGTCCACCAAACCCCTCTTTTGCCTCTCCTTGAGAAAGTCGCACCCCTTGGGAGTTTTGAGTTGGACCACTTCTAGGAAGTGGGTGTTGGATATTTTGGTGGATTTGGAATGCCCATGCCTTGAAACCTAGGTCTAGACTATTCTTTTGTCCCGATCCACCTTGGGGATTGCATTCCTTGTTTTAAGGAATTGTGGTCCACTTTTGGTTATCACCTAAAAACCTAGATCTAGCAAGATCCAACCATTGGATCTCATCCAAACCACTTGACTTGGCTTCTAGGTGTCCCGATCTACACTTTGACATCCTTCTTGACTCCATTAGCCCATCCAACAAGGCACTAGTCCTTCTCCAAGCAAGGCGCACTTCTTGGGATTAGTGTCAAACCCTAGATCTAACACATGGGTAACCCTAGAACCAACTCTAACTTGTAGATCCAACCTAGATCTAGCCTATAGTACCATCTTCACACTTAGCTTCACCTTGTGGGCCCATCTAAAACCATTTCACACTTCCCAAGGCAATAAGACCCACTTGTGTAAACACATGGTACTATACTTAATAATCATACCCCATCAAGTGGCCTAAACCATATATAGGTTGAAACACTAACTATCCTTGATACCACCTTCAACCATGCCCTAAACATTAGGTCCATTTAGACTTGCATTGGTTTCCGTAACTTATCACTCATTCACCCTTTAAAACCTTTGCTTGGGTCCAATCAACTGTGATTGGGGTATAGGGTCTCCCCGTTGGTCTAGTTATACCTTGACCTAAAGCGAAGAGTGCCTCGGTTGACGTGACTCCCACAGTGCATTGGGAACCGTGGCATCTCTTGGGTCACCTCTTTAGTTGCCTAACTCCTCTACCATCCCGGATGGGATACCTTTAGGGGCAACTACAAGTTGTGTGATAACAGGTTGTATCCGGAGAAACCATCCATGAAAGAAAGGACCTCATGTCCTGCGCATTCATCAATTAGTTGGTCAATGAAAGGTGTGGGGAAGTTGTCTTTGGGACAAGCAAGATTGAGGTCTCGGAAATCAGTACAAACGCGTATACTGCCCACTTTTTTGTTTACTGGTACTGGGTTTCAAACCCAGGTGGTGTAGGCAATAGGATATTTGAATCCTGCTTGTTGGAGTTTTTCAATCTCAGCTTTAACAGTTGGGAGTTTGGACGGGTGAATGGGTCGTTGTTTTTGTCGGGCAGGAGTCACATTCGGCCAAGTGTCGATGTGATGTTCTACAATTTTGGGATCGAGGCCAGGCATCTCGGTGTAAGACCAGGCGAAGACATCACTAAACTCTTGGAAGTGTTTCTTATATGCCTAAGTTTCCGCTTGAGTGCAAGATGCACCTAGCGAGATGAGCTCAGGTTTTCCAGGTGTAGTGGAAATGTCGATTTGGATGATAGGGGAAATGTTTGACATGTTCCCTTCCTCGAAGGCATCAGGGGCAGGAATAGGATCCTTAAACCAGTCGACTTTGGTTGGGAGGACACTTTGGACTCGACCTCAAACTGGGTAGCTGTGGTGGAGGAGGACTCTTCTAGGAGGATGTATGAACGATGGTGCATGTCTTCCCAGGGGTAATCAGGGGCAATAACAACCTCTAAAATTTGCTCATCTGTATGGAAGTAATCAGACCATAAATCGATGGGTTCTGGTTTGTATGTTGTCGAAATCATGTAGATGGTGTTAATCTCTCTGGATGGGGATGATACGGGTGGGTAAATCTCCTCAATTGTGGGGGGTTCTGTCTCCAGGTCCAAATTATTCATCTCATAGAGAGCTTCTCTGTAATCTGGGATATCAGGACAGTGATGTGAGTAATGGCCATAAATACCGCATATCGCACAAGGGTGGTTGGTACGCAGTGATTTATCACGAGGCTTGGGGTTTGGGTCAAGTTTGACAACCGGGATGTTGGGGTCGTCGTCAAGCATTTGCATGTGTTCATGTAATGTGGGTAATTGTGGACATTGATGAGTTGGATGGCCTAACTCATCACACAACGAGCATTTAGGAGGAGCACGAAACACGGGGGAAGGTTTAACTGCTTTGGGAGGAGGTACCGCAATGTATGGTTGTGGGCCTCTACCCCTAGTGGGCTTGATAAGAGGAGGGGGATTCGTAGAAGATGAAGGGGTAGTGACACCGGGAGGTGGTTGATTAGTAGTGACAATGGGTTACACTGGTTGTAGAACGACATTTGGTGTTGTCGAGGGAACGGGAGGCGAAAGATACCACATGGGTAGACCCAAGGTTAACCCGGGGAGACTAAGGGTAACCATAACCGGAGCACTTACTACGCCCGAGGGAGGGAATAGAAAGGGGATTGTGTGGATGGGTGTAACACCGAACACCGATGTGACTAGGGACCAATGGTGGTTTCGGTAATAAGGATGGTTGACTATTGGGTGTTTGTGTATTGTGGGACAGGGTACATAGGTCAGATACTTTGGGTGCTGGTGACGGGGGTGGAATGGATTGGAATGTTGAGGTCATCGACGCATCTGAGTAAACTCTGGGTCCCACAGAGGAAACAAATGAGGTAGTTGCACCACAACCAGATTGTTCAACCATGGGGAGAACATTTTCTGGCGCAGCGGGGGCTTTGGGATCGTAATAGGTGATTTGGTCGACCTTGACCACGCGTCCGTCATGGGGGAACATCATTGTACGGAAAATGGATGAGGCAACCGCCCGCATGGCCTACATGTAGCTGCGACCAAGTAGGAGGTTATAATCAAGCTGGGCATTGATGACCTCTATGTTAATGAGCACGGTTTTACCAGCCATCTGGATGGGAACAATGGCTAACAGACCTTGGGGTTGAGCCGAACGGCCATCGTAGGCTCGCAATGCAGTGGTGGACTGCTGGAGAGTAGGGGATCCCAAATTTTTCCAAACAACTGTGGACATAACGCATGTAGAGGCACCTTCATCGATAATGCACCGATGGATGACAAGATTCCGAACGGAAACATAAACTTGGAATGCTAGAGTGGAAGGAAGGCATGGTTCGGACTGGTCCGAATCGAATGTCATCAGTTGTGAATCATTGGGGTCAATAGCATGAATGGTAGAGAGCAAAGTATTGCGCTGTGAGGAACAGTTTTTTAGGACTTCTAAAGCAGACATGGCTGTGGGAGACTGGGCTAAGTCATCTACAATGCTGTAATTCAACGCAGCGCGAGCATTAGGGTTATTGTTGATGCGACGAAGTGGGAAGCAAGGTGCTTTAGAGGTGCCCTTGAGTGTAACTGGGGGTATACGTAACGTTTGATCAGTGGGATGAGCGTTAGTGTTTTTGTCGACGGGAGGGGCTTCAGGGGCGGAGCCATATTGATTCCGACGGGTTTGGATGTTGACATTAGCGGATGACATCATTAACAAGTGGTGGGTACCTGAGTCAAACATGGGTTGATCAGGAGCGGCATAAGTGATCTGTTGTTGTGGGGGCGCGTTGCCTTGAGGGGGAGCCAACGGCTGAGTGTTCACTATGCCTTGGGTTGGTAAGGGGTTTTGTAATACCATGGGTTGCTGCTGAGGGGGTGGGGGGTTGGGTGGCGCCTGAGGATCTGTGTGCCCTTGGCGATGGGCATCATCAGTCCAGAGTTGTCGAGCTCGCTCCAAATGTGGGCAAGCATGTGTGTAGTGGCCATAGACCCCGCATATAGAACAAGGGTGGTTTGTTCTTAGGTTATTGTTTTTAGGCTGCTTGGGATGACGATCTGGATTCTAGTTGGGAGGAGCAGCGTTGTTATTATGTGGGGGATTGGTAGGTGGTGGATCTTGATGATGTTGTTGGTTATTGCCGTGGTTACGTCCTCTTCCACGGTTTTGTTGTCGACCCTGGTTGCGTTGGTTATTTTGATGTTGGGGCTGATTGCATTGTGTGTACACTTGCCCTTGAGCAGCGGGAGGATTTTGGTTTTCCGCAGGTGTGGGAGCAGGTTGCGGTGGATAATGAGGTGGTGGGGCTGGAGGTGGTCCAGTTACCTGCTGGGGTTGTTGGTAACCCTGAGCTATTGGAGGTGTTGGGTTAGCTATTGTAGCTTGCTATGGGTAATACACTAGTTGTGGCGGGAACTGAATTGGGTTCTGGGTAGCCGGTTGGCTATAGTATGTGGGTGGTACATATGCTGATGGCGCTTGCTCATAGCAATGTTGTGCACAAGAGGGTCCATGAGTGTGATGAGTCTGATTTGTTGGAGCGTAGGAAGTTGTCGCTCCAAAATTAGATGTAGCCCTAGAGAGGTCTGGGGTATTTATGGTGCTCACCATGCTAAAAGGTTTAAATTGCGGTGTGACTTGGCCAATAATACGATCGGCGGCATGTGATGCCCCCGGTGCGTCGCTGTGTGAAGAATCGCCTCGTGGGGCATCTGGTATGATGGTGTAGAGATAGCCTGATTGGGCATAAATCAGGTCGAATTGCTGAGCTTTTAGGATAGCTTCTTCTTCGGACTGGGGTCTTTCAGAAGTGACGTCTTTTGCTATGAGGGGTAGGAGCGATTTAAGGAACCAGTCCAAAAATATACGGTCATCCAGTTTAATTTTACAGAGGATCCAACGCTTGCGCCACTCATGGATGTGGTCCATGATGTGGGTAGCTGTGTTTTGTCTGCAAGACAACAATATTTCAACTCCTGCATTGTAACGTACAGGTAGCTGAAAAACTGAAGGAAAGTGGAGGCGAGAGATGTAAAAGTATGGTGGGTCCCATGTGGTTGTTCGATGTACCACTTGGTTGCAGAGCCAATGAACGTTCGTTGCAATAGCCTTAGACGAATGGAATCATCCACTATAGAGTTAGATGAACACCATAGGTGAAAAGACATTATGTGGTTTTGAGGGTCCTCCCCAGGTTTTCCTTCAAACTTGGGTATGTCTGAGGGGAGCTTGGTAGGCATGGGTGGCCATGTAGGGTTGTGCCTGATAGGATTGTTGGTTAGCCTAGCTAAGTCTTGTAAGTTCAGACTAGCCATGTAAGGTAAACTAGTAGATGGGTGTGGCGTAGTGACTGGGACATAACTATTCATGGTGGCATTATGTAGTGGTCCAGTAGCCCCTAAGGGTATGCTAGGTATTGAAGGTATGTGTCCTCCAACTATTGTGGTTTGGTATGGGCCAGCGTTTCCAAGTGCAACATGGGTTACACTAGGGTTAGGAATAGTGCCAGGAATTCCTGGGATCTGGGTTGTGGTAATGAGAGGGGGTGTGACCCTTATGTTTGGCATACCCATAAGAGGGGGTAGTCCTATGTTGGGCATTCCTAAAGGTGGAGTGTCCCCCACATTAGGCATGCCTAGAGGGGTTGTTGTTACCATGGAGGGCACAGTAGTGGAAGGGTTTGTGGATGTATCTCCAATAGTACTGGTCAAAAGTGGGTCGTATTGTGTTCCAACCATGAGATTGATTGGTGATAATTCAGTGGGGTTTTCGGATTCAGCCTTAGAATCTGATGTGAAGTGGGGCATGTCAGAATCGGATGACTGTATGTTTGGCTGATGACCTGTCGAGTCAAGGGATAAGTCTTGACGTTAGTGACATGGAGAGCCAAGCAAACTGAACTATGGGGGTTCACCCTGAAGACGACGAGATTGTCTAAAACTCTCAATGGTGAGAAATATGTTTTGTAAAAAATTTTCAGTGTAAGATGGTGATGTATAAAAAACTCGAAACCCTAATGCAACCAAGGGTGCAAAAAAGGGGAGTGAAAATAAAGGCTCTCAGGCCAAAAAATCAACCTCAAAAAGCACTTATTATAGCAGTTGTGCTATAATAAGTGGAGGGATGCAAAAAATGGTCAGAATACCAACAGTCAAACAGCTTCTAGAAAAAAGAGGTGCTACTAGACCAAAGGTGGATGTTATCATGCAAACACCTAACTAGAAGTATTGTGAGTCAACAAACGATATTCTCTGCAAGGTGATGAAATCCAAGTCAGAAAATATTGAGTTTTGAATCAACGGCTAGAT
The DNA here is from genome assembly GCA_027924585.1 of Larix kaempferi. NCBI lineage: Eukaryota > Viridiplantae > Streptophyta > Pinopsida > Pinales > Pinaceae > Larix > Larix kaempferi. The sequence goes on from BSBM01000222.1 coordinate 4,556,700, forward strand.
ATCCCCCTACCGGGAGGGACACCGAGTAGACAATCCTAAAGAATGGAAACTAGGATACTCCGTTCATGACACGTTCAGAAAAGGTGAATCTGTCGTTTGGTCCTTTTACCACAATACCCCCATACAGGGATATCCCGAGAAATGCGAATGGTAGCCTTCAGTTACTGAATGGATTTCCGTATTCCACTCAGGCTTCCGGAACCATCCTCGCGACTTCAACCCTCCTAGGGGAGAGGCCCTCTAATAAACTGGTTGTGACCATGCCAAAAAATACTGGGAGATTTTGGTTCCCTAATGGACAACAACTATGTCTCAAATGTAATAACTGAGGGGTGTTATTGGAACACCTATCCCCTCAATTCTACCTAACTACAAAGTTCTTTTAAGTGCTCCCCAAGTGGGGTTAAGAGTTGGTTGAAGTTAGGGTAAATTTTAAGGCTCAGTTTAAATTATGCGTTTGAGTGGGTGCGCGTGTGGTATTTAAACTGAAATTAAAATGTAAATGCTTTGCAAAAAACTATTCAAAAATAATGGGTTTTGAAATAGGAAAGCAAATAATATGAAAATTCAAGAAATAAATGGGCTTCTTTTTTAAAAAAATTGCTTGGGCAAAGTATCAAGGAAGTAAACAGTAAAATGTTGACCTAGATAAAATGCAAATAAATTCTTCTTTCAATGTCTGAAAATTTTGTAAAAAGACTTTTTTTTTTTAAAGGTGCATTCTAAATAGTAAAAAGATTTATATGGCTGTAATAATGCAGGAATTTTAATACTGTAAAATAGCTAAGTGGGCAGAAAATACAGTAAAAAATTAATTTTTTAATAGATTGGCCGAATGGAAAAAACTTGCATCGCGGGTTTTGGCAGAACAGCCGCGATGGACTGCGCGGGTTTCTGTCACACAGTCGCGATGGGAAGCACGGGTTTCAACCGTGAAGCCGCGATGTGCAGCGCGGGATTTCGTCACACAGGCGCGATGTGCAGCGCGACAAATGGCCACGAAGCCACGATGTGCAGTGCGCAAATTGGTCGTGAAGCCGCGGTGAGCAGCGCGGAAAAAAACCGAAAGGTCGCGATGGGCCGCGCGACTATCAGGCAAAAAACTGCGAGGCGAAAGCCGAAAACGGATGCCGAAAAATGAACCCAAAAATGGAAATTTTGGGCTGTTAATGGCAATAGAATGGGCCAAGATCTAGAACAACAATGGATCTGCTGTCTAGGATGGCAGATCTATGAATTAAACTGATTAAAACTAACAAAAACTAAGATCTAAAGCTAAAAACAGAGATCTAAGGATTCGAACCCAGCGGAGTCGCCAAAAACTGTTGACTTGGTTTTGCAACCAAGCTTAGTGCAATGGGCACCTGCTAACTAGTAGCAGCAGTTTCAATAGAAATAAACAACAAACTACTTTAAACTATATTAATCATGGATCTATGTGAAAAAGATAAGCAAATAATGGAAATATTATGAAAAGAAAAAACGATTGACAATATGTAAAAAAGATTTTTGTATTAAGAATAGGGGCAAGCAAGTGCTTGCAATAGTAATACCTCCAAGTGGTGAAGATTGGTGAGCAACTTCCAAGGTGAGTAGCTCCAAGCTCCAAAGGTCTCTTCTCCAAGAAGGCTACAATGGTCAAAAGCTCTAGGGAGATTTTGACAGCATGAGGATAGGAAGATGGATGGATGGAAAGTGAGGAGCCCCTACCACCTTTTTATAGTTTTTGGTGGTGGGGAATACCATTATGGTTTTGAGAAAACCAATGGTATTGACCAACATGGTTTAGGTACTTTTTCCCTCCTTTTTCCTTTTTTGAATATTTTGAATATTTTTATTCCCTTTTTAATATTTTTGGGAATTCTGGACCCTTTTTTAGGGTTTTTTATGCTTTTTGAGGAAAAATATTCATTTTGAGTGGAAAAATGGGTGTATTAAGGTCTTTTGGTGACCTTTTGATGGCTTTAGAGGCTCAAATGGTAAAAAAGTGGACAAATGGGTCAAGTGAATAAGGAAATGAGCTAGTGAGAACTTTTTGGGTGTTAACAATTGCCATGTCTTGAAAGGTATCTTGAGTTGAGAGAAAGTCTAGCATTTGTTGATCATCATCAAACACTTTCCAGCTTGTTACATTATCAAGTATGGAAGGCCTGTACATAAGTTCTATTGAAAAGTTTAGGTGACAAGCCTTTTGGTAGAATCATCCTAGATGCAGTATTTGCTAAGAGGTCAGCATCAAAGTTCTGTGATCTAGGGATAGATTTGATGTTGAATGCAGTGAAATAATTGGTGAGATATCTAACCATTTTTTGATAATTAGTTAAACGTGGAGACAAACAATGTATATTATTTCTTACCTATTTAACTATGATTTCAGAATCCCCAAAACATTCTATCACTTGTGCACCCATATCAATAGTTTTTTTGAGTCCTTGCACCAGAGCCTCATATTCAGCTACATTATTGGTACAATCAAATTCAAGTCTATAAGCAATCATGGTTTCAGTCCCTTTTGGATCAATAAGGACACAACCTGCACCAGCTCCATCGTTGGATCTGGAGCCATCAAAGAATAAAGTCCATGCAATAGGATCTATCCTAAAATTTGTATTAACATTATAAACATTATGTACAATAGTTCTAGAGAATGGTACAGAAGTAAGAGTGGCATGGAATAAGAGTGGAAACCAACAGTTCTTCTGTAGGAAGAAGAGTGGCATGGATCCTATTTTTTAGATAAGAAAATATCTAATTGTAAGCTTTGACCCTTTATTTACTTCTCATCTTCATAGAAGACAATTCTAAGACTAGATCTTGTGGAGTTTTATCATCCCCAAACTTCTAGATAAACAATCTTTCAAACTCATCCCAAGAAGTTATGGATCTAGCTTCTAAAGAAAAGTACCATGTGGATGCCTTTCCTTCAAATGTATAGGGGAATAGTCTATAAACCACATCTTCATGGACAACAATCCTAAGTCTAATGGCCTACATAAAGGTTTTGATATGATCTAATGCAAGTGACTTATCTTCTGGATTGAACTTAGGAATCCACTTCTCAGGGTTTTTAGGCAATATATGTTGATATCCAAGTATCCACACAACATCTTGGTCAATCCAAGGTCTGTTCTGGCCTTCTCCATCCATTGGTTGTTCTTCCTCTTCTTCAGATGAAGAACTAGAATAATGTTCACTTTAAGACGAGGAGGATGATGATGAAGGAGGAGAAGGTGGTGGTCCACCAAATCCAATGTTAGGTTGATCTTGTGGAACTTCCTCAAAGAGAGAATCAGGGTTATACTCAAGGGATCTTGGATGATAAAGTGTATGCTGATTTTCTGTGTTCTGATTCTCAATGTTCTGGTCAGCTGTCTGTTGACCTTCTTGGTTACTAGTCTGGAAAGCAGTGTTTGGTTGAATTGCTCCTAGTCCTCTACCTTGTAGGTTAATAATTCTTTGTTGTACTATAGCAACACTATCATTAGAAATATTCAGTATTTCTTCAAGTGAAAGGGGTCCTCTAGTAGGTCATATAAGAATGATTTCCCTTCTATTTTCCTACCGAGCTATAGGTGTACCAGGAATTACAATCAGTTGTGAGACTATTTGACATTCAGATGTAGAAGCATGTGATTGACTATGAGTGACAACCAATGATGTTCTTGGTGGAGGAGGTTTATGAGTATTCTGTTTAGGCATAGTTTACTACTGGCCCTCCTTCTAGCGCCATTTGTTGAGGCCTCGGGTGTGCAGGGTAAGTGAAAGATGCTGGAATGGGTTCCAAGGCTCCCAACAGAGGGGGAAAAACCAGACTAAAAGGATTCAAAAGGTCCTACGCAAGGACAGTTCTGTCCCGAGCCTGTTTGGTATAGTAATCTCCCACAGATATTCGGCCTCCACTGGCACTCTATGAGTTGGTGAGTTTTGATCATAGGGATCAATTTTCCTTTGAAGAAAAAAAAAGTGTGTAAAATCTGTAAACACAAATCTACTTAAAAGAATCTAAGCTAAGTTAGATCTACTCTAAGAAGGTGTTTTGAGATAAGTACAGGTCAGCTTGATATGGAAATAGATAAGTACATTCACCAATTAAACAGAAATGTGAAAGAGATCAATGACTTAACAACTCAAGTTACAATTAATCAATTAAAACTAACCAATGGCAAATTGAGGGTTATATGCATTCAAGATTTGACCTGTAACTGATATGTTAATTGAAAAATCAACATCAATTATATTTTACTGTAAAAACCATTTACAGAAATCGATAAAAGTTTTAATTGAATAAATGCTTTTAAAAACTCATGAACACATAGATCATTAGAAGAGATAAACCAGAACTATAGATCACTATGCTTTATAAATTGCAAAAGACTTAAACAGTATTAGATAAGCAATCTGGAGTAGAATCAACATTCATCAAATAAACTTGATCAATAGACAAAAGTAGTTCTAAAAATAACTTTACTGAATAATGAAAGTCTGTAAGAAATTACAAGCTTTGTATCAAACATGGTATCTCCAATCTCTCCTGCATATTTTCTCCTCCAAATTCCATCATCCCATCTCTACGAGGGATCACCTCAATAAATAAGAGTTACAAAATAATACAAAGAATAAATTCCCACAAACTGGGATTACAAAATCAAAACTAAACTAATGGCCTAGACAAACTTGCCATTTGTCCCAAATCTTTAACAACTCATCCACATTCGGATAGTTAGCTGACTCAATCCCTAGCTGGGCATTACATACGAATGTTTCCATTCTGTTTTTAGCTAACTTATGCCAAATGCGGATGAAAATGTGGATTTTGCCTTCCATGGCGACTGGTTTCCTGATTAATTGGTCCACATCATCAATCTTGACTTCCTCAAGGCACTGAATTATCTACTTGCCTTCCTCACACCTACGTTCAACTTGATCAACCATCAACTTAGGCAGGAAAGCATCTTCAATGAGATCCAAGGCTGAGAACTGTAGAACTTCCATGATGTTATCCACTGCATACCACATCGCCTGCTACACATAGCCTGCTACACATAGCCTGTGCTTTCTTAAGAATATATTCAACTAACTCATTAAGATCAAGCCAAGTTTTCAATGCAGATCTTATTTTCTTGAATTGAAAACTGTTAAGAATGGGGATGCCTTTTGGTATGTTCTTGATATACCTCTACCACTCAACCATGTTTTGACTTTCCTGAGAAGCTTGCAGCCTTTTGGATTTCTGCTCTTTAAGGACACTTAACATCTTACCAAAAGTCATATGAGTTTCCCTAATCTCATCTAGGGTGTAAAATAGATTCTCTAGTAATTTATGATCTCTTCATTGACTTGAAGGGCCAAATCCTTAAATTCCTGTGGTGAGAACTTAGAGAAAATAGAAGAGGGTGCACTTGCAGTTGCATCCTCAGATTGATTTTCCAGTAAGGCTATCTTCTGTGTATTGGCAGAATTCTCAAATTGTACATTACGAATTTCAGCGTGAAGAGAGGTATTTCTTTGCTCCAAATCCTCTAACCTATCTCCCCATATCCTCCTAAGATCAGCAACATAAATCTCATGTTCTTCCTTGGTATTTACTAACTCTTCTTCAAGCCTTTCCAATTCTTCCTTCTTCTGATCAATCTCCCTATTCAGTACCTGGACTGAATCAAGGTTTGCACCAGCAAATGCCCCTAAGGCTACAGTTGTCTCAATTGCTCCTGTCTGGGGGTCATTTGTTTACTGATCCCATTTTATTTGATTTGGAATAGATACTTCTAATCCACCTTGATCCCTGCTTCTCTTTTTACCCCTCTCTATCATGGATTTATTTTCTTTACTGTGGAAATAATGTCCAAGAGGGACTACAACATCATCTTCATATTCAGTTATTATTTCCAAAGAAATTGAATTGACACTCTCTGTTGAAATTAATGAAGGTGTTTGAGTGTCAGTGGGACTAGGTATAAACATGGTAACTTGAGGAGTAGTCAGAGGGGTAGAGATAATCTGAGGAATTGATGGAACATGGGTTGGAGAAGGGATTGAACTGAAGGATTTAGAAAGTGGAACATGATCATCCTTAGCAGGTGATGATGAAGAAAGAACTGTGGCTAGCTCATCAATGGTGGATGATCATAAAGTAGATATGGGTAATTGTTGAGGTATAGTCGAAGACTGGACCTCTGCAATAATAGATGGGGGAATGGAAAAAGGAACTGAGTTGTCTGAAAATGGAGTGGTTCTGGAAGTCAAAGTATGAAAAAGTTGTGATATGGAAAATGGTGGCATCACCCTTGGAGACAAAGAAGAAATATCTTGAATAGATGACAACAAAAGTGTTGAAGATGTAGTGTCAGGGGTAGTAGTAACCTCCAATACCTGGTGATCAGAAGAGAGTGATCCATCTCAATAGTGTCTAACAAATTTGTAACTGCTTGTCAATCTTCAGTCACTCCTTCAGTCACTTCTTCAGTCACTTCCTGAGTCACTTCTTCAGTGACTTCTACAGTGACAGATACTGGGTGATGTGCTTCATCATCAATGTTAACAACAAAATTAACACCCTTAGTCAAGTGACGGAAGAAGCGCATTTTACCATGCACCCGCAGTGGGAAGACATGACACAAGTTCATGCAAAGATGAATCCTCTCTAAGGAATGCATTAAAATGCATTAATGATGGTTAAAATCATTATAAATGGTGCAAAAATCCTAAAAAATATGAAAAGTCGGGGGTTTCAAGATAAATTAATCTAAAATGGATTATCCCACACTCAAAAGAGAAACCTAAGGCACATTTCCCAAGGCTATATAAGAAAGGCCTTGGGGCATGGTAAAGACACACAAAGGGAGAGCAAAGACATGTTGAAGAGATTCTGAAGGAGGAAAAGGAGCTCAAATTATTCAAAAGCAAGGGTGAAGGAAGGGAAGCTCATGTCAATGGAGGAAGGATGTACACCTAATGCCATAGTAAGGATGTACTTCTCCATTATTCTACTATGAATAGATTCAAGTTTCTGCCATTATGATGTTTGAATGTGGCTTGTATTGTGTGATTTAAACTTTTAAATGGTTGTAGATCTTAAATTTGCTTGTCTTAAATGGATGAATGAATCTAGATCTTAAAATAACTTGTGATAATCTTTTCCTAATGCTGATGTAGAGACTCACCAGCTCTTAGAGTAATAGTCCAATTAGTGTAGACATGTCCCTGCACTTAACACTGTTATCAAAATGGCGACTCCACTGGGGATATTTTAAAACAAAATTAACAATCAACATCACTATCAATAATTTCAATAGTGGGAACCTGTGATGTAGGGATCAGGATTCTTTATCTCTTAGCTGGGTTGGCATCAACTATTATTAGATCATCACATACCTGTGCAGTTATAACAACCACTTGATGTTGGGCCTGGCCCAAGTGGGGCATTTTTGAGCAAGTTAGATATTGGAACTGCGGAGCTGAGCGCAGTTCAGTTGAAGGATTTTTGACAAAGTTTAATTTTGGGATGCTACAAAGTTGCATGCAGCGCAGCATTGGAAGAGCTGCAAAGTTTAGAGCTATGAGGAGTACAGCGCTGCGATGTGGCCAGTCTATGGAGGTCTGACAAAGTAGAATGTTGGGCGGAAGATGGCACAGATTCCTGTTAGACCATCTGGTCTATTTTTGGTAAAGATTCTCCATGAGTGCCAGGCGGCGGGTAAAGAGAAAAGAAGAAGAAAGTGACTAGTCGCACATGTAAAGAACCACTAACTGAACCAGTTGCACAAGACCGTTAGAGGAAGAACGGCTCGGTGAAAATGACCTGTTAGCATGCGTGCGAAAGGAAGGCGGATAGCAACGTGAGCATGCGTTGAGGGTGGCCATGATGGAAGATTCGCTACCAGAATACAGCAAGTCCGGTTTCCTGAAAACCATGACAGTTTTGTAAACCTAAGGGTTTTGGCCTGTGAATTGTAAAGACATGAACTACGAGAATGATCTATAAATAAGACATATTTTGTATGGGAAAGGGTTAATCTTAATTTTGTTATTGTTCTCATTGTTGATTGGATAAATCTCTATTGAGAGACATTTTTGTAAAGGCTCTGCAAGCTGTGTGTGCAGAGGCCTATTGAGAGAGAAGAGGGTCTGCAGCTGAGTGCGCAGACAAGAACTGTTGTACCCTTCCCAAAGAATAATACAACAACAGTTCTTGTGGACGTATCTCCCATCCTGGGGGTGAACCACGTTAAATCCTGTGTAGTATGATTGTTTTCATTTTACACTTGTCTGTTTGCTTACATTGGATGTTTGGATTCTCATTTATCAGTTTTTATGTTAATGCTTTTATCTGTATTTTCCATAGGAGAAAGATGGGAATAATATGTTAAGTATTACATTAATGGGTGAATGTTGAATGTGCAGTATCCTAAGTCTGTGAAAGTATTAGTTTGTTGAATATTCACATGCTTATGTAGAGTTCGAGTTGTATAACTCTCTTGATGCGCAACACGGAAAGTGCATAGTATTGTGTGTTTCGTCTGTTTATGTTGGTTATAAGGTTATTCATACAAGGCATTAGATGAATGGATAAACACTAAGTAAAGTCATCAATATCAGTTAAATCTGTAGAGGAAGCATATAAGTTAGTTGCGTTGTCCTATTATTTGCATCCTATTCGAAGTGCATAGTCCGTAGATGTGCTAGTTGTGTAAGCATCTTAGCTTATAGAAGCAAGGACCACGACTCAATCTATCGTCGTGCAGTCTTCAGTCCACATCGCGAGCCCTGCAGCACGATGCGTAGTAGTTTTGTCTGAACAACTCATCACATTGATGTGGAAACCTGATTCCGTAGCGCTCCCATAGCTACACATCAGGTGAGACCTCAGCCTGTTCACAGGCTATTTCCGAAAGGGCCGGTGAGAAGGGGTTTTGTTGGTTCCTTGAAACCACGAAGAACCCGGGTATACATTGAAAACCTCTAGAACAGTATCTGAAGCCAACAAATGGTTCCGTTGCCACGCTAAGAATCCGTGATGAGTTGAAGTTGGGATGTGCGACAAAAAAGAAGCTTTGTTGAGTATCGACTTCTGGCATCTAGAAAAGAAAGAAATATGGGCTTGGTGTGACAAGACATAGAGAGTCTTCACAAGAAAGGAGAATAGACACCCACATCTCTCTGACATCCAATGGTTGAACAAGTACCTGTGGAAAGATGTTCACGAAGTTTTCTGGGCGTCTTTGGGAAATGAGCTACATGAGTGGTTGTCAAGGCTCGTAGAGCAAAGAAACTATACACTGCCAGACGTACCGAACGAGTGGACACCAGAGCTTATTGAAAGACTCAAAGCAGTAGACATCTCATTCACGAGAGCAGTCGACTTCTGGGTCGACAATACACTACAAAGTTTTGTAATGAAGTTCGTTGTGGACATGCTAAAGTCCTACAGCGCAGCTGAGAGAGTTTTTCAAGGGATTCAGAGGTAAGTACTTGAACAACCTTAGTTTATACATTAAAATGCTTTTGGCAAAGAAATGTGTTTTTAGAATGCAGTGAATTTTTGTTTAAATCTTTCATGGTAGATAGTACATATGGTGGGTCTTATGAAGAAACCCATACCCTGAGAAGTAGAAAGAGATATAAGTTCGTTGCTGAGAAAAATCCCGGACCACTTGGAATTCACATAGATACCTAGATACCATGTGAGCTTGATAATCAAACTACACCTCTATCAGCCACATATAAGCCTATTAGGCCACAAAACCCGCCAATTGCACATACCGCACCTCCCTTGTCTCAGAATCCATCAGTTCAGAACCCACCGATTGCACATACTGCACCTCCCTTGTGAACTTCGTGAAACTTGCATCGTAGAACATCAGTATTGGTAACACCGTAGGAGCGGGTGCCCATGCTATTCGGACTCATCCTACCCCATCTCAAGATGTACCGCTTCAGAACATCCAACCTCAGATCATTCCTCAGAGTATCATCCCTAGCACTACTTAGATAACCATGCCACCTAGAAGGAGGATGGCTAATGATATCAAACTGTCGATATTCAAAGGAACGGGTCTAGAAGACCCTGATCAACATTGGTTTCTATGTGAAGCCGTGTGGAGTGTAAAGCAAGTACAGGATGATGTTGTGAAGCAAGCATAGATCGTCACCACTTTCGGAGACAAAGCCTTGCATTGGTTCATGAAATACTCGCAAGGATAGAATAGAACCCTGGTAGAAATCAAGGCGGCACTCTTAGCAAAATTTAAGAAGCCAAAATCAGAATCACACTGTATAACAGAGTTGAAAGAGATCAAACAAAAACCTAATGAGATAGTCTGGGAGTTTGATTAGAAATTTAAGACACTATTGGACCAAGTAAGCTTCGTGATACCATCGCAACAACACAAGGAATGGTTTATATCCATGCTGTTGCCTCATATCAAACAACCATTGATGCAGTAGAAAGTGGCTTCGCAGGAAGAAGCCTTGGAAATCACAATGAAGTTGGAAGCTTCACCGATTGGAGAAAGTAGCACTGGGATGTCACAGAAAGTAGCACTGGGATGTCGCAGATTTAGACCCAGTTGGCTACCCTAACACTACAACTACAAGATATCAAGAAGGGAAAACAAGAGAGACAGGAAGTCTGGTGTACAGGCTGTAAGGGAGGACACAATAAGGATCACTGTCCTTTATTCCAAGACTTCCTTAACATGGGTGGACCAAACCCATGAAATCCGAACCAAGGGCCATGGTGTGAAATTTGCAGAAGTAGAGGACACCGACCAGTAGACTGCCACCTGATACAGAAATATGTAAGAACACCTAAAAACCTATATTGTAATTTTTGTAAGTCAGTTGGGCATGATGAGTCCAATTGCCGTGCATACGAGCTCATGCTAGAAAGAAAGAAGATATTCATCATATGTATGGAGGAATGTACAGAGTCCAGGAAGAGACTCCGCAGAAACAAGATAATGTCCAACATGATCAGGGAGCATACAGAGGCCGCGGAGGATACCGCGGAAGAGGAAGGAATAATGGCCCGATGCAAGGAAGAGACCGAGGCCAAGTAATCTATTATAACTGTGGCCAAGCAGGCCATGTATCTAGAGACTGTACCAACCCATGCACTACATGTAGTTATTGTAAATCATTTGATCATGTTATTGAAGACTGCCCAGTGTTAGAGGTAGAAATGCAGAAAAGGAAGTGTCCAAAGGCGCTGAACCCAAACATTCAGTTGATCACCGTAGACAGAAGACATGCGGATCCAAGTATCAATGTAGTGGCATGAAGTGGCGCTATGATAGGAAGAGATAGAGGAGTAGAAGCTTCGACTTCAGGATATTTTAACACTAAGCAGAATCCTCTTGAAACAATATGGATAAGAAAAGTTGTTGGGAAAGCACCTACTTTCGACTTGAAGAAAAACAAAGAAACCTTTGAAGAAGCGCGGGATATCTTCAAAGAATCAGCACCCAGATCGCCGAGAATCCCGCTGGGTGGTGAAACACGGCATGTGGAAGATATGTCGGCCGGTTATGATAGAATGAGCATTGCGGCAGAGACAAGCACCTCTATTACGCAGTTCCTTAGGAGTTGCATGAAGTTGTTGAAAAATCCAAACGCTACAGTAGAATTGTAGAAGTTTTTAGATCAATATGAACCATGCAACGAAACTGAAACTACCGATAGCGCAGTTCATCACATCAAGAAACACAAGAGAACAGGCAGAGAAATGAGGCTTAGTGCACAAATAGTAGATTATGAAATGGATGAGATCATTCTTGATCTGGGATCAGAAGTAAATGTCTTAACTAAAAATACATGACAGTAGATGGGGAGACCAAAGTTGTTATGGTCACCTATCTAGTTGAGAATGGCCAATCAGGAGAAGGTCATATTGTTTGGATGATTAGCAAACGTGATTGTTGACATTGATGGAGTGTAAAGCTACACAAATTTTGAGGTTATCGAGATTGTGGATGATAGTCATCCTTTTCCTGCACTTTTGGGAATTGACTAGGCTATAGATAACCTTGCCATCATAAACTTGAAGACAAACAAGATGATCTTCGAAGGAAATCATCTCAGCGTCATCGCACCACTGGACCTTGCAGACTGAGACAGGTACAGCGAGCCAATTCAGGAAGAATCTAGAGCTCAAGATTTTGACTGACTTTACAAGATGATTGCAAACCAGGAAGATTAGATTACTCCTACTGCTGATGGAACACTCAGCTGGAGATGTAACAACTCTTGCATCTCAGACTCTGATGCAGGACTGGAGAATTGGAAAAGTTGTATGCATGAAGTATCAGCAAGGAGATGCACACAGGTTACAAAGTCACTGCATTAGATTGGAAAGGAGGTAATCCCAATCCCCACCTATGATGGTTTATCTAATGTTTATTCCTTTATCAAAGAATACACTGTAGCAATTGTAGATGAACATCGCTTACCAACACTAGATATGGCACTACACGAGACACCTGCCAGATGGTGGGATGCGCATAAGCAGACATTGACCACATGGGATCAATGCAGAATCAAGATGCAGATTAGATTTGCTGACAAGGTTACCCTATCCTTTGAGAAATATAATGGACAGACAAATCCAAGACAACATATTGAGGTTTGTTCACAAGCATGGCAAGAGAGACCACAGACAGAATGGGTGCATCTGTTTTTGCACACGATGGAGGAAGAAATTCCAAAGAAATGGTACTTGGATATGGAGTTGCACAAGGAAACTACAGATTGGCCTACCCTGACTGCGAAATTCTAGAAGAGCTTCAATATTGAAGACGAAAACCCTGGCATAAATGATGCTTTGCAGATTATTAAGGAAAGAATATTCAGACCAGAATATCCACATAAGAACATGACAATAGAGGAATTCTTTGGAACTGACAACATACCTGCAAGCCTATAGACAGAATGGAAGGAACAGGTAGAACATGCCATGGAATGTTATAACCTAGCTAAAGAGGCTGAAGAAAAAAAAGACAACAATGAGGAGGACCTGTGAAAAATAAACATTCCAGAGTCAGAAGGAGAGCACAATGTAGAGGGACCTCCGCTAGAAATTCCAGACATGAGCGGACCCGTGAAAACAAGGAAAGTGAACATTGACACCAGTGAAGAGCTAATGCATGACCCATTTCCTACTCCTTTCACTGATGAGGTGCTTGATAATGTTGGAGGAAATGAGGCCTATTCCTTTACTTATGGTTTTTCGCGATATCATCAAATAAGAATTGATCCTGCGGATAGACATAAGACCACCTTTTCTACTGAATGGGGGTCAGTCCAGTACAGAGTGATGCCGTTTGGTTTGAAGAACGCGCCCGCCATCTTTTCCAGAGTTGTGGTCGTAGCATTCAAGGATTTCATGCATAAGTTTTTAGAAGCTTACTTCGATGATTGGACAGTGTTTGGATTGCTGAAGGACCATTGCGCAAATTTGATATTGATGCTAGAAAAATGCAGACAACATTAAATATCATTAAAGAAGTGTATCTTTTGTGTACCCTATGAAATTTTTTTGGGACACATTGTGTGCAAACAGGGCTTGATGGTTGATCCTGCGAAGATAGCAGTTATTGTAAACTTTCCGACACCGAATTCAGTCAAGCAGCTGTGCACTACATTGGGGCATACCAGTTACTACAAGAAATTTATAAAGGGTTATGCGCAGATAACCATAGCTATGGGGAACGTATTAAAGAAATATGTGTTGTTCATCTGGAACGTAGAGTGTGAACAAGGCTTTGACACCTTGAAAGAGAAAATGGTAACTGCGCCAATCCTAGTTTTTCCAGACTGGGAAAAGTCGTTTCATGTCCATGTCGATGCTTCATGTATAGCATTGGGAGTTGTCTTAGCACAACCAGGAGAGGGAGGTATTGACCATCCCATTGTATTTTCAATTAGGGAGCTCTCATCTGTAGAGAAGAATTATACCACCACTGAGAGAGAAGGCCTAGCCATGGTCTATGCACTGCAGAAGTTCAGGCACTATTTGCTTGGTGCGCACTTCTTTTATGTTCACTGACCATTCTGCTTTGAAATACCTGGTCAACAAGCCAGTGTTAGGGGGGCGAATCTGCAGATGGTTATTGCTCTTTCAGGAGTATGACTTTGAAATAGTCATTAAGCTAGGAAGATTGAACTTAGGACCTGATCATCTGTCAAGAATTGATTCAAGAGAAGAGCCCACAAACCTTGAAGACAATCTTCTTGATGCGTAGTTGTTTGCTATCCATATAGCTGATGAATATTATAAAGACATTATAGATTTATTGACTACTGGGTTGGCACCCATAGAGTTCACTACACAGTAGAAGAAGAAACTGGTAGTAAGAGTAGCAGACTTCACCATTATCATGGGCCAGCTATACAAATTGGGGCCGGATGAAGTACTGTGCAGATGTGTGTTAGAGCACAAGAAACCATTCATATTGGTTGACATGCATTCCGAAGCAGCAGGAGGTCACTACGCAGGAAGAGCCACTACGCAGAAGATATTGCGAGCGGGGCTATGGTGGCCTATGATTCACAAAGATGCGAAGGAGCACTGCCAAAACTGCAATGTCTATTAGAGGATAGGAAAGTTGTCACGAAGAGATGAGATGCCATTGAATCCATAGTTGACATTACAGGCATTTGAGAAATGGGCAATTGATTTTGTGGGACCTTTAAACCCACCGAGAAAAAGAACTGGTGCAAGGTACATTATTACTGCAACTAATTACCTCACCAGATGGGAAGAAGAGAAGCCAGTGAAGGATTGTAGCACAGGTATTGCCGCATAGTTCATATTTGAAGACATCCTTACAAGGTTTGGATGCCCAAAGATTTTGATGAGTGATCAAGGCACTCGCTTTCTAAACAGAACCATTAAGGCATTGACATAAGAGTTCTGCATTCATCATCAGCGAAGTACACCATATCATCCGCAAGCAAATCGAACTGTTGAAGCATTCAATAAAGTACTAGACAATGCGTTGACTAAGGTATGCAATGTGAATAGAGATGATTGGGACCTATGCACTCCATCTGTTTTATGGGCATATAGAACGACATGCAAAAAGTTGGCAGGCCATACACCTTTTAGGCTGGCCTATGGACAGGAAGCAATAATGCCAATGGAGTACATTGTTCCCAGCTTGAGAATAGCTGCATTCACAGGCATGGAAGATCGCAACGCACTAGAAGAAAGGCTTCTACACTTGGTTGGTCTGGAGGAGGATCGCTTCATCGCAGGATTCCACCAACAAGTGCATAAAGAAAGGGAAAAAGCACGACATGATCGCCACATAAAAAACAAGAGCTTTCAAGTAGGTGATCTAGTCCTCCTGTATGATAGCAAGTTTATGAAGTTTCCTGGAAAGTTTAAAATGCATTGGCTTGGTCCATATACTGTTTTACATGTAACTAATGGTGGCGCAGTCTAGTTAGCCACATTAGCAGGAGATAACTTGCCTAGTCTACTCAATGGAAGAACACTAAAACCCTATCGGAATAGTCCTTCTTCGCAGAACCCGTGATGATCAGAAGAAAGGAAATTTCCAAGTGCCAAGTACAGTTGAAATTGGGCACTAGAAAAGAGAAAGAATGTGTATGCGATGTATGATGAGGATGTGTATATACCACGCAACACTTGTTCAGAAGTGTGGTTGCGCAAAAAAAAAATGAAAAAAGAAAAAGAAAAGGAGGAACCGCGCAGTTGCGAAGTCCAAAAGGCAACTACGGAGATTAGCTTGAATGGGAAAGGCACTTAAGTTTAGAAGCATGAAATCGGGCCCTACGCAGTAACGACACTGGAGTGTGGAGATGGCATGTCATGCAGTTCGACGCTACTCCAGAAAAATAGCCGTTAGAATTTCGGTTGAAAAGATAGTCGTTATACAGTACTTCGCCAGCGACCATTCGAGCATTTCACGCAAAATTAGCCGTTTTGAACGAGTTAATGAAGGAAAGGACCAAAGAATCCTCCGGATTTCACCAACGGATACTACATTTAATGCTTAGCTATCCGTTGAAGGGTATGGAGGAGGTCAGCTATGCCTATAAATACTATTGTATTCGGACTCGCGGGCATTACCGAACCCTTAGAATTTTATTGCAAGCACTACAGTTGTTTTCAGCAAGCTATCCAAAATCTTGTTGAGATTTGTCCAGTGAATGTCTGAGAGGTCTTCTATTGAGGAAGAGTTCACGGTCCAAGAGACTGTGAAGGTGTTCAAAAACAGAGGGATCGAATGGTTAATGAGAATTCCGTCCAAGAAAGTCATCATAGAACAAGGTCAGCCATCCAGAAGATCACCCAGACATGGTCCAAAAATGCAGGACAAAGGTAAAGATATAGTGGGGCTGAAAATCAAGCAACCAAAGATGAGTTCCATAATGCTGCAACCGCCGATAGCTGATAAGGAGATACCATTGACACTTACCCCTGAATATATCTCGCAACGTGCACTGGACGGATTGGTCTTCAGGCTAACAAAGAATGCCAAATACGAGATTCCGCTCTCGCCGATATCAAAGCATGTCGAGGTGGACAAAAATTTGCTGGGGAAGATCCCAGAGTGTAAGTGGGAAGACTATGATCTGCTTCAGATGCAGAAGAAGCCCGGTGAACCTAGGATCCCCCAGTTCCAACCTGACCAATACATCTATTGGAAGAAAGATGTCAAAGGAAACCTCACCTTAGTGGCGGAAAGCTGGTTGTCCGGAGTAGTCCAGTCAGGACTGCTCAAGCTGCTCAGACACCCGCATTTTGACAGAACACCGAGGCTGAACGCGGTGGTGTGAACTCTGATGGCACGCATTTACCAGGGATATTTGTGTCTTGATTGCAATATCAACATGAATATTGCCTTAATCCACCGAATAACTGGATTGAGCAAAAGAGGTAAGGATCCGAAGCAGTTTTTCCAAGGGAAAATCAAGGATAAGGAAGTAGCTATGAAGATGAAGAAAACTCAAGCCGTCGTCAAAGGAAAGAGAGGCTTTCAGATGGATGACACAGATGATAAAGACACGTAGTTTGTCATGCAATTTTTAGCGAAAAAAATTCTCAAAAAATCCAGGCCTTGGAGGTACCTGCGGGCGCAATACTACTTGGGCCGCAGTCATGGAGGGCGAACAATTCAACTAGTGTCAATACCTGTTGAACGAGTTCCTGGAGGAACTAAATGACACATAGCTTAATGGTGGAAATTTCTATTTTACATGGTTAATAGTGTTGATCGCCTTCGTATGGTGGAAGGAGCCAAAGGATTACATTGGCGTAATCACCTACAGCAATGACTGCAGTGGAGCCCTCTATTCAAACCTTTGGGAAAATTTGAATTCACAAAGACAACACGCAAAAGCTGACGTCTTCTACACCTATTATGACCAGCTACGTGGAGCAATCATGCTCACACCGTGGATGACAAAGCAGGTAATGAGTAAGTATATTCGCACTGTTGATTTTTATGTTGACATGCGTTGCATTCACATTTCAGCCAAAGCACAGAAGAAGAACACTGAATGGTTTGCAGGAAGATACCATATGTATGAAGATGATATTGATAATATCATGAGGGAATGGCCTGTCGAATTTCGAGTTGAAATTGTGGATATACAAAGCAACTCCGGCGAGGAAAACCCCATTCCATGTCCAATTGTTGAAGAAAAAGAGAAGGGAAAAAGGAAGGAAGCTGATAGCCCGGTACAGCCAAAGGGGGAAAGAAAGAAGCAGAGAGCCACTAAAGGCATTTTAGAAGCCATACTCCATGATGATGATTATGAAATGATCACAGTAAAGATCACCAAATAGATGGAAGATCTGATGACTGAAAAGGAGAAAAAAGACAAACAGATTCAAGAAGCTTTGTAGGTAAATCTGACCACGTTGCAGGGGATTACAGAAAAAATTGAAGAAGTAAACAAAAAATTACCCTTATCGTAGGACTTAGAGTCCGAAGGAAAGTCCAGAGGAACTTCGAAGCAGCAGATGCCACAACTAGCCATGACTATGCCTTCTAAGTCCCGCGTTATCCATCTTGATCCCTTAACTATAAGACTGCCACTGCCAGAACAAATAATGTTGGGCACGAAAGATGTAGAGCATGTGGAGATTGATATTACGAAGATACCACTACTTGGTCTACACTATTTGCATCTGCAGGTTGTCGAATAAATGCATGATAGAACTACTTACGTGATGAAACATCACTCTGAGATGCAAACATCTAATATGTAGTTGGAGGAAGCAAGCTCGCGGAGAGCTATGGAACTGCAAGATGAGCACGATCGATGGAAAAGACTAGAGTCCACGATCACTGCGGTCGTAGATGATATATTAGAATGCGAAGTACAGGTAGACCCCGTGGACACTGTCGTTAGGATCGATGAACTGGTTAACAATTTTAAGGTGGAGATGCGAGATATGGAGATCAACCATGAAGCTAAGGTTGCTGCCTTGGAGGCACAGGTTAACTCGCAGACTCCACCAGATCAACAACAGTTAAGAGTGAAGGAAGTGAAGGCCACAGCAGAAAGCATAGCCACCGAGGTGGCTAAGTGCCGAAGTATGTTAGATGAGGCGTCGAAGGCGTTCACTGCCCTCGAGGAGGATCCAGGGTTGCTTGAAGTCAAGAACGTTGTGAAAGATAAGCAAGCAACATTCGAACTGCTGGATGCAGAAGTTGAAACGCTGCTGCCAAGAGAAAGACTACAGAGGTACAAGGAAGTATAGAGCCTGAGAAAAGAGGTTCAAGTAGTAAGAGAAAGAGAAAGTGACATGATAGACAAGTCGCAACCCTTACTGGAGGCAGCCCACACAATCTCGCAGGAGATCGAGGAAAATTTAAAGGAGTTGTGTGAAAGTCAAGAACAAGTGGAAGGACAAGCTGAGGATGATGAAATAACACCTGAGATGTTGGAAACGGTCAATCAAGTCGAGCAAGACACTAAGGAAGTAGTTGAAAAGTTGATTGTCACATACAACGAGTTCACTACAAAGCTAGCTCTGCAAATGGCAGAACATCTAGGAGAAGTCAGAGTTGAAGGTGGCTCGGGGATGAGCCACATGTAAGTGTTAGGGGCCTGTTGGGCCTAGCCCAAGTGGGGCATTTTTTAGCAAGTCAGAGCTTGGAACTGCGGAGCTGAGCATAGCTCAGTTGAAGGATTTTTGACAAAGTCTAATTTTGGGATGCTACGAAGTTGTGTGCAGCACAGCGTCAGAAGAGCTGCGAAGTTTAGCACTGCGAGGAGTACAGCGCTGCGATGTGGCTAGTCTATGGAGGTTCGACAAAGAAGAATGTTCGATGGAAGACGAAAAAGATTCCGGTTAGACCATCAGTGGTCTATTTTTGGTAAAGATGCTTCATGAGGGCCAGGTGATGGGTAAGGAGCAAAGTGGAAGAAAGCGACTGGTCGCACATGTAAAGAACCACTACCTGGACCAATCGCACAAGACCATTAGAGGAAGAACGACTCAGTGAAAGCGACCTGTTGGCATGCATGCGAAAGGAAGGTGGATAGCGACGTGAGAATGCACTGAGAGCGGCCACGATGGAAGATCCGCTACCAAAAGATAGCAAGTCCGGTTGCTTGAAAACCGTGACAGTTCTGTAAACCTAAGGGTTTTGGCCTACGAATTGTAAAGAAATGACCTACGGGCATGATCTATAAATAAGGCATGTTTTGTATGGGAAAGGGTTACTCTTCATTTTTTTATTGTTCTCATTATTGATTGGATAAATTTGTGTTGAGAGACATTTTTATAAAGTCTCTACAAGCTATGTGCGCAGAGGCCTATTGAGAGAGAAGAGGGTCTGCAACTGAGTGCACAAACAAGAACTGTTGTACCCTTCCCAAAGCCTAATAAAACGACAGTTCTTTTGGACATAGCTCCCATCCTGGGGGTGAACCATGTTAAATCCTATGTAGTATGATTGTTTGCGTTTTACACTTGTATGTTTGCTTACATTGGATGCTTAGATTCTCATTTATCAGTTGTTATGTTAATGCTTTTATATGTATTCGCCATAGGAGAAAGATGGGAATAATATGTTAAGTATTACATGAATGGGTGAATGTTGAATGCACAGTATCCTAAGTCTGTGAAAGTATCAGTTTGTTGAATAATCACATGCATATGTAGAGTTTGGGTTGTGTAACTCTCTTGACGCGCAACACCGGAAGTGCGCAGTATTGTGTGTTTCGTCTGTTTATGTTGGTTATAAGGTTATTCGTACAAGGCATTAGATGAATGGATAGACACTAAGTAAAGTCGTCAATATCAGTTAAATCTGTAGAGGAAGAGTATAAGTCAGTTGCACTGTCCTATTATTTGCATCCTATCCGAACCACGCAATCCGTAGATGCGCTGGTTGCAAAAGCATGTTAGCTTGTAGAAATGAGCACCGCGACTCAGTCTATCATTGCGCAATCTTCATTCCGGAGTGCGAGCCACACAACACACTGCACATTAGTTCTGTTTGAACAATTCATCACATTGTTTTGGAAACCTGATTCTGTAGCGCCCGCATAGCTACACCTCGGGTGAGACCTCATCTTGTTCGCAGGCTGTTGCCGAAAGGGCCGATAAGAAGGGGTTTTGTTGGTTCCTTGAAACCGTGAAGAACCTGGGTCTACATCGGAAACCTCTAGAACAATATCTTAAGCCAACACTTGAATATCCATAGTAAGCTTAGGAGGTTCAATTGTTTGAGTATCCAATACTGAAGTTAGCTGTGCTAACTCCTGCTTCAAATGATGAGAGGTTTGCAACAAGACTTTGACCTGTTCAACCATTTTTACCTCAGGAGGATTCTCCATGGGGGATTTACCTTTATTCCCATCTAGATAAGTAAGCATTAGAGAGGAATTAGCCTGATGGTTCTCATTTTTTTCTCTATCCTTTCTCATTTGCTCAAGTAGATTCATTTCCATCGCTCTGTAGCTCAAGACTTTAGCTTTAATTTCTCTTTGATATTGCACAATCTGATGCTTCTCATCTATGCTCTTAGCCCTAGCAAGGACCTCAGAAAATGTATTCACTCCTTGGTAGATAGAGTCATCTGGAAGCTCCTCATGGACATAGTCCATCTTCATATGATATTGTTTAAAATGTGCATCAAGGAATTTCTTAGGATCATGCTTCCTTTTGGGAGCGAAACCCAACTTTAAAGGAGCCACCTGGTCACCAAGTATTGCAGCCCAATTTGAGGTTGGGATGACTAATGGCCCAAGGTTTAAAGAAAATTTAGGCCAACCTTTCTTTTTGGGACTAGTGATTTTTCTGTAGACACCATCAGTAATAGTCTGATAAGAGACTTCTTGAATGACCAATCTGTCAAGCACTATTCTAGGCAGAAGATGAACAACAATGTCACTTCCCAAGACTCTAATATATGAATAGGACTCATAGACATACCAATCATGAAGTGTATTGATGAAGGTACTGGCATCAATTGAAAAAGAAGGTGCCTCTTGTTTGAATATCTTGAAATAAATGGTACTCATGAAATGGTCACAAATGTCATAGAATAAGGGCATAAAATTTCTCTCCCATAGTGCTGAGTGATAGATATGAACTGGTGGATCTGTAGGGGTCCAATTCTATCCCAAGTTAGGATATTGGAAATCTAAGCAAAAGACATCAATAATGTAGGCTGAAAAGAAGAAGTGTGTCTTCCTCAGGGAAGGTGCCTTTTGATAGTCTTGGATAATTGTTTTAAGTTCCAGTGACAAGATAAATGCCGAAGGAAGGACTCACCCATTGTTAAGACATGATGAGCTATTGGAGCCCATTCAACTTTGAAGACTGAACAATTTGGAAGGCCAAAGAGCTTGTAGAGCATGGCTTCCAGTAAATAATAAGGTTCCCTGAACCAGGAAATTGGGTAGAGGTTGTCATTCTTAGGTACGAAACTGCTAGGCTTAATCATCGATGATTTCAATGTTTCGTCAAAATTGTACCTAGTTTTAGAGGATTGTATGAATTCAGGGCTAAGGGTCTGCACAACCGGCTTAAGAGAAAAAGATCTGATAAAGAATTCAGGGTGGAAAGTTGTCAATTGTGACCGTGTAATGTCATTAAATGACCAGTCTTTAGGGTTAGCATTGTCCACTATCCATTTGACTGGGTCTATGTAAGGTAGGACAGCGGGCCGGGCAGCAATGGCATGCAATTGAGAAGACCGAATCTTCTCATATGTAGGTCGGTCTTCTTTAATGTCTGAAAGGTCATCATTATCATAGATTGAATCAATTTTGGACTAGTCCATTTGATAAGTTCTATTAACCCTCTCACTGGTATCTGAGAAGATACCGAAATTCATATCTTTGGTCAGCAAATCCCTGTGAATTGTCTTAGGTCGGGTGTTCTATGACATTTTGGCAAAGCTTGGAAATTCTAGTAAATAAATTAAAACTAAACCATAAACAACAAAAACGTAAATATCAAATGCGAAAATGACAAAAACCAACCTGAAAATAACTGAAAATTCATAAGAATGACCCCTGGTAAGAAATCCACAGTAAAATACACGTAGCAGAGTAAATTCCGACAATGAAAATGATAAAGAAAAATAGAAAAAATCTTATATTTATCGATTTTTTTGTCGGGTCAAATCTGAACCGTAGGATTATAAGAAATGAGTGACAAAGATTAACCCCAGCAGGATGTGGGATCGGGTCATAGATTTTATTTTCAAACTTTATTCAAGAGTCCCGCAATCCGCAATCCACAATTTGGGGGTTGCGGAATTGCAAATTGCAAAACAATGGACAAAAGTGTTTCCGCAATATGCAATTGCGGGTTGCGGGTTTCGGAAATGAAAACACTCTTTAAAACTAGAA
Source organism: Larix kaempferi (assembly GCA_027924585.1). NCBI lineage: Eukaryota > Viridiplantae > Streptophyta > Pinopsida > Pinales > Pinaceae > Larix > Larix kaempferi. Next base: position 4,579,548 of record BSBM01000222.1, read on the forward strand.
TAACGTTTTCCGCATCTCGCAATCCGCAATTGCTTGTTGCGGGTTTCGAAAACACACAATGCAATTTATTAAAATAACAACTTTCCGCAATCCGAAATCTGAAATTGCGGGTTGCGGGTTGCGGGATCGAAATTTCCCAAATAATATTAACAAAGTCTTCCTGCAATCCGCAATTTCGGGTTGTGGGTTGCTGGATGAAAAAATTCAAAAAGAGAGAACAACCAATTCCCTCAATCCGCAATTTCGGGTTGCAGGTTGCACATTTTCAGATTTTTGGGTTTTCAGGATTTTAGGTTATTAGGTTTTCGGGTTTGCGGGAAAAAAATAACATTTTGAAAGAATTGAAGGCTTTCTGCAAGTCAAGAAAACAAACAAAAACTTAGAAATTTTCAAGAGGGAAAATGATCATTACGGAAACCAAAAGCAAAGGTATGAGATCATACAAACAAGGTTTAAGAATCTTGTTTTGAAAAAAGAACTTACCGAAATACCTTTGTATTTATAAAAATTGGGCTCCCATGATCAAATGAAGCATGGGATTTGTTGTACCTACAACAAAACGCGCACACTTTATATTTAAATTCAAATAATGCACATGCGTTATAATTAAATTCAAATATTTTGGTTGGTGCGCTTAATGTTAGAAGAAACACGAGTGTGTTTCTTCTTTACAAAACATGCGAGCGTTTTGTATCTACATAACGCGCGTGGGTTATTAACTTCACAAAATTATGTTTTTAAGTGTTGGATGGAGATAAAGGGGGTGAGAGAGAGAAGAGACATACGATCTTCATCATTCAAGGGGCTCTCCTGTGGGCAATAAGTTGCAGAATCCATCATTGAATGTTCAAGCAGCTATTGCTGGACCTTGGGGCAAGCTGATATCTCAGTATCCCCAGGTGAGGTTGATGAGTTTCTAGTAAATTTTAAAGAATTTGTGTTTTTGTTCTATGTTGGGTTAAATTGTAAGGGGATGGATTTGAAAGCTAATTCTAGGATATAAATAAAACCATTGGTTCTGTAATGGTACAGTGATAATCAGAAAATAGAACAAAGTGTGTTTAAGTCAACAGAAATTTCGCAGGTCGAGTTTCACCAACAAAATACAGTGAGATGTATATTAGTGATGTCCAACATATCATTCTGAGAATTCTTTAGCTGTTCCCAATAAAACATCCACTAGATTCGAGGGTTTAAGTTTTGTCAATGATGATATTTCTCACTTCTTTTTGACTGGGTACTTGTGGTCATATTCAAATTTTTTATGTTGTCTTACTCCATTTAATGGTCAGGCTTGCTGCCATTGCCCTTCAACCCAAACTTGCTGCAAAATTGATATGTTTGCCTTAGTAATTATTGTTGACAATATTGTTGAAATTTAAAATCTTAAAAGTACTAAAAGCAAAGCTTAGCCATCACTTTGGCATCTTTCTGTCCAATTCATATATCAAAGTACACCTTTCCTGGTCATCATCTTAGAAGTACTAAAAGAAAATCTTAGCCATCACTCTGGCATCTTACTGTCCAATGCATATATCAAAGTACGCCTTTCCTGGTCATCTTGCTAGATTCTGGCAAAGCAATTTTGGCCTATTTGATTGATTCAAAGGAAATACATATTGGTGAGCTTGCATATCAATCTGAAGAAGCTGAAAACCCCCAGGGAATTTCTAAATTATGAGATAATGGTGTTTCCGGGGTGGGGTGCTGATTGGCTCCTGGATTCCAGTTGGAAATGTGCAGGAATTTGTGCCGAAAAAGGATGTGTTCTGATGAAACTTTATCCCACCACCCCCATTATGCCTGGGATGAAGTGAATTCTTTAGTGCTTTCTGCTACAGTACACCTACTGGCTAACATTAAAATAGCATAGCATGTATAGCTTATACAGATGTTTGACATGTTTTGCGGAATATTTATCTTTCAATGACTATTAGTGCTCACTTCTTGCTGGATTTTTGTACTTTCCAATTACAATTGGAAGGAAATGCTCCCTTGCATTTAAAGATTGGCTTTGTTCCTAGAATCTATTTTGGTAACCTTCTACACTTGTATTTTTTTGCTACACTGCTTGGGGGCTGATATACTATTTTACAGATAAAATATGTAGTAGGAAATACAAATTAACTTGTATGTGATGTTCATGTGAAGTTGTGTGCTTTTTGTGAATTTGCCAACATGCTTAAATTGCTGAAATGTTTGTGATTTTTATTGCCAGAATACACATGTAGACTTAAATGGTGCGGTTTTCACTGTTGGACGGAGCAAAAATTGCAATTTGTGCATAAAGGATCCATCCATTAGTACAGTTTTGTGCAATTTGAAGTATACATTGGTAATATTTGTTGTATATTCAATAATGTTGGTTTGTGTACTTCAAGACAAAATGACATCAACTGATTATAATCAATAAAAAATTTATCATTCTTGTAGCAAAATAGTTGGTGATGCATTTGTTTCCCTGGACACTTTAAATTAATATGGTTGTCTTTGATTGAATTAAACCAAACAGTGTGAAGGTGCCGTGGCAATTGTTCTTAAAAGTGTAGGAAGCAGTGGGTTTGTTCAAGTCAATGGAAAGCATTTTAGAAAGAGCAGTGTCGCGATTAAAGGGGGATATGAAATTGTTTTCAGCCCTCGTGGAAACCATGCCTATGTATCCATTTTCTTATTCTTATTAAGATTTGTCTAACTCATTTTGTGAGTTGGTTGTGAACTTTTCATTATTGTCAAGATGTAGCCATTTTCCTTAATTGGTAAATGCATATTTTTCAACCGCTAATAAATGAAAATGCCTCAGCTTTAGTTGGACTGATAGAGAATCAAAGAGCCACAGGTAAGGCAACACCATTTGAATCAAGATCAGGGGATCCTTGAGTTGTAGCAGGAGCATCAATTTTAGCATCTTTCTCAAGTTTGAGGCCAGACCTAAACATGTTGCACCACCTGCTGCAAATATTGAAGAGTCCCAACAAGGAATTGATAGGCCTCAGATGCCACGTTCCTGTGAAATGTCAGATGAGTCCATCTCAGATATTGAAGTAGCTGGTCAGGCAGGAAAAGCGACGTCTAATCCAAATGGCGCAACTGATATTCCAATGAGTGACAAAGCGCCTGTTATCTTTTCTGCAGCTATAACAGCAACAAATGAACATCTAAATCTTGATAGCTCAGATGGACAATCCAGACACATGAGCAAATACTTGAGGGCCAGTCCAGGAACATGCCATAGACATTTGCAGTTGCGAAAAAGAGTAGAAGAAAATAGCTTGTCACTAGATTATTTGAGAGGTTTGCATGAAAAGCATGAGAAATGACTCTTCCCTACTCAATGTGGAAATCATGGGTTGTTGTCTGTGAGCCAATTACCTCTTGATATTGATAGGTCTCTACACCCTCATATCAGGGACCGCACATTTCTGTTGCAAGGAGAACATGTACATGCCAGTATTCAGAAGGTAAGCTAAATACCGATCTATGTAATATTCATAACAAGTTTGGGTTCTAATGCTACTATATACTTTATGATTCTAATTGACTGCTTCTAATGCAAACATGTCAACTTCAGGTTCCAGCCTTAGTGCTGGATTGTGAGCCAAACATTGACTTTAGCAGAGACATTGAAGCAAAGCAAGGGTAAGAATTTTTTCACTGATTTGGTTTTTACACATACATTATGGAATACCATATTTTACATAAAGAGAAATAGTCTTTTGACCTCTTTAGGAATTGAATTTCTTGATACTAAATATGTTTAACGTAGGTGTTTTCTTGCATATTTGGTTTGGTTGTCCCAATGATAAATGGTTGAGGAAGATTTATGTCCTATTATGTTTGTCTTACTCACAACTAGTAGACAGAATGGAGTGCCATACACATGGGAAGGACTAGTATATCTTGATCTATGGAAGTGTCAAGCCCTGGGTTGTATACCATGTCATGCAGCAATTCTTAGTCATTGTAAAATTAAGCTTCATCTGGTGATGAGAAGTAGAGGAAGTTGTTAAGCAAGCTCTTGGAATACGGACCTGATGGAATTTGATGATCCATTCAATTTGTTATATGTGATACCGTAGTTCTTTATCCAATGCATCATGTATTTCATAGTAAATCTACATATAAACAGAAATTAATATCATCATATCCAGGAGTGAAAGGGCAGCCAAAGAATGATCATGTCAGATCTCTTTATGTTGGCTTTGGCTCTAACTTGAAGAGAATATATATTCTTTCCAAAGATAGCAGTCTTATCTGAAATCTTGATTGTTCTTCTTGTATATGATTTAAATGTAAAAACACTTCCCAGGTTGAACTGAGTATTTTCCTTATGAAAAGTTGCTCTACAACATCGTCTCCAGAAGAAAGACATGGTTGTCAGTATGATCACATTCCACATACTCGAAACTAGCTGCCACATCATCAATTTGTCCCCAAACCTATTTATGTTGAAGGGTTGAAACAGAAAGAACAATACAACCCAAGCCCAAAACGATTTGGTAACTTTACAATTCCACATTACATTAACATCTATCTTTAAAGTTTAAATCTAGCTAAAATAAGAGTCTTAGTGATGTAGCTCTAGGATGTTAGTTATGACCAACCTCCCAAGTACTTGTCTTAAAATAAGAGTGATACTTCTAGATACCATGACACCTATTAACCCACCAGGTTAGTAGAATTTGAAGTCATTTTTAGAGAAAATCGTGGCCTTCAGCATTCATAATTAACTAAAACAATTATGCATCGAGGATCATCTTGCAAATTACAGTAAAATTATGTAGGTCAACCACTTGAAGTTGTTGAGGCTGATTAAGACTTTTCTAGGATAACCACATAGCTGTGTCCTTGTCCCACAATTCTCACGAGTATGTAATTCTTACTTCCGCAAGTACTTTTTTGTAATGATAGGAATCAACCCAAATTGTCCTTTTTCGTTGAGAAAGTTTAAAGTGATTCTATGAAAAAGTACCATCCTTGTCTGGCAGGTGGAATGTCAATTTACTAATAGCTGTGTCCTTGTCCCAGAATTTATTTGCGTATAGAAGTTTCCCTTTCTTCTTCCTTGATTTAAATTGAAATCATGTTTAGTCCATACTGCAAGTAGCATAATTTTGAATAGACACAACTTCAGGTCTTGGAATATCACTGTATGTTTTTCTAGATGTATAAAAAAGTTGGAGATACCAATTTGATGACACAATAGGAGAATCTTCCATAAACAGATGCAAACCTTCCCAAAACTTCTTCCTTGGGATTTTTTGCTTCATTGTTCTATTTTAATTATGTCTACATGTCCAATGCCTTTACTCTATTTTGATTTTGTTGATTTTCCTTTCCTTTTTTATATTTTCTTATTTCCCATCTATTTTACATAATTTTTTGGATGTCTCCTTTATCTTTCTCATCTTCCATGGATACATGCATGATTAAATTCCTCAAGTTTTTCATTTTTTATTCCACCTCTTATTTCTAGTTCTCATCTCGAGCTCCATTTTCCAACATTTACTTTGCTAGTTTGATGGTCTAGTTACCATGGTTTTGATGTGTCTTAGTGGATATTTTAAATCAATAATAGCATTGACCATCTATAACATCTTTTATATGAAAATTGACGTCCAATGCAGTTGTAATGACTCCTAACATGTGCCTAGTTTGGACCCGCAATAAGATCAATAAGATCTTTCTGATGATCTTATTTGGGAACTTGCATTACCCCTATTCTAAATATTATTTTAACATTTCTTAGGACATGAATCCCATTTTGTCTTCCACTTGCTTCTTGGCTTGTTCATCCCATCTTACTCTTCTAGAGAATCTCTTTGATATGACTTACAAGATGAAAGAGTTTAACCCTAAAATTTTCTTTTCTCGTCAATGGCCAAATAAGGTACCAAAGAGGTTTTTCCTCTTTTTCCAATTGCATTAAGAAGGCTCAAGAAACCAAAGAAAAACACAAAGCCTTGGAGTTGACAACTAAAGGGAAGAAAACACAACATGGTTTGAACTCTTAGAACTAAACAATAACAAGTAAACTAAAAGAGGGTTACAAAATCTATTAAAAACAATGAGCCACCTATAGGTGGAAATAAACCTCATACAAGATTTCACTGGATAAACAACATGGCATACCTTTAAAAGTTTATTAATATTCAGAAGAATTGGCCATAGTGCTAAACTATCAATGAATGCTAGACCTAACCTTTTGGATGAACTCTACTCTAAACTTGAATTAGAATATTTCCAAACCAAAGACAAAAGCAGAGGTCAAAGGAGTGTTCTGTGCTATCCAAAATAAATCTATTTAATGCCTTCGTATGCCCTGCTTTGAACTGCAATAGTCAACTTACAAAGGTTGGGCCAAAGGATTGACATTGGTGGAGCTGGATCAGAACTTATATCCTTTCTATCATCTTCTCCTTGACACCCTAAGATATGTGTTTAATCTCCCTCCATACATGTTCCTACTACCCCTTTATCTCCCTTGGTTTGCAATGGTGTGTTAAATTTTAAGAATTTACTTCAATCCAATCTAGGATATTAATTGAGAGAACAACATGTACAACAAATCTATAGCATATCGTTCATGGACACAATAATGCAAGCACAGAAGAGACATAGAGTTTACTTGGGTAAAACCATAAAGGTGAAAAACCCCTATAATTTCCTCAAAGATAGATAGAGCAATGATACAACTAGAATACAAGAGATAGTCTTCTCCTAGCAGAAGAGCCTCCTCCTCCACAAGTGCGCCACTCTCCAAAGTGTGAGTGAGAGAATAGAATGTGTAAAATGAGAGAGACACACTCTCTATCTATACACTAACTTGACTTGACCTTTACTCAACTAGGTTGGCCTCAACTTAACCACTTATCATAATGCTGACTAGGCCGACCCCCACTAGGGTGATCTAATAACCCTTTGACCCACATGGACGACCCCCAATAGGGTGGTCTAATAACCCATCAAGTATAAGTTACGACAGTTACAATATAAATGACGACACTTCCGTATAGAGGAATAATAACATCTCTATAGGAATACAACCACTTCCATATAGAGGAATAATAACATCTCTATAGGAATACAATATACATATATGTGAAATACATTCCGAAGTTACATATACATCAACACTCCCTCTTAACTAGGAAGGCATTTCTCGACACAGGTCTTCTAGCACAAGTCATCTTCTCTGGATCATCGTCACTGGATAATCGTCATCGAGTCATCATCATCGTCACTGCTGCTTCTATCTCAATCAATCTCTGAATCTACTCATCATAGGAAGTTCTACAGAGCCAGTCCTTTTTCATACTGGATGTAGGCCCACCACCTGTAGGTCTTCATCATCACTAGCCATACTGTGGAATCCTCATGACTTATTACGTGCATCACAAAACCTGGCTGCAGCATCCCAGGCTATTACAAGCACACAGCTCTACCTATCGGATCTCCCAAGAGCACATTACATGTGACCCATCACAAAACCTGGCTGAAGCATCCCAGGCTGTTACGAGCACATAGCTCTACCTGTCGGATCTCCCAGGAGCACATTACATGTGATATCACCACAAAACCTGGCTGAAGCATCCCAGGCTATTACGAGCACACAACTCTACCTATCGGATCTCCTAGGAGCACATTACATGTGGTCTACCACAAAACCTGGCTGAAGCATCTGAGGCCTTTTTCATCCTATCCAGATCTCCTAGGAGCAAATTACATGTGTTCATGGCAAAACCTGGCTGAAGCATCTAAGGCCTTTTTCATCTTGTCCAGATCTCCCAGGAGCAAATTACATGCCATAGGACAAAACCTCGCAAGAGCATCTCAGGATGTTACGGGTACACAACTTCGACCTGAAGATCTCCCAGGGCACAAATTACATGTCCTCCCAGAGCAATGTCTTAAAAGAGCATCCCAGACTGTTATGGGTACACAACTCCTACCTATAAGATCTCCCAGACATGCTCATCTGCACAACCTGATCCACGGCTGTTAACACCCAAAAAGTGCTCACTAGCTCATTTACCACATTATATGGCTCATTTGTCCATTTTCCTACCATATTTCCATTAAAATCCTAAAAAATCCCATTAAAAAGCCTCCAAAAGGCCTAAAATTCCTCCAAAAGGCCACAAAACCATCAAAATAGCCTAAAAAAGGCTAAAAAACCCCCCTTTTCCTCCAAAAATAGCAAAAATCCCCTAAAAAGGGAATAAAAATATAAAATAATGAGGAAAAGGAGGAAAAAACCCTATACAGCTGCCTAAAACCATGTGTTTCCTAAAACCATGGGTCAGCACTCCACCACCAAAAACTATAAATAGGTGATGGAGATCCCTTATTCCATATCCACAATCACAAGCGCCCTTACTCTGCCAAAATCTCTCTCGAAACCCTAGTTCATCATTTGAACTATTTTCACCTTGAGAGCCACTTTGGCCCATCCCCACCATTGGAGAAGGAGAAGGAGCATTCAGAAGCTTGGAGCATCCTCTTGGACACTGCAAAGGGCTTCACCAACCTTGACACTCAAGGTAACATTAATATAAAACCATTTTTTACATCTTTTATTTATGTATCATGCAATGTTTAAAGTAGTTTGTTAATTGTTGTTTTAGCTTAATCATTTAATCATTATTGAACTGCTACTAAGGAGTCCATTCTCCTTAGTAGGTGCTCATTGGCACAAGCTAGGGGTAAAACCCTAGTTACAGTTTTTGGCGACTCCCCTAGTTTTCGAATTTCTGGTTTCCGTTTTTAAAATTTTTTTCCTTTCGGCTGTCCCTTTCGGCCGCCGCATACCGCGTCTTTTTCCCTCTACAGTCGCGCCCCGACCGCGCCTTTCAGGCCTTTACCCGCGATCCGACCGTGGCTCTCAGACTGCTTCCGACGCTCTGTCGGCGGATTCAAGTCTGTTACCTGCGATCCGACCGTGGCTAATCAGCCTGTTTGCCGCGATCTGACTGCGCCTGTCGGCCTTTTTCACGCGTCCCGACTGCGGCTTTCTGCCTCTTTCGGGCGTCCCGACTACGCCTGTTAGCCTTTTTGCCGTGACCCGACTGTGTCTTTTTCCAGTTTTCCTGCGTCCCGACTGCCACTGTTGGCCCGATAGCCGTGACCCGACTGTGCCTTTTCCCCTGTTTCCTGCGTCCCGACTGCCTCTGTTGGCCCGATAGCCGCGACCTGACCGCCGTTGTTTCCCTCAAACCCGCGGTCGGCCTGTTCTGATCCGCCACAGACCCGCGGTCTGATTTCTGCTCTTTTCCTGTTTTGAGCCCAGCCCCTCTTGCTGCAATATTTTCTGCATTTGAACAGCCCTCTGTCCCACCTGCAGCCCACTTCCTTACAGCCTTTCTGCAACATAATTTCTGTTCCTTTTACAGAATCTTTTTAAAATTTCAGTATTTTTATTTCAGAAAATTTTGCAAAGTTAAACTTTCAATTTCCATATTATTGATAGATTGGAAGTTGCCCCCCCTTGTGGCACTTCTATTTTTGGGTTCAACACCTCACGAGCACACACTCTGTCACATAAAATCAAGTGAGCCTTAAAAAGTACCTAACTAAACCAACATTCTAACCCCACTTGGGGAACACAAAAGAATCATTGTAGTTAGGTAGGATCAGGGGGATAGGCTTCCAATAACACCCCTTGGTTATTTCACTTGAGACATAGTTGTTGTCCAAATAGGGAACCAAAATCCCCTAGTACTTTTTGGCACGGTCACGACCAGTTTATCAGAGGGCCTCTCCCTTAGGAGGGTTGAAGTCGGGAGACTGGTTCCGGAGGCCTGAGTGGAATACCGCACTCCATTCAGTAACCGAAGGGCTACCTTTCGCGGTTCGCGGGATATCCCTGTATAGGGGTATTGCGGTCAACGAACTAAACGGCAGATTCACCTTTCTGGACGTGTCATGAACGGGGTATCTTAGTTGCCATTCTTCTAGGATTGACTACCCGGTGTCCCTCCCGGTAGGGGGATATCATAGCCACTTGGCTTTCCTACTCATATTGTCTGACTTGGATTTCATCACCTTGCAGAGGATATGTTTAGTTGAGTCAGAATACTTTTAGTTAGGTGTTTGCATGCTCCTTTACCTCCCTTTGGTCTAGTGAGTCCACCATTTTTCTTTTTTTTTTTTTTTTTTTAGGAAACCTGCTGCTTGTTGGTATTCTGACCATCTTTGTTGTTACTCCACCTATTGTAGCACAGCTGTTGCAGTGGGTGTTTTGAGTTGGTTGTTGGCCTGAGTGCCTTGCTTTTTAGCTCTCCTTCTGCACACTCGGTTGCATTAGGATTTTTGAGCTGTTTTTATACTCACCTCAACCCACAGAGACTAGACACCATCCGTCACCATTGAGTCCCCGAGACATTCTCGGCGCCTCAGGGGCGAGCCCCCACAGCACGGTTCTCTTGACACCACTCGTCATAGATTCCGATCATTGTCCGTTGATACCACTCATCACAGATCTAGAGCCTTGTCACTTGACTCCACTCGTCAGCGACGTAGGTCTCCATCACCAGATAGTGACGCACCTTACTTTACCTCTGATTCTGATGAAGAGTCTGAGAACCCTATTTATACTGCCCCTACTAGCCCCATGGCTGGCACGACTTCCACTCCATTTGTCATAGGGACCATTGGTGGTACATCCACCACTACACCAGTTACTACACCTGTTTTGGGTATGCCTTCCATGGGGAACCCATCTACTGTACCCCTCACGGTACCTATTCCCACAGCGGGAATACCTATCCCCACTACATCAGTGGCTCACACTACCAATGGTGGTGCTGGACCATCCTTCACTACCTCAGTTCCCCCACTTGGGGGCACCACCTCACATCTTGTCCCTCCACTTGGGGGCACTGGCCCCAACTTGGTCCACAGCACTACTGTGTCATAGCCTTCTTCCAGTTTGCCGTTCATGGCTAGCCTCAACCTACCTGACCTGGCCAGATTAACCAACGATCCTATCCGACACGACCCTACGTGGCCTCATATGCCTACCAAACTACCCTCTGACATCCCTAAGTTCGAGGGTAAGGCCGGTGAGGACCCACAAAACCATATCATGTCTTTCCACCTATGGTGTTCCTCTAACTCCATCGTGGATGACTCTGTTCGCCTCCGTCTCTTACAGCGCACCTTTACTGGCTCTGCAGCCAAGTGGTATATTGAGCAGCCTCATGGGACCCACGCCACCTTTTCTTCCCTGGCCTCGACCTTCCTGCAGTTCTTCCAGTTGCCTGTCCGCTATGACGCGGGCGTTGAGATCCTTCTATCTTGTAGACAAAACACGGCTACCCATATCACGGACCACATCCATGAGTGGCGTCGACGCCGTAGCTTATGCAAGATCAAACTAGACGACCGTATCTTCCTCGATTGGTTCCTCAAGTCCCTGCTTCCTGTTATCGCTAAGGATGTAGCTTCAGAAAGACCCCAGTCTGAAGAAGAGGCCATCCTTAAGGCACAGCAGTTCGACCTCATTTACGCCCAATCGGGTTACCTTTATACCATTATACCTGACGCCCCTCGCGGCGAGTCCTCCCAGCATGATGCGCCGGGGGCATCCCATGCTGCAGATGGTATCATTGGCCTTGTTTCTTCGCATCCCCAACCATTTTCTATAGCACGACCTACCCCTGGCCCCGACCTGTCGAGGGCTACCTCCCAATCTGGAGCAACCAACTCATATGCTCCCATGACACATCACCATGCCCATGGACCCTCATGTCCACCTCAGTGCTTTGGGTATGCGACTCCTGCTTATGCTCCTCCAGTCGCCCCTCAGCCTTACTACCATCAGCAGACTGCCCCGGCTCCTGCGCCTTCACAAGCCCCACCAGCTTATTATACGCCCCAGGCAGCCCCTGCGGCACATCCACAACCTGCTCCGCAGTCCTATCAGCAACCCCCTCAAGTTGCTGCACCTGCCCAGCCTCAACCTACATATCATCCTCCGCAGCCTGCTCCAGCACCTGCGCAACCTCAGAATCCACCTGCTGCCCAAGGGCAAGTTTACGCCCAACAGAATCCGCAGCAAAACCAGAACAACCAACGTAACCAGGACCAGCAGAACCGCGGCAGGGGCCGTAATCGGGGAAACAACCAACCTGCAGACCAAGCTGGTCAACCGGCTAATCCCCCTGACAACAACAACGCGGCCCCCGCTAATCAAAACCCTGATCGCCCGCCCAAGCAGGCCAAAAACCCCAATCTGCGAACAAACCACCCTTGTTCTATTTGCGGAGTCTATGGACATTACACCCATGCTTGCCCACACTTGGAGCGAGCTCGGCAGCTTTGGGTTGACGAGGCCCATCGCCAAGGGCATGCGGCTCCCCAAGCACCGCCCAACCCCCCCCAACCTCAGCAACCCCCTTTGGTGCTGCAAAACCCCTTACCGACCCAAGGCGTGGTGAACACTCAGCCGTTGGCCCCTCAAGCTAACATGCAACCCCAACAACAACAGATCACCTACGCTGCTCCTGATCAACCCATGTTCGACTCAGGTACCCACCACTTACTGATGATGTCATCCGCTGACGTCAACCTCCAGACCCGTCGGAACCAATATGGCTCCACCTCTGAAGCCAATCCCACAGACAAAACTACTAATGCTCATCCCACCGATCAGGCGTTACGTATACCTCCGCCTCCCATAGACGGCGCCGCGAAAGCACCTCGTTTCCCACTTCGCCGAATCAACAATAACCCTAACGTGCGTGCTGCGTCAAACTACAACATCGTAGACGACCTAGCCCAATATCCCGCAGCCATGTCCGCGTTGGAAGTCTTGAAGAACTGCCCTTCCCAGCGCAAGACTTTACTTTCCGCCATCGGGGGGATTGACCCAACTGATTCACATTTGATGGTGTTTGATTTAGACCAGTCTGAACCACGCCTACCTTCCAGCTTAGCCTTCCACGTTACAGTCTCCGTTAGGAATCTTGTTATCCATCGGTGCATCATCGATGAGGGTGCTTCCACATGCGTTATGTCTACATTTGTATGGCAGAAGCTAGGATCCCCTCCTCTCCAGCAGTCCACCACTGCGTTACGTGCCTACGACGGTCGTTCGGCCCAGCCCCAAGGCCTTCTACCCAACGTTCCAGTCCAGTTAGGTGGTAAAACAGTTCTTATTGACATAGAGGTAATCAATGCCCAATTGGATTACAACCTTCTACTTGGCCGCAGCTACATGTATGCCATGCGGGCGGTTGCCTCTTCTGTCTTTCGCACCATGATGTTCCCCCATGAAGGACGCGTGGTTAAGATTGACCAGCTCACCTACTATGATCCCAGTGCTCCGGCGGCACCGGAAAATGTTCTCCCCATGGTTGAACAACCTGTTTCCCCTGCCACCACCTCGTTTGTTTCCTCTACGGGGCCTGGAGTCTACTCAGACGCGCCGATGACCTCCACCTTTCAATCCATTCCTCCGCCGTCATCTACGCCCGAAATGTCTGACTTATGTACCTTGTCCCATGACATCCTACCACCTAACAATCAACCATCCTTGTTGCCTAAACCCCCATTGGTACCTAGTCACATTGGTGTTACACCGATCCATACGATCCCCTTCCTAGTTCCTCCAGCAGGAGTAGTAAGCGCCCCGGTCATGGCTACCCTTAGCCTCCCTGGGTTAACCTTGGGATTACCTGTATGGTACCTTTCGCCTCCCGTTCGCCCGCCGACACCAGATGTCGTCCTCCAACCAGTGCAACCCATGGCTACTTCCACTCAGCCACCTCCCGGTGTCTCTTCCCCTTCGTCCTCCACGACACCTCCTCCTCCTCCTCAACCCACTGGGGGCAGAGGTCCCCAACCTTACACTGCCGTACCACCTCCAAAGACAGTCAAGAACCCTCCAGTGTTTCGTGCTCCTCCCAAATGCTCGCTGTGTGACGAGTTGGGCCATGCGACCCACCAATGCCCACAGTTACCCGCATTGCAGAAGCACATGCAAATGCTCGATGACGATCCTAACATCCCAACTGTCGAACTAAACCCTACTCCTAAGCCTAAAGATAAGTCCCTACGTACCAACCACTCCTGCGCCATCTGCGGTATTTACGGGCACTATTCACATCATTGTCCCGATCTCCCGGATTACAGAGCGGCTCTCTATGAGATGAACAATCTGGATCTTGAGACGGCACCACCTACCATTGAGGAGATCTACCCCCCAGACTCTTCACCTTCCGGAGAGGTTAATACCATCTATATGATCTCTTCCACCACTACTCCCTCGTCAACCGATTTGACGACGCAAACGTTCCGTACTGATGAGGAGATTCTTGAGGCCCTTACTGCCCCGGATTATCCCTGGGATGACATGCACCACCGTTCCTATTTCATCCCAGAAGCGTCTTCCTCTAGCACCGCTACCCAATACGCGGTCGAATCCAAAGACTTCCTCCCCACTAAGGTTGACTGGTTCAAGGACCCTATTCCTGCTCCTGATGCCTTCGAGGAGGGCAACATGGCCAACATCTCACCTGTCATCCAAGTTGATATTGCTGCTCCAGGTCGTGCCCCTGAACTCATTACTTTAGGAGCATTCTGTAGTAAACAAGAGATTGAGGACTACATACACCTTTTCAAAGAATTCCGTAATGTCTTTGCCTGGTCCTATACCGAAATGCCTGGTCTTGACCCTGCCATTATAGAGCACCCCATTGACACATGGCCTGATGTAACCCCCGTTCGTCAGAAACAACATCCTCTTCCTCCCTCAAAGTTCCCCGGATATGCCCCTGAACTCATCACTTTAGGAGCCTCCTGCAGCGAGCGGGAGATTGAGGATTATACACAACTCTTCCAAGAGTTCCGTGATGTCTTTGCTTGGCCATCTAACAGAATGCCTGGGTTCCACCCCGCCATTCTCAAACATCACATAGACACACGGCCAGAGGAACTCCATGTTCATACCGAAACCAACTCTGAAGGCCTCCCTTTACGCAACCCCCATGATGGGTTGCATCCTACGGAATCTCTATCCATAGAATAATTCGCGGCCCCATTTTGGTCCGCATTGTACAGTTTGCTCTCTTTTTGTTTTTCACTTTTTTACCATCATCTTACATTCATCCTTTCTGCATGATTACAGATGGACCACCTTCCACCTCGTTACACTGGCTTTGCTGACGGCGCAAGCCGCTGGTCTCCCAACCTGGCTTCTGCAGCATGGGTCTTGTACTCCCCTTCCAACGAGATGATTCACCTTGACGGGATATGTATAGGTACAAATGACACATGTCATGTTGGACCCACCACTATTTATAGTCAGTTGACTTTTTCTTGTTTTGGTCATTCTGGTCCCATACGGAGTCCGTTTTACAAACCGTTTCCACCACTGGAATCAGCGCGACGTGACCGTCATGATGGTCACCTCGTTGCATTATTTTTGTCCTGTCATTTTTTACCCATTTTTTCAGACGCCACTAGTCGCCTCGGTTTGCGTGCCACATCGGCCGTTCTCCGTTTTTCACATGTTTTATATCATCGGATTCAGTTTTCCGAGCTGGTGATGATGCTTGAGATCATTTCTCGCTCTCACCTCCAGATTTTCTGGGCATTTTTCAAAATGCCCCCGTCACCTCGGTTTGCGTGCCCCATCGGCCGTCACCCGTTTTTGACACCCTTTATATCGCCGGATTCATTTTTCCGAGCTCGTGATGACGCTTGAGATCATTTCTCGCTCTCACTTGGTACAATTTCAACATTGTGTCCCAACACCTTGCTGCCTCGGTTTGCGTGCCACATCGGCCGCCATCGGATTGTTCCACATTTTTACATGAGCCATTCACTCCTGTCATACTGCAAATGTCTCGTTATTTTGCCACCATTTCATCTACCCCGCAAGGAGGTCCATCAGTGTTCCCACCTACCCTCGTTCTTGGTCATCATTACTAAACCTTGATTGAACACTTCCTCCTTGCCTGGCCATTCCTTTTGTTCGGTATAATTTTATCCCTTTTTCGGGCCGGACAAGTCCTTTACGAAAAAGGCACTTAGGGAGATTCCGTTAAGCTCTTTTCTGACTCCTAAAAGAATGAAAAGATCGCCGAGCAATCTTGCTTCCTTTCATGCTCGCTAAAGTACCTGAAAGGGCGTCTATCTGGTATAAGTTTAACCCTTTTCCGGACCTGGTAGACTAATTACGAAAAAGGAATACTCTAGTCACACCGGCTAGAAGAGTTCTTCATTGCATCCTTTTATGCTTCTTTGGGCCTTGGAGACTAAATCTACGAAAAAGCAACCCCCTGGAGTCTTCTTACTTGCTTTCAGACTCTCTAAAATTGAAAGCAACCACGAGCATGAACTGTCCTGGGCTCGTAAAATTCACACGACAGTACCATTCCATTACTTCAGAGTCTTCTTATTTGCTTTCAGACTCCTTAAAATTGAAAGCAACCACGAGCATGAACTGTCTTGGGCTCGTAAAATCCACACGACAGTATCATTTTTAACACACTTCTTCTAGTTCCCTAACCCATGAAGAAGTTTTCCCCCGTGCCTCTTGGCACTTTGATCTATCATCTCGGCAGCACCCCCAATCAGGTCACCTTTGTTCAGAGTATTCTGCAGTCTCCTGCCATTGTACCACAGCTTGAGTCCCCCTCAGCCCAGTAACCTTCCCAGATCCAATACAGCTATGATCCCTCTCCCCTCAGTCAGTTTCATATGCTGCCAGATTATTCCCATTATCATACTCTGAACAAAGGAAGTTTGAGTCCACCCGCTCTACTTGCCCAGTTATCCCCCCACAGTTTATCAGTCCTGCCATCAGCACTATCACATTTTGGTCTTGTACCTCGCGCTCCTGTCAAGGAAACATCATTGCCTTGATAGTTGCAGGTCTCCCTCTGTCGACGACAGCTCCTCTATTCCAGAGGATAGGCCCAGAGGTCCCTACGCCTTGGACTTATCACCATCTGTGGTAAGTGCCTACGGATCATTCTGAGAGGAGACATCATTGCCTCTCCGAGTGGTTGTTCCTCACATGCTCGACTTCAGCACCTTGATCGCATCGTTGAGGATCGCGTAGGATTATATCCCATCAGTTTTTAGTCGAAGACCCCGGATTTCCCCTGACTCTAGCACATTGGTGAGTCACTTCGGAACGACCAGTTATATGTTCCCATGGATGTCCGGGCTGCGTTGGCGTCTGTATTCGGAAGCCATCCAGTTCCATGCTTCCTTGAGTACCCAGTTTCAGTTCCAGATCCGTTCCAGTTCCGTGTACCATGGAGAGTTTGACCCCAGTCACTATGATCCAGCAGCTCATCAGTTCCTTTGGTACCACACTCAGTAGCACTGTTGATTGTTCCAGTGCACCAGTTCTGCAGTTCACACATGATCCGCTCAGCAGTATGTCCCAGATTTGTGTCTCCTCTGGACCCTTATGATGTACACAGTGGCTATGTATCTTACAGGTCCCCATTTTTTGGACCCCATTGTTATTGTTCTGTTATATCCTGATACGAGCATGGGTATGCCCGCCTCGTCCATATGATCAGATGATTCCTCATCCTTTATTGAGGTTATGTACTTTTAGTTCTTGCAGTTGTTCGGGATTGTTGTTCCGGGCTTCAGTTTGTTTCTTCTCTTCTCTCCACATCCCAGGAAAACCATTCATGACTTATGATGTCCATCGGCCATACGATGAGCTCCTGACCTCGCACATCAGGGGGCAATCTGTTAACACCCAAAAAGTGCTCACTAGCTCATTTACCACATTATATGGCTCATTTGTCCATTTTCCTACCATATTTCCATTAAAATCCTAAAAAATCCCATTAAAAAGCCTCCAAAAGGCCTAAAATGCCTCCAAAAGGCCACAAAACCATCAAAATAGCCTAAAAAAGGCTAAAAAACCCCCCTTTTCCTCCAAAAATAGCAAAAATCCCCTAAAAAGGGAATAAAAATATAAAATAATGAGGAAAAGGAGGAAAAAACCCTATACAGCTGCCTAAAACCATGTGTTTCCTAAAACCATGGGTCAGCACTCCACCACCAAAAACTATAAATAGGTGATGGAGATCCCTTATTCCATATCCACAATCACAAGCGCCCTTACTCTGCCAAAATCTCTCTCGAAACCCTAGTTCATCATTTGAACTATTTTCACCTTGAGAGCCACTTTGGCCCATCCCCACCATTGGAGAAGGAGAAGGAGCATTCAGAAGCTTGGAGCATCCTCTTGGACACTGCAAAGGGCTTCACCAACCTTGACACTCAAGGTAACATTAATATAAAACCATTTTTTACATCTTTTATTTATGTATCATGCAATGTTTAAAGTAGTTTGTTAATTGTTGTTTTAGCTTAATCATTTAATCATTATTGAACTGCTACTAAGGAGTCCATTCTCCTTAGTAGGTGCTCATTGGCACAAGCTAGGGGTAAAACCCTAGTTACAACGGCCACAAAGTATCATCCTGATACTCACCATACATCATCCTGATGTACACATGATCATCCTGATCATCATCACTGCATCGTCTTGATGCATGTCATTTGGAGAAGCTCGTCATCCACGATCATCCTGATCATACAATGCATCCACCTGATTCATACCAAGTATCTACCTGATACATATCACCATACACAGTGTATCCACCTGATACATAGATACATGATCCACACAATGTATCCATCAACATACATGATCTACCTGATCATTCAATGTATCCACCTGATACATATACAGATACATAGTCCAAGCATCCAACATGATGCATATACAAAATACATACAAATGATCCAGCCGATCATATCTAGCATCCAACATGATGCATACATACATATACATATAAATGATCCAACTGTTCATATCCAGCATCCAACATGATGCGTACATACATATAAATGATCCAACTGATCATATCCAGCAGAAACTAGAACATCATCCTGATGCTCATCATCCAGTGCTTACATCCACAGCCATGTGAAGGATCCTCCTTCCAACATGCTTGGAATGGCTTCTGCAAATGTGTCCATCACTTCTTCCTCGAAGTGTCATCGATCTGAAGAACACCAAGCCTCTCCCTTAAGTATTCCAACTTCACTCTGGCTAGTGGCTTCGTCAGTACATCTGCAATATGCTCATCCATCGCAACATACAGGAGCTTCACAGCTCCTCTCTGCACCATATCCTTGATATAGTGATATTTGATCTCTATGTGCTTCGACCTATCATGAAACACAGGGTTCTTGGATAGCTTCACACAACTCTAGTTATCACAAAAGATACCAGTAGCATCCAACGGGAGATCAAATAACTCAGACAGTAGCTTTTGTAGCCATACTGCCTCACAACTAGCTGAACAGGCTGCAACATACTCTGCCTCAACTGTACTCAGTGCTACGCAGGACTGATTCATGCTAAACCAAGAGATCACACCTGATCCCATACTGAAGCAACACCCAGATGTGCTCTTCCTATCTGCAGCACTGCCTACCCAATCTAAATCAACATAACCCTGCAGGTTAAACTTTTGATTTGCTTCATACTTGAGCCCATAATCCATTGTACCCTTCAGGTACCTTAGAACATGCTTTACAGCAACCGGGTGAACACTCCTCGGATCCGTCAAGAACTGGCTCAATGTGTTCACCGCAAAGCAAATATCTGGTCTCATGTTCGTCAGGCACGTTAAGGACCCAATCATCTGACGATACACAGTGACATCAACCGAATCAGATGAAGCATCATACAGAAGCTTCAGGTTTGATGCCATAGGTGTGGCCATGGCCTTGCAATCCATCATACCGAACCTCTTTAGGATCTCTACTGCATACTTCCCTTGTCCAAGGAAGATTCCATCTGCACTCTATCACACCTCCATGCCAAAAACAAATAGTGCATCATCCCCAAGTTCTTCAACTCGAACTTGGCAGCAAACTTCCGCTGCATGTCAGAAATCAATCTATCCTCACTTGTTACAAACAGGTCATCCACATAGTAGTATCACTGGATTGCCTTCCTCAACCTTGTAGTAAAGCTTGGAATCCGCTTTACTCTTGGTAAAGCCCAAACTGGATAGAAAGCTGTCTATCCTACCATACCAAGTTCTACACATATATGACTCCCTGTCATGTGTCTCAGAACCAAGTGGCTTCTCCACATACACTTCTTCTTCAGCTACACCATTCAAGAAGGTTGTCTTGAAATCCATCTGGTATACCTTCCACTTCATCACTGCAGCCAGAGCAAGTACTAATCTGATGGAAGTGTATCTGGCTACAGGAGCAAAAGTCTCTATGCTACCACCTGCAGCATGCTTGATCTTGTAGATCCTCTTGGAATTCACTGCAGACTCCCCTTCAGGTCTTGGGACTGCATCCCAAACATCTTCATGACCAACTGGTACTCCTCGATCATGCCATTCTTCCTAGATCTTGGGAGCTTCAATATCTTCAATATTTTCAATAGATAACTTTGTTGCTTGAACAAATGTTGTAGTCCTTCTTTTGTAGGTGATGGTATACGATCTTTCCTACACAACAAGTTAAATTGCATGATTAGAAAACATCTCATAGTTTTCAGAACAAATTCTTACACATAAAGAAATATGTCATACAGTCATGCAATTATCTTTAGCCAATGCTTCAATACAACATTTATCCATATCCCGTAACTTTCTAGATGCCTTCCAATCTCTACCAAAACATTGTTAAGAGTGTGCACAACTCCCAACATGTCAGCAAAGAGGTTTCATTCTAGAAAATTAGCAATGGAATGTGTTATCACACAACTTGTAGTTTCCCCTAGAGGTATCCCAACCGGGACGGTAGAGGAGTTAGGCAACTAAAGAGGTGACCCAAGAGATGCCACGGTTCCCAATGCAATGTGGGAGTCACGTCAACCGAGGCACTCTTCGCTTTAGGTCAAGGTATAACTAGACCAAGGGGGAGACCCTATACCCCAATCACAGTTGATTGGATCCAAACAAAGGTTTCTAAGGGTATATAAATGATGAGTTACGGAAACCAATGCAAGGCTAAGTGGACCTAAGGGTTAAGGAATGGTTGAAGGTGGTGTAATGGATAATAAGTGTTTCAACCTATGTATGGTTTAGGCCACATGATGGGGTATGATTACTAGGTATAGTACCATGTGTTTACACAAGTGGGTCTTGTTGTCTTGGGAAGTGTGAAATGGTTCTAGGTGGACCCACAAGGTGAAGTTAGGTGTGAGGATGGTACTATAGGTTAGATCTAGGCTAGATCTATAAGTTGGAGTTGGTTCTAGGATTACCCATGTACTAGATCTAGGGTTTGACACTAATCCCAAGGAGTGCGCCTTGCTTGGAGAAGGACTAGTGCCTTGTTGGATGGGCTAATGGGGTCAAAAAGTATGTCAAATTGTAGATCGGGACAACTAGAAGCCAAGTCAAGTGGATTGGATGAGATCCAATGGTTGGATCTTACTAGATCTAAGTTTTTAAAAGATGACCAAAAGTGGACCACAATCCCTTAAAACAAGGAATGCAATCCCCAAGGCGGATCTTGACAAAAGGACAGTATAGACCTAGGTTTCAAGGCATGGGCATTCCAAATCCACAAAAATCTCCAACACCCACTTCCTAGAAGTGGACCAACTCAAAAAATCAAGGGGGTGCGACTTGCTCAAGGAGGGTCCAAAATTGGGTTTTGGTGGACCAAATCAAGTCCAATGGCCACCAAAATGTAGATCCGGGATGTTAGTACCCCGATCTATGTTCCTTCAAAGTTTCAAGTGAATCAAGTGGCTAGATCTTAGTAGATCTAAGTTTTAAGGTACCAAGAAGATCAAAAGGGGGTTTTAACCCCTTAAAACATGGAGAGATGTCCACAAGGTAGTTTTCACCAAAGTAAGGATATGGGTTTAGGTTATGAAATGTCTAGATGTCAAATCAAGTGGGATCTCACCTACCCATGTGCTAGATCTAACCCAACAAGCTTCTCTTAGGAAAATCGATTTAGGTTCAAGGAGGCTTTTTGCATTGAAAAGTGTGTCAATTTTTAGCCAATCACCACCAAACTATAGATCCAACTAGGGGTGGATCCTATAGAGGTGGGTTTTTAATATCTTTTCAATTGCAAGGCTAGATCTAAGTAGATCTGAAAAATACCAAAAACAAGGGTTTTAATTTGATTAGGGTTTTTGTGATCTAGAAATTATGGAAGATTCAAGGAAGAGAAGATCATACCTCTTGGAACATACCTGGATGAAGAGATGAATGCTAGTTGAGAAGAGGATTACTTTGCCAAAGATCAAATGGAGAATTGTTGAAGCCCTCTTGCCAAATCGATTTTTCAAAGCCACATGTGATTCCTTCTAACCTGTCAAGCCAAGGAGCAAAGCATCAATCAGTTTAACAAATTGAAGGTAGATACAAGCAAGAGAGAGAAAAACGTAGAATAGTTGACACAAAGGAAAAACTACTCCCTGTCAAACCCAAAACGACTTCTTCCAAGCTTGAAGGGCAAGCCTCCCCACCAATTCGCACTTGTCAAAGTCGCCCTCTCAACCTGCAAATAAAGTATGGCAAATATGCAAGATAGCTACAATAGATCCTCCAGTGCAATGGACAATAGCATTTACAATCGAAACAACCAACATCCACTCCAATCCAAGCATGTACTCCAAAAGATAGAAATTTTATTCCAAGAGCCAAGAGCCAAAAATCTCTAGATGAATTTTACAATGAGAGGCTCCCTCCTTAAATAGGATGGGGAGAGAGTACAATCATAACCACTTTTTATATGAGTGGCTAAGATTAAAAGATCTCAAGATCTAATCAATGGCTAACAATAAATCATAACCATATATCACATGGATCACCCACATAATGATAGCGCCCCCACTAAAAAGGTACAATGAGGGGTGACGTCATCCACAAGAGAAACTATAAGCATCAAAATCCACCTCATGGTGACTAGGACATAACAATATAACCTCATGGTGGGGCTAGGAGGTTTTAATCCTTACTAGCTCATCCCCAAGGCACAATAAAAATAATAAAATATGTCCAATATAATAAAAATGACCAAAACTGTCCTCAGAATCCATGACAGTCAAGCAGTAAATGTCCTCCTGTGATCAATCTGGGCATACCCACATGGTGAAAACTGACTGGAAGGTAGTGATGCCGCCCTGGAAGACCTCTGTGAAAACCAAATGCCAAAACCTTGCCTCAATTGCCCAAATCGATTTCCTCAGTGACCACCTTTTCCCATTTTTTAACTGCCTCAGGAACTGTGAAAGTGCCAAAACTGCCTCCTAGGGTGCTAGCGCTGTCAATCTGAGCCCACCAGGCTCTCCGGGAGGGGGGATAAATGGTAATAACAAGTGGCTGGACCACCCCCTCCATCATCAGCGCCCTAGGTAAACTGGCCTCTCGGGGCCCCTGCTGCTCAGGCTGGGAAATCAGCCCCAAATCTAGTCAACAAGTGTAAAATTGCATCAATCACTGTCAGAAGTGCCCGGAACTGAAAGATAAGTGTCTCAATGGATCCAGAAGACCCAAATCCACTAGGAATGAGTACTCATACATCATGGGTTGCCCTAATGGGCCAGCTGTAGGGTCCACCATATATGGACAATGTATAATCTGCTGATCTGAAATAATAATAAACCTACTGAACTGGATCAAACATCATCTGCATCATATGTCCATCATATGATATCATCATCAAACATGTGGGACCATAAATCATCATCAATAATCATCCATACATGGCCCACATCATCATGGATCCCAAGAATATATAATCAAGGATAAATCACATCAGTAGACTAAGACAATGTTTCTCTAATCATTCCCACAGCTAAGCTCAAAGTATAAATTCCATTCAGTGGCATTAATCAAGTTAACATATTTCGTGATTATATAAAATTACTTGCACAATAGTTCAAATGACAAACTCACCCATTGGACATGGTCAAACTGCTAGTGAAGGATGAAGGCTAGGAGCAAGGTTGGGCCAAGGGTTTGACTTGTCTAACTTAACTCAAAAATACTTTGGACTGGGAGAAGGGGGAAGCTACAAACTCTGTGCTGGACAAAAGAACACGGGGGATAGCTGTGCCTCACAAATGGATAAGTTGTTTAGAGAGTGCTTATTCAACTTAGGCATCATGTCTACATCAAGTTGATCCAGGTTCATTAGGATCATTCAATTTCATTTCCATGGCCTTTTTGGCCTACATAACCCTTCGGATTTCAGATGTGCTGAGAAGCACAACTAGTTGCAGCTTGCATCCAGGGCATGTTTTTCACATATTTATAAGGTCAGCAATTGTTTAGATATAACTTTTAAGAACCATTGCTTGTTGGACCTTTCTTATACTCTTCGAGGAGTATTTTTAGCTTTTCATTGCTCTTGCCCTTTTTTTTTTGTTTCCATGGGCGAATTTTTTAGTTTCCATAGGTAGAACATGAGCTTTCAGTTTTAGCCAACAACATCTCAAGTGACTAGGGGGAGTTCGAGCCAATGCCAAACATCGGGACAACTGACCAGAATGATTTAGGCCTACAATCCAACTCACCAAAGGCAAGTTCTGTCACCAACTCAGAGCCGAGACACCGAATAACAGGGATGCGGTCCAAACACAGAGGTAGAAAAATGGGGAAGTCCTCAGTATCAGAAATTCAAATGAGACAAGTCAGGGTTTAAAGTCAAACAGGAAGGTCATGTATGGATGGAGACAAGTGAATATGGAGCCTACACTAGCAGACAACTGGTGTCGGGGAAAGACCATGTCTATGTAAGGTGAAATACCAGTAAGTTTTGTTAAATGACCTAAAAGTGCAAGCAATTGTCCAATTTATGATTTACAGTTCATTTTAAATAGTTTGCCACATCAGGAATAATATACCAAGCACATGCCATGATCATGACTAAATCAACAAGATAATAATCCACAGTCAGTGAGTACATATCCATAGATCATACACATCATCATAATAATCATCATCATGCATCATCTGAAACACTGCTGCAATATATCTCTAGGCACTGAACTGAAACTGTAATGGGATAAGTGGTCACATCAGTCATCAAATCTGAACTCTCAAGGCTCAGCCTTGACACAAGGTCATAAAATCTGAATAATGTACTGCTCTGATCATGAGTGATCCAACATGTATAGCCATGCTCTGGAAAAATGTAGGCTCTGGAATGTGCTGATATCTGCTGTACAAGAATAGGAGCCCCGCTAATATGGTGTGATAACAGAATGTTGTACAGTGCCATAGGCCACTTACCCATGTATATTAGTAGTATACTGTTCATCAATGCAACTATTCTAATATGCATAATACACAGCCTAATTGTAGGAACGTCAGTATATACATTATTGAATAACATTATTTAAACAAACAACTATGTAAGAAATGACAATTCAAATACTTATCTTTGTTTGATTGTTTGTTTGACTCCCTCTCAGTCTTTGCTTCTTTTTATGCAACTCCATTCTGATGTGGATTGTGAGAAGTGGTCGACTCGCTCTGAATATCTGCATCCTTGCAGAAACTACTAGAGTGTGCTCCCTCTTGATCTTTGCTTCTTGGATTACCTGTTCTTGAACTTATATTCATTCTTGATCCCTATGCATGCTTGTTAGTATCATCATTGTGTTATCCTCAAGGTCTCATACATAATCAAACGTTCATTAGTATAATCTTAATATTATGAAAACACAATAATCTCAAGCATGTATAGTCAGGATCATTTCAAACAAGATAATAAACATTAGTATTCAAGGTTTCAGGGAAGTCTTTCTTTTACTCATACATATTCTTATTTGATCATAGGACTCTTTTGGTTAGTTAAATCATCAATCAAGATAAGAGATATAATATGCATAAAACCCATGATTACTCAAACCTATACCTTCATGATTCTTCTGGTTAGTCATATCATTAATTATGGTAAGAAACATAATATGCATACAACCATGACTATTCAAACCTATGACTTCATGAATAATCATTATCAACAACACAACAGTATAAGATCCTAACACAAGGTAGGATTCTATCTTGATATAGGAAAAACATACCTGGATTAGCATGCTAGCTAGTTATGTCTAACATACTCACATGATGTCTTCTTGTTCTTCTTCAATGACTTGTGCTAGTAACTTGCATATCTCATAGGTTAACCATTATAGAACCAAGTTATACATACCTCGTAAATGGATCTTCTATGAGATCGATGACAATGGATGAATATTTGTCCTCATGTCATCATGATCATATGTTCTTGAACTAGAACATGATTTGTCTTTCTTGGTGTACCTTTCATGTTAGCAGACAACATAAACCTCATACAACACCACAATGCATTAGTACAATCATAAGTGTCAACACCCTAATCAATGAATATCTTCTATCGTGCATTCATAATTTTATTAAGGTGATACGACAAGTCTAAAATCAAGATTGTACTGACCGTAATAACATGAAGAAAAACATACCATAAACTTAATCATGAACAAATATCAAAACATAGCTCGATGAGTCATACCTGTCGAGATCGCTTGTAATCTTCTTATGTAAGGCATTAGCCTCATCTCCCTCTGAAACAAGAACTTCTTCACTTATGCGGGTGACCACTCCATCTTCTTCTAGGATTAACCCAATCCACTTGATTTGCAAGAACTGGACCTGAAGCTGGATTAGGGTTTGTCAGAGAAACCCAAAAAATTCAAAATTTGAATTTCAAACTTCCGAAAGGATAGAAATATGCGCCTTGATGAGCTGATAAAGCTGGTATATTCAGAATTTGAAAACTGCAAAGTTTCATTCCTCAATTTTTCCTTTGAAACTTTCGGATTCACTAGACGTGACCCCAAACTAGGGTTTGATGAATCCCACTCTTCTGCCCAATCAAAAGGTTTGATCCAAAGCTCTAAGCTTCTATTTTTCTGAGGAGCTTCTAGCCGTGGTCACAGATTTCAAAAATTTTCATTTTTACAGAAGCCCTAATTTTCCACTTTTCTGATCAAAGTCCCGAACTAGGGTCTGATCAAGCTTGGCCTTCTACCCAACCAAAAATTCTGATCTTGGTCTCTAAATTTCTATTTTTATGAGTAGCATTCAGCCGTAGTCTCCGATTACAAAAATTCCAACTTTCTCTGAAACCCTAGATTCTGGAAGCCATGAATGAAGGTGCTCAAAAATAATTCTGTTATGACAGAAATATGTACTTGATTGTTTCTGGTGTAACTCTAAACTTTTCAATCCACAGGATCTGAAAACGTTTCTTGAGATATCCCGACCTGTCATCTTTCCATCCCGACAGGTCTGAACTCAATTGGATTCTCTGAGATAGAGTTATGCCAAGTGTCACAACGTGACCTGTTTATGGGATCAAACAAGAGAGCGAACTTGTACGGCGTGCCACGCGTCACTGGTTCAACTTCGGCCTCTGAAAACTTTTCTTGAGATAGTATAGTCTGTGTACTACCTGTCACTTTTTATGAAATTTCATTTGTAGCTTCCTAGCCCAAGTTATGACCTTTTTTCCAAGGTCACTTGTTTTTGAATCAGGTCTGGAAGAGTCAGAAACCCTATATTGTACAAATCATAAATCAAAAAGTACAACGAATTAGAGGTTGTCCTTTGGACACAAGGTACATGGGGATCTGATCATTGTAAAATTAGTCACAGCAGATCTAATGAACAAGTAAATCAATCACAACAGATGAATATAGAAAATATGGTGTAAAACTGTGCAAAACATGCAGCAGTGCTCAATATCCCAGAAAGGGTGAATGAATTACAATAGAATACAATACGTCAATGAGCAATTCGAATTGACTAAGTAGGCCATTCGAATCACTGAATGGAGTAGCTTGACTCCAACTAGGAGTCCTCATCATCAATCGGTGGTGGTCATCAATGCACAAGAACCAGTCATCCAGGTGTCAATCTGAGTCTAACTGAGTGTGTCATGTGTAACTGAAGTGTGTAGCACTGATTAAGGGAAGGAGGCTCAGTGGGGGGCGCATGGGAGACTAACTGAAGTCAGAACAAGTCATCTAGTCAAACTGGAGGTCCAACGGAAGTGAAACAGTCAGTTGGGAGTGAAACTAGCCTCAAATCAGGGAGAATCGGAGCTAACTAAATGTAACTGAAGTGGAACTGCAGTGGTAGGTGAACAAGTGCGCCCTTCTCTGGAAGTAGGTGAGAAGTGGGCGCCTTTCAACCTAGGAGGGATAAAACTCTGTAGTAAGTGGCTCCCGGGTGCTAGAATGAGGTGGCTAAGGTGCTGGAGGCATCAAACTGGTGACTGGGATGCATGCAAGTGCATGCAGGTGCATGCAAACCCTAGATTTTGCATGCAAACCCTAATTGCATGCAAGATCCTGAAAAAGATGATGTGGATATCCGAACACCCCCCCTCAAGCTAGACTATGATGTGCCAATAAAAATAATGTGGGGCCCTGGTAACTAAGACCAAAGGTCACCCCAATACAATAATCCAAAAAAATGCTAAAAATAAACTAAGTGAGGAAAGAGGGAAAACCCAGTGGGAAGAAAACCCCCCCTCAAGCTAAAGCATAATAATGAATCAATCTATCTCCACCATGATGGAACTCACCCCCAACAGTGAACGGAGGTAAGAGAACTTCTTCTCAGTGAAGCTCTTGGTGAAGATGTCTGCAATTTGCTCATTAGTAGGGCAATATTGCAGAATGATGGTGCGGTCATGCACCAACTGTCGAATGTAATGCATATGAATCTCAATGTGTTTGGTCCTCTGCCGCTGAACTAGATCTGTGGAGATCTTGATATCACTTTGATTGTCACAAAATAGGACAGTCGAAGTAGTGCCACCAAAACCAAACTCGGAAAGAATACCCTGCAACCAAACTGCCTGAATGCAGGCATTGACTGCCCCTTGATACTCTGCCTCTGCTGAAGAAAGTGCAATGGCTGCTTGATTTTTGCTGAACCAACAAATAGCACCATGACCAATCATGAAAACATAACCGGAAGTGGACTTCCGATCAATGCTATCACCTGCCCAATCTGAATCAGTAAAACCAATGAAATCTAGCTCAGAATCTGCAGCATAATGTATGCCAAACTGTCTCGTACCTTGCACATACTGCAAGATCCGCTTGGCTGCTCGCCAATGAAGATCATGTGGCTGCTGCATATATCTTGACACGGCACTCACGACATATGAGATATCAGGCCGTGAGTGTGTCAAATAAAGTAGTGAACCAATCAACTGTCGATACATACTGCAATCTGCAAGCGGTGTGGAATCTTCCTCCTCAAGACTGATTCCTGAGAGGAATGGGAATGGGGCTGCCTTACATTCAGCCATATTAAACTTCAATAACAGGTCGGAAGCATATTTTTGCTGAGATATAGTGATCCCATCAAAATTTTGAGCTATCTCCAAGCCCAAAAAATGACTCAGCAAGCCCAAATCGCTCATGTCAAAAGCTAGATTTAAGGCAGATTTTAGCTTGTTTATTGAAGTAAGTGTGCTACCAGTAATAAGCAGATCATCAACATAAATTACAATAACCAACAAATTACCTTTAACTCGCTGAAGATACACATTCGGATCAGATTTGCACCTTTGGAAATTCTGAGAAAGAAGGAAGGAGTCCATCTTTGCGTACCAAGCTCTTGGGGCCTGTTTTAACCCGTACAAAGATTTCTTCAATCTACAAACCAATGATGGATCTGATGTATAACCCTCTGGTTGCGGCATATATACCTCTTCAGCAAGGTCTCCATGTAAGAATGCACTCTTCACATCCATGTGGTGCACTTCCCAGTGCTTGGATGCGGCAATAGCTAAAACAAGGCGGATGGAATCCATCTTTGCAACCGGTGCATAGGTCTCAGTGTAGTCCACTCCTTGGACTTGGGAAAAACCTTTTGCCACCAAAATTGCTTTATATTTGCTGATAGTTCCATCAGCAGCAACTTTAGTACGGTAGACCCATTTACACTTCACTAATTTTCTTCCAGGTGGAAGAGAAACTAGCTCCCATGTGTTGTTCTTTTGAAGAGAACTGTACTCTTCGTCCATGGCACTTTTCCATCTCGGATCTCGATGAGCTGAATAGTATGATGTAGGATCTGAACCAGACATCAAATAACAAATCTCAGGAAGAAATGGATCAGCAATAGAAAGATCCATACCTGCTCTTTGAAAGTCTCCTCTTGTTCGTCTCGGATCAGCAGGATTTCCAAGATTCGAACCAGCAGAATGTAGAGTGTTTTGGGCCCACTTTGGTAACTGAGGAGGATCATAATGGTCGGATTCTGAACCTAATATGTCATGATCATCATATTCTACTACAATATCAGAAATATCAGAACTCATACCTTCATTATCGCTTCTCGGATCTTCTTCTGGTGAAGGCGGTGAATCGGCAGTCTTCTCCTCGACTAGTTGCAATTCTTGAAGCGGTTCTTCAAATTGCACACTGCGCTCTATGAATATCTTTTTAGATCTGATATCCATGAGTTTATATGCTTTTGATTCTTCCCCATATCCTATCAATATGCACTCGATACTTTGTGGATCCAAAGCTCGTCTCTTCTCAGAAGGAATTCTAGCCCATGCAGTAGAGCCAAAAGCTCTCAAATTTGACACATCCGGTTTGTGACCAAAGAATTCTTCGAAAGGAGTCATACCTTTCACGGATGAATGTGGAACACGGTTCTGTATGTATGCAGCAACATTGATTGCTTCAGCCCAAAGATTTGCAGCCAAACCTTTCGATTCAATCATGCATGTAGCCATCTCTTTCAGTGACCGATTTTTCCTTTCCGCTACACCGTTCTGCTGGGGTGTGTAGGGAACTGTATGTTGGATATTAATTCCGCTTTGGGAACAAAGTTGCATCAACTAGTACTTGATATATTCCCCACCATTATCAGATCTAAGAGCTTTGATCTTGCTCTCAGTGGCGGTCTCAACAGAAGCCTTAAAATCCTTGAATTTTCCAAGCACTTCTGACTTGTTTTTGAGAAAGAATACCCATGTAAAGCGGGAAAAATCGTCAATAAATGTCAAAACATACCTTGAACCATTTAATGACATATGGGGCAGCAGACCACTGATATCAGAATGGATCAATCCCAAAATAGTAGAAGCTCTGCTAGCTTTGCCGCGGTCGAATCTGTGCTCGGGGTGCTTCCCAATGATGCAACCAGTGCATATTCCCTTCGAGGAACGGAGTTGTGGAAGCCCATCTACCATGGATTTATTTGATAGCAACAGCAAATATTTATAATTTAGATGTCCAAATCTTTCATTCCAAATCCTACTAACCTCATTACCATGTGTGCGAAGAGCAGTGGGCTTTGCAAGCGGAATAAAGTGCGAAAACTCATAGCATTTTGCAGTGTGGTTTGCCTTTCAAACCGCAACGAGTCTTCCACTTTTGATATCAAAAATTTCAACTGTATTAGGGCTGAATGTAAATTGCTTCAGTTCACCAGTGTGTGTCATTTGATACACAGAAAGGATATTTGAAGCCAAGAAAGGCACATAGAGAACATTCTGAAAGCTTCCATGTTCTACATGAATCGTACCTTTGCCCTTTGAAGAAATTTTTGAGTCATCTCCCAAATGGATGGGGATGGAGCTGTTTGGATCGAATAAGGAAAAAGAATCAATATTTGCAGCCATATGATTTGATGCACCCGAATCTATCAAGAGAGTAGTGGGCTTCGAAACCGTTGCCATGAGTGCTTGTCCTCTTTCATGATCATCATTCCTATCCTTCTTGCTTGCACCGTCAGGAAGAGTTATGTTGTTCTTTTCCAAAAGGAGGGCCATTTGATCTATAGTCTTCTTCATACATGAACTTTCGGGATGAAAGCCATGGTTACAATAAGTACATTTAGATTTTTGGTTACCTTCTTTGCCCTTTTGCTTGGATTTCGAACCGGATGGTGCATCCGTTTGTTTGCCTTTCTCCTTTTGCTTGTTAGGCTCGAATTTGGGCTTCTCCTTTTTCTGCTTTCCTTTACCATTCGGGATCTTGGGTCCTTGAACATATAGGGCTGAATATTTGGAGCTTATGGACCCCATTTGAACCAACTTGTCATGCTCTTTTGTGATGGACTCAATGAAGGCATTCAAGGTAGGCATCTTCCAATTCGGGGTAGTTAGCCGACAGGAATTGAAAGTAGAGACAAATACCGAATAATATTTACCAAGCTTGCTAAGAATGGAGAGGATGAATTGCTTATCCTCTTTCATAACTCCACTGTTCTTCAATTGCATGTTCAAGTTCTTGAATTTAGTGAAGAATTCATTAATGGTCTCGAAATTCTCAGGACTAAGGCCAATCAAATCATTCTCTAATTGAAAATCCCTAAGCTCATCCTGCTTGCCGAATAGTGTTTCAAGTTGCTCCCATATGGCTTTTGGAGTCTTCAATCCGCTAAGATGGAAGTGAAGATCTTTGGAGATGGAGAGACAAAGAAGACCATAAGCTTCATCAAGCTTGTTGTAGTGTTTGGTTCGATCTGACACATTGTTTGGCTCCAATTCAAGACCAAGAGTGACTCGGTCGTAACCTTTTGAACGTAATATGATCTCCATATCATCTTTCCAATCAAAATAGTTGAATGGGGTGAGGATAGGCTTTGAAGAAGAGTATTCCATTGCTAGGAGCGAGTCAAACTGATGTAGATGAGCTTGCATGCAGAGAGTAGCGAATGCAAAGAGGAGTTTTCATGCACAGTATAGCGAATGCAAAAGAGGAGCTTGATAACCTGCAAATCACAATCAAACCAAGAACCGTAAGGTCGAACAATCCACCCTTTTAGAGTTGCATCACACCTGGGATTGGAGATCAAACAATGTTGAATGGGTCCAATGTATCAGATCCAGGAATTATGTGGAAACTCAAGCTTCTGGAGTGGTATTGGTAGTATTTTTAAGCTTTGCATGCACAGGAGCGAATGCCCTTGAGATATCTCATGCCAAAACTTTTTGCAATTTGAGCAATTCAGTCAAATCTTCTTGTACAAACACCTGTAGAAAAGAGATCTTGTCCCTGCAATAGCTCTGATACCATGTAAAATTAGTCACAGCAGATCTAATGAACAAGTAAATCAATCACAACAGATGAATATAGAAAATATGGTGTAAAACTGTGCAAAACATGCAGCAGTGCTCAATATCCCAGAAAGGGTGAATGAATTACAATAGAATACAATACGTCAATGAGCAATTCGAATTGACTAAGTAGGCCATTTGAATCACTGAATGGAGTAGCTTGACTCCAACTAGGAGTCCTCATCATCAATCGGTGGTGGTCATCAATGCACAAGAACTAGTCATCCAGGTGTCAATCTGAGTCTAACTGAGTGTGTCATGTGTAACTGAAGTTTGTAGCACTGATTAAGGGAAGGAGGCTCAGTGGGGGGGCGCATGGGAGACTAACTGAAGTCAGAACAAGTCATCTAGTCAAACTGGAGGTCCAACGGAAGTGAAACAGTCAGTCGGGAGTGAAACTAGCCTCAAATCAGGGAGAATCGGAGCTAACTGAATGTAACTGAACTGGAACTGCAGTGGTAGGTGAACAAGTGCACCCTTCTCTGGCAGTAGGTGAGAAGTGGGCGCCTTTCAGCCTAGGAGGGCTAAAACTCTGTAGTAAGTGGCTCCCGGGTGCTAGAATGAGGTGGCTAAGGTGCTGGAGGCATCAAACTGGTGACTGGGATGCATGCAAGTGCATGCAGGTGCATGCAAACCCTAGATTCTGCATGCAAACCCTAATTGCATGCAAGATCCTGAAAAAGATGATGTGGATATCTGAACAATCGTCGACCTATAAAAGTTTCATATCCGAAAACGTTGCCAAAATGGATTTATAGAGAAAGTGCTACGAATACTGGTGTTTGCTATATCAAGCCCTAGCATCGTAAGTGCAACAAGTGTCATACATGCCATATCATGCCTTCTTTCAGGCTAGCTCTGATACCATGTTAAATTTTTAGAATTTACTTCAATATGATCTAGGATCTTAACTGAGAGAAAAACATGTACAGCAAATCTACAGCATATCATT
Source organism: Larix kaempferi (assembly GCA_027924585.1). Taxonomy (NCBI): domain Eukaryota; kingdom Viridiplantae; phylum Streptophyta; class Pinopsida; order Pinales; family Pinaceae; genus Larix; species Larix kaempferi. The sequence continues at coordinate 4,613,626 of BSBM01000222.1, forward strand.
CATGGACACAATGATGCAAGCACATAACAGACACAGAGTTTACTGGGGGAAAACCATAAAGGTGAAAAACCCCAATAACTTCCTCAGAGATAGAAAGAGCAATGATACAACCAAAATACAAGAGATAGTCTTCTCCTAGCAGCAGAGCCTCCTCCTCCACAAGTGCGACACTCTCCAAAGTATGAGTGAGAGAATAGAATGTGTAAAACGAGAGAGACACACTCTCTATTTATACACTAACTTGACTTGACCTTTACTCAACTAGGTCGGCCTCAACTTAACCACTTAGCATAATGCTGACTGGGATGACCCCCACTAGGGTGGTCTAATAAACCATCAAGTATAAGTTACGACACTTACAATATAAATGATGACACTTCCGTATAGAGGAATAATAGCATCTCTATAGGAATACAACCACTTCCGTATAGAGGAATAATAACATCTCTATAGGAATACAATATACATATATGTGAAATACATTCCGAAGTTACATATACATCAACATGGTGTTCGCTCCATAGAATTGATACTGATTTAATGGGTTTGCTTTGATGTAGCCATTAAAGTAGAAAGAATTTGTTGGCATTTATCATCTTGGCTACTCAAAGCCTCAAACTAAGGGCTTAACCCTTTTGTTATCACTTTTAAGTTTCCACAAATGTTTTTATTGATACAAAAAATGGCAAGAGTTAGCGTGTTGCTTAAATTGTGATTGTATTAGAAAGAATGCAATGATTGGAAATAATAATGAAATGGTTTACTTATGTATTTTCTTTTACAATCAATGCAAATGAATGTTGGTAATTATATGCAGAAACTATAATCATAATAGTTGAGTTCATAAAGTGTTGTTTGGTTTCCAAGAATTCTTGCGGGCCATAAATATGCATATTAGTTAGACTGGATATCAGAGTTAACATAGCTTGCCCCTGATTAAATGAGAATTTGTAGTTGTTGCTTCTAAAATTTAGGCCTTTAAATGTTCATATAGAAATTGTTTTTCTTGTTGTAACTTGTAATTGCATCAACTCTAATAAATATTCGTCCTTTATACATAGTTACTAATGGTAATGGGTTGAATTATGAATATCTCCATCATAAAGCATATCACATATATTCAAACCCCTGCAATCTTTTTGAATTGCTCCATATAATACTTGCCAATTGGCAATTTGTATTTATTTGGATACAATTACTCTTTTGTGTGTGGGATTTTTTTGTATGTCCTTTCCATTGTTGAATATCTTATTGTTAGAAAAAATGAAGGATTATTTTTAGTGAGAGACCCTTTATCTGCACCATCTGGTTGATGGTGAGATTGTCACTTGAGTTGCACACCCCTAGAATGTTGACATAAATAATGATGTTGATAATATAATTACATAGATTGTATCTTAGAACTAATCACAATGGCAACCTAAATCCCTGTGATGAACATATTCACACAAGGCAGTGGCTTATAGAGCACATATTTTCCTTCCAAAGGTGGAAAGTTGTAGTTGTATTTCATTTAGGTTGATATTGAAATTATAGAACCCCGTATGTGTTCCTCCAACAATAGGATGTTGGAGCTATAATTTTTTAAGTTTTACCAATGGCACCTATCTTGCATCTTTTGATGCAATTTTGGAGCACTTTTACTCTTTAAAAAAATAGAATCAAAGAGTTGTATGTCCAATTGCATTTACAACACATAATTGTGATCTGTAAGAAGCAATAAAACATGTCTATTTTTTAATGTTTGTGGCTCCAGGAGAGTGCTTTCCCCATCACACCATAGTGGATTTGTGGGGTTTATATTTAGCAACATATTTTTATCTTGATAGCCATTTTGGGGTCACACTTTCCCCTTGCATGTGCCCTGGATTTTGCAAAGAGGAGATCCGTTTGTTGTGGTTGTTTTTTATTCTGAGACCATGCTGCTACCCTACATTGTGATGCACCTGCAACAATTAATTAACAAGAATACGCGAAATAGTAGAAATGACATAACTCAGAATCACTTTTATATTGATCACAGGCCACTTCGAGGGGGCAACCTCCTTTGAGCAAGCTCAATACAAATAACTTCACGGTGCCTTCATAGGTCTCAACACACACTTATATACTAATTCTAGGCGCCAATACTATGGGTCCAAACCATGGGCCGTTACAAACTATGGATCAACAATACTACGGGTGACTTACAAAGCATATGCGCTAACAACAATAACAAAAACTATTGATCAACAAAATACTACGGGATGACTTACAAAGCATATGTGTCCAACATCAACATACTAACAAAGTAAAGACATGGGTTCCTAACATCCCCTCCCCCTTAAAAAAGCTTTGTCCTCAAAGCTTTAGATGTGGAAATTGTTGTTGAATATGAAGGAGTGGTTCCCATGTAGCATCCTCTAGTTGCATGCCGTGCCACTGAATTAAGACCTCTGTGATAGAGCGAGAGCGAAGCTGACGCGTGCGCCGATTGAGGATGGCCTCTGGCTCCAAAAGGATGGATCCTTCATTATCCAGTTCGGGTAAAATCGTTTGGCCGCTGATGTTGGTGCCAAGAACTTTCTTCAGACAAGAGACATGAAAGACTCGATGAATGCGGGAAGAAGGAGGAAGTTCCAATTTATAAGCAATGGACCCAATCTTCTGAAGAATCCGATATGGCCCATAGAACTTTGGAGCGAGCTTATGACGCCCTTTGAGTTTCAAGGAGGATTGTTTGTACGGCTGGAGACGAAGAAAAAGCATATCGCCAACTTGAAAAGTGCGCTCCGAACGGTGCTGATCAGCTTGTTGCTTCATGCGATTTCGTGCCATGTGAATATTGTCCTGCAAAATGCAAAGAATCTGATCGCGGTTGCGAAGGATCGTGTCAACTTCCTGAACTGGTGAACTGGTGGGGTGTATGGAAGAAGAGCTGGAGGTGCCTGACCATAGACTGCTTCATATGGGGTCATTTTAGAGGCAGTTTGGTAAGAGGTATTGTACCACCATTCAGTGAGAGGAAGCCACTTTGCCCACTGATGTTGTTGTTCTGAGGTGAAGCAATGAAGATAAGTTTCCAAGCATTTATTGAAAATTTCAGCCTGACCATCTGTTTGTGGGCGATACCCTGAACGCATCTTAAGTTTGGTGCCAGTGCGGCGAAATAGTTCTGTCCAAAAATGACTGGTGAAAGTCGCATCACGATCTGAGACAATGGAAGAAGGGATGCCATGAAAACGAAAGATCTGGTCCATAAAAATTTGAGCGTCGAAGGAGGCTGTATAGGGATGGCTGAGAGAAAAAAAATGACTATATTTGGAGAGGCAATCAACCACAACGAGAATCACTGTCTTCCCGCTAGATTTAGGGAGCCCTTCAATGAAATCCATAGAAATATCTGTCCAAATCCGTGTAGGTATGGGAAAGGGTTCAAGCAATCCTGGAAGGAGTGTTGTTTCCCCCTTATTGCGCTGGTAGGTATCACATTCGGCTACCATCTATTGAATTGTCCTTTTCATGCCCTGCCAAAAGAAGTTACGCCATGCTCGTTCATATGTTTTGAGGAACCCAGAGTGCCCGGTCGATGGAGAAGCATGGATTTCATAGAAGACAGCCTGTTGAAGATCTGTGCTCTGGGGAAGCACCAGACGACCCTTGTATCACAAAGAAGCACCATCCCAAGAGTAATGTGGTACAGCAGAAGGGTTTTTGGTCAAGCGTTGGATGATCTGAGATAAGAAAGAGTCATTAACATAACCCTGTTGAACAGATTGCAACCAATTTGGAACAGGCATAGAAATAGCTGAAAGAGAACCTTGGGCATCAAATGTGCGAGAAAGATTATCTGCCACAATATTGTCTTTACCCTTCTTGTAAGTGATCTCATAGTCATAACCCATGAGTTTGCTAACCCATTTCTGTTGTGACGGGGAAGAGACACGCTGGTCCAAGAAATATTTCAGACTCTGGTGATCAGTCTTGATGCAGAAATGATTCCCTAATAGGTATGGACGCCACTTCTGTACTGCATGCAAAATAGCCATCATTTCCTTCTCATAGGTAGAGGCAGCTAAATTCTTACCTGAAAGGGCTTTGCTGGTGAACGCAATGGGGTGTTCATCTTGAAGGAGAATAGCACCAAGTCCATTGCCACAAGCATCACTCTCAATAGTGAAGGGCTTGGAAAAATCAGGCATAGCTAGCACAGGTGTAGTACACATAGCTTGTTTTAGTTTGTCAAATGCACACTGAGCAGCAGGTGTCCATGTAAAAGCATCCTTTTTCAATAGAGCAGTTAATGGAGCTGTAATCTTCCCATAATCCTTGACAAACTTGCGGTAGTAGCCAGTCAACCCCAAAAAACCACGAAGGCTCTTAAGTGTCTGAGGATGTGGCCAATTGTTCATGGCATCGATTTTGGAAGGATCCACGCGAACCCCTTGTGCTGAGATAATGTGCCCGAGATACTCAACTTCCTTTTGTCCAAAAACACATTTAGACTGCTTGGCATGGAATTGATGGTCAGAGAAAAGTTGCATGAAAAGATCCAGATGCTGGAGATGTTCATCCCATGTTTTACTGTAGATGAGGATATCATCAAAGAATACCAGAATGAATTTCCGCAAGTAGGGTCGAAATATTTTATTCATTAAGGCCTGGAATGTGGAAGGAGCATTAATGAGGCCAAGGGCAAGACAAAAAACTCATAATGGCCATCATGTGTGCGGAAAGCTGTTTTAGGAATATCATCCTCATGAACCCAAATTTGATGATACCCAGAACGAAGATCCAACTTGGAGAAAAAGTGAGCCCCATGAAGCTCATCAAGAAGCTCATCAACAATAAGAATTGGAAACTTATCCTTGATGGTGAGGTGATTAAGTGCTCGAAATTCAATGCAGAGGCGCCATGACCCATCTTTTTTGCGGACAAGAATAACTGGAGAAGAAAAGGAACTAGTGCTTGGGCGAATAATACCTTGCTTCAATAAGTCCTGAACGAGCATTTCAATCTCCGTTTTTTGGTGAAATGGGTAGTGATAGGGCCTGATGTTGGGAGGAACACTGCCAGTAAGAAGCTGAACATGATGGTCTTCTGGCCTGGAAGGTGGTAATCCCACTGGTTCAGCAAAGACACCTGTATAGCGATCCAGAATTTGTTGTAGATCCAAAGGAGTAGTGGAGACCGCGGATGGTTGCATCTGGATGGAATGGATCTGAGCGATGACACCATGTGAATTCTTCTTGAGGAGTTTTTCCATGCGATGTGAACTGATGATGCTGAGAGAACCTGGTTGTAATCCCGTCAATGTGTGTTTGTGTCCATTGAGGGAAAACTGCATCCAAAGTTCGGCAAAATCCCATAAGATAGGGCCGAGTGTGCGTAGCCATTGAGCGCCCAAAACCACATCACATCCGCCTAAGGGAAAGGAAAACATGTCAGAGCGCAAGGTATAATATCCCATAGAGATACGCACATTTCGACACTTCCCTTTGCAAGGTAAGGTGCCCCCATTGGCAATCATGACTTCAAAGTTGGAGCAAGGATGGATAAAACAATAAGCTTGTTTGGCGATCCGAGGGTCAATGAAATTATGAGTGCTACCAGAATCAATGAGGATTGTAAGAAGAAGCTACTTGAAGTAACCCCCGACCCGCATTGTTTGGGGGGTGGTGATTCCAGCTAAAGCATGGAGAGATATCTCTGGCTGGTCATCCTGAGACGGAGGGTCAATAGGTGGTTCCTGAATGTCGACCGGAGCATCCAGTGTTTCTGGATCTTCGTCACCCATTTCAGAGGCAGGCGGAGACTCCACATCCAGGAGATAGAGCTTTTGCTGAACACATCTATGTCCTCGAGTGAATTTATCATCACAATTATAGCAAAGTCCCTTTTCTCTGCGTGCTTGCATCTCTGTTTCAGACAAACGCTTGGTAGGAGTCGGTCGAGGAGCCTGCGGTATAGGTGGTCGCTGAGAACCCATATTTCGGAAGGGAACAAAAGTGGGCTTGGAGCGTTGTTGGGCTGCAATCTTGTCTTCTGCCAAATTAGACAACCCAAGTGCTTCCATCATTGTGTTGGGACAGAACATTTTGACCTCAGAGCGGATGGCATCCTTTAGACCACTGATAAAACAACTCCGATAAAATTCATCAGACAATCCTTCAGTGTGGTTGGCTAGATTCTCAAATTCGGTTTGATACTCTCTCACAGTGCCAGTTTGGCGAAGTTTAGTGAGGGCTCCTGTGAAGTCATCAAAAGCACTAGGACCAAATCGTTGCAAAAGGAGCTGGCAAAAGTCTGGCTAGTTGGGCTCTGGATGAGCCTTGATGTACCAACGGTACCATTGAAGAGCTTCCTGTTCCAAATGAAAGGATGCCACCGGAACTTTGTTGACATCAAAGGTATTGTTATCACACAACTTGTAGTTTCCCCTAGTGGTATCCCATCCGGGACGGTAGAGGAGGCGGGCAACTAAAGAGGTGACCCAAGAGATGCCACGGTTCCCAATGCAAGGTGGGAGTCACATCAACCGAGGCACTCTTCGCTTTAGGTCAAGGTGTAACTAGACCAAGGGGGAGACCCTATACCCAATCATAGTTGATTGGATCCAAACAAAGGTTTCTAAGGGTAAGTAGATGAGGAGTTACGGAAACCAATGCAAGGTTAAGTGGACCTAGAAGTTGAGGTATGGTTGAAGGTGGTGTAATGGATTGTTAGTGTTTCAACCTATGTATGGTTTAGGCCATATTGTTTGGTATGATGTCAAGGTGAGGTACCATGTGTTTACACAAGTGGGTCTTGTTTTCTTGGGAAGTGTGAAATGGTTCTAGGTAGGCCCACAAGGTGAAGTTAGGTGTAATGTTGGTACTAGATGTTATGTAGAGACTAGATCTATGGATTTAAGTTGATTTTAGGAGTACCCACATACTAGATCTAGGGTTTGACACAATTCCCAAGGAGTGCGACTTGCTTAGTGGAGGACTAGTGCCTTGTTTGATGGGATAATGGGGTCAAAAGGTATGTCAAAATGTAGATCGGGACACCTAGAAGCCAAGTCAAGTGGGCTAAATGAGATCTAATGGTTGGATCTTGCTAGATCTAGGTTCTCAAGTAATAACCTTAAGTGGACCACAATCCCTTGAAACAAGGAATGCTACCCCCAAGGCGGATCGTGACAAAAAAGACAGTCTAGACCTAGGTTTCAAGGTATGGCCGTTCCAAATCTCCAAAAATCTCAAACACCCACTTCCTCAAAGTGGACAAACTCTCATTCCCTAGGTGGTGTGACTTTGCTCAAGGAGGGTTAAATGGTGGGTTTGGTGGACCAAATCAAGTCCAATGGCCACCAAACTATAGATCCAAGTGGCTAGTACCCCGATCTATGCATGTCCCAAAAATCAAGTCAATCCAAGGGCTAGATCTTAGTAGATCTGAGTTTTGAGGTGCCAAGAAATTCAAAAGGGGGTTTTAACCCCTTAAAACATGGAAAGATGTCCACAAGGTAGATTTCACCAAAGTAAGAATATGGGGGTAGGTTATCAAGTGTCTAGATGGCAAATCAAGTGGGATCTCACCTACCCATGTGCTAGATCTAACAAACAAGCCTCTCACTAGGAAGTGCGATTTGGGTCAAAGAGGGCTTTTTGCCTTGAAAAGTGGGTTAATTTTAAGCCAATCACCACCAAACTATAGATCCAACTAGGGGTGGATGATATAGAGGTGGGTGTTCAAAATCTTCTCAAAAGCAAGGCTAGATCTATGTAGATCTAAGAAATACCAAAATTGGGGTTTTGATTAATTAGGGTTTTATGACCAATGAAGATAGAATGGATGAAAGAGGCACATACCTTGTAGATCTTACCTCAATTGCTTGTGGCCACCTTGCAAGTTGATAGCATTCTCCTATGTTTATATTCAAGAGTGAGATCTAAGTGCTCCAACCAAAACGTCCTTCTCCAAGATAGCCAAATCGTCCTCCTCCTACAAGACAAGATCAAAGAAACAAGTCAAGCAAGATGATTATGAAAATGGTAGAAAGATGTAATAGAAAGCATCAACTATGTCACGAAGATACAATAATGATACTCCCTGTCACAAGATCAACCCAAGAGAGAATATGTGGATCCCTCCAACAATAACCCTCATGAAGTCGCCCTCCTTTCTCCAATTCGACTTTCCTGTCAAAAGATTAGTAAAAGCACCAAAATCCACAATGATACATAGAAGAGATACTGTATATTCAATATGCAAGAGAATCAACAATGCAAGAGAGATGTGCTCCACAAAAAATCTTCTATTTCAATATTCCAGAGCTCCAAAGGTGAGCTTTACAATGGGGGGTCTCCTCCTTATATAGGATAATAAAGACCAAAACCCTATACCACTCTACAATACTACATCAAATGAGTGGTTGAGATTATAAGATCTCATCATACAATCAATGGCTAGGATGAACCATAACATAATATCACTTGGATCACCCAATATAACAAAAGCGCCCTCACTAAATGGTACAATGGAGGGTGACGTCATCCCACTAGAGGGGTAAAAAGTACAATGATCCACCTCATGATGACTAGGACATGATAAAATAAGCACATGGTGGGGCTAGGAGGAATCAATCCTTACTAGCTCATCCCCAAGGCACAATAAAATAATAAAATATGTCCAATATAATAGAAATGACCAAAATTGTCCTCAGAATCCATGACAGTCAAGCAGTAAATGTCCTCCTGTGATCAATCCGGGCATACCCACATGGTGAAAACTGACTGGAAGATAGTGATGCCACCCTGGAAGACCTCTGTGAAGACCAAATGCCAAAACCTTGCCTCAATTTCCCAAATCGATTTCCTCAATGACCACTTTATCCCATTTTTTAACTGCCTCGGGAACTGTGAAAGTGCCAAAACTGCCTCCTAGGGTGCTAGCGCTGTCCATCTGAGCCAACTAGGCTCTCCGGAAGGGGGGGTAAATGGTAATAACAAGTGGCTGGACCACCCCCTCCATCATCAGCTCCCTAGGTGAACTGGCCTCTCGTGGCCCCTGCTGCTCAGGCTGGGAAATCAGCCCCCAATCTGGTCAACAAGTGTAAAACTGCATCGATCACTATCAGAAGTGCCCGGAACTGAAAGATAAGTGTCTCAATGGATCCAGAAGACCCAAATCCACTAGGAATGAGTACTCATACACCCTGGGTTTCCCTAATGGGCCTGCTGTAGGGTCCACCATATATGGACAATGTATAATCTGCTGATCTAAAGTAATAATAAACCTGCTGAACTGGATCAAACATCATCTGCATCATATGTCCATCATATGATATGATCATCAAACATGTGGGCCCATAAATCATCATCAATAATCATCCATACATGGTCCACATCATCACGGATCCCAAGAATATATAATCAAGGATAAATCACATCAGTAGACTAAGACAATGCTTCTCTAATCATTCCCACAGCTAAGCTCAAAGTATAAATTCCATTCGGTGGCATTAATCAAGTTAACATATTCCGTTGTTATATAAAATTACTTGCACAATAGTTCAAATGACAAACTCACCCATTGGACATGGTCAAACTGCTAGTGAAGGATGAAGGCTAGGAGCAAGGTTGGGCCAAGGGTTTGACTTGTCTAACTTAACTCAAAAATACTTCGGACTGGGAGAAAGGGGGAAGCTACAAACTCTGTGCTGGACAAAAATAACACGGGGGATGGCTGTGTCTCACAAATGGAGAAGTTGTTTAGAGAGTGCTTATTCAACTTAGGCATCATGTCTACATCAAGTTGATCCAGGTTCATTAGGATCATTCCATTTTATTCCATGGCCTTTTTGGCCTACATAACCCTTCGGATTTCAGATGTGCTGAGAAGCACAACTAGTTGCAGCTTGCATCCAGGGCATGTTTTTCACATATTTATAAGGTCAGCAATTGTTTAGATATAACTTTTAAGAACCATTGCTTTTTGGACCTTTCTTATACTCTTCGAGGAGTATTTTTAGCTTTTCATTGCTCTTGCCCTTTTTTTGTTTCCATGGGCAAATTTTTTTAGTTTCCATAGGTAGAACATGAGCTTTCAGTTTTAGCCAACAACATCTCAAGTGACTAGGGGGAGTTCGAGCCAATGCCAAACATCGGGACAACCGACCAGAATGATTTAGGCCTACAATCCAACTCACCAAAGGTAAGTTCTGTCACCAACTCAGAGCCGAGACACTGGATAAACAGGGATGCGGTCCAAACACAAAGGTAGAAAAATGGGGAAGTCCTCGGTATCAGAAAGTCAAATGAGACAAGTCATGGCTTAAAGTCAAATAGGAAGGTCATGTATGGATGGAGACAAGTGAATATGGAGCCTACACTAGCAGACAACTGGTGTTGGGAAAGACCATATCTATGTAAGGTGAAAAACCAGTAAGTTTGTTAAATGACCTACATGTGCAAGCAATTGTCCATTTTATGATTTACAGTTCATTTTAAATAATTTGCCACATCAGGAATAATATACCAAGCACATGCTATGATCATGACTAAATCAACAAGATAATAATCCACAGTCGGTGAGAACATATCCATAGATCATACAACATCATCATAATAATAATCATCAAGTATCATCTGAAACACTGATGTAATACATCTCTAGGCACTGAACTGAAATTGTAATGGGATAAGTGGTCACATCAGTCATCAAATCTGAACTCTCAAGGCTCAGCCTTGACACAAGGTCATACATAAATCTGAATAATGCACTGCTCTGATCATGAGTGATCCAAAATATATAGCCATGCTCTGGAATAATGGAAGCTCTGGAATGTGCAGATATCTGATGTACAAGAATAGTAGCCCTGCTACTATGGTGTGATAACATCTGGCTCCAGCTGGGACAAGTGCTCTAAGGGAGAGAGCGCTTGAGAACCTCAGAATCTCTGGTCTCGAACTGCTCTGCATCAATCTTCAATCCAGCACTGCACCATCCTTGCTTTCAGCTTTTATCTTGCACCTGTTCCTGCTCTCACAAATACTAGAATACCATCATGGAGCATGTATGGGACAAATATAAAATAAAACTGAACTGAAATTTAATCTAAAGCATAAACTGAAATGCACCAAAATATAAATATAACTAACATGGCATATATTATTCATTTATCATTTTTATTTACTGTGCAGGAGGAAAAGAGTAACTTCTTTAATCAGGCAATCTCAACTTGCACAGGCAGCCAACAACAGAAATGCTAACTACAATTTCTTAGGAGAAGCGACAAGCTTAGGAAGGAGCAAGGCTCAACTCACTAAAGGATGAAAACAAGCAGATACTCCAGGCAGAAAAGAAAAACGGGACAATACTCGGCACACAGAAAAATAAAAATCACACAAATCCTACTGCTCAAGTGAGCTTATTCAGAAGCTACCTACTCTAAACAGGCAAGGCAAGGCATAGTCATTCAAAAGGAATAAGGGGGTAGTAGTGTTTCAACAATACCCCATTTACTGGCAGTTCCAATTCATACCCGTCCAATGTTTCCAACCAAAAGGAGTTTTTACCTGCAACTCTACTTATTTGATAGGGACCCATCCATATCTTTTCAAACTTGCCGTGGTTTCCAGGTTTCTCTTTGTTCTTATCCCACAGTAGAACTATATCACCTACTCCAAAACTTATGTCCCTGCTTCGTTGATCAAAGGTTCCTTTTATTCTTTCTTGTTCCAAAACCATTTTATCCCATGCTTCCCTTCTGTTTTCATCTAGTTCTACTAACTTGTCAATTCTTGCTTGCATGGCTTCTTGCTCAGTGGAACATTGTTGCAGTAGTTCATAAACAGGGATTTGAAGATTGATGGGAAGCCTACAGTTTTGCCCATACACTATTTCAAAAGGAGTTTTTCCTGTTATTCTTTTAACTGTTGTTCGATCTGCCTAGAGGGCATACTTAAGTTTGACATCCCAAGTCCTTTTGTTTTCACCGACCATTCTTTTTAGAAGCTTGATTAGGTTCTTATTGCTTGACTCAGCCAATCCATTACCCTGGGGGTAATAATTGGAGGAGTGGGATAGAGTGATGCCGTGGTCAGAACAAAAGGTAGACATCTCTGTTTTGCTAAAAGCTGGGGCATTATCGGTTGTGATTTTACAAGGGCAGCCATATCAGGAAACAATATTTTCTTCTAAAAATTTGACCACTACTTCTGCGGTGCACTTCTTGGTAGGGATAGCTTCAACCCAGTGAGTAAAGTAATATGTGCAGGTCAAGATGTATTTATATCCACCTGAAGAGCTTGGGTTTATTGGTCCTACAAAATCCATTCCCCATTGTTGAAAAGGTTCCTCTATAATGACCGGGGTCAAAGGTAAGGCAGGTAGTCTAGGTTTTCCAGAATAGAATTGACATTCCTGACATGCTCTAACAAAGGTGTGTACGTCTTTGAATAAAGATGGCCAATAATATCCAGCTCTCATGATCTTAGCTGCTGTGGTTCTAGGTGCATAATGTCCTCCACACAATCCGGAATGCATTTCCCTGATGATTCTTTGGGAGTCATCATGGTTTACACATCTGAGTACAATTCCATCCGGATTCTTCCAGCCTAAACCATCCTCTGTCAAAACATACTTAGATGCCCTTAACCTTAAAGCTCTTCTTTCGTGGTCTACAAGGTGGTCAGGACAAGTCATATGTCTGAGGTAGAAAATGATGTCTTTATACCATTCGTGATCTTCATCAATATAAAGAATCATGTTATTTTGCTGCAATTTGGAATTTGTTAACAGTTGTGCCAACCCTTGGCCCTTCACTATCTTGATTGGTTTGATTTCAATATCATACTCTTGAATCCTTGAAATCCAATTTCCCCTAACCCCTATGCCATCAGGTTGAGACAAAACCTCTTTTACTGCTTGATAAGGGACATAGGCAATAATTTTGGAGTATCCGATATACGTCCTGAAATGTTTCAAAGACTTGACCAACGCATATGCTTGTTTTTCAGTGGTTGTGTAATTTAATTATGCGTCTCTAAGGTTTTTACTCATAAAGGCAACAGGTTGTTCATGGTTGTCTTCATTCTTTTGTAACAACACACCTGCTATGGTGTCCTCGGACGTGTAGGAATAAATCAAAAACTCGAATGAGGCATCGCATTTCTTATCCCAAACAAACTTCACATCCTTCTTAAGCAAATTATTCAAGGGTTTGGACAATTCAGCTAAGTTAGGGATGAATCTCCTTACGAAGTTTATTTTTCCGAAAAATGATCGTAATGAGCTGACATCCTTTGGGGGAGTTATGGCTTGGATTCCTTGCACTCTTTCAGGATCAATTCTAATGCCTTCTTTGGAAACAATGTGACCTAACAACTTCCCTTCATCCACCCCAAAAGTAGACTTTTTAGGATTCAAAGATATTCCAAATTTTCGACACCTTTCAAAGATTCTCCTTAGATGCTTTATGTGGTCTCCCCTGTCTTTAGAGAAGACAGTTAGATCATCTTGATAAATTGCAATGATTTTGCCAATTAGGCCCTCAAATGCATGATCCATTTCCCTTTGAAAGGTTGATCCTGCGTTTAGAAGCCCAAATGGCATTCTTATATACTCGAAAGTTCCCCATGGGGTGGTGAAGGTTGTCTTCCCACGGTCTTCCTTCTTGATTTGGACCTGGTTGTAACCAGAAAAACTATCAAGTAAGGATAACATGCCAGCCCCTGTTACACTTTGCAACAGATTTTCCATATTGGGCAAAGGATAGTTATCTTTTAGAGACGCTTGATTTAGGTTCCTAAAGTCAATACAGATTCTAATTTCCCCGTTTTTCTTCCTTACGATTACAGGATTGGATACCCAAGTTGTATGTCTAACTGGTCTAATAATACCTGCTGCCAACATCTTTTCCAATTCCTTTTTGATTAAGGGAGCTAGTTTAGGGTTCATGTTTCGCAACTTTTGTCGATATGGTTTGGCTCCCTCTTTGAGAGGAATAGTGTGTTCTATAATGGACTGATCATAAGTTTTTAAATCATCATAGACCCATGCAAAGACATCTTTATACTCTCTGATTAATTCAATAATTCTTCTTCTTTCTTCTTCCGAGGCATTTATCCCAATTCTGATCATTTTTGGGGAACAAGCAGAACCTACATTTATCTTGATAACCCTATCTACAGGTTCAGATCTCTTACCCTTGTACTCATCATGCCTGTTGAAATTTTTCTCAAGGGGAAAAGCAATTTCTGTGACATCCATGCCTTCAATTGAACCACCCTTTATTTCGTCTTCGAAATTCACCATTGGGGTTTTGGAGGCTGTTAAAAATCGGATGACTTGGGCCTCATTGTCAAAAACCTGCCAATGGTCTTCATTATCAGGGACAGAGGGTCTGAATAAGACTTCAAGTTTGCAGTTTTGTTGTTTTAAAGACTCAGATGTTTGAAGAGTACTGGCCATCACGGATAGCTCATCAGCCAAAGTGTTTTGTTCTCGGGGAACATCCTTAATCCCGAAGGCATTAAAGCATTCAATGGTGTCCCAAACCGCATTTCTATAGTCTCTAAGTCTATTATTCTTTGCAGCAAATTCATTTTTTACTTGGGACACAATGAGGTCAGAATCTCCTGTGACAGATAAAGATTTGATGTTTCTTTCTCTGGCAATTTCTAAGCCTAAAAGCAATGCTTCATACTCAGCCACATTGTTAGTGCACTCAAACTCCAAACGGAAAGAAAACAAACTCTTTTCTCCCGATGGTGAAATTAAAACTATACCGGCTCCTGCACCATGTCGGGAATGGGCCCCATCAAAGTGCATTTTCCAGATTTGTTCATGTGAAAAAGGCTGCTTTTTAACCTCCTCCCAGTAATTTGCTAGAACCATGAAGTTTCCAATCTCATCACTTGAATACATTGCCTCAGTGAATAAGTGTTCGGGCTTCTCAACATGCTCTTGCATAGGTGGTTCATTAAACAGAGTTATGAATGAACCTTCCTTGGTTGGGATTGTGGCATATGTTAAATCCATTTGGATACTTCCCCCCAATCTTGCAGACCACTCCCTGGATAGCAACATTCCCCATGCATCAGGGATATCTAGGACTAAGACACTCATTGAGAGCTCAATGTCAGAGCAGGCAGCCAACCTAACAGGCAAGTTTTCAATTATCCCAATAGATTTCACAGTTTTGGAATCCATTCCACATACATTTCTGTAGGGTCTTGTGGGTACTAACTCAAGTTGTTCCATGACTCTTAAAGGCATGACACTTACTTCAGCCCCTGAGTCCAACATGCAGTTATGCAATATCAACCCATTTACTTCTAAAGCAATATAAAAGGGTGGGAAGTTTCCGGAGTTGTCACCAGAGACACTTTGGATCATGACAGGGGAATCCTTAATCTCTGCAGAAGCTTTCTTAGGAGATTTCCTCTTTGTTTGAATCCCGAGATGAGTAGTAGCTCTTTTGTGGAATGAAGGGATCTTGAAAATTTCACCAAAGGGAATAGGCATGTTTATCTTTTCCAGGAAGCTAGTGACATCAATGTTTAGGTTGTGGGGGTTTTCCTTATCCCTTTCATTCGTACCTAAACCTAGGAACTTCATAATGTCATGTTTAACAGATGGGATCTTGATTAGGTCCTTTAAGGAAACCGAAGCAGATGAATTGGCTAGCTTACTTGGAATGTTTGTTCTAGGAAGCTCCTTATTAGGTTTTAGAAACGTGGGAGGTTTTGGTTGCTTTCTCCACAGGGTTGCTTTGGGAACGTTAGTTTTAGGGGGAGGATCAATTTTTATCGCTTGATCTGTCTTTTTGTTTGCAGGAGGAAATTGGCTAGTGTTGGTCACAGCTTTACCCTTTGAGATGACCTCAGGAGAAAGCTTTGGAGATTTTGGCAAGATTCTTCGGACAGGTTGATGTACTGCCTTGCTAGGCTGTGGGTCAGTCGTTTTAAGTTGCTGAGTCTTGGGAGGACTAGCCTTTGGAGGGATTGAATTGCTAATGATGTATTTTAACATTTCTTTGGTTTGTTGATCACGTCTTTTGAAATCCTCATCTTGATTCTTAAGATACGTAGCAATGTTGGTGACCATTTCACACATGTTTGTCATAAATTCCATGGTCATTTCGGGAGAGATGTTATTTTGAGTAGACATCTCTTTGTGGGTTCTCTTCTCAGTGGAGTCACGATTAGGAGTCGCCAGGTAGATTTTTAAGCTCTACTACCAAGAGGTATGTCGTTTAAAGTGCAGAGAGATAGTGAGACACAAAGGTGTCTTGAACCAAGGTAGGCCTCTACCTCCCCGGCAGCGGTGCCAAAAATGTTAATGTTGGCAAAGAGAGGGGAGTAAGGCTTGAAAATAATTGTCGAACCAGGGTAGGCCTCTACCTTCCCCGGCAACGGCGCCAAAAATGTTATCACACAACTTGTAGTTGCCCCTAGTGGTATCCCATCCGGGACGGTAGAGTAGGCGGGAAACTAAAGAGGTGACCCAAGAGATGCCACGGTTCCCAATGCAAGGTGGGAGTCACATCAACCGAGGCACTCTTCGCTTTAGGTCAAGGTGTAACTAGACCAAGGGGGAGACCCTATAACCAATCACAGTTGATTGGATCCAAACAAAGGTTTCTAAGGGTAAGTAGATGAGGAGTTATGGAAACCAATGCAAGGTTAAGTGGACCTAGAAGTTGAGGTATGGTTGAAGGTGGTGTAATGGATTGTTAGAGTTTCAACCTATGTATGGTTTAGGCCATATTGTTTGGTATGATGTCAAGGTGAGGTACCATGTGTTTACACAAGTGGGTCTTGTTTTCTTGGGAAGTGTGAAATGGTTCTAGGTAGGCCCACAAGGTGAAGTTAGGTGTAATGTTGGTACTAGAGGTTATGTAGAGACTAGATCTATGGATTTAAGTTGATTTTAGGAGTACCCACATACTAGATCTAGGGTTTGACACAATTCCCAAGGAGTGCGACTTGCTTAGTGGAGGACTAGTGCCTTGTTTGATGGGCTAATGGGGTCAAAAGGTATGTCAAAATGTAGATCGGGACACCTAGAAGCCAAGTCAAGTGGGCTAAATGAGATCTAATGGTTGGATCTTGCTAGATCTAGGTTCTCAAGTAATAACCTTAAGTGGACCACAATCCCTTGAAACAAGGAATGCTACCCCCAAGGAGGATTGTGACAAAAAAGACAGTCTAGACCTAGGTTTCAAGGTATGGCCGTTCCAAATCTCCAAAAATCTCAAACACCCACTTCCTCAAAGTGGACAAACTCTCCTTCCCTAGGTGGTGTGACTTTGCTCAAGGAGGGTTAAATGGTGGGTTTGGTGGACCAAATCAAGTCCAATGGCCACCAAACTATAGATCCAAGTGGCTAGTACCCCGATCTATGCATGTCCCAAAAATCAAGTCAATCCAAGGGCTAGATCTTAGTAGATCTAAGTTTTGAGGTGCCAAGAAATTCAAAAGGGGGTTTTAACCCCTTAAAACATGGAAAGCTGTCCACAAGGTAGATTTCACCAAAGTAAGAATCTGGGGGTAGGTTATCAAGTGTCTAGATTGCAAATCAAGTGGGATCTCACCTACCCATGTGCTAGATCTAACCAAACAAGCCTCTCACTAGGAAGTG
The DNA here is from genome assembly GCA_027924585.1 of Larix kaempferi. NCBI lineage: Eukaryota > Viridiplantae > Streptophyta > Pinopsida > Pinales > Pinaceae > Larix > Larix kaempferi. Next base: position 4,631,239 of record BSBM01000222.1, read on the forward strand.
CGATTTGGGTCAAAGAGGGCTTTTTGCCTTGAAAAGTGGGTTAATTTTAAGCCAATCACCACCAAACTATAGATCCAACTAGGGGTGGATGCTATAGAGGTGGGTTTTCAAAATCTTCTCAAAAGCAAGGCTAGATCTATGTAGATCTAAGAAATACCAAAATTGGGGTTTTGATTAATTAGGGTTTTATGACCAATGAAGATAGAATGGATGAAAGAGGCACATACCTTGTAGATCTTACCTCAATTGCTTGTGGCCACCTTGCAAGTTGATATCATTCTCCTATGTGTATATTCAAGAGTGAGATCTAATTGCTCCAACCAAAACGTCCTTCTCCAAGATAGCCAAATCGTCCTCCTCCTACAAGACAAGATCAAAGAAACAAGTCAAGCAAGATGATTATGAAAATGGTAGAAAGATGTAATAGAAAGCATCAACTATGTCACGAAGATACAATAATGATACTCCCTGTCACAAGATCAACCCAAGAGAGAATATGTGGATCCCTCCAACAATAACCCTCATGAAGTTGCCCTCCTTTCTCCAATTCGACTTTCCTGTCAAAAGATTAGTAAAAGCACCAAAATCCACAATGATACATAGAAGAGATACTGTATATTCAATGTGCAAGAGAATCCACAATGCAAGAGAGATGTGCTCCACAAAAAATCTTCTATTTCAATATTCTAGAGCTCCAAAGGTGAGCTTTACAATGGGGGGTCTCCTCCTTATATAGGATAATAAAGACCAAAACCCTATACCACTCTACAATACTACATCAAATGAGTGGTTGAGATTATAAGATCTCATCATACAATCAATGGCTAGGATGAACCATAACATAATATCACTTGGATCACCCAATATAACAAAAGCGCCCTCACTAAATGGTACAATGGAGGGTGACGTCATCCCACTAGAGGGGTAAAAAGTACAATGATCCACCTCATGATGACTAGGACATGATAAAATAAGCACATGGTGGGGCTAGGAGGCATCAATCCTTACTAGCTCATCCCCAAGGCACAATAAAATAATAAAATATGTCCAATATAATAGAAATGACCAAAACTATCCTCAGAATCCATGACAGTCAAGTAGTAAATGTCCTCATGTGATCAATCCGGGCATACCCACATGGTGAAAACTGACTGGAAGATAGTGATGCCACCCTGGAAGACCTCTGTGAAGACCAAATGCCAAAACCTTGCCTCAATTTCCCAAATCGATTTCCTCAGTGACCACTTTATCCCATTTTTTAACTGCCTCGGGAACTGTGAAAGTGCCAAAACTGCCTCCTAAGGTGCTAGCGCTGTCCATCTGAGCCCACCAGGCTCTCCGGAAGGGGGGGTAAATGGTAATAACAAGTTGCTGGACCACCCCCTCCATCATCAGTGCCCTAGGTGAACTGGCCTCTCGGGGCCCCTGCTGCTCAGGCTGGGAAATCAGCCCCCAATCTGGTCAACAAGTGTAAAACTGCATCGATCACTGTCAGAAGTGCCCGGAACTGAAAGATAAGTGTCTCAATGGATCCAGAAGACCCAAATCCACTAGGAATGAGTACTCATACACCCTGGGTTGCCCTAATGGGCCTGCTGTAGGGTCCACCATATATGGACAATGTATAATCTGCTGATCTGAAGTAATAATAAACCTGCTGAACTGGATCAAACATCATCTGCATCATATGTCCATCATATGATATGATCATCAAACATGTGGGACCATAAATCATCATCAATAATCATCCATACATGGTCCACATCATCACGGATCCCAAGAATGTATAATCAAGGATAAATCACATCAGTAGACTAAGACAATGCTTCTCTAATCATTCCCACAGCTAAGCTCAAAGTATAAATTCCATTCGGTGGCATTAATCAAGTTAACATATTCCGTTGTTATATAAAATTACTTGCACAATAGTTCAAATGACAAACTCACCCATTGGACATGGTCAAACTGCTAGTGAAGGATGAAGGCTAGGAGCAAGGTTGGGCCAAGGGTTTGACTTGTCTAACTTAACTCAAAAATACTTCAGACTGGGAGAAAGGGGGAAGCTACAAACTCTGTGCTGGACAAAAAGAACACGGGGGATGGCTGTGTCTCACAAATGGATAAGTTGTTTAGAGAGTGCTTATTCAACTTAGGCATCATGTCTACATCAAGTTGATCCAGGTTCATTAGGATCATTCCATTTTATTCCATGGCCTTTTTGGCCTACATAACCCTTCGGATTTCAGATGTGCTGAGAAGCACAACTAGTTGCAGCTTGCATCCAGGGCATGTTTTTCACATATTTATAAGGTCAGCAATTGTTTAGATATAACTTTTAAGAACCATTGCTTTTTGGACCTTTCTTATACTCTTCGAGGAGTATTTTTAGCTTTTCATTGCTCTTGCCCTTTTTTTGTTTCCATGGGCGAATTTTTTTAGTTTCCATAGGTAGAACATGAGCTTTCAGTTTTAGCCAACAAGATCTCAAGTGACTAGGGGGAGTTCGAGCCAATGCCAAACATCGGGACAACCGACCAGAATGATTTAGGCCTACAATCCAACTCACCAAAGGTAAGTTCTGTCACCAACTCAGAGCCGAGACACTGGATAAACAGGGATGTGGTCCAAACACAGAGGTAGAAAAATGGGGAAGTCCTCGGTATCAGAAAGTCAAATGAGACAAGTCAGGGCTTAAAGTCAAATAGGAAGGTCATGTATGGATGGAGACAAGTGAATATGGAGCCTACACTAGCAGACAACTGGTGTCGGGAAAGACCATATCTATGTAAGGTGAAAAACCAGTAAGTTTGTTAAATGACCTACATGTGCAAGCAATTGTCCATTTTATGATTTACAGTTCATTTTAAATAATTTGCCACATCAGGAATAATATACCAAGCACATGCTATGATCATGACTAAATCAACAAGATAATAATCCACAGTCGGTGAGAACATATCCATAGATCATACAACATCATCATAATAATAATCATCAAGTATCATCTGAAACACTGCTGTAATACATCTCTAGGCACTGAACTGAAATTGTAATGGGATAAGTGGTCACATCAGTCATCAAATCTGAACTCTCAAGGCTTATGCCCAAGTACCTGCCACAGTTAAGCGGATAGGGATTATTCCCAAATCCGAACCTGCAACAAATGCGAAAAAAAAAATTTGGCAGAAATTTCACCCAGCGAGCCCAAGAAAGTGCTCTGATACCAGATGTGATGCACCTGCAACAATTAATTAACAAGAATACGCGAAATAGCAGAAATGACAGAACTCAGAATCACTTTTATATTGATCACAGGCCACTTCGAGGGGGCAACCTCCTTTGAGCAAGATCAATACAAATAACTTCACGGTGCCTTCATAGGTCTCAACACACACTTATATACTAATTCTAGGCGCCAATGCTATGGGTCAAAACCATGGGCCATTACAAACTATGGATCAACAATACTACGGGCGACTTACAAAGCATATGTGCCAACAACAATAACACAAACTATTGATCAACAAAATACTACGGGACGACTTACAAAGCATATGCGTCCAACATCAACATACTAACAAAGTAAAGACATGGGTTCCTAACATACATAGATCTTTGTGTTTTGTTGAATAGGACTATTAAAACCCATTGCACTACTTAGCCTTCTAAAGGAAAATCATAATGGTTGACTTAGGACTATGCTAACAAACCATGGAGGACTACTCATTAAGCTGACGATCACTTTCTCATATTAGGCAATGGATTTTTGGTCACATCTTCAATGTTCAACGGATTATGAGCTTTTAGATCAGAACTCACTGATGATTCCAGAGTCTAGTATGTCAATGAAAATGAAAATGTATAGGTTAAAATAACCATCTTAGTGATTTTATTAATCCCTAATTTCGAGAACATATGTTTCAAAAAAGTTGACATGATTGAGATTATTGGATTCAACAAACTAAATGTTTAAGGTCTTGATAACATAGACAGTAACTCAGAAAACTATTTGCAATACACAATATCCAATAATTATACTTCCTGGATATTTAAAATGTTCTAATGCTACCACTCTTGAAGCAGAAAAAACTTTCTTACAATTTTTCACAGTTGCAACCTTATTTCAACAACAAAAATTTCAGAAAGAACTTATCAATGGATCAGAACTTTTACCGTGTATGTAGGAAAATGCTTGTGGCTTAGGCATATTAGTTGTCTTTTATTAAAGAGGACATCCGAACTACAACTCAAGTGCATGATGTGTGTCCGTAAACACATAAAAACGATTCTATACATCATACCTGCAGTGGCCCTAAATGCCAAAATAAAGTACCTATCCTAGTTTAGACGCTGAGATAACATCCTTGTTTAAAGTACCTACTTTAGCAATAAAATGACTTTGACATTAGTATAGTTTGTGATTGGGAATAGTCTGAAACCAACATATGTTATCAAGTTTGTTGGTAGCAAGGAGCAGGAGTAGGAGATGGAAGTAGGAATAAGAGCAGGAGTAGGAAGCACAATTTTCAAAAGCTTCCGGGAGTGGAGCTTTTTGGGAGCATTTTTTATATAATATATATTTTGATACATATAAATTCAAAAAAACAGTAAAATGTAGAATTAGTTGCAGGAAAGATGAAAACATATATTTCATTTAACAAATGGAATAATAATGAATCATTAAAGCATCAACCATTTGGTACACATATAAGAACAATCATATAGCAGTTATAACATTGTCATCAAATGAAACCATAACATCAACCTTGAAGTTACAACATATAACAATTGTCATCAACAAATGTAACAGACAACATCAACCATGAAATGCAACAGGGTATCATATTCATTACCAAATAGTTGTAATATGCAGTGAACAATTAAAATTTCAAGCTTAAATTGGCATATAACGTTTACAAAATAGGACATCATTATTAACATTGAATTTACCCTTGGAGAATGTTGGACTTCTCCTTAGTCCATCCTGGTTGTTCGGCATCGACAATTCATGAACACGTTCATAGTCGGTTCCATGGACATGATCCTTTACACCAGAGCTGTTAGATTTCAATTCCAAAGTTTTAGTTACATTACAGAGTTTGAATTTAAGAGATCAGTGTTTCCAAGGGGGTGGTGCAGGATTGTGCTATTTTTAGCAAGTTTTCAGTGGTTCTGTCTATATTTGTTCATGATGGAAAACATCAGTTTTGCTCAAATTCCTATGTTTGTGGAGGTCACTGCTATTTTAAACAAGTGACATGTGGCATACTTTGATGGTTTAGTGGACTTCTCTTTCGTTCGGTGCAGTTATGTTTGTTGGAGTCCTTAAAACTATTGTCTGTTGAATTTTGGATGGATGTGAAATTCTACTTTCCTCAAATGAGGTTTGATGAGGTTGGAACCTATCTCAAAGATGCTGAAATAATTAATGATTTTATTAAAAAATTAAGTAAAAGGGTAGACCATTTGGTCATATTACAACCCTAAAAAAGTGACAAACAACAACCTTTTCCAATTCTGGGCATGCCTTAGTCCCTAAGCATCCCTTAAACAATAGTTATTGGCACATAAACAGTGGTAGATAAGGCTATTTCTCAGATAGGATGTATATACTATCTGAATTCCTTTATGGTGTGCATGTTTCCTGTGACGATGACTGATGTAGGATCCTTTGACAAATGTCAATGAAACTTGAATGATAACTTCTCTTAATTGGGGAAATATCCTTAGTATAGCCAGCGTGCTAGTTTATGGGAATTATATTGATTTTTCCTTATCGATAATCAAGCTTCAGCGAGACCTTATCTGATATGAGGCAACTTGATTAGTATATCCAATGTGCCAGTTTACGACAATTAAGTTAGTGTTTCCTTATTCTCATTATATATTATTTTATCTTGTTTTTCCATTTGTCTACTTGAGATGATCACAAAATGAGTTGCTGTAAGATCACTCATCCAAGTAGAGCTCCTACCTTCTATGGGTGTTTCATGTATCATTGTAATCATTATTTTGAGGTGAAAGAGAGGAAAGTAGCTTGATGTATATAATTGATTGTTGTTGGTTTGTGATTGTAGAATTCTTACTTTTCATATTTATAGTCTGTCACTTGTTGGATAGATCCAAGATTCAGATATGCAATGTCTACACTCTTCATCTATACTCCCATGCTTTTAGTTTTTAGAAATCAAAATATTTGGTTGATGTTTTTTAATGTTTTAAGTTTCATCTGTAAAGTAAAATCTTTGAGTGAAGACTAGAGAGCTGTTACCATGAATTAAAATTAACAGGTTTGTCTATTTTATTGGAAAATGTATTGCCTCTGCAAGAATTTTTTTATCAGTTTCTCAATTTCTAGTTTAATGTATATTTCATTATTTCTTGAGTATATTTTCTCCACATTTTTTAGAGACACTCTAAAGTGTCCACATTTTGATATTTTCTTTTTCATGCACCCAAGACATGGAAGGATTCAACATTGTCCAAGATTATGCATTTCACTGAAGAAGCACAACTTAACAAACCAAAATTACAGAGATGCCTTGATGAATTTGGACAACGTTACAGCCAGGTCGTTGTGGTGGTATCAGCTGTAGTGGCTCTTTTTGGGCCATTTGTATTCAAGTGGCCATTTATAAATACTACAGGTTAGTAAGCAACATATATGGCTCATGTTGGAAGGTGCCATATGCATGCATTGACTAGAATATCCCATACTAAAAGTGATTCACAAATTTAAATTTGTTTTAGAGTGTATATTATTGCAGCATACAAATTCTGAGAATTTCATGACATACAAGTTAGAGTTCGGGATGCACAATGAAATTGTACCTAGTAATTTCCATCCTAATCCATGTCCTGATCTTCATAATCTTCATCAACATCATCTTCATAGCTTAATTTATAGATATGGATTTTTTATATTTAGATGTCTCTTTTACAAATAACTTATTAGGATTTAGTTACTATATAGAAAGGATTAGTTCCTCTGGTTTTAAAGTTTTCTTCTTTGAGGAAATGGAGTTGAATTTTTGTTATCAAAAAGCTCCAAAGTCCATTCTCCCATCCTATTCCATCTTTGGAAATATTTTGTAAACTTTTGGGAGAGGTATCAGAAAGATCCAAAGTCCATTCTCCCATCCAATTTCCATCTTTGGAAAGACATTAGAGCACTTCAATTTCATAAAGTATGTCCTTCATTTTTGGTTGCTGGTTGAGCATCTTGGAAATTACACAGCGTGATTGTTATTATCCAAATCAGTACTTGGTTAATGAATGCTTCCTCTTTTTATAAAACAATTGGAGTGCATTGCTATTCATTGTTTCATTTCAATTTTTTTTTCAATGTAGGTGGTGAACCTGGATTCCATACTATGCTCTCTTGCATCTGACCAATGTTTGGTCGACCAAATATTAACCAAGCTTCTAATTCCATCATACTTCCCCTCCAAAGTGCCAGTATCTAATGCATGCAATCATTTCATTACTCTGGTAAAAAAATCTCCCCTCGCAACATAAAGGTTTTGTGAATATGCCCTGTCTGAAGGGGTTCCTCCAAAATCTCTCATTGAATTAGTAGAAGTCTTAATTAGTCTTCTCATGATACCAACAGATTCAGATACTAAGGAAAAAGAAGGCATCTTGCTTGCAATTAGAAATCTTTATTGCAGCTTAGCCAGCAACCAGTCATGCAAGATAGCCCTTTGTGAGTTATTTTCATCTTATAACTTCAATTTCATGTTAATTTCTGCTAGTACTCCATCAGCTTACACAACTATATTGAAGATTGCATCAATTATTCCACCCAAAGACATATCGGAAGTTGTTAAACATTGTAGCCAACTTATCATGGACTATAGCGTTGTTCTTCAGAATAAAACAAAACAAGAAAAATTTAGAACATCTCATAAGTTAATACTTGCATGGGGCGGGTTTGATGGTCTCCAAGAAACTTTGTCAAAAATTCTCCAGAATGCCTCAAATATTGTTGGTTCTAGCAACGTTGCAAGTGAAGTGAATATGTCAAAACAAGACAGATGATGGAAATCACAGAGGAAAACTAAATGGCCAGTAAAAATGTCCACGAAATGGAATATGATGAAAGGGAGAGACCAATCTCATCAATCTGGCAAGGACCATAATGAAGAAATTCTTACCATTGCCATAGCAATTGCATGGCAGGTAGAGAACTTACTTGCAGAGGAGGACACTCGAAAGGCTTGTTGTGGCCACAACAGATCCCATGCTTAGATGAAGCACGAGAGCCCCATTTTTTAATCAACACAATGGTAGTTGGGTGAGTTTTCTTGTAAATATGGGATTTTGGTTTTTATCCCTAAAATCCCTTACCCATACTTTTGTTCTGTGTGTTTTCCTTTTGATCTGAAAATTTCTAAGTGTTTTTGGTTTGCAGAAGCCTCAAATTTTGAGTATTTTGTCATTTGCTTTCGTCAACACGAAACCCGGCACTTTGGAAACCTGAAACCCGCAACCCGACAGATGCAGGTTGGGGAAATTTGATTTTCAGTCTTTTGCCTAGGGTCAACCTGAAACCCGACAGGTGTGGGTTGTGGGTTTTCCTTTCATAATAATGTTCGGTGATTTCTAACCTGAAACCCGTAAGTGTGGCTTTCGGGCTTCGGGATTTTATTTTTTATTTTGGTCGCGTCGTGTGTTCCCGAAACCTAACACCCAAAAATGCCGCGTTTCAGGATTCGAGAAATCCTTTTTCCTTTTTTGCGATTGTTTCCGTTTCCGAAACCCGCAACCCGCAAGTTTTGGGTTGCGACTTTCGGGAGTCATAATAAAACTTTGTGAATAAACCCCCGCGACTTGACTCGGCAACTGCAAGATTTAATCTTGACCATTGATTTGTCCTGATTCTGTGGATGAGATTACACTGCATTATTTGAATAATTATTTGTTTTCTTTCCATTTTTACTTATTTGTTTGATTCATTTGAGTTGGTTTTTATCATTTGATTTGGTTCCATGATCTTGGTGGTTAATTTATTATGTTGTTCCTCACATGCCCCACCTAGATTTGGTCTTCACTGCACAAATTGATTATTTGAGAAGATGGTTGGCTGATTACCTTCATTTTGGGATTTTGATTGTTCTTATGGTTTCTTCTCTTATGATTTTGGATATTGCATTACTATGGTATTTGAGCTTGATAGAGTTTTATTTTACTTTTGCATTCATAGAATCATAATGTAAATATTGTAAATAATCTTAGTATTTGGGTTTGTTTGCTTATGTTAGTTTAATATTTTTAATATTTAAATTAAGCTTATTGAAATCTTTTAAATATTCATGGTCATGCTTTGACTTTCATTAACTTAATTTGTGTATTTCATTAAATCTATATATTAAACTTATACACAATTTGATGTTATAAAATTAAAATAACACATGTTTTAGTTTGTTGGAATTCTAATTTCCCTAATTTCTATGAGATTTGGTTTTATGATTATTTGGAAATTAGTGGGATTAAAATTCAACATTCACCAATGGAAAGTAGTTTGATCATGGATAAGTCTTTTATTTTCAATAAGCTAATTTGATCTTGAAAATACATTTTCCATTTTGCAATTTAAAAATATTTTCATTTATTATTATGCAAAAGGAAATGTTATTATTCTTTTCTTGGTTTTCTATTCTTGGAAAATGATTATGTTAGAAACCTATTAATGGAATTCATTAATTCTCCTATATTATAGGAGTGATTATTTCCCTATTTACGTAACTTGTTTCCAACATTCATTTTATTAAGAATTGACTTGTAAATAGTTTCGATTTTTACTTCTAGGTTTAGGGTTTTTAGATATTGCATTCTCTTCTTAAATAATTCTTAGATTTTCTTTTTGAACTTTTATCTATTTTTCGGGATGCAAGAAATGTTTTTTTACTTTGAACGTTGTTTTTAAACCGGAAACCCGAAATTCTGGTTTGCGGATTTAGAAAATACATTTATTTTACAATTTGTAAATATGTAAACCCAAAAATTTCGGGTTGCAGATTTCGGGAACACATTATTTTATTTTATTTTTATTTTTATTTTTGCAATGTGTAAACCCGAAAATGCGGCTTGCGGGTTTCCCTTTTTTACTTTTCACTCATGCATTTTTTTCACTAAATTTATCTTAGGTTATATTTTAATTAAATTTCAGGTCCGTAAATTTCGGTGGCTTAATTTTTCACTTAGGTTTTTAATTTTGTTTTAATTTTGGTTTTCCCAATTTTGATTTGTTTAAGTGATTTTTTCTAATTCAAATTTTCCCTCACGACATGTGATTTCTGATTTTGGTTGGAATTTGGTTTTTGGCTTTTGTTTTGGTTTTATTTATTTGGAAAATTAATTAATATGAATAATGGATTTCAATTATTAAATCAATGGTCGTGATTTGCTCAACAATTAAATCAACGGTTGCTGAGTCTTAACTTCCAAGAGCCATATCTTGAGATTTACAAGTCCGAAACAGGCCCATGATAGCTCGTTGGAAAGCTGGAAGGATAAGGAATGATGGAGGATAAGGAATGATGTGAGAAGGTTATTTTTTCCAAATGATTAGATTAACCACCCCAAAAATCTGCATGAACAGTCATTTTCGGATTTGCATAAGATTTGTTTATTTTTATTTATTTTTATTTGCAAATGGGTTGTTATTAATCTAGATTTCTTTGATTGGATTTAGAATGATATTTTTAATTTATTTTCTGGATTGTGCAGGTGTTGATTTGCATTTAGAAGAATCATATTGACGAATTTGCATCCCAGATTTGAAGTGATAAAAAATGTGCCAAGTAGAAAGCAGTGATCTTTGGACGCGATTTCGAGAGCGATGGAGATGAATCTGGAAAATCCGAGACATGGGTTTTGTGTAGAAGGTGCCCAATTAGTTTGTTGCTGCGAAGAATCCTCAGAAAGTTCTTCATTTGGGAGATACGACTGGTTCTTCAAAACGGATTTTTCCAGATTTGTCTCATGGACAGATCTGGCAGATGAAACAACTCAGCTAGTTAGCTCAGCATTTGGGGAAATGGATCTGATCTTCTTTTATAGTTTTCTCTATATAAATACCTACCTTCAATGATCTGATAAAGGGAAGTGATCGACAGAGCTAGAAAGATTTATCTTCCAGAACTAAGGAGATGCTGCCAAAGTTGATGATGATTTGAGAGCTCGAATCAATGAGGAGTAATTGGACATGCCCTGTTTTGCAGACACTGTAATTTCTTGCAGTTATGTTAAATACAATAGAGTTTCTCCATATGTCTTCTTGTTTACTTATCAAGTTTATTTGATTAGTTTGATGATCCTCTGAGTCAATTATTATTTACTGTTTATTAATTTGCAATCAATTAACAATTCTGGATCTGGAGTTTTGGTTTATCATGATTCACGATCTAGATTTACAAATGTGTTGAATAAGTTTATTTATGCAACATGTTTATTTATTTCTGCAAATAATTTACAGTCAGTATTAAGTTCATGCTAATTTTTAAATTGGAAAAGGAACAACAGGATATTCTTGGATGCGCTCAAATCTTTAAATTGTTATCAGCAATTTTCATTGTTTGATCATGCTTTGAAGTAATAGGTTAATAATCTGGTTTTACATTTCTGTCAAGCTGATGAAATAACTTATTAAAACACAAACCAAGTTACCGTGCACATAAACAAGCTTTCATCTTAGAATAGGACTAACTTGGATTAGTTTCTTCTTCTGAAATAGGTTAGCTTAGCTTAGCTTTACCATTTTCACACCTTTTGTTTTCCTTGATTAGAAAACTGACCTAATGGGTCAAATCACCAACTCTTAGAGTGTCAGCGAAGGCCGAATATCCGTGGAGGATCACCATACCAAACAGGTTGGGGATATAACTACCCTTGTGTAGGGTCTTTCGAAGCCTTTCAACTTGGGTTTTCTTCCTCTATTGTTTGTCTTGGACACCATTCCAGCACCTACACATCCGAGGCATCAAAAAGGCCTTATTAGCATCTTCAAAGTTATAACATCTTTCTTCTGGACTCAAACTTACTGTTCAAATGATTTTTCATCTGCATTTTGACTTTTATGACTGCATGGTTGTGTCACCTCTTCGAGCATATATGGCTCTAACAATGCATGCAGCTCTTCAATGGAGCTTTCTCAAAGGTGCAAAATATTCTTCCATCAAAACCAAGAATAAATATTCAGGAACTTTAGTTGCTTCATCTACTGTAAGTGTTAATTATATATTTTACTTGTATTGTTTATTAATTTTATTTTCAAGAAGCTCTATGTTGGTCATGGAAAATTAATGAAACCCATAATTTCAATTGCTGTGGACTTGTCACTCATGTATTAGTTATTTTGATTACTTTAGAATAAGATTCGAGGACTGCCTTCTTTGTAGCTACAACCAAAGAGTTGAAATCATCATAGACAACTGAAAGGAATTTTTGTCACCTTTGGTCACTAGACATGTAATTTGTCGAATTCCTTAAAACAAAATACATGTGTATGGGTATTCCATTCTTCTTCTAGAATCTAATCATGTTTCTTCTCTTTGACTAGTACCTCACTAGGGACTATAAAAAATTATTGACAACATTCTCTACACGTTTGGTGAGAAATTGGTTCATTCTCCATATGTAGCAACAACCATACAGCTATACAGGGACCATTATGGTTCTAGTGGCCAACTCTGGCCCCTCTGCCAGAATAGTCTGCATCTCTCAGATGCACAAGCTTGTCCCCTCTTTTAGTGTACTCTATTTTGTACATACCTTAGATTTTAGAAACAAGGTTGTAGTATGTACACATAAAGAACAATCAGTTCTAGTCAAGATAGAAGGATGCTTAAGTTCGTGCACTGAAGTTTCATGTGGTAGAGTGGGCATCATCTATCAACTTTCTAGGTGCATTTACTCATAGTTGTCTACTGGTCTGTCTGCAGCTCCTTTACTACCATGTTTACTTTCCCACAACTCTGGAATTTTCTATCACCTGTATAACTAGAATATGATGAAGCAATGTTTCCATGGCCAAAGAGTCATGTATAACTTGGAAATTGTAATCTGGAATTGTGATCTATTCTGTGGTCTCTTGTTATGTATGAATTTGTATGAGGGTGAATTATAGAAAATTATGTCACCAACCATGCTTGACATTAGCTTTACCCTGCCTTATGAGTCTATACTATACAGAGCTAAAAGTTGATTGATGATATAGAACATATTTCTAATATGGTGTCTTGAATTTCCAGATTACTGTGTATGTAGATCTAACCATTAGTTTTTTCTGGTTTGATCTAATCTCAAGATATGCAATGTTGACACTAATGAGTTTTCATACAGTTCTTTATTTAAGCATATCTACTGACAGTTAACCTATTCTTCAGTTATTAGCTGTAGGAATCAATTATTTGAGTGTAGATCTGCTCACCATGTCACGAATTTTAACATGGTATCAGAGATGTAGCTCTGAAATCTTCCAAAAATCTGTGTATTGTTAAGCTGTCAAGAATATGGAAATTTCAATTTACATATGAAATTATGAATCATAAGTCTGAATATGATAAACCAAGTGGAAATTCAAATTACATATTTGATATTGATAATAGATGTGAGATATGTTCATTGTCATACTACATCCAACATTTTCCTAATGGCATGTCCAAATATGAAATAGAAAATTCAGAAAACATTGAACAATGAACAACATAGCTTATTTGGCTTCCTAGAGCCATCTCTACTAGGCCATCAACATTTGCAGCATCAATGCCATCAGTATCAAAGTGTCCCCAGGCCTCCCAAAAATCGATGTACCTCTTCCCCAAGCATCTGTAGGTGTCCCCAAAATCAGGGTACCCCTTCCCCTCTTTGAGTCTTGAGTTAAACTCGTGGTAAATTTAATACATTCCAAGATTACCTGATGAGAAGCATTTATTTGCAAATTTGAAAGATTCTTTGATGGGCCAATATTATATTTGGTAATAGGTTTTTAGTTGCTACATTATTTACTCACTGGGCATGTATGAGATGGTGTTGTGGTCTGAGCTCTTCTGCAATAAGCCTATAACTTTAAAGTACTGTTTACTATTTAATTTTTTAATGAATAAATGGTTGGGATGCTAAACAAGATTCATTGGCTGTACCGATCTCAAGTCTTTACAAAGGTGGAGTTTGGAAGATTCATGTGGAATTACGAGCTGGTTATCCATACTCATCACCATCAATTGGTTTTGTGAATAAGATCTACCATTCCAATGTCGATGAGGCGTAAGTACCCACTCCAAATGAGTGAAATACTTTTTAATTTTGTTACTTCACATAGCTTATTCATTTTAATTTAGTCAGCAATTTCAATTGTGTTGGTTCAGTTTTGATCTTTGGATTTTTTGGGGGGTCACATATTGAAGAAGGGATTCTATCGAGATTTTGCAAATTCTGCCAGGATTTTAGTTGGGCATGAGTTTCCACCAATATCTCTTCTTGTTTCACTCCTGCTTCTTGTTTCTTCAATTTGGATTCCCCTATTTCACCATTAGAAGAACTTCAAGATAGTTCATTTAGCCTCATACTGACCTCTTCCACAACTAGTGGCCATTCCCGTGGCATTCTCAGGCAATAGCCAAATGCATAGGATATCCCCACCCCATTCTTGTGTCCTCAGTATGCAGGGGATGCATCCTCATGACCTCTAGTGATTTTGTAGAAAGCATATTAACTAATTGGGTGCACTCACCAAAGATCATATGGCTCTGTTAAATCGACTGTCCCTAATCTTCCCTGCCTTCTTGGATTCCAATGAAGGATTTAAGAGCTTTAGAAATTTTTGGGACGATATTTAGTGTCTTTAGTTTTATTTAGTGTCTTGGAGTTGTAGAGGTCCACATCTAAGACATATCTAAATTGTTGTACTTTACTTATCCCATATTCACTTGCTTGTATACCATGAAGGTATCCAAGCCTCTAGGGTGCCTTGGGAGACTCTAAGCCTCCAGGGCCTGTTATAGGCCCTCGATAGGCCTTGAGGGATTGAATACCCAATCACTCGTGCCTATTACAAGCCTTGGGAGGTTTAGTCAAGCCCATGGTATCATGCCAATATACTAGGTAGATATATAAAGGGGTATAAAAAATGTAAATGAAAAAATGGATACATACAATATATATGGAAAATAGGGTTTTTTTTAAATTGGGATGGCATATTGGGAGGTTTTTTTCAATATTTTTTAAAATCAGGGGTATTTTTTCATATGCCATGAATGAACGTGCTATGGTAGGAATTCATTGAGTAAAGCCCCCATGGTAGTACTATAAGGATTGACAACAAGAGCATTTTTGGTGGTAGGTAATGAAACACAAGGAGCATGTTTTTGGGGCCTTGAGGGCTCCACCCAATTGGGTTCTTTTTCCTAGTTCTTCCATTGTGAATGAATTTAATAACTACTACCAGATTTGTTAGGAAAATTTTCTTGTGGACATAAGGCCACTAAGTTTCCATGCTTGAAGGAAAGATTGCACCTAAGAATATTATGCTCATAATCCACACCCTATTCCAATTATGGTCACCATAGCTCAAAACTATTTGATTTGGTGGCACTTTGCTTAGATATGGTTAGGCACATAGGGAGTAAAGATAGTGGAGGATTTATATTTGGTGGTTTCATTGAGGCATGTGTTTTCTTTAATTACATTATCAATGACTTACAAAGACTTGGGTTTCTAGAACTCTAGGGGGGAATTCAAAAGTGTTGAAACTAAAGTGGAACCATGACTGGGGCGTTAGCATTTGGTTTTAAATTAAGATGGAACAATTCATGGAGAGGCCATCACTAACTATAGGATTGCATTACCACTTCCAACTAGTCCTCATAGGAATCAAAATCCATCAGAAAGGGGCACCTTGATGAGTTAGCCTAAGCTTGAAATTGATTATTGATGAAGGTGGCATAGTAATGCATTTTTCAATTAGTTTGTGAGCCTTCAGACGATGTTTAATATAATTCTCAACCTAATTAACCTCCAACTCCAGAATAAGGACAATATAGCCATGTTTTCCATGTAGAAGGTTGTGGGATATGGTGAGGAAGTGACCAAAGGTCTAGCACTAGTAGCATATCTACTCAAATTGGATATGAACAAGGAACTTTTAAAGGATATTCCTAATGTGGGTTTGGTAATGCCAATAGAAGATAAGGATGCATTCTTTGACTACTTCCCAAGCACATTAGTAAAGGGGTGGGCATAGAAGGTCGATATGATTAAATCCCTAGTCATAGGAAACTTATTCCCATGCAAAATCATAGGTAGATGTGTGCCCACAGTAGAAGAGAAGGAGCCCTTGGTCATGGTAAGGAGAGGATCAATGTCTCTTGACTTTTCTATTAATTCAACCTTTGAAAAAGGTAATAATGGAGGGAGTCACATTATAGTGAGCAGTGATAGGGATTTTAGACCTTGCTTTAACCTTTGAATATCCTAACTCAAGAAGATTGTTTAATGGCTCTCACACCAGAGAATGAATGCAACTTTGTGATATCACTAAAATATATATTTTCCCTTATAATTAATAACTTCTGCTTCAAGTAAAACTTATGCATGGAAATTCATGGGATGAAATTATAAAATAAAATAAAAAATAATGCATGGATTTTTTAGGGTCATGAATTTTGTTTGGTTTGTCTATTTAGGATCAAATTTAATAGGAAGTTTCATTTAGAAGTTTTCATTGCAGCGGCCAATCAAATCCTTCTGATTGGACCTTTCTCGACACTTTTCTGGGGCCTAATTCCTTCATATAGTCCCTCAAATTGGGGTTTTAGTGTTTTTACAAGATTTTTAAAATTTGTAATTATAAGTTATATGTTAGTTTATACACCTAATCATAAAAGCAAGTTGTCATCTAGTGTCGCTTTAGTTAGCTTTAAGTTAGTCGTTAGTTTTAGATTCATGCGAGAATTTTCTAAAATTAGCAATTTTTGGAAATCTCAAATATGAATTATCTATTAGTTTATGCACCTAATCAGAAAAGCAAGTTGACAAATAGTGTTTCTCTAGTTGGCCTTAAGTTAGTGGTCAGTTTTAGAGACATGTGAGAATTTTCTAAAATTAGCAATTTTTGAAAATCTCATATATCAATTAATTGTTAGTTTATGCACCTAATCAGAAGAGCGATTTGACACTAGTGTCTCTCTAGTTAGCTTTAAGTTAGTGGTCAATTTTAGATTCATGCGATAATTTTCTAAAATTAGCAATTTTGGAAAATATCAGATATCAGTTACAAGAGGTTGAATCTCCATTTCAGATTATTTATGGTAGAAATCCTATATGTGTCCTAGATTTGGTTCAACTACCACTTGGTGATAGAATCAATGATGATGGACAGCAACAAGTTACACATAAGTTGCAAGCCAGTAATGAGCAGAACAAAATTATAAAAGATGCTCATTGACGACATCAGGTATTCAATGAAAGTGATTTGGTGATGGTTTATTTATGGAAAGAGTAGTCTGCTAGATGAACCTTTTTTTTTAATGGAAACTAGAAGGATAATTATATTATAAAAGAGTAGGAATTACGTACACCCCTAGGGATACAAAATATAAGATAGGAGTCTAAAACATATTGTCTCAGTGTAGAACAGAGCTATAGAGACTTCCATCAGTTCAATAGTTTTACATTTTTTAACAAAATTTGACCTTCTAGTTCTAACTGTATAGACTTTAACAAACTAGCCTACTAGGACAATACAAAAAAGCATCTACTAACTTGAAACAAAAAATAGAGAATGTGAAGCACCTGCAACAATTAATTAATAAGAATATGCGAAATAACAGAAATGACAGAACTCAGAATCACTTTTATATTAATCACAAGCCACTTCGAGGGGGCAACCTCCTTTGAGCAAGCTCACTACAAATAACTTCACGGTGCCTTCATAGGTCTCAACACACACTTATATACTAAGTCTAGGTGCCAATACTATGGGTCAAAACCATGGGCCACTACAAACTATGGATCAACAATACTACGGGCGACTTACAAAGCATATGTGCCAACAACAATAACACAAACTATTGATCAACAAATACTACAGGACGACTTACAAAGCATATGCGTCCAACAACAATATACTAACAAAGTAAAGACATGGGTTCCTAACATCCCCTCCCCCTTAAAAAAAGCTTTGTCCTCAAAGCTTTAGATGTGGAAATTGTTGTTGAATCTGAAGGAGTGGTTCCCATGTAGCATCCTCTGGTTGCATGCCATGCCACTGAATTAAGACCTCTATGATAGAGTGAGAGCGAAGCTGACAAGTGCGTCGATTGAGGATAACCTCCAGCTCCAAAAGGATGGATCCTTGATTATCTATTTCGGGTAAAATCGTCTGTCCACTAATGTTGGTGCCAAGAACTTTCTTCAGACAAGAGACATGAAATACTGGATGAATGCAGGAAGAAGGAGGAAGTTCCAATTTATAAGCAACGGACCCAATCTTCTAAAGAATCTGATATGGCCCATAGAACTTTGGAGCGAGCTTATGACGCCCTTTGAGTTTCAGGGAGGATTGCATGTACGGCTGGAGATGAAGAAAAACCATATCGCCTACTTGAAAAGTGCGCTCAGAACGGTGCTGATCAGCTTGTTGCTTCATGCGATTTCTTGCCATGTGAAGATTGTCCCACAAAATGCGAAGAATCTGATCGCGGTTTCGAAGGACCGTGTCAACTTCCTGAACTTGTGAACTGTTGGGGGTGTATGGAAGAAGAACTTGAGGTGCCTAACCATAGACTGCTTCATATGGAGTCATTTTAGAGGCAATGTGGTAAGAGGTATTGTACCACCATTCAGTGAGAGGGAGCCACTTTTCCCACTGATGTTGATGTTCAGAGGTGAAGCAACGAAGATAAGTTTCCAAGCATTTATTGATAATTACAGTCTGACCATCTGTTTGTGGGTGATACCCTGAACTCATCTTCAATTTCGTGCAAGTGTAGTGAAATAGTTCTGTCCAAAAATGATTGGTGAAAGTTGCATTAGGATCCGAAACAATGGAAGAAGGGATGCCATGAAGACGAAATATCTGGTCCAGGAAAGTTTGAGCGACTGAGGAGGTTGTATAGGGATGGCTGAGAGCACAAAAATGACTATATTTGGTGAGGCGATCAACCACAATGAGAATCACTGTCTTCCCGCCATATTTAGGGAGCCCTTCAATGAAATCCATAGAAATATCTATCCAAATCCGTGTAGGTATGGGAAAGGGTTCGAGCAATCCTGGAAGGAGTGTTGTTTCACCCTTATCGCGCTGGCAGGTATCACATTCAGCCACCATCTGTTGAATTATCTTTTTCATGCCCTGCCAAAAGAAGTTACACCGCGCCCGTTCATACGTTTTGAGGAACCCAAAGTGCCCTGCCGATGGAGAAGCATGGAGTTCATAAAAGACATCCTGTTGAAGATCTATTGTCTGGGGAAGCACCAGACGACCCTTGTATCTCAGCGAAGCACCATCCCAAGAGTAATGTGGTACAGCAGAAGGGTTGTTGTTCAAGTGTTGGATGATTTGAGAGAAGGAAGAGTCATTGACATAACCCTATTGAACATATTGCAACCAATTTGGAACAGGCATAGAAATAGCTAAAAGAGAACCTTGGGAATCAAATGTGAGAGAAAGAGCATCTGCCACAATATTGTCTTTACCCTTCTTGTAAGTGATCTCATATTCATAACCCATGAGTTTGCTAACCCATTTATGTTGTGCTGGGGAGGAGACACGCTGTTCCAAGAAATATTTCAGACTCTGGTGATCAGTCTTGATGCAGAAATGATTCCCTAATAGGTATGGTCGCCACTTCTGTACTGCATGCAAAATAGCCATCATTTCCTTCTCATATGTAGAAGCAGCTAAATTCTTACCTAAAAGGGCTTTGTTGGTGAACGCAATGGGGTGTTCATCTTGAAGGAGAATTGCACCAAGTCCATTGTTGCAAGCATCACTCTCAATAGTGAAGGGCTTGGAAAAATCGGGCATAGCTAGAATAGGTGTAGTACACATAGCTTGTTTTAGTTTGTCAAATGCACACTGAGTAGCATGTGTCCATGTAAAAGCATCCTTTTTCAATAGAGCAATTAATAGAGCTGCAATCTTCCCATAATCCTTGACAAACTTGCGGTAGTATCCAGTCAACCCCCAAAAACCACGAAGGCTCTTAAGTGTCTAAGGATGCGGCCAATTTTTCATGGCATCGATTTTGGAAGGATCCACGCGAACCCCTTGTGCTGAGATAATGTGCCTGAGATACTCAACTTCCTTCTGTCCAAAAACACATTTAGACTGCTTGGCGTGGAGATGATGGTCAGAGAAAAGTTGCATGACAAGATCCAGATGCTGGAGATGTTCATCCCATGTTTTACTGTAGATGAGGATATCATCAAAGAATACCAGAATGAATTTCCGCAAGTTGGGTCAAAATATTTTATTCATTAAGGCCTGGAATGTGGAATGAGCATTAGTGAGGCCAAAGGGCATGACCAAAAACTCATAATGGTCATCATGTGTGCGAAAATTTGTTTTAGGGATATCATCCTCATGAACCCGAATTTGATGATACCTAGAACGAAGATCCAACTTGGAGAAAAATTGAGCCCCATAAAGCTCATCAAGAAGCTCATCAACAACAGGAATTGGAAACTTATCCTTGATGGTGAGGTGATTAAGTGCTCGGAAGTCAATGCAGAGGCACCATGACCCATCGGTTTTGCAGACAAGAAGAACTGGAGAAGAAAAGGAACTAGTGCTTGGGTGAATAATACCTTGCTTCAATAAGTCCCAAACGAGCATTTCAATCTCTGGTTTTTGGTGAAATGGGCAGTGATAGGGCCTGATGTTGGGAGGAACGCTACCAGGAAGGAGCTGAATATGATGGTCTTCTGGCCTTGAAGGTGGAAATCACACTGGTTCAGCAAAGACACCTGTATAGCGATCCAGAATTTGTTGTAGATCCAAAGGAGTAGTGGAGACCGCTGATGGTTGCATCTGAATGGAATGGATCTAAGCGATAACACCATGTGAATGCTTCTTGAGGATTTTTTTCATGCGATGTGAACTGATGATGCTGAGAGACCCTGGTTGTAATCCTGTCAATGTGTGTTTGTGTCCATTGAGGGAAAACTGCATCCAAAGTTCAGCAAAATCCCATAAGATAGGGCCAAGTGTGTGTAGCCATTGAGCTCCCAAAACCACATCACATCCGCCTAATGTCAAGGAAAACATGTCAGAGCGCAAGGTATAATCTCCCATAGAGATACGCACATTTAGACACTTCCCTTTGCAAGGTAAGGTGCCCCCATTGGCAACCATGACTTCAAAGTTGGAGCAAGGATGGATAAAACAATCAGCTTGTTTGGCGATCCGAGGATCAATGAAATTATGAGTGCTACCAGAATCAATGAGTATTGTAAGAGGAATCTTCTTGAAGTAACCCCTGACCCGCATTGTTTCAGGGGTGGTGATTCCAGCTAAAGCATGGAGAGATATCTCTGGCTGGTCATCCTGAGACGAAGGGTCAATAGGCGGTTCCTGAATGTCGACCTGAGCATCCATTGTTTCTGGATCTTCGTCACCAATTTCAGAGTCAGGCGGAGAATCCACATCCAAGAGATAGAGTTTTTGTTGAACACATCTATGTCCCCGAGTGAATTTCTCATCACAATTATAGAAAAGCCTCTTTTCTCTGCGTGCTTGCATCTCTGTTTGAGACAAATGCTTGATAGGAGTTGGTCGAGGAGCCTGCGGTATAGGTGGTCGTTGAGAACCCATATTTCGGAAGGGAACAAAAGTGGTCTTGGAGCATTGTTGGGCTGCAATCTTGTCTTCTGCCAACTTAGCCAACCCTAGGGCTTCCATAATTGTGTTGGGACAGAACATTTTGACCTCAGAGTGGATGGAATCCTTGAGACCACCGATAAAACAACTCCGATAAAAGTCATCAGACAATCCTTCAGTGTGGTTGGCTAGTTTCTCAAATTCGGTTTGATACTCTCTCACAGTGCCAATTTTGGTGTAGTTTAGTGAGGGCTCCTGTGAAGTCATCAAAAGCACTAGGACCAAATCGTTGCAAAAGGAGTTGGCAAAAGTCTGGCCATTTTGGCTCTTCATGAGCCTTGATGTACCAATGGTACCATTGAAGAGCTTCCTGTTCCAAATGAAAGGATACAAGCAGAACTTTGTTGACATCAAAAGTATTATGCAGACTGAAATACTGTTCTGCACGATAGATCCATCCAATTGGATCAGTACCATTGAAGCAAGGAAAATCAAGCTTCGGACCACGGAAATTGCTGGAAGAAGAGAACCCATAGTCTTATGAAGACTCGGACTGTCGTTTGTTGTTCATAGCTGAATGTTCAAGATGGAGGTTGAGAAATTTTTCATTCAAATCCTGGAGTTTGGCTTGGATGGCTGCGAGTGCTTTTCCAATGGTTTTTGCTCCTGCACGGGTGACAACCATAACCAGGAATTTTTTTTTTTTTTTTTTGACTGGGTAGGAAAACAGAAACTGCTTTAGTAAAGGAAAATCTGGATTTGGGAAAAAATCTAAAGGGTAATTAGGGTTTGCCTAGGTTTTGGACACTGTCGAATAGACAAGGAGGCAGAAAATGAGGATTTCAGAAGCAGGGTGAAAGAATGGGAAAATTTGGCAGGGGGGACAAAGAAGCAGAATTCAGAAAGGAACTCTGTGGTAAAATTTGAAGGTGATTTGGTGAAATCTGAGGAAGTTATGGCAAACCCTAAAAATAGACAAATGTGGGATTTCGGGCTTTGGGAAGTGGAATTGGAGATAGGGTCCTCAGGAATGAAATATGCAAAATGGGATGACAGGGGTTCCCTGAAAATTTCAAGGGAAACAGAGTGAAAACAAGGGAGATATGAAGGATAAGGATAACCAGGAGTTTTTTTATTTTTTATTTTTTCCAGACTGGAGTGGCTACGGCTCGGAAGGGATCTGAAATAGATAGATCTGCAATGGCCCAGAAGTGAGCAAAAATAGATGGATCTGAAATGGCACCGAATGGATTGAAAATGGCTGGATCTGGAACGGCTTTCAAAATGGATCTAAACGGCTGGATCTGAAGCGGCACAGCAGTGATTGACAACAGTTCAGCTGAAAATAGATATGGACCCCAGGTATGTGCGGCTTCCTAACAGATCATGGGTTTCACTCGGCCACCAATGTTGTCTGATGGCTTGCGTATTGGGGCAGTACCCCTCACTCCACGGCTCAGGTAAAACTGATAACCGCTTTGCCACAAACGACAGCTCTTGGTTTACCTCACAGGTGGGAACTAGTCAATCAGGTAGGGGTCGTTTCCCTTTTCGCTGGTAGGTCCTCTCAATGGGCCAGCTACTTCGGGGTTCCTGTGGTACTCCTCACAATGAGTTTTAGGGCTTATGCCCAAGTACTTCTCACAGTTAAGCGGATAGGGATTATTCCCAAATCCGAACCTGCAACAAATGCGAAAAGAAAAAAAATTGGCAGAAATTTCACCCAGCGAGCCCAAGAAAGTGCTCTGATACTAGATGTGAAGCACCTGCAACAATTAATTAATAAGAAGATGTGAAATAGCAGAAATGACAGAACTCATAATCACTTTTATATTGATCACAGGCCACTTCGAGGGGGCAACCTCCTTTGAGCAAGCTCAATACAAATAACTTCACGGTGCCTTCATAGGTCTCAACACACACTTATATACTAAGTCTAGGCGCCAATACTATGGGCCAAAACCATGGGCCACTACAAACTATGGATCAACAATACTACGGGCGACTTACAAAGCATATGCGCCAACAATAATAACACAAACTATTGATCAACAAATACTACGGGATGACTTACAAAGCATATGCGTCCAACAATAATATACTAACAAAGTAAAGACATGGGTTCCTAATAGAGAAGGGTCTTCATTCCTGAGCGATAGCTTCTTCAAATTTGGGCTGAGAAACTGACGCTTCATCCATAGGGGAGGCCTATGCACATTCATCTTCGGGATCATAATTCCACAGACAGAGTCCATTAACGTCGAATTGCACTACTTCTATAATATCCTTTAATTGAACAAAATTATTTTCACAATGTTCAGGGGAATTCATGTTGATTCCCTGAATAGATTGGTGCAACTCCACCAATTTTCCACTCACCCCATCCAATTTGGAATTTAAAACTTGCTCCATTTCAAAACCACTCCTCTTCATATCTTCCACTTCACCATTATGAATGTTGTACCTCACCTTGGATCCTCCAAGCGCATTTCAAAGCACATTAAGTCTAAGACCATCTTCCTAGACCCCTCCAAGAAATCCTTTGCAACTTTGAAGATGCACCGGTTCATTTTCCTGAGGTCTGTCATTCCCTCTTTGATGGCCAAAATATCCTACGTGACATATTTCAAACCTGGGTCTTCCTCAGGGTGGTGCCAATTCGAGTCCTTTCTTTTCATAGAACCTTTCTCCGCCATCTCAATATCCTTTGGAACCAGAAAATTCCCGTTGCTTACAAAGTTCTCAGAGCAATGCAAATGAGGAAAAAGAAGTTGTATCTCCCACAAATCCTCCCTCACCATTAATGTCGATTGGAACTCCATCATTATCCAACATTTATCGTATCCCTTTCCCAAATGCACAGCATGGCAGGGAATGTGCGGAGTAAATGAAGGAATGAAGAGATAGGACTCTCCCGTGCTATATCTATACACCAAACTTCCATCTATCGAGCCGCATAACTAACGACAATCTCCATCATTTAAACTATTTATATTGGGAAGCATGATCATTAAGGATGGATTCGAAAGGTGCAACACCATTTAAATTTGGGGATATGTTCGTTGAGGGATAAGTCCCCCTCTTTTAACCTAAATCCGACGTTGGCCATGTGATCCACTGTCGAGTTTAGTCCCCTTATAACATTATAGAAATGAATAATGGAGAGATTTGGAAAGAAATAAAAAATTATACTTTGAATACTATTCTTAACTTCATTTGTTGATAGCAGGTTGTTCATGGATTGAATAATTATCCAAGAGTCGCCAAAAACCATGAAATATTCAACGTGTAGATCAAACATGCACTCCATTCCTTGAGACAAAGCCACCCATTCACCGTAGTTTTTTTATTGCTTTCCCAGTCCCCACGCATAAGTTCGAATAATGTTTCCACCTAGACAAAAAATGACTCTGCATGCGTCTTCCTTACCTGAGTTTCTTAGAGAAACCTACCACAAATTTAAGAATAAGAAAATTGGTCCTTGCAATATTCTCATGAAAATTAATGGTGATGCTTATAAGGTCTATTTACCACCTGATATTGATACTTCCCCCATTTTTAATGTTTCTAATTTATATATCTTCCATGGGGACGACCTGGGTGATGGAAGTGAGGTGGAGCTAGATTGGCAGTATGCCATTCCAAGTAAGAAAAAGGAAAATATTGCACATATTTTATCTAAGAAGACCCTTCATACCTAGAAATGCCAACACAACCGATATCTGGTCTAGTGGGAAGGATTAGCTCCAACATAGAGTACATGGATTACAGAGTGAGACTTGCTGAATCTAGATCCCATTAAGAGGAATTATAGATTCAGTCTTGTTGAATTACAGGATGGATACATTAAGACATCAGTGGAGCATGGATTTAGGGTTCAAATGTAGAGGAGAGAAAACCATGTTGAGAAAACCATAGTGATCAACTTAGATGTATAAATTATTAGCCATGTTTTGTTATTTTCTACATTAACTAGTCTAATTATTAGTATTGTGAGACACAAGGATGTAAACAGTCTTGTGATATCAAGGTTGTAAAATGCTGGCACGTGAGTCCTAAAATATGACAATTGAGTGAGCGATAGAGTTGTAAGTAGGTTTGATCTAATGTCCATTGGATGTAGCTTGGGTTGTTGGAAGGAATGACTATTACCCTCCCCACCCAAGTTCAATTCTTATAAGTGATATAATGCTCTTGCTGAGCCCCAATGTAATTATTGAGTGGATTATGTAATATTGCCATAAATTAATTATTTGGAATAGTAGGTGTTGGCATATTTCCAAATGAAAAAAAAAGTTGAGCTTTGATGCGTACAATTTTATATATGAGGGCTTGTAAGTAGTGAGCAGAAGCTCTTCTTATTATGTTTTGATTGTTTTTGTATTTGTTTTTTTCTAATTAATTGTGTTTTTTGTTATATTGTGTATAGTAAGTTTTATTACGTTGAATATAGTGGAATTGGAAAGGGATGTGATGAAAAGACAAAATCATTCCAGTTATTTATATAATTGTATTAAAGAGAAATTTTAAATACATAATAAGTTTATTGGATATGTTTAATTCTATTTGATGTAAATTGTATTATTCCCATACTTGTACTAAGTATATTATATTACCATCATCCATAATTAAATGAAAAATAAGAGAAGCTAAAGGAGATAGTGACTTGGGGTTCTAGAACTCTAGGGGAAAATTCAAAAGTGTTGAAACTAAATTGGAACCATGACTGGCGAGTTAGAATTTGGTTTTAAATTAAGATGGAACAATTCATGGAGAGGCCGTCACTAACCATGTGATTGCATTACCACTTCCAACTAGTCCTCATAGGAATCAAAATCCATCAGAAAGGGGCACCTTGATGAGTTAGTCTAAGCTTGCAATTGATTATTGATTAAGGTGGAAAAGTAATGCATTTTTCAATTAGTTTGTGAGCCTTCAGTCGATGTTTACTATAATGCTCAACCTAATTAACCTCCAACTCAAGAATAAGGACTATATAGCCATGTTTTACATGTAGAAGGTTGTGGGATAAGGTGAGGAAGTGACCAAAGGTCTAGCACTAGTAGCATATCTACTCAAATTGGATATGAACTAGGAACGTTTAAAGGATATGCCTAATGTGGGTTTGGTAATGCCAATAGAAGATAAGGATGCATTCTTTGACTACTTCCGAAGCACATTAGTAAAGGGGTGGGCATATAATGTGGATATGATTAAATCCCTAGTCATATGAAACCTATTCCCATGCAAAATCATAGGTATACGTGTGTCCACAGTGGAAGAGAGGGAGCCCTTGGTCATGGGAAGGAGAGGATCAATGTCTCTTGAATTTTCTATTAATTCAACCTTTGGAAAAGGTAAGAATGGAGGGAGTCACATTATACTGAGCAGTGATAGGGATTTTAAATCTTGCTTTAACCTTTGAATATCCTAACTCAAGAAGAATTTTTAATGGCTCCCACACTAGAGAGTGAATGCAACTTTGTGATATCACTAAAATATATATTTTCCCTTAAAATTAATAACTTTTGCTTCAAGTAAAACAGATGCATGGAAATTCATGGGATGAAATTAAAAAAAATAAGAAAAATAATGCAGGGATTTCCGAGGGTCATAACGTTTGACTCGTTTATCTATTTAGGATCAAATTTAATAGGAAGTTTCATTTAGAAGAGTTCATTGCAGCGACCGATCAAATCCTTCTGATTCGACCTTTTTTCGACACTTTTATGGGGTCTAATTCCTTCATATAGTGCCTCAAATTGGGGTTTTAGTGTTTTAGCAAATATTTTTTAAATTTGTAATGATACGTTATCTGTTAATTTATACACCTAATCATAAAATCAAGTTTACATCTATTGTCGCTCTAGTTAGCTTTAAGTTAGTGTTCAGTTTTAGATTCATGCAAGAATTTTCTAAAATTAGCAATTTTCGAAAATCTCAGATATTAATTATGTATTAGTTTATGCACTTAATCATAAAATCAAGTTGACAACTAGTGTCACTCTAGTTGGATTTAAGTTAGTGGTTAGTTTTAGAGTCATGTGAGAATTCCCTAAAATTAGCAATTTTTGAAAATAACATATATCAGTTAATTGTTAGTTTATGCACCTAATCAGAAAAGCAAGTTCGCACTAGTGTCTCTCTAGTTAGCTCTAAGTTAGTGGTCAGTTTTAGATTCATGCGAGAACTTTCTAAAATTAGCAATTTTAGAAAATCTCATATATCATTTATAAGTTGTTTAATCTCCATTTCACATTGTTTATGGTAGAAATTGTCATGTCCCAAAATTTTGCATTAGGTCACAATGGTATAAGCCCCTTGGCCATACTCATGATAGTTTGTCAAATTTATGCTAAGGGTCAAATAATTTCCAAGAATGATGTCCAAGTTAGTAATAATGTTAAATTATATCCAAATGGACAAGGTGGGTCACATTAAGAGAAATTCCCAATTCAAAGTTGTAATATACCCATCCAAATGAACTGCCATGGAGGAAAAATTACTAGTTCCCTAGGTTGGGGGGTGGAAGCATTGGGATTTGAAATAAGAGGGATAATAAATGATGTGTGGACATTAGAATAACATAAATATTTAATAAAGCATCTAAATAAATATATACAAGGGAAAATCAAAGTGTCATTTGATCATGAAGACACATGGAGGAAGTGGGATCCACACAAGCTATATTTTCTATGCCACATGGCATCCTCCTCTTGTCAATTTGAATCCATGAGAAGTCCAATGTTCTTGGGATGAGTTGGAATGGAATAATACTTGGCATGAGTCAATGAGGTCGAAATGTAGAGGAAGAGTAGCTCCCATGGAAGAGGAAGAGGCAATTTGGAGCTAATGGGACACTTGGGCTAGATTCCCTAGCTCTATGACAACAATGATGAAGATTCTATGACACCTATGACACAAATCAGTCCTAAAGAATGAAATATGACATATATGACATGTCAAGGATAAAAATATCCTCCAAGAGGGAACTCAAGTGAGTTAGGGAATCCAAAGAGACACCAATTCGAATTTGGAGAAGGAGAGGGCTAGAATTGGAAGGACAAGTGGCATACTTGGGAATCTCTTCCCAACTTGAGTTGGAATGAAGCTCTTGGAAGGAATTCGACCCATGAAGGACATTAGAAGTTTATAAAAGTCATGAAGAAAGAAGAATAGCATATTTTGATCATTTTAGAATTTGCATTTGCATTTGGGAGAGGAGAGCTAGTGGAGTGCTACTCTACTTGCCTTAGCACCAATTTCAAGGGTGAAAGATCCCATCCTAGTTGGTAATTGGAAAGGCCATTCAGACCTTTCATTTGAATATTTAATGGATTCTTTTGTTACAGTTTGAAGCTACAGGGCAGCTCATGGTCACATCTCTTTCAGCTTGCTTGTACAACCATTCTTCTATTTCTTGGCATATTCATGATCCTTGAGGAATTGCGCACCTGGTGAGCTATTGTTCTCTTTGGGGGAGATTCTAATGCTTAATTATTTTATCATATGATGTAAATTATTTTTTTCTTCATGTTCATAATGTCTTCAAGTTGATATTCCAAGTGGAACTATGTAAATCTGATTATTAATGTGCAAATGGTGCCAATTTCCCCACTATGTTGATGTATGCCAATAATGTGTTGATAAATTCGAATGGATAAGTAAACCATTGATTTATTATTGATATATGGAATTTTATTTACCTGTTATACATGTTTCATGTTCATTACTTAATCATTTGGAGTCATCTTTCTCAGTTTTATACCATTTGAAGAAGATTTAATGCCATTTCCCCCAAGGTCGAAACTAGTAATTTTGTATCTATTGGGAGAGGGTTATAATAGACTTCACAAACTTAATAATGATGCACATGAGACCTTAATATTTTCCCTTATACATCCTCTTCCTATGCTCATAAATTTTATTGGTTTTGGAAGCTTTTGGAGAGCCATATTCAACATTTACCCTGGGGGGATTTGAACCCCAAATTGCTAGTAAAAACTCCTATTTTGGGCAGAATATTAAATGGGTTTTCATAAGTCTCTTTATGGTCCTAAATCATCCCTTAAAATCATAATCAATTCATAATATCATCCATACACCTCCTGTAACAATTTGGGATCATTTGGAGTCATTTGGAGACCAAGAGACCAATACTAGTCAAAGAGAAATTGCTAGTCAAATTCCCTACTTTGGCCAGAACTTAAAGGAGAGTTTCAGAAGCCTATTCTTGACTCTAAATCATCCTTGAACATAAAATTAATGTACTAAAACCATTCATACACCTTCTGAGACAATTTGGGATCATTTGGAGCCATTTGGAGGTCAAGAACCCAAGACTAGTCAAAGGTCGAACTAGTGGAAAAAGTTGAAGATTTCACCATTTTAAATCATTTCTAAAAAGGGGAATTACAGTGGTATCAGAGCAAGATCTTTGCACCTGATTTGGTATGATATTCATGAGGAAAATAAGTCAGGTACCACCATTAGATATTGAAACCAAAAGTGTTTTGTTGAAGAGGAAAAAGAAGGAAAAGAAGAGCAATTTTTTTGGAAACTATGACTAGGGATGAAAAGGGAACCTCAGGTGATGGTGAGAGTCTTAGGAAACTCATAAAACCATTTTTTGAATACATTACAAGTGGTATTAGAGACATGAACAAATAGATGATGAAAGGATTCGAATTGATGGCTAGCCAACTTGGGAGAAAAAGAGTAATAGGAGGCAGCAACAGTTCTCATTGTGAGGAAAAGAAGCCAATGGGTGAGCATATTATCTCAAGCACGAGACCCCCTAATAGAGAAAATAAATTTCAGAGAACACCAAGGCCTACTACACCAAAATTTCTTGAGTCCAAAGCAAATATTAAAGCCCCAAATGATGTGGAAGAAATTCTACTCAAATGGAAAAATTTGAGTGAAGATTGCAAAAACACTTTACCATTTAATCAATACCTCATTGTATCAAACAAGCTCAAGATGAAGGAAGGTAATGAGAATCCATTTCAAAATAGAGAATTGAATCATTCAATAAGTAAAATGCCACTTCCCACCTTTGATGGCTCATCTCAAAGTTCTGCACATACTTGGGTACAAAATTCATCAGCTTGCTTGAATGAACAAAATGAAGAGACACATTCTACCTTGGACATGAATCAAAGAGCATCTACTGATGGATGCTTAAACTATGAAGGAGTGCCTACTAATGGGTGCTCACACCTCTATGTTGGTGACATAGGGACAAATTTTGAAAGTGTTGTTGCAAGCCAAACTTCCATTAAGCATGGAAATGAAGACCTTGTAGCAGTTGAATAAGAAACAAGATCAACTTCCCCATCACCACTTGAGCTTCATGAAGTTGGTCCAAGTAAGAAGGAAGAAGATGAGGAGGTTAATTTACAAGAGCCTCATTTTCTTGAAGGGTCCTTTAATATGAATCAAAATAAGATCCAAGAGACCCTTAGCATGCTACATGACACTCAAGCATTAGTGTCAAATTCTTGTTGGAAATGTTCTTCATTGGAGGATCCATCCTTCCTTGAAGACATGGAGAAGATTCAAAGAGAAATGTGCAACAACAAATGTAATTTCATGTCTTTTTTTTTTATAGGAAAAATTTGATTGATTTTAATGAATTATTACCTGATGCATACTTGAAGAATAATGAGGATATTCATAAACTCAAAATTCAAAATGAGCAACTTCTTGAAAGGTTGCAATATACTTGTTCTCCCTCCTATGTTTCAAATTGTCATATGGTATAAGATTGCATGGAGGATTCTCATGGCATGGTAGATCATGAGAAACATGGAAATTTGCATGTGCGCGATGTGTTTGAAGATGAGATTGATGAGATCGAATCAATTGATGTGGTGGAAGAGGAACTTGAGTTTTCTCTTGGAAATGGTTACACATTTTTTGAAGAAGTTGATTCCACTACCTTGGAACCAACCTATGAGGAAAGTTCTGTAGTTTTGAGGGAGGTGCATGATCCTACCATTATGGAGCATTCACATGAGGACAATTCTATACTTTTTCATCAATTGGGTGAGTTGGTTCATTCTCCTACATCCTACACTTCCATATTCTGCAGCATTCGTCCTAATGAAGTATGGGTGAAAGGTTTATTTTTTATGGTGCCACATGAGGAAAATGAAACTCCTATCTCTCCTTTATATGATGACATTATTGGAGCCACTTCTTATTTACATTTGCAGAAGCATTCCTTGTTACCTTATGATGAAACACATCTACATGGATGAAATTATGATGTTCACTTGAGTCACTTGAAGACTCGTGATTTTCCTTGCTCCTTGCTTAGTTCAATTGATATTGGAGGAACTTCATCCACTACTTGGGTGAAGAGATATATGAGTGGAGAAAAATATTATTGGAAGCAACATCCTTTTTTATTTCTTGATGATACACATGTTCATGGATGCATAAATGGTACTTCTATGAGCCCCTTGAAGGCTGATTGTTTTCCTTGTTCTCTACTTGGTTCAGATTTTAGTGGAGTTTCTTCATTCACTTCTTGGATGAAAGAACACATTGTTGATTATTTTGATGCATATTACATCCTTTTGGAGCAGCATTATAGGACATGGGATCCTCACCTATGTCATTGGAGCATATTTGATTGGTCACTTGAAGCTTGTATGCACTTGGCAAATGGTGGTCTACTTACTTGGAGGTATAAGCACTTTCATGATTCTTGGATGAAGCATCTCCTTGATGTACATTTTCATTATGTTGTTATGTACTTTGATGATATATATTTTGTAATCGTGATGTTTGGAAGAATGCATACAAGAAAATGGGATCCAGAAACTCTCTTACCTGATGGTATGAGTTGGAGAGCACTCCTAATTGTTGGAGTGCAATACAAGCAATGGGACCCTGGGATAATTCTTAGTCTCATTGGTTTTAATTTTTTGGGGAAACAAGCAGTATGGGAGATGGATTCCCCACTTAATAAAGTGATTTTAATCAGAGTAGTGCAGCAGCAAGCATGGCGGTTCCTCTCTAAAATATTCATGGAATCTCGAAGGCTGAAAGTTGCGAAACTCAGTGGCAACTTCAAGAATTATGCGGTGGTATCAGAAGTGAAGTTTTGGGAAGCAAAATTTTGGAAACAAAGCAGGTTCTTCCACATACATGTGCTGAAATTTCTTGAGAAAAATAAATATTGGGAAGGGAGGATTTGTCATGTCCCAAAATTTTGCATTGGGTCACAATGGCCTAATCCCCTTGGCCATACTCATGATAGTTTGTCAAATTAATGCTAAGGGTCAAATAATTGCCAAGAATGATGTCCGAGTTAGTACTAATGTTAAATTAGATCCAAATGGACAAGGTGGGTCACATTAAGAGAAATTCCCAATTCAAAGTTGTAATATACCCATCCAAATGAACTGCCATGGAGGAAAAATTACTAGTTCCCTAGGTTGGGGGTGGAAGCATTCGGATTTGAAATAAGAGGGATAATAAATTATGTGTGGAAATTAGAATAGCATAAATATTTAATAAATTATCTAAATAAATATATACAAGGGAAAATCAAAGTGGCATTTGATCATGAAGACACATGAAGGAAGTGGGATCCACACAATCTAGATTTTCTATGCCACATGGCATCATCCTCTTGTCAATTCGAATCCATGAGAAGTCCAATGTTCTTGGGATGAGTTGGAATGGAATAATACTTGACATGAGTCAATGAGGTCGAAATGTAGAGGAAGAGGAACTCCCATGGAAGAGGAAAAGGCAATTTGGAGCTAGTGGGACACTTGGGCTAGATTCCCTAGCTCTATGACAACAATGATGAAGATGCTATGACACCTATGACACAAATCATACTTGAAGGCTGATATATGACATATATGACATGTCAAGGATAAAAATAGCCTCCAATAGGGCACTCAAGTGAGTTAGGGAATCCAAAGAGACACCAAATCGAATTTGGAGAAGGAGAGGGCTGGAATTGGAAGGACAAGTGTAGCTAGGGTTTTCACCCTAGCTTGTGCAAATGAGCACCTACAAAGGAGAAGGGACTCCTTAGTAGCAGTTCAATAAACAGTAATTAAAAGACAAGATATTAAAATGAAAATTATACTAAGCATGTGCATGAAATATAAAAAGACAAGAGATAATGTAAATGTTTTTTTTGTATTAAAGCTTTACCTCCAATGTGAAGGTTGGTGAAGTTCTTGCAATGATCCAAGAGGGTTGCTCCAAACTCCATCTTTGCTCCTTCTCTTTCTCCAATGGTGGAAATGGGCCAAAAGGGGCTCTCAATGGTGAAAGTAGCTCAAGGGTGAGCTAGGGTTTCAAGAGAGATTTTGGCAGAGTAAGGGTATACTTGATTGTGGATGTGAAATAGGGGGTCTCCATCACCTAGTTATAGTTTTTTGGTGGTGGAGTGCTGGCCCATAGTTTTGGGAACCAAATGGTTTAGGTCAGTTGTATAGGGTTTTTTCCTCCTTTTTCCTCATTATTTTATATTTTTTATTCCCTCTTTAGAGGGTTTTTTCTATTTTAGAGGAATTTTGGATATTTTTGGAGGAAAAGGGGTTTTTTAGCCTTTTTGAGGCTTTTTTGATGGTTTTGTGGCCTTTTGGAGGCATTTTAGGTCTTTTGGAGGCTTTTTAATGGGATTTTCAGGGTTTTTAAGGGAAATATGGTAGGAAAATGGACAAATGAGTCATGTAATGGGGTAGATGAGGTAGTGAGCACTTTTTGGGTGTTAACAGATTCCCCCCTGATGTGTGAGGGTAGGAGCTCATTGTATGGCTGATAGACATCATAAGTCATGTATGGTTTTCCTGGGTGTAGAGAAGAGAAGAAACAAACTAGAGCCCGGAAGAACGATCCCGAACAACTGAAAAAACTAAAAGTACATAGCCTCAATAATGGATGAGGAATAATCTGATCAGATGGACGACGTGGGCATCCCCATGCTCGTATCAAGATATAAAATAGTAATAACAATGGGGTCCAAAAAATGGGGACCTGATATATACATGACCTCAAATAATGAATGAGGAAGAATCTCAATATATGGACGAGGCGGGCATACCCATGCTCGTATTAAGATACATAAAAATAACTGTAAGGCCCGAAAAAAGGGGGACCTATAGGATACATAGAGAACCACTGTGTACATCATAAGGGTCCAGAGAGGACACAAATCTGGGACATACTGCTGGGCTGACCATGTCTGAGCTGAAGTACTGATACACTGGAATGACAACAGTGCTACTGAGTGTGGTACCAAAGGAACTGATGAGCTGCTAGATCAGAGTGACAAGGGGTCATACTCTCAATGGTACACTGAAATGGAACTGATCTAGGACGGAACTAGGTACTCAAGGAAGCATAGAACTGGATGGCTTCTGAATACAATCGCCAACGCAGCCCGGACATCCATAGGAACATATAACCGAGCGTTCCGAAGTGACTCACCAATGTGCTAGAGTCGGGGGAAATCCAGGGTCTTCGACCAATAATGGAAGGGATATAAGCCCTGCGCGATTCCCAACGATGTGATCAAGGTGTTGAAGTCGAGCATGTGAGAAACAACCACTCGGAGAGGCAATGATGACTCATCTCAAAATGGTCCATAGGCACTCACCACTGATGGTGATGGTTCCAAGGCACAGGGACCTCTGGGTCTATCCTCTGGAATAGAGGGGTTGTCGTCGACAGAGGGAGACCTGCAACTAGCAAGGCAATGATGTTTCCTTGATAGGAGCGCGAGGTAGAGAACCAAAGTGTGATAGTACTGATGGTAGGACTAACAAAGTGTGGGGGATAACTGGGCAAGTAGAGTGGGTGGGCTCAAACTTCCTTTGTTCAGAGTATGATGGCGGGGATGATCGGGCAGCATATGAAACTGACGGATGGGAAAGGGATCATAGCTGTAATGGATCAAGGATATTGACTGGGATGAGGGAGACTCAAGCTGGTGTAAAATGGTAGGAGACTGCAGACTACTCTGAACAAAGGCGACCTGATTGGGAGTGCTGCCGAGATGGTCGATCATAGTGCCAGGAGGCACGGGGGAACTTCTTCATGGGTTAAGGAACTAGAAGAAGTGGGTGAAAAAATGGTACTGTCGTGTGGATTTATACGAGCCCAGGACAGTTTATGCTCGTGATTGCTTTCAATTTTAAGGAGTCTAAAAGCGATGAGAGGACTCTGAAATGATGGAATGGTACTGTCGTGTGGATTTGTACGAGCCAATGACAGTTCATGCTCATTGTTACTTTCAATTTTAGAGAGTCTGAAAGCGATAAGAAGACTCCAGGGAGTTGCTTTTTCGTGTGTTAGTCTCCAAGGCCCAAAGAAGCATAAAATGATGCAATGAAGAACTCTTCTAGCCAGTGTGACTAGAGTATTCCTTTTTCGTAATTAGTCTACCAGGTCCAGAAAAGGGTTAAACTTATACCAGATAGACACCCTTTCAGGTACTTTAATGAGCATGAAAGGAAGCAATATTGCTCGGCGATCTTTTCATTGTTTTAGGAGTCAGAAAAGAGCTTAACAGAAACTCCCTAAGTGCCTTTTTCGTAAAGGACTTGTCCGGCCCGAAAAAGGGATAAAATTATACTGAACAAAAGGAATGGCCAGGCAAGGAGGAAGTGCTCAATCAAGGAACATTTATGATGACCAAGAATGAGGGTGGGGGGAACACTGATGGGCCTCCTTGCGGGGTAATGAATGGTGGAAAAATAACGAAATAATTGCAGTATGAAAGGAGTGAATGGCTCATGTAAAAATGTGGAACAATCCGATGGTGGTCGATGTGGCATGCAAACCGAGGCAGCAAGGTGTCGGGACACAATGTTGAAACTGTACCAAGTGAGAGTGAGAAATGATCTCAAGCATAATCACGAGCTCTGAAAAATGAATCCGGAGATATAAAGAGTGTCAAAAATGGATAACGGCCGATGTGGCATGCAAACCGAGGCGACGGAGGGTGTTTTGGAAAAAATACCCAAAAAATCTGGGGGTGAGAGCAAGAAATGATCTCAAGCATCGTCACGGGCTCGAAAAAATGAATCCGATGATATAAGGTATATCAAAAACGGGCTACGGCCGATGTGGCACGCAAACTGGGGCGACAAGGTGTTGGGACACAATGTTGATATTGGTCCTGGTGAGAGCGAGAAAAGATCTCAAGCATCATCACGGGCACGAAAATATGAATCCGAAAATGTAAATGGTGAGAAAAAATGGATGTCATAAGGACTCCGGAATGGTCAAAGGAAAGAACTAGGTTAAAAAATGGCTACAAATAAAGGTGAGCCCACCAAGAGAAGGATGCAGTGGTGGGGAGAAATGATGACCCGTGGGGGAAGAATACTAGGTGTATCAAATCCAATCAAATCTACAAGTGATATGTGACCTCAAAAATGGTTGAGATCACAAGTGTGAAAAAGTGAGCAGGGTTAATGACTTGCCCCCATGCTATGTGCATGGGGTTTGTGATTATGGATCACATATGTGTGGGTTTGAAAAAGGGGGTCATGGACGTGCTGAGATAGATGTGATGGGGAAGGTTCAAAATGGTTGATCATGCCCCCTATCCTAGGGTCGAGGTAATCTATCATGCCGCCAAGCTCAGAGGTGTCAATGCGGTGCTCTATAATAGCAGGGTCAAGACCAGTCATTTTGGTATAGGACCAGGCAAAGACATCACAGAATTCTTGGAAGAGTTTTTTGTACTCCTCAATCTCATGCTCACTGCAGGAGGCTCCTAAAGTTATGAGTTCAGGTGTACCTCCTGGGGCAGTGATATCAATTTGGATGATGGGTGAAATATTAGCCATGTTACCTTCCTCAAAGGCATCCGGAGCAGGAATAGGGTCCTTAAACCAGTCGACCTTGGTAGGAACGAAATCTTTGGATTCAACCGCAAATTGGGTAGCGGTGCTAGAGGAAGATGCTTCTGGGAGGAAATACGAATGATGGTGCATGTCATCCCAGGGATACTCCGGGGCAGTGAGTGCCTCAAGAATCTCCTCATCAGTACGGAAAGTGTGGGCCGTCAAATCGGTTGACGGGGGAATGGTAGTTGAAGAGATCATGTAAATGGTGTTGATCTCCCCGGATGGGGGTGAGATTGGGGGGTGAATCTCCTCAATGGTGGGAGGTGCTGTCTCAAGATCCACATTATTCATCTCATAGAGAGCGACCCTGTAATCGGGGAGATCAGGACAGTGATGTGAATAATGGCCGTAAACACCGCATATTGCACAAGGGTGGTTAGTGCGTAATGATTTATCACGAGGCTTAGGGGTTGGATCTAATTTGATAACCAAGATATTGGGGTCATTGTCAAGCATCTGCATGTGTTCCTGTAATGCAGGTAACTGTGGACATTGGTGAGTCGGATGGCCTAACTCATCGCACAATGAGCATTTGGGAGGAGCACGAAACACGGGGGGGTTTTTGACTGTCTTGGGAGGTGGTACAGCAGTGTAAGGTTGGGGGCCTCTGCCCCCAGTAGGTTTGGGAGGAGGAGGGGGATTCGTGGAGGATGAAGGGGTAGCGACACCGGTGGGTGGCTAAGTGGTAGTAGCCATGGGTTGCACCGGTTGTAGGACGACGCTTGGTGTCAGCGGGGGAACGGGAGGCGAAAGATACCATATGGGTAATCCCAAGGTTAACCCAGGGAGGCTAAGGGTAGCCATAACCGAGGTGCTTACTACTCCCGAGGGAGGGACGAGGAAGGGGATTGTGTGGATGGGTGTAACACCAATGTGGCTAGGTACCAATGGTGGTTTAGGCAACAAGGGTGGTTGATTGTTAGGTGTTTGGGTATCGTGGGAAAGGGTACATAAGTCAGACACTTCGGGCGCAGATGACGGGGGAGGAATGGATTGGAAGGTGGATGTCATCGGCGGGTTTGAATAAACTCCAGGTCCCAAGGAGGAAACAAACGAGGTAGCGGTACCACTAACAGGTTTTTCAACCATGGGGAGAACATTTTCGGGTGCAGCAGGGGAATTTGGATCGTAGTAGGTGAGTTGGTCAATCTTGACCATGCATCCATCATGGGGGAACATCATGGTACGAAAGACAGAGGAAGCTACTGCCCGCATAGCATACATGTAGTTGTGACCAAGTAAGAGGTTATAATCAAGCTGGGCGTTGATGACCTATATGTCAATGAGTACGTTTTTACCACCTAACTGGACGGGGACATTGGCTAGGAGACCTTGGGGTTGAGCCGAACGACCGTCATAGGCACGTAACACAGTGGTGGACTGCTGGAGAGTAGGGGATCCCAACTTCTGCCATACAAATGTGGACATAATGCATGTAGAGGCACCTTCATCGATGATGCATCGATGGATGACAAGATTCTGAACGGAAACAGAAACTTGGAACGCTAAAGTGGAAGGCAGGTGTGGTTCGGACTGGTCCAATCAAAGGCCATCAAATTTGAATCATTTGGGTCAATAGCCCCAATGGCTGAGAGTAAAGTCTTGCGCTGTGAAGGACAGTTTTTCAAGACTTCTAATGCAGACATGGCTGTGGGGGATTGGGCTAAGTCATCTACAATGTTGTAGTTTGACGTAGCGCGCGCATTGGGGTTATTGTTGATACGACGAAGTGGGAAACGAGGTGCTTTGGAAGTGCCCTCTAGTGGAGGCAGAGGTATACGTAACGTCTGATCAGTGGGATGAGCATTAGTGTTTTTGTCGGAGGGAGGGGCTTCAGGGGTGGAGCCATATTGGTTCCGACGGGTTTGGAGATTGACATCAGCGGACGACATCATCAACAAGTGGTGGGTACCTGAGTTGAACATGGGTTGATCAGGAGCGGCATATGTGATCTGTTGTTGTTGTGGTGGCACGTTGGCTTGAGGGGGAGCCAACAGCTGAGTGTTCACTACGCCTTGGTTTGGTAGGGGGTTTTGTAGCACCAAAGGTGGCTGCTAAGGTTGTGGGGGGTTGGGCGGTGCTTGAGGAGCTGCATGCCCTTGGCGATGAGCATCATCAACCCAGAGTTGCCGAGCTCGCTCCAAATGTGGGTAAGCATGTTTGTAGTGGCCATAGACCCCGCAAATAGAACAAGGATGGTTTGTTCGCAAGTTAGGGTTTTTGGCCTGCTTGGGTGGCAGGTGCCGCATTATTGTTGTCTGGGGGGTTGGGAGGTTGACCACCTTGGTCTGGAGGAGGGTTGTTCCCACAGTTACGGCCCTTGCCACAGTTTTGTTGGCCCTGTTGGCGCTGGTTGTTTTGGTTTTACTGCAGCGTTTGTTGGGCGTATACTTGCCCTTGGGCAGCAGGTGGGTTCTGAGGTTGTGCAGGTGCGGGAGCAGGCTACGGTGGATAATATGTAGGTGGAGGCTACGCAGGTGCAGCACCTTGTGGGGGTTGCTGATATGTCTGCGGAGCGGGTTGTGGGTTGGCTGTAGGGGCTGCCTGTGGTGGATAATAAGCAGGTTGGGCTTGCGAGGACATAGGAGCGGGTGCAGCCTGTGGATGGTAATACGGCTGAGGTGCGGCTGGGGGAGCATAAGCGGGGGGTGCGTGTCCAAAGCACTGAGGTGGACACGAGGGTTCGTGAGAATGGTGATGATGTGCCATAGGAGCATAAGAATTGGTGGCTCCGGACTGTGATGTAGCCCGCGAAAAGTCGGGGCCATGTCTAGGACGTGCTATGGAAAAGGGTTGGGGATGTGAGGCGATATGGCCAATGCTGTCGTCTGTGGCAAGGGATGCCCCCGGTGCATCGTGCTGGGAGGACTTGCCACGAGGGACATCAGGTATAATGGTATAGAGGTAACCCAACTGGGCGTATATGAGGTCAAATTGCTGGGCTTTGAGGATGGCCTCTTCTTCAGATTGGGGTCGTTCGGATGCCACATCCTTGGCAGTGACAGCAAGGAGGTATTTTAGGAACCAATCTAGGAAGATAAGGTCGTCTAACTTGATCTTGCAGAGGCTGCGGCGTCGACGCCACTCATAAATATGGTCAGTGATGTGGGTAGCCATGTTCTGTCTGCAAGACAGTAAGATCTCAACTCCTGCGTCATAGCGGACAGGTAACTGAAAGAACTGCAGGAAGTTCGAGGCAAGGGAGGTAAAGGTGGCATGGGTCCCATGGGGTTGCTTGATGTACCACTTAGCCGCAAAGCCAGTGAAGATGCGCTATAACAGACGGAGGCAGACAGAGTCATCCACTATGGAGTTAGAGGAACACCATTGATGGAAGGACATAATATGGTTCTGGGGATCCTCACCTGCCTTGCCCTCAAACTTGGGGATGTCAGAGGGGATTTTGGTGGGCATGTGAGGCCATGTAGGGTCATGTCTGATAGGATAGTTAGTCAGTATGGCTAGGTAAGGCAGTTTAAGGCTAGCCATGAATGGCAAACTAGCAGAAGGATGTGACATACTAGTGGGTGTGACCAAATTGGGGCCAATGCCCCCAAGTGGAGGGGGAGGGTTCGGGATGTTGCCCCCAAGGGGGGGAACGAAGGTGGTATAGGATGGTCCTACACCACCAAGGGTAGCATGAGTCACTGGTGGAGTGGTGATAGGTATGCCAGCTACTGGAATGGGTATGGTGACCAGAACGGTGGACGTGGCCCCCATCGAGGGCATACCCAAAACAGGTGTGGTAATTGGTGTAGTGGTGGATGTGCCACCAATGGTCCCTACAAGGAAAGGAGTGGAAGTCACGCCAGCCATGGGGCTAGTAGGGGCAGTGTAAATGGGGTTCTCAGACTCTGCCTCAGAATCGGAGGTAAATTAAGGGGTGTCAATATCTGGTGATGGAGTCCTACGCCATTGACAAGTGGAGTCAAGTGACAAAGATCGAGATCTATGATGAGTGGTATCAAGTGATGATGATCTAAGTCTATGACGGGTGGTGTCAAGTGAACTGTGTTGTGGGGGCTTGCCCTTGAGGCGCTGAGAATGTCTCGGGGACTCAATGGTGACAGATGGTGTCAAATATCTGGGGGTTGTGTTGAGTGAAAAATAGCTCAAAAACCCTAATGCAACCGAGTGTGCAGAAGGAGAGCTCAAAAAATATGGTACTCAGGCCAACAACCAACTCAAAACACCTACTGTAACAGTTGTGCTACAATAAGTGGAGTAACAACAGAAATGTTCAAAATA
The DNA here is from genome assembly GCA_027924585.1 of Larix kaempferi. Classification (NCBI taxonomy): domain Eukaryota; kingdom Viridiplantae; phylum Streptophyta; class Pinopsida; order Pinales; family Pinaceae; genus Larix; species Larix kaempferi. Next base: position 4,673,206 of record BSBM01000222.1, read on the forward strand.
CCAACAAGCAGCAGGTTTCCTAGAAAATAAAAATAGTGGACTCACTAGACCAAAAGGAGGTAAGGGAGCATGCAAACACCTAACTAAATAGTATTCTGACTCAACTAGACATATCCTCTGCAAGGTGATGAAATCCAAGTCAGACAATATGGATAGGAGAGCCAAGTGGCTAAAGATATCCCCCTACCGGGAGGGACACCATGTAGTCAATCCTAGAAGAAAGGCAACTAAGATACCCCATTCATGACATGTCCATAAAGGTGAATATGCCATTTGGTCCTTTTACCGCAGTACCCCTATACAGGGATACTCCGAGAACTGCGAAAGGTAGCCCTTTGGTTACTGAATGGAGTGCAGTATTCCACTCAGGCCTCCAGAATCAGTCTGGTGACTTCAACCCTCCTAGGGGAGAGCCCCTCTGATAAACTGGTCATGACCGTGCCAACAAATACTAGGGGATTTTGGTTCCCTAATGGACAACAACTATGTCTCAAGTTTAAGCAACCGAGGGGTGTTATTTGGATGCCTATCCCCCCGATCCTACCTAACTACAAAAATTCTTATGTGTTCCCCAAGTGGGGTTAGAATGTTGGTTGAGTTAAGTAGTTTTTTAAGGCTCACTTGAATTAGGTGACAGAGTGTGTGCGTGTGAGGTGATGAACCCAAATAAAAGTGCCACAAGGGGGGAAACTTTTGAACTAACAATAACAAGACAGAATGTAAACTTAAGCATGCAAAATTTTCTCTTTTTCAAATTATTTAAAAAACAATTCTGTAAATGTAACAGAAATAAAACTGCAGAAAAGGCTATAGGGAAGTATGGCTGTAGGTAGGACAGATGGCTGTGCAGGTGCAGAAAATATTGCAACAAAGGAGCTGGGTTCAAAATAGGGAAAAAATGCAGAAATCAGACCACGGGTCTGTGGCGAAACAGAGCGGTCGGATTGCGAGAAACAGAAAAACAGGCCGGTTGGGTCACAAGAAAAGGGCATAAATCCACGGTCGGGACGCGGAAAAAGGGGCGGCAAACACAGGCAGGTTGAAGAAAAAGGGCTTGAAACCGCAGTTGGGATGTCGGAAAGGGATTATCAACCGCAGTCGGATCGCAACAAACAGGCCGATTAGCCGCGGTTGGATCGCAGGTAACAGACTTGAATCCGCCGACAAAACGCCAAAAACAGTCTGAGAGCCGCGGTCGGGTCGCAGGTAAAGGCTTGAAAGACACGGTCGGAACGCAACTGCAGGGGTAAAAGCCGCGGCCGAAAGGGACAGCCGAAAGGAAAATATTTAAAAACTAGAACCAGAAATTCAAACCAAGGGGAGTCGCCAAAACTGTAGCTAGGGTTTTCACCCTAGCTTGTGCAAATGAGCACCTACTAAGGAGAAGGGACTCCTTAGTAGTAGTTCAATAAACAGTAATTAAAAGACAATATATTAAAATTAAAATTATACTAAGCATGTGCATGAAATATAAAAAGACAAGAGATAATGTAAATGTTTTTTTTGTATTAAAGCTTTACCTCCAATGTGAAGGTTGGTGAAGTTCTTGCAATGATCCAAGACGGTTGCTCCAAACTCCAGCTTTGCTCCTTCTCTTTCTCCAATGGTGGAAATGGGCCAAAAGGGGCTCTCAATGGTGAAAGTAGCTCAAGGGTGAGCTAGGGTTTCAAGAGAGATTTTGGCAGAGTAAGGGTATACTTGATTGTGGATGTAAAATAGGGGGTCTCCATCACCTATTTATAGTTTTTTGGTGGTGAAGTGTTGGCCCATGGTTTTGGGAACCAAATGGTTTAGGTCAGCTGTATAGGGTTTTTTCCTCCTTTTTTCCTCATTATTTTATATTTTTTATTCCCTCTTTAGAGAGTTTTTGCTATTTTAGAGGAATTTTGAATATTTTTGGAGGAAAATGGGGTTTTTTATCCTTTTTGAGGCTTTTTTGATGGTTTTGTGACCTTTTGGAGGCTTTTTAATGGGATTTTCAAGGTTTTTAATGGAAATATGGTAGGAAAATGGACAAATGAGTCATGTAATGGGGTAGATGAGGTAGTGAGCACTTTTTGGGTGTTAACAACAAGTGGCATACTTGGGAATCTCTTCCCAACTTGAGTTGGCATGAAGCTCTTGGAAGGAATTCGACACATGGAGGACCTTAGAAGTTTATAAAAGTCACGAAGAAAGAAGAATAGCATCTTTTGATCATTTTAGAATTTGCATTTTGCATTTGGGAGAGGAGATCTAGTGGAGTGCTACTCTACTTGCCTTAGCACCAATTTCGAGGGTGAAAGATTCCCATCCTAGTTGGTAATTGGAAAGGACATTCAGACCTTTCATTTGGATCTTTAATGGAGTCTTTTGTTACAGGTTGAAGCTACAGGGAATCTCATGGTCACATCTCTTTTAGCTTGCTTCTACAACCATTCTTCTATTTCTTGGCATATTCATGATCCTTGAGGAATTGTGCACTTGGTGAGCTATCGTTCCCTTTGGGGGTGCAGCAACCATATCCAGTTGGCTCGTTAATAGTCGAATCCAACTCTCATACTGAATGACAAATAGAATAATATATTAGATGATAGGATAAAAGATGATATGTTACAATGATGGCCTTGCCTTAAATATGGCTCGAGCATTTGATGTTGAAGAGACGCCTCATTTCATAACCTAACTTTAGTTAACCTAATTATTAATTATTTAATTATTTATCTTATTTTATGTTCGTAGCATTGCCACTCTCTTAGAAAGGCTTTGTCCTCAAAGCCTTATAATGTGTTTGCATCATTTTATGTGGTGTCATAGATGATGAAACATGTCGATACGAATTGCTAAGAGTCGAACATAACTTCTGGTATGTCGACGGATCAATCCATCCCAAATTGATTTGTTGTGGACTGATGGGATTCCTTACTGATCTGTCGTCAGGATATTTGATCACATTAGTACTATTATCTTTCGACATTTCCCACTTTTTCGAATATCGGTTTTTATGCTTAGGGTGTCGATAGGGAACTTTCACGATGTCATGTTCGTTTACGAATGTCATCTTTTGAGCATTGATCTGAGCTGGAAGTTGCATTTTCATCTCTTGAGGATTTAAGTTTTTGTTCTATATCTTTTCCAATTTGTTTTCTAACTGCATGTTATCATTTTGAAACTTCTTAATCACTTCTACTTGCGATTTTTTGTCATCTTCATACTTCTTAAGTTGTTCCTTAAGATCTTCATTATGACTTCTAATGCATCTATTTTCTTCCTGCTTCTCTAAAAGTATTCCTTCAATGTCGTTCGTAGATTGTTCTATCTTCCGGCTATTTTTCAACTTCTTAATTTCTGTGACTAATATCTTGTTATGATTTCTTAGTCTGAAAATTTCTTTAGCATTGTTGGATAATGCTTTATTATTCTTTGCGATCTCCAGTTTGTGTGCCTTTTTAGAGTCGTCATTTTGTTGTTGAAGAACTTTTATCTGTTGTCGACATTGGTCGACCTTTGATTCTTGATCTCCTAAATTACGTCATATCTGCTTCAGTTCTTCATCCTTGTTGTTAAGGATCTTGTTCAAGCGTATTATTTCTGCTTCGTAATTATTTATTTCCTTCTTTATATCTTAATTTCCTAACCTCTGATTGAATTCATTTTCGGCTTTTAATTCATCAATTTGCGCATACAATTTTTCTATATGCCTTTCTTGGTCAAATATTTTTATTATTGTGGAGGTGGTGTGGATGAGCGAAAGTGGAGGATGGTAGAGAAGTGTGGGGTTGTGCAGATGTGGGATACACAGGAGGAGGGTGGAGGATGGGAATGGAAGGGAGGCACGGTGGAGTAGGGAAAATGGCGGAATGGGGGTGAATGGATGGAGGTGAAGGAGAATGGATCATAGGCCTAAGAGGGAGTCCAGGTGTGAATTAGTGGGGAGTATAGTAGCCTGGGTGATGAAGAGAGGGAATGTCCAAAAGCCTCTATAATCGAGTTATGTCAGAGAAGCTCTATAATAAATGGCCAAAGGCCTCGTTTCGGTCAAGGTCCAGTAACTCAAGAAACTTGATAATTGGGCCAGGAGCCAAGATCAGTGCTCTGATACCAAATGCAACAACCGTATCTGATTGGACTCTTAGTACAACCGTATCCGGTGTAATATGTCAGCCCATATCCGGGTTAAGCTATCCTGTATCCAGGTCTAGGGAGGAAGATGTTCCATCTTCAAATAAATAGACATATAAATATATAATAATTAATGGATGGTAAAATACAATGGATATGGCCGCCTTAAATACAGTTCGAGCATTTGATGTTGAGGAGATGCCTCATTTCATAACCTAACTTTAGTTAACCTAATTATTAATTATTTAATTATTTATCTTATTTTATGTTCGTAGCAGGGGGAGCTTCCGATGCTTCATTATTTTATCATATGATTTAAATTATTTTTTCTTAGTGTTCAGAATGTCTTCAAGTCGAGATTCCAAGTGGAACTATGTAAATCTTATTATTAATGTGCAAATGGTGCCAATTTCCCCACTATGTCGATGTATGCCAATAATGTGTTGATAAATTCGAATGGATAAGTGAAAAATTGATGGATTATTGATATATGGAATTTTATTCACCTGTTATACAAGTTTCATGTTCATTACTTAAGCATTTGAAGTCATCTTGCTCAGTTTTATACCATTTAAAGAAGATTTCACCCAAGGTCAAAACTAGTGATTTTGTAGCCGTTGGGAGAGGGTTATAATAGAATTCACAAAATGAATAATGATGCACATGAGACCTTAATATTTTCCCTTAGACATCCTCTTCCTCTATTCAGAAATTCGAGTGGGATTGAGAGCTTTTGGAGAGCCATATTCAGCATTTACCCTGGGGGGATTTGAACCCCAAATTGCTAGTAAAAAATCCTATTTTGGCCATAATATTAAAGGGGTTTGTAGAATTATTTTGATGGTTCTAAATAATCCTTGAACATAATAATAAATTCATAATATCATCCATACACCTTTTGTAACGATTTGGGATCATTTGGGAGCATTTGGAGTCATTTGGAGTCCAAGAGACCAATACTAGTCAAAGAGAAATTGCTAGTCAAATTCCTGACTTTGGCCAGAACTTAAAGGAGAGTTTCAGAAGCCAATTGTTGACTCTAAATAATCCTTGAACATAATATTTATGTACTAAAACCATTCATACACCTTCTGAGACAATTTGGGATCATTTGGAGCCATTTGGAGGTCAAGAACCCAAGACTAGTCAAAGGTCGAACTAGTGGAAAAAGTTGAAGATTTCACCATTTTAAATAATTTATAAAAAGGGACATTACATAAATCATATAGGTGTCCTAGATTTGGTGCAACTACCACTTGGAGATAGAATCAGTGATGATGGACAGCAACAAGTTATACGAAAGTTGCAGGCCAGTAATGAGCAAAAGAAAATTATAAAAGATGCTCATTAACAACAGCAGGTATTCAATGAAGGTGATTTCGTGATGGTTTAGTTACAGAAAGAGTCGTTTTCTAGAGGATACATTAGGATAGAATGAGTCTTTCTTAAGTATAGGAAGGATACATTAGGACATCAATGGAGCATGGATTCGGGGTTCAAATGTAGAGGAGTGAAAACCATGTTGAGAAAAGCATATTGATCAACTTATATGTATAAATTATTAGGCATATTTTGTTAGTTTCTACATTAACTAGGCTAGTGATTAGTATCGAGAGACAAAAGGATGTAAACAATCTTGTGATCTCAAGGTTGTAAAATGTTGGCACGTGAGTCCTAGAATATGAAAATTGAGTGAGCCATAGAGTTGTAAGTAGGTTTGATTTAATGTCCATTGGATGTAGCTTGGGTGGTTGGAAGGAATGACTATTAGCCTCCCCACCCAAGTTCAATTCTTGTAAGTGATATGATGCTCTTGTTGAGCCCCTATGTAATGATTGATTTGATTATGTAATCTCGCCATAACTTAATTCTTCGGAAGAGTAGGTGTTGGCATATTTCTGAATGAAAAAAAAAATTGAGCTTTGATGCGTCCAATTTTATATGAGGGCTTGTAAGTAGTGAGCATAAGCTCTTCTTATTATGTTTTGGTTTCTTTTGTATTTGTTGTTTTTTAATTAACTGTTTTTTTGTTGTATTGTGTATAGTAAGTTTTATTATGTTGAATATAGTGGAATTGGAAATGGATGTGATGAAAAGACAAAATCATTCAAGTTATTGATATAATTGTATTAAATAGAAATTTTAAATACATAACAAGTTTATTGGATATGTTTAATGCTATTTGATGTAAATTGTATTATTTCCATACTTATACTAAGTAGATTATATTACTATCATCCATAATTAAATGAAAAATAAGAGAAGCTAAAGGAGATAGTGATCATCCACAACTAAATGAAAAATAAGAGAAGCTAAAGGAGATAGTGGTGTTGGGAATGGAAAATTTTGACACTATGTTTTAATACATTCTTTTCTATGATTTGGGATCGTGTTATGATGTTTGCTCCCACTTATTTCATGTGTTTATTCAAATATCATTACAAATGAACTAGGTATAGTCATAGGTGTGGTGTTTGTACCAATAATATGTGTACTTTGTTCATTTGGTAAGAAAAAGACTCAAGAACCTCTACTTGAACACTCACTCAATTAGGAAAAAGTGTCATCGACTAACTACTTGAAAACCATTTTGACCTCTTTTAAATGGTTTTTAAGTTTCCAATTCAAGTGCTTATGGTCTTGATTAACACATTTGAACTCACCTTCCATTGTATTGATATATTTTATCATAGACTCATTATTCTTCTACATAGTTACAAAACTAGTGAAAGGGAACGTTGAGAGTCTTAGTAATTGTATTCTTAAATTTTGGAAAAGATTGTCTACAACAAAGCCTATAAATGAAAAAGCTTCTCTAAAATGTCATACCATCTCATGGAATTTCCCTATAGGGAATTTTTTTCGCTAAGCCCATTTTCATGTGGAGCATAAATGGTCGTGTGCTTCCCAAATAGCCTCTATAGTGAACAATTGGTTAACACCATTTGTGGTTCCATGGAAGGTTGGTCGTTTTGAAGGGTTTAAAACAACTTGCGTGTTGCACAGATGTGCATCCTTGTGGTTTATGTCATGACTAGGATTGCATCTTAGTTCATCATCATATGTTGGTCGTATTTTTTACCATCGAGGATTATCGATCAGTTATTTCCCATTTCTTCCTTGTGAGAATTAAAATTTGGAGAAGGAGGCCACAAAACCATCACTTTGCTTTAAAAGTCATTAGCATCACCCATGAGAGAAAATTACTTCCTCAAGATTTTGTTAATGGATTTGTTGTTTGGGTGAGGAGGTTGATGCTTCTTTCATAATGTCACATGTTAGCAGAAGCACATTAAAAGTGCAATAAATGAACCACTATGTAAGGTTAACACTAGTTAGTTATAATTGTCAACTACTCTTCGTACATACAAGTATCTAGACAATTATGAAACATTGCATTCTAGATTTTTTAAGTTGTGAAATCCTTATGTTCGTGATAATAGCTCCCCATGAATGAACTTACCAATAATGAGAAGATTCAAAGGCATAAGAGGGAAATGGATTAAAAACATTGACTCCTTCATGTTGGTTGAGAGTTGGACTACCCTATTAGAAAAATCAATTGAAAAATGAAAAACCCTCATGTCTTTATTTTTTGAAGGTGAATTGAGCCAACTAGAAAACCAAATAACGTAGTAGGAAAATGGTACTCATATTATTGTAGTAGTTTAAACTAATATATATATCATTGTAGTTTAGTAAGCTTGTATTTTGAGTAGACATAAAAAATACAACAACCACAAACAATATAAATCCATGATGGATACACACCTATAATACATGTCAATGTCACCTTAAGGGAGGATGCCATCAAATAAAAAAATTAAGAGACTTGTACCTGAAAGCTCACTTATAAGTAAACAAAAATTATGATGCAAGAAGTATTAGATAAATCCTCCATATCTCACCATTCATGTCGATTAAAACTTTCATTATATGGAGAGCTATGAACCCTAACCTCGCATTTGTATGACCCTCACTTCAACATGAAAAGTTACATCACTTAACCATATATATATGTATATTGTTATAGGGCATTATGCAGGTTAGGATTTGAACTTAAATAACAAGAGCCGCATGCGGCAATGCCCGTGACAGAGGAGGCAAAAAAGAGATTTGTTTTTTGCTTGTGCATGTTGACTTAGACTTACTTTGAATGGAAATAAATATTAAAAAGACTCAGTGGAGAACAAAGGCTAATTGTCTTCAGCAATACCTCAAGATAGATATGGATGGAGAAAGAATCCATAGCATTTAACTATGTTTCATATGACAAAAATAACAATGATATTGAAAACCCGGTATAAGTTACAGATTACTAATGAAGACACCTTTTGGATCATTAAGCTTTTTGAGATGGAATTTCTATTTCCTTGGTTACATAATATTGATGTAGCATTTGCATTCACGTCTATGCATTTTTCACAACACAAGCAAACTTACTAGAACATAGTCGACATCTAGTTCAACTTCATGCTTACTTATTAACTTGATGTTTTGTTCCTATGGCTTTAAGTAAATACATCATGTGGACATTGACAATGATCACAACTATTAACATTGATCACAATTGCAATTGGTAAAAACATCATGTGGGCAGTGACAAAATTAAGCATGAGTATCAAACACCTGAGAAGTGAGAGAACTACATTTGCATATACAATATCACCACAATTAGAAACATGACGATTATGAAAATGATCATAATCAGTTTTCTAAACATGTCTGAAACCACCATAATGAATCTTATGTAGATTTATAGAACCACCAGCCATAATAGAAGACAATCATAATAGTAGTCTGAAAATTAGTTGTGCAAAGTTTGTAACTACAATCTGAAAATTCTCATAGACAATCTAGAAAGACCCATGATCATTTGTAAAATTTCCAAGATATTTCATGTGGTCATTGATAAGACTATTGACAAATTGAAGACTATTAGGCACTTTGAAACATCACCACATCGTCACATCACCACAATAAGAAACATGGTGACTTTGAAAAAACGATCATAACCAATTTTATAAGCATGTTTAAAAGCATCATAATCACCATAAAATTAAAGATAACAATAGAAATATGAAAATTCTCGTAGACATTCTAGAAAGAGCCATAATCATTTCCAAGATTGCCGAGATCTTTCATGTGGTTGTCGATAAGGTTGTTTACAAAACCATGACTATTAGACACAACGTCACATCACCACAATCATAAACATGGTGATTTTGAAAATGCTCATAACCAGTTTTATAAGCATGTCAAAAGCATCATAATGAATCTTCAGAACATTTATAAATCCACCAGGTACAATAGAAGACAATCATAACAACAATCTGAAAAATTATATGGCATTGTCAAAGCAAAGTTCATAATAGAAACTGGAAATTCTTGTAGATATTTTGAAAATAGGCAGAATAATTTGCAAAATTGCCAAGGTCTTTCATGTTGTCATTTATAAGACTATGAACATTGCTCACAATTGCAATTGCTAAAAACATCACGTGGGCAATGACAACACCATCACTATCAGATTGCATAGGCCTTGGTTAGGTTGAAATGGAAAGAAGCAAGGATACCATCAGATGCACTATGATGATGCTTGAGATTGCTTACAAACAAATATGGGCTACAAGAGTAGACTTCACTTTATTCTAAAGACACAAACTATACAACCAATACCTGTTTCCAGATTTCTTTCCAAAGTGCTTGGTACTCTGAATCTTTAGTGTTATTTCCTCTAACATTATAAAGATAGGTAGAATGAAGCAATTTCTGTTTGAAACATATGTAAAAGGAATGCTAATGGTTTTACGTGGTTGAATGTTGGAAAATGTTAGTCAGCTAGTAGAAGAAGAAGTCCCATAGTCTCTTGCAGGAACCTCTAGGTGATTCCTATGACAATCCTAACATAGCTCTATAGATCTAGGGGTCCTGAGCTCAGGCGGAAGTTTCGACGATGTGTGTAATTTTCAAGAGAAAACAAGCTAAATTTGGAAAATGAAATTCCCAGGCAAAAGTGAACTAAGATGGTAAAAAAATTTGAATTTTTTGGTAAAATAAGCTAAGAGTACCTAATGTAAGACAACTGCAAAAAATAAAAATGCAATAGAAAGTTGATGAGTTGACTAGGCACATTTCCATATCTTTGCTCAGCCACAATTTTCGTTAAGTATTGCTAACATTTCTGGCTTGTATTTTTACCATTTGAAGGTGATCAGTCAATCAGGCATTGATGGTGCTGAAACTCTAAAATGTCTACCCACTGCAGCAAAATCAGATGCAATGAAATAATGCATAGATATATAAAAGTGATCCATCATAGCACTAGGAATACATAGATGGTCCTGACAAAACTAAATCAAAACAATTCAGAATATGCCAAAAATCAGCCATCTAATCAGGAATAACGAATTATCAATTTACACTATGATTGTTTTTGTACAAATTTAAGAGTTTGAAACACCCTCACCGGAACTGCATGCCATTAAATGTGTTGTGCTAAAACTTTCATGAAAATGTGTATAATGCAATTTCAGCGCAGAGAAGGAATTTTATGACAACTGAAATACAGTGATTTCTCATTTCTTCAACTCCCTTGCATTTAGCAGCCTTTTAACTCATGAGGTAGGCATCAAAATGGTTTAACAGCATGTCCTTTGACACAATAAAAAAGATCGAATCACCCCATGTATACAGAATGAGAACTTGACAATTGCAAAGGATGCAATCATATTTTACAACCATGCTAAGTGCTGCAGAAATGAACCAATTATATTTCAGTTGATAAGACTTTCAAAATTAACTCAAAATGTACACATTATTCATATTAAGTATTTAATCTTTGATCAGATAGTTTTACTTCAAGTTCAAAACAACATACACTAATTTTTCTTTCATTTGTATCCAGGATACAGTGAATGCACTTCAGAACCAACCTACAGTTAATGTTTTGATACAAAGGTTGAAATATTATAGTTCTGTTAATGTTTGTAGAGTTATATTATGGCAGCCTGCTTTCTATCTTCATTCCTCTTGCTCAAATCTCTTCCTGATATGGCTCTGGATATTTGTACATGGCGTAGTTGCTGTAATTAGCATGGGAAACTTTTAAAAGAAAATAAAGGCAATCTACATTTTGCATACAGGTTGTTCTAGTAGTGTTTCTTATTCAATAAGAGTCCACAACAAAAAGTTATGGGCTATGGAGTTTACATGGTTTAAAGCATGTTTGTTGACAAAGAAGTTCAGTGTTTTATGGTGAGTTATCCACATGGCCAAAAAAACCCTCTTTTTCGCTAACAATCTGTTCGAAATAAAGGATAAAGTGTAGTTACCATGATCGAGATTTTAAGATCCAACTAACACTAGTATGGCCTCTTTACAGCAGAAAACCTCGCCAGAATCTAAACTTCAGCACCAATAGTATAGTGTTGCCTGTGAAACATCAGGCGTAGAACTAACAAAATGGATACTAGGCAATCCATATGGGCTTCTACTTGACCACCAATCTGGCTTGTAGAGTTGGGTTAAGCATGCAGCAGATTTTTTCCAATTCCTAATTGTAATTTAAAGTGTCCAAGGATTGACATCACTCATTAAAGAGTAGAAAAGCAGTGAATTCTGAATTGGCATGTCTGAATTCAGAATTTGGCTTATAGATCTGGGTTAAGCGTGCACCAGATATTTTCCAATTCCTAATGCTAATTTAAAGTGTCCAACGATTGAAATCACTCATTAAAGAGTAGAAAGGTAGTGAATTCTGAATTGTTTTTTTATGAATCTCCACCTTTTAAGAAACCAAAATCGCATACAATTACAATAGCTAGTTTAATGAGGTATTTTTGTCACCAGAAAACACTGAATATATTAAGATGAATCTAGCAGACAGTTAAACATCTCTAAGAAGCTCAAGAATTGAAATAATGTGTGGCTACTGGGATTCGATCCCATGTCTTCATGCCCGTGGAATTGTCACAAGCGATTTGCTACTTAGCACTGAGAGTCAGAGACATAGCTATAGTTAAGAGCATGGCTCTCGTTTTTAAGGGGGGTTTGGAGACCGGCGACAACAGGTGGAGAAATTGTCTCTCAAAAACAGACTATACACATGTGTTCATATTACTCTTTCCAAATAGATTTAGCACCTCATTATTTTGTGAATTCCTCCAAATTTAGGAGGATCAATTAGATAAATGTTCGATTTGAAATCTTTCAAAAAATAACAGAATTCGGAGGAAATTCCGCATCACAATAACATTGACTAGAGTCAATACTTGGGCATATGAAAAATGAATAGACACTAACAGAAAATAGGCTATACGCAGGTTTTAAACAGTCGTCATTTCATTCAACAGTCATCATTTTAGTCAGCAAGCATATGAAAAATGAATAGACACTAACAGGAAATAGGCTATACGCAGGTTTTAAACAGTCATCATTTCATTCAACGGTCATCATTTCATTCACCAGGTTTGTGTTCACTCTACATCTTGAATACATAAAAGAAAAATGAAAGCCATCGTTTTCTCCTCCTGAAACTGGGAAAAAAAACTAATTATTTTAGACCCTAACTGACTGGAAACGATATGTATGGACAGGTATGGATAGGCAGGCCGCCTCGGCGAATGTTCAAGACATCAATCTCGGATGAAGATGGAATAACCCCAACCACTGCAAGCACATGAACATTAACGAAACCACTGCGAGGACCAAAGCAAACATACAGACCGAGCAAACCATTGGGCATACCTGGAATCGGTCGAATCCATCCCTGTCGCAACAGGCTTCAGCCACAGGTACAGAAACTTGTCCCTGAGAATCACTACCCACAGCAGATAACAGAGAATGAAACCAACATCTAAGAACAAGCACAACAAACGCAATTCCAGAACAAGCAAGCCCCTTTAAATCACAAATTCTCCAACACAGACCCCCATTAAATGCCATCGCTTCAATAACTGCGCAAATGGAAACTCTCCAACACAGACCCGCAATAACTGTCCAAATGCTCGATTGTCGTCGAAAAATCCTCGTAATAGTCTCGACCGATATATTGTTTAAGCGATACGGTGATATTGTTCCCAGCCAACTAGCGAGGATTCCAGATGAGTGAAAATGAAGAATACATGACTGACAGTTCAAAGCCAAACACCCATTGCATATGTAAAAACCACACCAGAGGTTCGAGGCTCCAGAAGATGCAGTGAAAGCTCAAGGCTCCACAGGACCCCGATTGAGCACGTAATTAAATCGACTTAAATGTGAAGTGACCCTGACAGAGGAGGCAATTAAAGCTCTTGCAGAAGGTGGAACCACGTCACGACATGGGGAGAAGAACCAGCCCCATTACAAAGAATGCACACATCCCCAAGAGCCTCTACATCGCAAAGTGCAGGACGGACAGACGAACAGACCAAAAGGACAGAGCGACCAGGGACACATGGCAGGAGAAAACCCCGCGTCAAATTTCGAGGCATGAATTCAGACCCAAAACATTACAAAACTTTAAAAAAATAAAAATTGGAATGGCATACGAACAGATTAATATGTCCAAAGTGACCCCAAGATGTCACGGACATAATAAATCCTAAATAATTTGCATGGTGATAACTCATCTCAACCATTATACTTTAATTGTGGAGATAATTTGGTGCTATCACTTTGTATCACTTTGTATTGTAAGGAAGTGAGAATGTTTTCTTGCTTAATTCGGGAATATATATGAAGCTGAAATGATAAAATTAACAGAGATCCATATTAAACTCAGATCTATCAAGAACCGAGAGTGATCCAATTTCTTGAGGTGTAAATTTTTTTTATCTTAAATTTTTTACATGTCTAGAAAAAATTTACACCTCAAGAAATTTGATCTATTTTGGTGTTTGATAGATCTGGGTTTAAGATGGATCTATGTTGGTTTTAATTTTTTTTATTTTATAAGCTAACATGGTTAATTTTTTATTTTATGAGTTGACGTGATTTTTTTAATTACTTTTTATTTTTTGTAACATTACATAACGTTTCATTATGTGACAGGTTGTAGAGCTCCTCACTACCCTCGGTGCAAAAAACAAAAAGACATGGTTAATTTGCTAGACATGAGATTTCATGTAAGGAAATGAAAAAATTGTGATTAGGTTTCTTCCATATTACACTAAAGATTACTACGCCAAATACATTGCACACAAGATTACTAAGTGGGATAAACTAAAAATATATATATCTTGAAATTGTTTCTACAACATAAATATACATCTCTTAATCAATAACCCTAATCTTGAGGACCAAAATTATCTTTGTATCTTAACGAGCTCAAAGAAAAAAACTATTATTGCCAAGATTAGAACAAACTCTCATGAACTTCATAGTGAAACTTGTCGTTGGACAACCCCTTAAATGTCGTGGTTTGAAAGGACTTGTCATCTGTGCGAGTCTATGAGCATTGAAGATGAAAATCACTTTCTTCTAGAATGCCTTGCTTAAACCCACATTAGATCTCAGTTCCATAATCTTTTCTACACTTTTGACCTTTCTAACCTTCTAGCTCCTCAAAACTACAACGAGCTAGGGACACTCCTCTTCAAGCTCTTTGAGCATAAGATTAATATTTTAAAGCAAATCAATGAATTTATGTCTTGTCTTTTCTCTTAAGGCTCGATAGACCAAACTTGGTCTCAATGGACACTAAAGACCATCATCATCATCATCAATATTCAAAATTATATTTTTCTATAAAAAAAAAAAAATTTAAAAGAAATATTATAGATTAAACAATAATGATGATTAAAAATAAGTCTACATCCATTATAAGTTTATTAGAGATGATTGATGTTATTTGATCTCCCATTTAAGCTGAATTGCCATTTGTTCCGAATAGCAGCAGATTGAAATTGATCATTATTTTTAAATGATTTGAAGAACGATTATCGTTGTTACGTTTCTCTCCACAGCAGTTGAGATGGCTGAGTTGTTCTCAAGCATCAGATTGGGTTCAGAGTCTCCTCTCAACAACAATTTCTACTGGTTAAATCTAAGCCGCTGATAGTACCCAAAGTTTATCTTTCAATGATAATTCATAATGTCAGGATGGCCGAGTGGTCTAAGGCGCCAGACTCAAGTTCTGGTCCTCAATTGAGGGCGTGGGTTCAAACCCCACTTCTGACACGAGCTTTTTTACTTTTTAGAATTTCTTTCTGCTATGGTTATAAAGCTGTTAAAAGAGAGAATTAAAATCTGTACAAGGACATTTGGTCTAGTGGTATGATTCTCGCTTTGGGTGCGAGAGGTCCCGAGTTCGATTCTCGGAATGCCCCCCACTCATTTAATTAATCAATTTTTAACCGTCACGTTTTATATAACTAACACTTTTTACAAATCATTTAATTAATCAATTTTTAACTATCACGTTTTATATAACTAACCCTTTTTATAAATGATGGGTTAGCTTATATCAAATAATCAACTAATCAGTTTTTAACCGTCATGTCTTATATAACTAATCCTTCGTCCAAATTCTGGGTTAGCTTCAATTTTTAACCGTCACGTTTTATATAACTAACACTTTTTACAAATCATTTAATTAATCAATTTTTAACTATCACGTTTTATATAACTAACCCTTTTTATAAATGATGGGTTAGCTTATATCAAATAATCAACTAATCAGTTTTTAACCGTCATGTCTTATATAACTAATCCTTCGTCCAAATTCTGGGTTAGCTTTGTCTTATATAACTAATCCTTCCTCCAAATTCTGGGTTAGCTTATGTCAAAAACACAAAATCTTAGGTTCAAAATAATATAAAATACACTAAAAACGCATAAGTTCAAAATAACATAAAATAGAGTTATATAACTAACCCTTTTTACAAATGGTGGGTTAGCTTTATGTCAAATAATCAACTAATCAGTTTTTAACCGTCGTGTCTTATATAACTAATCCTTCCTCCAAATTCTGGGTTGGCTTATGTCAAAAACACAAAATCATAAGTTCAAAATAACATAAAATACACTCAAACATAAGTTCAAAATAACATAAAATAGAGTTAGGGGATAAACACTATGAAATAATCAAGTCAATTATTAACATGGGTTAATCTTCAATCATGTCATCTTACCCAATGACATGTTTATTGTCACCTCAATGGGAATGCACTAAGTGAAGTAAAAAATGGCAATGTGGTTTCCTCCTCATATTGGAATTAGAAGGTTTATTTGAAAAGTTTAATAATTGTTGTAAAGTTTTATTACCATTAGAATTTTTCATAGTTATGTTGTAATCTATAGGTGCATGTTGGTATATGTTAGTGCTAAATAATTTATTGGGCTAGTTCAGGCAATTGAGTGTTGCGAGTTGTAAGTAGGAGGTCATGGAATCAAGTTTTGGGGATGACTATTTATGTGAATATTGAGGGCCTCACTCGATGTCTCGAATGGTTTACCTTGAGTACCGTTGTCGAAATAAGGGGAAGTACTAAGAGGGTTTCCCATGATGTGTATTTCATCAGGAAAAAAAAATGTTAGTGCTAAATGTTTTTTCATTCTGAGAGAGAGTTAGAAACACTGAAAAACCACCAAGATCATATTACAGTTTTGAACAAATTATTTAAATGCATAATTTTAACAAAGCATATAAATGTTTATGTAGTGTTGTGGTGGAAAATTTCAGTAAATCATAACTAATGGAAGATAATTTTGAGAGCACAATTTTGAAAATTGCAATAATCACTTATTGATGTGGCATAGAAGGAAAAATTGGAGTTGACATAGTAAATCATTGTTTGATCCAAGAGCACATTGAACGTAAACTTGGAATGTAGACCAAGTCAAAGCAAACTTTAGTAATTTAGTAATTAGTGAGGCATATTTTTCTTATGGTTTAGGTTAGTCCATAAAGACAATTTGTTATTATAAGCCAAAGAGTTGTAACCAACCTTGTGATCCTAAGAGTTGTGCATTGTGGGTTTACAGACATATATAAACCTTGTGATCCTAAGAGTTGTGCATTGTGGGTTTACAAGACATATATAAACTTTTTAATTGAATTGAATTGAATATTCGTAAGCATTTTTGTGCTATTATATTTTATTTTTAATTGAATTGAATTGAATATTCGTAAGCATTTTTGTGCTATTATATTTTATGTTTTGAATTTATATTTTTTTTTAAATTAGATATAATGAAATATCTTATATAATGCATACAAGTTTTAATTTATCTAATTAGAATTTGATATAAGTGCAAACTCTTGTAATTGCAATAACAGTTCAAATAAACAAACATAATTCTATTGAAACTTAGAAAAACAATGTTTCGCATGTGTTTGATTGTGATTTACATGTAATTGCACAATATTAAACCCCAAGCCATGAAATTTTAAGAATTACATATATTTATATTAAATGCGAGTATACATGTTTGAACACTAAAGTGCAACTTTTACGCCGAAGGCGTATATTAAGGATCTGGCTCCCCTCGGGCTTTTGTTGTCTGTCAATGGCTAATGAGGAGCTGCCACTTGTCTCGTAATTCGCAAATGAGTGACAGACTCCTTGAAACCCAGAAATTATCAAATATTGTCGGTAGTTCCAGTTGCAATGTCGGTCTCTTCTGCTTGGGAGCATGTCCGAATCCTTTAAAATCTTGAAGCCCGTCACAATCAGATGCCATGGCCAGTCTATGAAGCAAAGGCTTGGCACTGGTTTTATGATCTTCTCCACTTAAAGAAATACTCTGCGGTTGGCCGTGAACTCTCCTTCCCTTGCACGCAACGCAATCGGTGATGATTTTGCAAATTGACTTCCAAATTGTTGTTATTTTATTGTCTCTGCTGAAGCCCAATAATGAAATTGCATTACTCTAGAGAGTTTCTCCCACATAGTTTCAACCTGTCCAATATTACCAGAAAAACTTAATAAAGTGTGTTCATTACAAAATGGAACAGTGAGTTTGTCAATAAACAGAGGATGGTTTCGAAGGCTGCAGAAGGAGGTTTAGTCTAGACCATATTTGGTAGCGGAATGAACTAGGAGTTTCCACATAGCATTGTGGCTCAATTTCGCACGGCTTAAGGAGAACAACCATCGAGCTATTATTGACTTACTTTATTGTCTCCGTTGAAGCCCCTCGAGCTATCAAAAAATACATGTGATCCGCCTACCCGGGACAAAATCCTATTGAAAATGTAGGCATTGGTGTGTCTTAAATATGAACAAGTAGTTCGAAACATGGGCAGATAAGCATGTATCAACTCTGTGCATTGCAAGTGGGTTCTTTGAGATGCTCTTCATTACATTTTTAAGGAGAAATATATAACCATCGTTCTTTTTTATGTTTCTCATTATGCAGTGATTCAATGGTTCATGAGTTCTAAAAAGTCCATCAATGCCAAAAACATGTATTTTCTAAATTCTAAATTTGCCACTTCAATCAATCGGGAAATTAGTGTCAACTACTAAAACTTCATTGGCGATTTACGTATTTTGGAGGATAAGTTGTCACGATTACAATATTTCTCTTCGGTCGTTTTTTCATTGATTTTGCATTGCATTGTTGGAATGTTATATCAATTCACTGAAATTGCATATAATCATAGATGGTTTTGAAGCCGATTTCTCTTATGTCTCAAGTTCCTCTGTGGCATCGGAGGTTTTGACCTCGATTTTTTTGCATGTCATGAAATGGATTTGGCTGGTCGAATTTGTGAAAATTTCTACAACTAGTCTAGGATATAGAATAGAATATTAGGACATGTAAGGAAGGGAAAAAAGGGAGCATTATGGTGGCTGGCAAGGAGTGCCACTGAGCAAACAATAAAATTCTTATGTAAAATTTTATTGAAATTCGACAGCCTTAATGCGCACTGGGATGGCTACTTGAGCTCTTGGTGCTGATCATTTGTTATAATTTTATCACGCTATAATATGGAAGGAATATCGTGAAGCAACGCCCTTGGGGATCCATCAGATCATGACTATTACATCAACGTCGTATAATTTGATAGATACAGGGGAAATGAAATGTGTAAATACAACATCTAACATTCAATATATTGGCCTACCCAATATCTCAAAACTTTGGGGATAAGGGGATCTTAACCATTCCATTAATGAATTAATAATAAAGTATCTGTTACGGGTTAACCACAGCCCCATATTTGTAGTACCATCTGCGGATTCATTCTTATGGAAACATGTATTAGGGAACAATTTTAGCTTCCAGATAGATTACCTATAGCTATTAGTACTCATAAAAAGTACGATATGAGTACTAGGGAACAATTTTAGCTCCAATCTATCTCGAACAATATGAGTACTAATAATTTATTTAGGGATAGATAAATTATAACCCCCCAGCACGATATGTATTCTTAGGATTATCTAGCTATTGTTTGTTGAACAGGTTAACAATATAACTATCTAGGAAGGGGCATGCCTATGTATAGAACCTTTCTAAGTTTTTTGGTGAATATATTGTAATGCGTAGCCTTTAAAGTTTACTCATCCTAGGTGAAGTAAACTAGGACTATTAAGTGAAGGCATGTGATAAATTGCACTCAAATCGCCCCCTGCCCGGGATGGAAAAATTTTCGGCGAGGCACAGTTCCACTCCTTCTCGTTATTTTTTTGGAATTTCAATGATCTGGGTCATCTTAAAATGGGCCAAAACCTTGAGGGGCACAATTCCATGGCATAGTTCCACAGTAAATGGGGTGGAACTACGATTCCGCCGGTTTTTATAACTAGATCTAGGGAACAAATCACCGGAAAAGCGGGGTGATTTGAGTGCCAGTTATCCCACGCCTTAAGTGAAGAGGGTGAGTTTTGGTATGGTACTATTTCTTAAGTATCCATTCTGTTATAGAAGGACTCCATTGTCTATTAGGCGGACTATGTTAATGGTCCAATATCACGCGTTTCATTGTTAAATGGAATTGGGGAGCAAGGCGTATTAATACTAGACCATATACCCCTTAAGCATATATTACCCACATTAGACTTGATAACATATATCGGTGCAACCTTATCCAATCTAACCACCTCAATTAAACTACGATTCCTTATGTAGTTAATAAAACTGTTAGCAGTGTCAGGGAAATAGTTGTCTCCCCGACTCCCCAGTGCATTCGACCATACCTTCTACCACCCAAATTTCAATGACTTCTTGACAAGAGATTTCTCTATCTTTGGGATAGGTTGCAAAAGATAGAAAACCAAACTTTAAATGATCTGAATTCAGAACGTCATAACTCCATTTGAGATGTTGAAATAGTTCTTTGTCCAATATAGAGTGCATCCCATCAAACGTCTCAGGAATGTTTTTCATTTGATCTAAATCATTCTGCCACTAATGTAGAACAATATTGTGTTCTTTCATTGCTAACCTAAACAATTTCCAGATGTACTTTTGAGATAAATGGAATGACTTGATAAACGAACTAAATAGCCTGACGAAAAAAAGCGAGGAAAAAAGATGGATGAAGAGGAGGGAGTTGGAGACATGTGAAAAGACAGTTAAACATAGGATCTTTTTATTTGAAACCCATTTTTTTAACAAAATTCAAGAACTGAGAAGAAAAAATGTCAAGAATTCAAAGATTCAATGAAGTTCTTCGCATTGCTAGATAATAGTTATGAGTGTGAGGAGAAAAATACTGATGGATTGACAACAGGAAAGTATTTTTAATCAGTGGATAGACATTCAGAATAAAAGAATGACAATGTAATTTGAACCAGAGAATAATATGGATTTGGTTTAGGATAATTGTGGACAGAAGGTGTTAAAAAATATCAAAAAGCAAAAGTATGTTATGCTTGTTCCAAAAGTTAAAGAGACGGTCCTGTTGGCATGTTTGTTTTTATCCTGTATTCAGATCAAGTTACAATTCTCTAAATCAGTGTTAGAGTTATGAGGAGAAATACATGCTAACAACAGGAGCCTGATCAGAGCATGAAGATTACAAAAGGTAAATAACATTTTGACAGGGGTGTAATGAAGACTAGATTATATCTAAGGATGGTGGAATATGAAGTTCAGAAGCGGAATATCAAGTTTGCACTTTACTCATTATTAAAGGATGTTTAGTGAATCAACTACAAATTGACTGTATCTAGAACCATATAAAAGGCGATTGTGTCAAATTTTCAAGGTATCAATATAAATTACAGTAACAAATAACAATTTTCAAACTACAGGTACAAGGGTAAGAACTATTAGACAAGAAACTTGGAATGCTTCAAACAAAGTCTGGGATTGTGTGCCTACAGTGGTAGAAACACAATTTACTTTTAGTGTGTTTTCTTTTAAAATTATTTTAAGAATTTACTTTTATTTCAAAAATATTTTTAAACCAATATTCAATTTTGACTGATCAAAACTAAACATAACTTCTAGAAACATTCTTCAAATCGATTGTACCCATTTGTGTAATGGTGGCTCGGTTTACGGGAACAAGCAGACCTTAATCCATAAAAAAACATCATCGACTGTTTAGGTCATCTAAAGAGCGCAAGTTTGAATCCTTTGGCGATAAGCCATACTAAAGACCGACTGAACCTATTTGAGTAATGGCGGTTAAGTTTAGGGAACCAAACAATTCTTATTCCAAAAAAATGATCATCAAATTTATACATTCATGTGATTGGTGTGATGGTGGTTCCTTCAACACCGCTTTAGATGAATCCTAGGGATCAATAGACTTATTAACAAAATGAACATTAATAAATTGTTTATCATCATGAAGAAAAAGCATAAACCCAATCTAACATATAAACACAAATTGCACAGGAAATATCCACTAAACAAGAAAATGTTAAAATGAAATATTATGACCATCAACTAGCAAAAAAAATATTGCTACGATAGGGAAGTGAGTAATGTTATTTTACAATTTATGGGTCAAATTAGGATTAGTAAATGATGCACTTGGATTGGTTATGCAAATTGTATATACACCTCAGTCAACACCTCTTAAGTTACTAACCTATGTTCTCGTCACATCTGATAGTTACATTGGGCCTCCATGGGACCAATCTCAACCAAAGCACATACCAATTCCACCCATAAATCAAAGTAATAAGAAAAAAATCCCCCTCAATATGGCTTGGGCATTGACTATCCATAAATCCCAATTGACATTAACAAGGTCAACCATTGACATTGGTAACAAAGAACGTAAGAATTGACCTTCACAGTGAATTCCACGTACTACAACATTAGAAGTCCAATCCAAAATACACCATCATTCTCCTTCAAACGCTATGCAAAGATGAAAGATACTTCATATGTCTCACTTCGACAAAGAAAGAGGCATGCCTTCATTCTCTATCCCTTTCACATTGAAAATTGCAATCATCAATCCCTGCACTCCCCCTACCAAATGAAAATACCAAATATATTTATTTTACTATGCCTTCATTTTGGTATGATAAATTAACGTACAATTCATTTTATTTGCCATCTATTACATGAGTTTCTATTTATTGCTTATTAGTACTTGCAACAGAGCTTTCCTTTCAATTTTATCAACTATTATCCCTACCATAAATTAGCTAGACTTGCTTTCAAACATACAATTTTATATTGCCTAAATACACACAACTTTCTCTCATTTAATAACATATTCAATTTCTTCTCGGTGTTTCATTTCCCCGTTTTGGAGGTATGTTTTGGGGGTATGCTAGTTAAGATGGTATTGGATTTTTCATACTCATTTTTTATTCATAAATTTTAAAATATCAAGTTTTGAACGCTTTGATCTTAAACTCTATATACAAATTTTTACCTAATTATGCGATGTCTTTCTTGGAAATAGTTATTACCATGTATAATGAAATTATATAATGTTTATATGATGTTTCCAAATTTTGGTATGGGAAATATATATTACCATGCATTAGGAAATTAATAATTATAAAATGTTTCCAATTTTTTTTAAAGTTTTAAAGGTATTACCAAATTAGAGTTGGTGGTAATAAGGAAATTATATAGTGTTTTCAAAATTTTATAAATTTCAAAGAATATTACCAAATTAGGGTTGGTGGTTACAATGGATGAAATGTGAATTATTTATAGCTTAAAAGCATTCAATTAATGATATAAAATTAATAGGATGCTATACAATTAATAAGTATAATCAATATTTTTGTTGTACACTAGAGGAATCGACAACGGCGCCAGTCTCTCACTCATGTGATACGGGGTCGATTCCGATGACTACCACTATAATCCCTAGGCGTGACCAACTGGGAGCACAACCTTCGTGCAACTCTCATTGAGGTTCAAACCAGTGACTTGCTTAACAACATGTACACCTTAACAAAGTGAGCAGTTTCCAATCTTCCTACACCCCTGCCCCAATAAGTATAATCAAATTAGGTTATAGAAACTATCTTAAAAATATTCCATCAATGAATATAATCATATTAGGATTAAAAAATATGAATATAATCCTATTAAGTTATAAAATGAGTAAGATGTTGTACAATTAATAAGTATGATCAAAATAGGTTGCAGGAACTACCTTATGTGTAAAATGTTCAAATGTTTATATAAGTTATTAAAGCATTTTATGCAAATTTTGTCTTTTAATTAAAAGTGTGAAGTTAAATTCAACTTCTAATAATAATATAACTTTGAATTCATAGGTTATACAAATAATAATAATAATAGTATTGCATATTTATAATTCAATTTTTATACAAAGATTATAATAAAAAAATTACAAAGAAATAATTATGAACATCTACTTGTAATCAGGTGAAGTTCATCATACTAGTTACTAAAGAACAATTCACTGCCTAATCATAGGAATTAGCTAAAAATTCCACCTTTAAGTTAGATCATGATACCATCAAGGTGAGGGAAGCTCCTATAGGTTTTAATATCACGTGGCGTGTAACCCATTTCTCTCATGACATAACCAATATTCTCACTCTTGAGAAATCCAAATCCACATCCAACCATCAATCAACCATGAGATTCTTTTCCACTAACCTACACAACACAAGAGAAATATTCCCCTTCTATGCTCCATAGTCCCTAAGGGTTCTTCTTCCCTTCCATTACTCTTCAATGCAAGCAAAAAGAGTCCAAGACTGCAAGTTTCTTTTTGTGATTAACTTGGAGGAAAAACTCATAGTCAAAATAGTCAATGGGTAGCAATGTAGAGTTACAAGTTTAATGGTGGTTTCTTTAGTTCTTGTGGACTTTTCAACCATGGTTTTACACTCAAAACCATTCCAATTCCTCTCATATTCTCAAAACCAACTCCCCAAGTGCTTAGGCTCTTACCAAACACAAGTCCATGGGGTTTTCTTTCCATTTGTAAGCATATTCAACCATGAGATTCACACATGTTTCTTCATATAACCAAGGAGACGAAAATGCTATTGGGAGAGTGGAATATTGGGACATGAATTATGGTGAATAATGCTTTTCCCCCAAGACATCCATTCGTTACATGGGCAAATGTTATTCCCAAGTAGAATGTTGAAAATGTCAAAAGAAAACACAAATAAAATATTGATAATAAACTTTGTTAAAAAGCTTTAACAAGAAAGGTAGTACCTTCAAAAAACAAGTGTTAAGTAAAATTACCCGTACATTCTCGTTCTCCTCCCTTCTTGTTATACCGTGATTCCAACTTGTTTCTTATCATACAATTATTTTGATGGATATTATATTATTATTTATTTCCTTTTATTAAAGCTTTTATATAAATATAAACACACCATAAAAACATAACAATTACACCTAATCATATCTCATCATTAATAATCATAAACATACATTTATTCAATATTTACCGCAATTTATTTAAACACATATTCATTAAAATTCAACTCACATAAATTAACACTCATGGTTTACAAATAATACATAATTTATTAGAGGAAACAACAAACCTTACACTATGTAGAAAACACATATAATATTCCAATTCCAATGACTAATATAGTATGATGCCTAAATAATTATTGATTTTCGATGTTAGTTGCAGCTCTTAGGTCAAAGCTATGCAAAGAGGCACGCTTATTCATATTACCACCTTACTTAAAAGTATGGTGGCATCACTTTTAGTGAAGTAAGTAGGACTTTCTTTTTTTCTCGTTATTAAAGAGAAGTTACAATAAAGGAAAAGTTTGTTAATTTTATATTTATTTTAAATAAAATTTGTCAAATATAAAGTGTGTTTTGAAAATAAAATATTATTAAACAAATCGTGTTTTTTTTAAGTTAGTATTTATGGAGTTTTTAATCGGTGACCTAACACAAAGAGTGTCTTAACAGTACATTCATTGATCGTCTAGTTTATACCTTGTGGAAATTAAATAGATCATATTACATATAAAAGAGTTTTTCACTTTTCCTTTAAAATGTCTTGCAATGGTATTTTGGTGTAAAAAAATATTTTCTTTATTAATGTAGTTAAAGGTGCATTTCTTTAATGTTAAAACCCATCTATACTTTTTACCTTTTCATTTGATTGACTTGTTAGAATCCACATTGATTTTTGGATTTAGGGATTGTTAAAGGTTAAAATTTTCCCACCAACCTTGTCGTCAACTTCATCACCATTATAAAGCTTAATTGATAACATTAATACTAGTTAGTTTTTGTCTCATTTAATCCATATGACCTAAGGAAATGACTTAAATATCTAAAAAGTGAAAGCCAAACCCAAAAGTTGACCATATCTAGAGGATTGTGCCTTTCCCTTCAAGAGGGGTGACCTTGGTCACACCTATTTCGTAAAAAGATACAACCTAGTCCTAAAAGTGAAATTTTGGTTAATTATTCATCATTCCATGCTTCCCTAAGAAAGCAGTCACTAAAAGTGGACACGTACCTTGACATGGTCGAAATCAACAATGGATCTAACTTCTAAAACCCTAACCTCTCCAGTAATCAATCAAGGGAACATAAAGCATTCACGTTGAATCTAGATCCTTCTTTTTTACCACTCTCGTTCCTATAAAAGAATCCCTCGGGATCACCAAATGACAATTCCAATTCTCTCAAAAACATTGTCGATATGCTATCGGATTCTCACCAGAAATAGGAGTCCATACTAAAATTTCTACTTTCTCCATAGAGGAGGATACACATAAGACACAAGACATAGATTGGAGGTCACAAAGGAGATCAACGAACATTCCCCTAGACTGGTTGTGGAGGCTCATTGTCCTCTACCACTATTCCAAGGTGTGTCTCACTGTATTATTTGTGTAATCAATAATAGAACACATTATTTTACATTGTGCACTATCTTTGAAGGGAATTCTCTTTGATTTCTACTTCCATGTGTGTTTAAGGATGTTGATCTTTAGTCTAGTTTAGTGTTGTTTTTATTTCCATTCCTAATGTGCTATTAAGATTTGCACAACCTCTATGTAGGTACCTTTTGCAAAAATGTGTGAGAAATCATAAGCAACAAGGATCCCTTGCCTATTTATCTAGCTATTGAATCCATATTTTAAACAATATAAATGTAATCCAGCTATTCAATATAAATATTTATAGTTCACAATAATCTTTGATGGTAGACCTTTGCTTAAAAAGAGAAAAAAACTTATGATTGAAATTTAAATGAAAAGCAAAGCTTTGCTTAAAAAGTGAAAAAAAACTTATGATTGAAATTTACAAGAATTTTTAGGTTTTTTGGGGGGGGTAAGATGTCCTTGTCATAAGATACATAAGATACATGGGGATATTTGGTAATGTTACCTGAACTAGGTTGTAGTTGTTGGGGAGATTTGGTAATGTCACCTAAACTAGGTTGTAGTGAAAACAATTGATGCAAGGTTAAATTTAAGGAATAAGTGTTTGAAAAAGAGCCAACTAAGTCCGCAAAACCATGTTGTCCAATCCATGAACTTTATATTATCTTTTAGATTCTTGAATTAGAAAAATTGCATGAGAAATTTGTCTTAGCGTAGAGCTTAAATGATTAAAGTTGACTTTGTTTTTAATGTAAATATGGAGCATGTAATATCTAGATTCTCAAGTAGTTACCTTGGAGTGTAAAATAAGGGTATGACGATCGAACTAAAGTGGTTGAGTTAGGGTTTGAGTGGAGTTGAGTCCTATTTAAAAATACACTCTAAATATTGTGGTTGTACTTTGTGTCTTGAATATAGTTGTGTTTTCTTGTCGGAGTATTCTAAAATGCCTATAAAAGGATTGGAATATTGTTGGAATAATGTTGAGTGACACTAAGTTCCAAGAAATTTTTATTGTGGAAGGGATGAGACATGGGATATGCCTCCTTGTAATGCATTTGTAGGTAAAAGAAAATTATGTGATAGTTATGATTATTAAATATTATGATATATTATTGTATTTGTTGTTATGTGTTACATGGGTTGCATGTTAAGCTAAAGATAAGGTTGGACACATATTTAAGTCCAACTAGATTGAACATGGTTTTCATAGTCTTTAATGTAGACTTTTAACCTTGGAAAAGAAGCTCATAAAATGTGGGTGCATTTTGTTGTCTTTGTAGTAAGACTTCCCAATAGTTACTACAAACAGAAAGACTCTTGGTTGGGTGACCATATCCTTGACGAATCAAGGGTTCTTTGCAAATTCTATGGCCATTGTCAAATTGAGACATATGTAACAGTAGCATAAGTTGGGGGAGAGGGGGGTGAGTCCCTCATCTTGGGCCTTTTTTCTTTGCTATGGAAACATAGATAAGAATCAAGGGTTCTTTGCAAAGTCTATGGCCATTGTCAAATTGAAACACGTGTAATAGTAGCATAAGTTGGGGGAGAGGGGGGTGAGTCCCTCATCTTGGGCCTTTTTCCTTTGGTATGGCAACATAGATAAGAAAAAAGAGAATTGAAAGCTAAATTGACATGCTTATCAAGACGGAAATCCCTAAATCGCAATATTTAGAGTAGTTAAATCCTTAACTAGTTGAGTTCATACTCCCCATGATCCACTTAAGTATGTGTGGAAGCCTTAACTAGCCCCAATTCTTTAGACTAGGGAACTCTCTAAACTTTTTTAATGATCCTTGTCAAATTTGCTATTCCTCGTTATTTTTCTCTATTGCACTTCATTGATAGTTACAAGTTGATGGTTGAGTTGCTTAAATGAGGATCTCCTTGACCTTCGTGCTTTGAATGTAATGATATTGCTGAATTCAAGTCATTCATGACTTAGTTTGTATTTAGCCTTTTCTTTTTCCATGCCTTGCATTTAATGTACTATGACCTTGCTTTTGCATCTTCTTGATTGATTTGATTAAAGTGAATCTAAAAAGCAACTTCTTGATTGATAGTTACAAGTTGATGGTTGAGTTGCTTAAATGAGGATCTTCTTGACCTTTGAATGCAATGATATTGCTGAATTCAAGTCGTATCATGACTTAAATATTAGTTTGTATTTAGCCTTCTCTTTTTCCATGCCTTGCATTTAATGTATTATGGCCTTGCTTTTGCATCTTCTTGGTTGATTTGATTAAAGTGAATCTAAAAAGCAACTTCTTGAGTGATTTGATTAAAGTGAATCTAACTCGCATGGATCTTATCTTCTGAAAGGATTATGTAAAATTAGTCATGAATTTTGAGATGGAAAGGAAAGTAGACTTTTTCTTATAGGGATAATGGAAATGCAAGTATGCAATGAGTGGTCACTGGTTGATGAGTGCATTTATGCATAATCATTGACCAACATGCACAGATTTGAAATGATTTGCAAAGATGACATAAGTATGAAAGGGTGGATCCTTCATAATGGATTCAAATTGTGTTTAGTAATGCAACATTCTAATGGTCCATGTAACTATGCACCCACCTCATGGATGCCAAGTTCCAACATAAATGTATAAGAGGTTTTTGTGCACATGTGACACATGGTGGTGGTGATATGATGAGGTAATAGTTGGGTTTCAAATATTAATTTGTTGATATCTCACAATATCTAACATCATAATACCATTCTAATACTTCACATAAGGTTTCATCATATTATTATTTTTATTTACCGCCTAAACCTTAAGTGGCCAAGTATGGAAATATGTTCTTATATCATGATGGCAAAGGAAAGAAGTGATTGCACTACTTAGACACGTTTTCTTGCCTTGCCTAAGGTTGTTCAATTCATTCCCCGACATTGATAGGAATTTGAGCGAGTTTAAGTGTGAATTAATAGATTTTTCCTTGCTTTACCCATAGGTGTATTTAGCACTCACATCCACTGACAATTAAAATCAATGTTATAATAATATTGTTTGTTAGTAATTGCATCAAGAGTAGCAAGGTTCTCTACATCCTAGTACGGGGGTGATGTTATAATGTGTAACATTGTGTAACGTTATGTAACATGTCATTCCCATAAAAAATAAATAAAAATGCAAATGATGTCTACTTAAACAAAAAATATTAAATCATATTGATGTTGATGTATTTGTAACTTCGGAAGATATTCTTCCATGTATTACATTTGTACTTTATTGTATATCTCACAGAGATGTATTATTCCTCTGATTGGAAGTGTCGTCATTTGTATTTGTAAGTGTCATCATGTGCATTGACAAGTGTCGTCATTTGTATTGATGGGTTATTAGACCACCAGTGTGGGGTTGGCCCTGGTTAGCACATGTAGTTGGGTTACTATGCTTGAGTAGCAAGTCATCCCTAGTGAATTATTTGGCAGGTCAAGTCAATGTATAAATAGAGAGGGGATGTCTCTCATTTATCTCATTCACTCACTTCTCAAGCTCACATAGCTAAGAGAGAACGTGGCGCACTAGTGGAGGAGGAGGAGCATCGGATAGAGACATCTTATTGGGTTTGATCATTGTGATCTTGTATTGTGGCTTATCTTATCTCTGAGGAAGTTGTGGGGTTTTTCACCTTCTTGGTTTTCCCCGGTGAAACTCTGTGTCTCTTGTGTGATTGATTTTATGTCTATGATTGATATGCTATAGAGATATGCTATACATGTTATTCTCTTAGAGATCCTTATGATAATAGAATGAAATTATAGAAAAATTAACATGGTATCAGAGCTGACCTAAGAAGAAGGCACTATGCAGTTACGGAAGCTAGGGCTTCTTAATATTTGGGTTTCTCTTCACATATCATCAAAGGAATAAGGCTAGATTGACTCTCCTTGGAAGGGTGCATCTTTCTGTCGAGACAGAATTCAATTTTGAGCATTTTTGGTTTTGACCCTAAAAATTAGGGTTTCCACAAAAATAGGAATTTCTGAAATTTGAGGACATAGTTGGAAGCTCCTTGGAAAAATCGAAGTTTAGAGCTTTGGATCGAACTTTTTGGTTGGGTGAAGCTTCGGGAAACTCAAACCCTAATTCAGGATCCTCCCTAGTGAATCCGGGAGATTGAAAAGCATTTCCGAAGGGTGAAACTTTGCAATTTTCAATTTCTGAGTATACCATGATGATCAGCTCATCAAGGCTAATCTTTCTATCCTTTCATAATTTTGAAATTCACATTTTGAATTTTTTAGGGATTCTCTAACAAACCCTAATCCAGCTCTAGATCCAGTTTTCAACAAATCAAGTGGTAAGACCTAAATCTTTTTCTATTTCCATTTGAAGTACTCTTTAAGATGTCTCACCACACCAAGATTGAGGATAAGCTTGAAGGGGATGATAACTTCCGAGCTTGGAAGTATAGGATTGGGTTAATCCTAGAAGAAAATGAGTTGGACAACTACATAAAGGAAGAAGTTCCAGTTCCAGAAGAAGAAGAGGCTAAGACCTTACACAAGAAGAATCTGGTCAAGGCTAAAAGAATCATTGCTAATTCTATAAAGATCTCATACCCCATGTGTCTTCCCTAAAGACACCTAAGGAGATGTTTGACTCCTTGACCAAGTTGTTTGAAGAAAAGAACATAAATCGGAAGATGACTCTGCGGAACCAATTGAAAGGGGTACAGCTTCAGAATGGAGAGACCATTCAATCCTACTTTTCCAAGGTCTCTCAAATCAAGGAACAACTTGAAGCTGTGGATGAAGTAGTGGAGAATGGTGAAATTGTAATGACCACATTAAATGGCCTACCTAGGTCATGGGACTCTTTCATCAAAGGAATCTGTGCAAGAAGAAAATTGGTTTCGTTCAGTAGACTATGAGAGGAATGTTCACGAGAAGAAGCAAGGCTTGTGGCCCGAGAAGAAAAGATGGGAAATGAAGATTAATCTCTCACAGCTCACACCAAGGGAAGCAAGTTCAAGAGGGAGAAATCTCATAATAAGAATCATTCTCACTCCCATCACAAGAAGAAAGATTTCTCTCATATTCGATGCTTCGATTGCAGTGAGAAAGGACACTTTGCCTCAGATTGTCCCAAGAACAAAAAGGGAAACAACAAAAACAAATTCAACAAGAAGAAGAAGAGCAACAAAAGGAGATATCATGCTCATGCTGCTGAGGATGATGAACCTCCCAAGAAGAAGGCTAGAGCAGAAAGTGATGATTCATCAAGTGAAGATGAATATGTTCTAATCTCTGCTCTCACAGGTACCATCTCTCATGGATGTAATGATTGGCTTATTGATAGTGGGGCTTCTAAACATATGACTGGGTTTACAGAATCTTTTGTAAATCTATCTGAACATGAGTCACCCCATAAGGTGAAACTTGGGGATGACTATCAATATCCTATCAAAGGAAGTGGTGAAGCCTCCTACATGCTAGACTCTGGGAAGTCTCTGAAGATGAAAGATGTTCTATTTGTACCCGGGCTCAAGAATAATCTCCTATCCATATCAACTCTGGATACAAAAGGTGTTAGAGTTGCATTTATGGATGGCCAAGTACTCTTGTGGCCAAAGGGAAAGACCATAGATGATGCAGTAGTGATTGGAGAGCAAGAGGGAGGATTATACAAATTGAAGGGACAACCTGAACATGCCATGGTACATGAATCCATGGATCCAAGTGAACTTTGGCATAGAAGACTTGCACATGTGTACTATAGAGCACTACCAATTGCAAGTAAAGCTATAGAAGGTCTTCCTGAAATCAAGACAAAGCATGAAGGTGTTTGCAAAGTATGTGCAAAAGGAAAGAACATTAAGAAGGCATTTCCAAGCAGTGAAAGCAAAGCTAAAGGAATCTTGGAAATCATCCACTCCGATGTATGTGGACCAATGTCTTCCAGTTCTCTAAGTGGGTATGTATACTATGTCTCTTTCATTGATGATTTCTCTAGGAAGACTTGGGTTTACTTCTTGAAAAACAAAGATGAAGTGTTTGATAATTTCAAGGAATTCAAATCCTTGATGGAAAATCAAATTGACAAGAAGATCAAGACATTCAGATCTAACAATGGCGGAGAATTCACTTCAGGTGATTTCAAGAAGCTATGCAGTGATTCAGGGATTAAGAGGGAGTTGACTCCTCCTTACAATCCACAAAAAAATGGAGTTGCAAAAAGGAAGAATAGAACTATCATGGAAGCAGCATGGTCAATGCTTCATGACCAAGATCTTCCTATGCATATATGGGAAGAAGCAACTAGGACAACTGTATATGTGTAGAACATAACACCCCACAAGATATTGGACAACAAGACACCAGAAGAGATCTTCTTTGGTAAGAAACCTAAAGTCAGCCATCTCAGAATATTTGGTTGTCTAGTATATATACATATTCCAAAGGAAAAGAGGACTAAGCTAGATCCTTCAGGAAAGAAGGGCACCTTTGTGGGGTACAATGAAAGCTCGAAGGATTACAGAATATACTTTCCAGGGTTCAATAAGATTGATGTCAACAGGGATGTAACATTCGATGGGGACTTAACCTACATCAAATCAAGGAAGACACCTGTTGAAGATCATGAAGAACCAAAGGAATCCATATTTCAAGATACCACTATGAACAAAGCAATTCTAGAAGCAACCCGTGAAATTTCAGATCCACAAGAACCTATAGATCCACCCCATGAGAAGGACTCTCACAGGAGAAAACCTGCATGGGATAGAGAGCTCATTCAAGATGCAGAAAGGTATGGTATTCTAGAAGAAGAACACAGAGAAAGGAAGAGGACTAGATCGCATACTAGTTATGTTTCCTTACTCTGTGACATTATGAACAAAGAACCTTCCAGTTATGAAGAGGCAGCAGAAAAGAAAGAGTGGAAGGATGCCATGGTTGAAGAGTATTAATCGATCATGAAGAATGATGTTTGGGATGTGGTTCCTAGACCTGAAGGGAAGTCTGTTGTGACTTCCAAGTGGATCTATAAGATCAAGCATGTTGCAGATGGTAGCATAGAGAAATACAAGGCAAGGTTTGTAGCTCATGGCTTCTTTCAGAAAGAGGGAATAGACTATGAAGAGACTTTTGCTCATGTAGCTAGATACACTTCCATTAGAACAGTACTTACTCTGGTTGTAGTGATGAAGTGGAAGATACACTAGATGGATGCTAAGACAACTTTCTTGAATGGTGTAGTCGAAGAGGAAGTGTATGTGGAGCATCCACTCGGTTTTAAGACACATGACAAGGAGTCATATGTGTGCAGGTTGAAGAAGGCCTTGTATGGCTTGAAGCAAGCTCCTAGGACTTGGTATGGTAGGGTGGACAGTTTCCTATCCAGTTTGGGCTTTACCAAGAGTAAAGCAGATTCCAACCTTTACTACAAGGTTGAGGAAGGAAATCCAGTGATACTACTTTTGTATGTGGATAACATGTTTGTTACAGGTGAGGATAGATTGATTTCCGATACCAAGAGGAAGCTTGTAGTCAAGTTCGAGATGAAGGACTTGGGGATGATGCACTATTTTCTAGGCATGGAGGTGTGGCAGAGTGCAGATGGAATCTTACTTGGACAAGGGAAGTATGTAGTAGAGATCCTGAAGAGGTTCGGGATGATGGACTGCAAGGCCATGGCCACACCCATGGCATCGAATCTGAAGCTTATGTGTGATGCTTCATCTGAGCCAGTTGATGTCACAGTGTATCGTCAGATGATTGGGTCCTTGATGTACCTGACGAACATGAGACCAGATATTTTCTTTGCGGTGAACACATTGAGCCAGTTTCTGATGGATCCCAGAGGTGTTCACCTCGTTGTTGTAAAGCATATTTTGAGGTACCTAAAGGGTACTTTTGATTATGGGCTCAAGTATGATGCGAATCAAAATTTTAACCTGCAGAGTTATGTTGATTCGGATTGGGCAGGAAATGCTACAGATAGGAAGAGCACTTATGGGTGCTGCTTCAGTATGGGATCAGGTGTGATCTCTTGGTTTAGCAGGAAGCAGTCCTGCGTAGCACTGAGTATAGCCGAAGCAGAGTATGTTGCATCTTGTTCGGCTAGTTGTGAGGAAGTATGGCTGAGGAAGCTACTGTCTGAGTTATTTGATCTCCCATTGGATGCTACCTGTATCTATTGTGACAACCAGAGTTGTGTGAAGTTGTCAAAGAACCCAGTGTTCCATGACAAGTCGAAGCACATTGAGATCAAATATCACTATATCAGGGATATGGTGCAGAGAGGAGCAGTGAAGTTCCTGTATGTTGAGCAGGTTGCAGATGTGTTGATGAAGCCACTTTCCAGAGTGAAGTTTGAGTACTTTAGAGAGAGGCTTGGTGTTCTTCAGATTGACGACACTTCAAGGAAGAAGTGATGGACACATTTGCAAGAGCCATTCCAAGCATGGTGAGAGGAGGATCCTTCCCATGGCTGTGGATTTAAGCGCTATGTGATGAGCATCAGGAAGATGCTCCAGTTACTGCTTTGTATATGTATCAGGTGGATGCATTGATATGATCAAGTGGATCATGTATTTGTATATGTATCAGGTGGATGCATTGATATGATCAGGTGGATCGTGTATTTGTATATGTATCAGGTGGATGCATTGATATGATCAGGTGGATCGTGTATTTGTATATGTATCAGGTGGATGCATTGATATGATCAGGTGGATCGTGTATTTGTATACGTATCAGGT
This sequence comes from Larix kaempferi, assembly GCA_027924585.1. NCBI lineage: Eukaryota > Viridiplantae > Streptophyta > Pinopsida > Pinales > Pinaceae > Larix > Larix kaempferi. The sequence continues at coordinate 4,708,245 of BSBM01000222.1, forward strand.
GGATGCATTGATATGATCAGGTGGATCATGTATTTGTATACGTATCAGGTGGATGCATTGATATGATCAGGCGGATCATGTATTTGTATACGTATCAGGTGGATGCATTGATATGATCAGGTAGATCATGTATTTGTGTATGTATCAGGTGGATACATTGTATGATCAGGTAGATCATGTATCAAGTAGATACTTGGTATGCATCAGGTGGATATATTGTATGATTAGGTAGATCATGTATCAGGTAGATACTTGGTATGCATCAGGTGGATGCATTGTTTGATCATGATGATCACATATGATGAGCTTCAGGATGTTGCTCTAGATGATATGCATCAGGATGATGCTATGATGATGATCAGGATGATCATGGATGACGAGCTTCAGGATGTTGCTCCAGATGATATGCATCAGAATGATGCAATGATGATGATCAAGATGATCATGTGTGATGAGTATCAGGACAATGCTCTGGATGATATGCATCAGGACGATGCTATGCTGAGGATCAAGATGATCATGTACATCAAGATGATGTATGATGAGTATCAGGTTGATACTTCATGGTCGTGGACAGGTTGTACATGTAGCATAGAAAATATCCCGGGAGATCCTATAGTCTGAGCTAGGATGCTCTTTCAAGGTTTTGCTATGAGAGGCATGTAATTAGCCCTGGAGATTCGATAGGTTGAGCAGTAAGCTCGTAATCAGTTCCGAGATGCTCTGTAGAGTTCTTGCAGGTTGCAGGACACTCTTTAAAAGTTTTTCCTAACCACATGTAATCAGCCCTAGAGATCCGATAGGTTGAGCAATAAGCTCGTAATCAGTCTTGGGATGCTCTGTAGAGTTATTGCAAGATGCAAGACACTCTTTTAAGGTTTTGTGGTGAAGGTCACACGTAATCAGTCCTAGAGATCCTATAGTCTGAGCTAGGATTCTCTTTAGAGTTCTTGCAGGTTGCAAGACACTCTTTTAAGGTTGTGTGACAATCAACATGTAAAATATCATATAGTCTGACCTAGGCTTTGTTGACGCACATAATAAGTCCCGAGGATTCCACAGTATGGCCAGTGATAACAAAGACATATAGGTGGTGGGCCTACATCTAGCATGAAAAAGGGTTGGCTCTGTAGATGTTGATACATCTAGCATGAAAAAGGGTTGGCTCTGTAGATGTTGATACATCTAGCATGAAAAAGGGTTGGCTCTGTAGATGATGAATACTTGCAGGTGGCAGGCCTACATCTAGTATGAAAAAGGATTGGCTATGTAGAACTTCCTATGACGAGCAGATTTCAGAGATAGCCCAGTGATCGAGATGTCGGGTATAGCAGCAGTGATGATGATGCTCCGTGATCCAATGATGTTGATCCAACTACAGAATTGAAGACTTGCACCAATATGTATTAATGACCTATGACGAAAGAATACCTTCCTATTTAAGAGGGACTGTTGATGTATTTGTAACTTCGGAATATATTCTTCCATGTATTACATTTGTACTTTATTGTATATCCCACAGAGATGTATTATTCCTCTGATTGGAAGTGTCTTCATTTGTATTTGTAAGTGTCGTTATGTGCATTTACAATTGTCGTCATTTGTATTGATGGGTTATTAGACCACCAGTGTGGGGTCGACCCTAGTTAGCACATGTAGTTGGGTTACTAGGCTTGAGTAGCAAGTCGACCCCAGTGAATTATTTGGCAGGTCAATCAGTGTATAAATAGAGAGGGGATGTCTCTCATTTATCTCATTCACTCACTTCTCAAGCTCGCATAGCTAAGAGAGAAAGTGGCGCACTAGTGGAGGAGGAGGAGCATCGGATAGAGACATCTTATTGGGTTTGATCATTGTAATCGTGTATTGTGGCTTATCTTATCTCTGAGGAAGTTGTGGGGTTTTTCACCTTCTTGGTTTTCCCCGGTGAAACTCTGTGTCTCTTGTGTGATTGCTTTTATGTCTATGATTGATATGCTGTAGAGATATGTTGTACATGTTATTCTCTTAGAGATCCCTATGATATTAGAATGAAATTATCGAAAAATTAACAATTGATTTCATCTTAAACTTAGATATATAAAGCACAAATCAAATATCTTGAGGTCTAAATTTTTTCTTTATGTGTACAAAATTTAAGCTAAAAAATATTCAACACAAGAAATCGGAATCCTCTTGGTGCTTGATAGGTTCGGGTTTAAGATAGATCTATACTTGTAAATATTCAAAGACCATATAACAAGGATGAAACATAGGTAATAAAACTTTGATTCCAGTGAAGCAAAGAATCCACGTGAATTTGTACTTTAACCTTAAGAAACCTTGCAAAACTTTTTGGTGATCCACCATTTTGGTTTTTTGAATGATGAAAGGTGCTACTTAGAAATTTTTTGGTCATATAGATTCAATACGATTTATGGTTTTTATCAGAAAAATTCTTGCAAGTAAGGTAGCTTTTGCTTCCCAATTTATGAAAGATACCAATACGAAGTTGAAATAGTGCTTCCAACCACTCATTGGAAAGGACTTGGTTTCCTAGACTTTAGAAACCTTTATAAAAGTGTATTGTTATCAAATCCTGCTAGCACAGTTAGTTTTGATGGGCGTTGTTCTATATGGAAACTCAAGTTCGGACCCTGCAAGGTAGTTGGGAGGAGACACGTAAAATCCATCCATGCTAAGAGTTGGTGTGGCCTAAGACGAGTGTGATCCCTGGGTGGTTTTGATAGCTTAGATGCCCCTAGGTCATGGTTTATTAGACCACAAGCTAGTCCCACAAGTCATGGACAAACTAGCAACAAAAAAAGGTTTATTTTTAGCCATATAATCAAAACATTGAGATTGTGAGTGACTAGAGCTTCCCTTGGACATTAAAATTGATTTAGCCATTGCTTTATTGTTAGAGAAATGCCAAATATTAGATAAATCAAAGCAATGTATTTTTTAAGGATTCAAATTGTCTACCTAAGTATGGTATTCCACGCGATTATTTTGGATTTAAAAAATCATAGATATAGATAGTATACCTCACTTACTCTACACCAAAGACGTGTAAATCCAACTAGCCACGAATAACCTAAAAACTAGAAAGGGTAGTGATGTCCCAACTCACATATCTTTGAACATATGTCAACTGACTCTATTATGTAACACCAGGTGGGAGATCGGGAAACCAAGAAAAATCCCCCCTCTCTTGGACAGTATAGTAGTGAAATAAATGTCCTCCTATGTGGATTGGATTCCCATATCAGGACTAGTTCTAAATGCTTGACTAGCAGGGAAAATTTCAAGGATCCATAATTTTCATAAAGTGTACAAATCTCAATGAATCTTACTAATTATCAAATTTCCAACCATAAAATGTTTGGTGATCATTTTTTAAAAATATTCAAATTTCCAAGGTTTTTATATAGTTTTTGGACAATTGTGGCGATTTTTAGAGTAAAAAAAAAATATCCTATGGAATTTGGGCGAATCATATTGAAAAAAAAAAGGAAAATGGTGAATATTATTTTGGAGAAATCCTCGAAAATTAGTCCATGAGATAAATTCACTGCTAAAATTTTCCATGTTGAATGGCATGATCCTACCGATGGATGGAATATCTTAGTAGTGTGGTGTCCCCCCCAAAGGGATGTCATGATCCCATAATTTTTGTGAGAACTTTCTCAAACAAAAATCTTTGATGATAGATCTTTTACTTACGATTGTTTGCATGTGAACATGAGAAAATTATGATTATGCATCTTGAAACAAAATTAACCATAAGACAATGCAATAGATATTCAAGCACATAAATGAACACCCATGTGATAACGTAGTTCACCGGACTATGTTGGCTACGTCTCTAGGATCGTGCAATCATCGAACCGCTTGCAATAATTCTCCCATAATAGGGTCTGATTATTTCATTTACAAAGGGAAACGATACAACCTTAAGAAAGTCTACAACTTTCCATCTCTCCTTTTTAAAAGGGAAATTCTTGAAGTAACTCTTGACCCACATTGTTTGTGGGGTGGTGAATCCGACTAAATCATGGAAAGATATCTCTGGGTGGTCGTCCTGAGAAGGAGGGTCAATAGGCGGCTGCTAAATGTCGACCTAATCATCTACTATATCCTGAGCTTCTTCACAAATTTCAATTGCAGGTGGAGAATCTACATCCAATAGATAGAGTTTTTTCTCAACACATCTATGTCCCCGAGTGAATTTCTCATCACAATTATAACAAATCCATTTTTTTCTACATGCCCACATCTCTGCTTTAGACAAATGCTTAATAGGAGTTTCTCTAGGAGCTGGAGTGATGGGAAGTCATTAGGAAACCATATTTTTGATTGTAATAAAAGTGGATTTGGGGTGTTGTTGGGTTGTGATCATTTCCTTTGTCAACTTAGACAACCCTAAGGCTTCCATCATTGTGTTGGGACAGAACATTCTAACCTCAGATCGGATTGCATTCTTCAGACCACTAACAAAACAACTCCTGTAGAATTCTTTAGGCAATCCTTCTGTGTGATTGGCCAGTTTCTCAAATTCTCTCTGATACTCTCTCGTAGTGCCAATTTGGCGAATTTTAGTGAGTGTTCCTCTGATGTCATCAAAAGCACTAGGTCCAAATCGTTGCAAAAGGAGTTGGAAAAAATATGCCCATTTTGGCTCTTCATGAGACTTGATGTACCAACAGAACCATTGAAGGGATTCATGTTCCAAATGAAAGGATGTAAGTGGAACTTTGTTGACATCAAAAGTAATATGCAGACAGAAATATTGTTCTGCACAGTATATCCATCTAGTCGGATCACCACAGTCTCACGAAAATTGTTGGAAGAAGAGAGCCAAAACTATGCAGAAGACTCTGGTTGTCGTCTATTGTTCATGGCTGAATGCTAAAGATGGAGGCCGAGAATTTTTTCATCCAAATCTTGGAGTTTGGTCTTGAGGGTTGCAAGTTCTTCCTCCATGTTTTTTGCTCCTGTGCGGGTGACAACAAAAACCATGGTTTTTATTTTTATTTTGAAGGGGATAATGGGTAGAAAAACAAAAACAAAAACTTCTTTAGTAAAGGAAAATTTGGATTTGGGAAAAACTCTTATGGGTAATTGGGGTTTGACTAGGTTTTTGACACTTTCTAATGGAATGGGAAGCAGAAAATGAGGATTTCATAAGTGGGGTGAAAGAATGAGAAAATTTTTCCAAGAGAGACAAAGAAGCAGAAATAGGAAATGAACACTGTGGCAAAATTTGAAGGTGATTGGGTGAAATTCAAAGAAGTTATAGAAAACCCTAAAAATAGATAGATGTGGGATTTCTGGCTTCGAGAAGTGGAATTTGGGATAGGGTCCTCAGAAAGGAAATATGAATAATGTAAGTGCAGGGGTTCTAGTGATTTTTCAAGGGAAACAAAGCTAAATCAAAGAAGATATGGCAAAAAAACAGAAATGTGTACTCTTTTTTTTAGAATTCATCTACAAGGGCTCAGAATTGATCTGCAATGGCTCGGGAAAGATGCACCCCGGCTCGGAATTTATCAATTGGAAATAAATATGGACCCCAGGTATGCTCGAATTCCTAAAGGTTCAGGGGATTCACTCAACTACCAATGTTGTCTAACGACTTGCGTATTGGGGAAGTACCCCTCACTCCACGGCTAACATAAAAATGATAACCGATTTTCCACAAAATACATCTCTTGGTTTACCTCACACATGGGAACTAGTCAATCGGGTAGGGGTTGTTGCCATTTTTGCTCGCGGGTCCTCTCAATGGGCCAACTACTTCAGGATTCCTATGGTACTCATCACAATGATTTTTAGGGCTATGCCCAAATTCTTCCCACAGTTAAGTATATAGGGATTATTCCCGGATCCAAACCTGCAATTGAAAGGAACAATACATATGCGAAGAAAAAGAACTGCTGCAATAATCATAGCATCTAGAAGCCAATGCGAAAAAAAATTTGGCAGAAATTCCACCCAGCGATCCCAAGAAAGTGCTCTAATACCAGATGTGTGGAACCTCCAGCAATTAAATAATGAAAATGCAAGATATATAAGAAATAATAGAACATGGAATGGATTTATTGATCACAAGCCACTTCGAGGGGGCAACCTCTTTTGAGCAAGCTCAATACAAATAAATCATGAATGCCTTAATTGGCCTCAACATGTACCTATATACTAAGTCTAAGATAAACAACTATTACTCCCCATGAATGTGAGATAATACAATATACTCACGAGATGAATTAAAAAGCATATGCATCCAACAAAAATATACTAGCAAAGTAAAGAGAAGGGTTGACACGGGTTCCTAACATAGATCAAACTTCCAATTAATTGTTGATATTTGGTACTATTAACAAGTTCCCCCCTTCATACTTAGAAAGTTTTAACTTTTTCTCCATGGGGGTAATAGTTAACTTACACTCCTTCATTCCAAACATCTTCAACAATTCAAAAATATACTTAGATTGAGAAATGAATATGCTTCTTTCCCTTTGAACAACTTGAACTCCAAGATAGTAATGAATTAATCCTAAGTTTGTCATTTCAAAACCCGTTTGAATTTCTTACTTAACCTGAAAAATATGATCATCATTATTACCTGTTATCAACAAATAATCAACATACATAACCAAAATGATTAAGTTATTTTCCTGGATCGAACATACAAAGTGTCATCTGAATCACTACGGATAAATCCAACTTTCTATATATAGGAATCGATTTTAGCATACCAAGCTATGGGAACCTGTTTTAACCCATACAATGCCTTAACCAACTTACAAACTTTCCTTTCTTCTCCTAGAACCTCAAAACCAGGAGGTTGAGTCATATAAACATCCTCGTACAAATCACCATTCAAAAATGCACTATTTACATCCATTTGGTTAACTTTCCAACCATTTCGTGCAGCTAAAGCTAGTACAACCTTGATAGTATTCCACTTTGTTGTTGGAGAAAAAGTTTCTTCATAATCAATCCCTTCTTTTTGAGCAAATCCGTTTGCCACCAATCTTTCCTTATACTTATCATTGTCTCCATTTTCCTTGTATTTAATTCTATAAACCCACTTGCAACCTATGGGTTTAACAACCTTTGGACACTCAACAGTATTCCAAGTCTTATTTTTCATCACGACATCATATCTATTTTGCATAGCTTCCCTCCATTCATCATATTCAAATGCCTCAACAAAAGAAGATGGCTCATTAGCAGAAAGAGGGAAGTTATGTGAACCCAAATTCCACTGATTCATTTGAAAACTCCTTGTACCAGTTTTATGTTCTCATCAGACTTACCTCTCGAAGTAACTTAGCTGTCCACTTTGGTGCCCTATGTGCAACTTGAGATGAAGTACCCTCCATATAATTTTCATCAATGTTAACTTGATTTGAATCCTCTAAGTTAACTTGTGAAGAATTTATTGTATCCTTATCTTCAACCTGTTCATTTGAACACTAGTACAAAATGAGAAATTAGTGACTAAAAAAATGACTAAAATTCACATATAAAAGACTATTTTTTAGTCGACGACTAATAGTAGCTAATTTCCACTACCTTGTAGCTCAACTAACTTAGTCGTATTTATTTTAGTCATTAATAGTTGCCTTATTTAGTCGTATATTTGGTCATTGATTTAGTCATTAATTGCCACAATTAATGACTAAATCAATGACCAAATATACTATTAACTAAGGAAACTATTAATGACTAAAATAAATACGACTAAGTTAGTCGAGCTATAAGATAGTGGAAATTAGCTACTAATAGTCGTTTATAATATGCAAATTTTAGTCATTTTTTTAGTCACAAATTTATCATTTGTAGTAGTCATTTATTGTTGTTAATTGGTCATTTATTTAGTAATTGATTGTGGTTAACTAGTCATTAACTGTAGTTAATTGGTCACTTTTGTAGTCATTGATCGTTGTTAACTGGCTATTTATTTAGTCATTGATTGTTGTTAACTGGTCATTTAATTAGTCATTGATTTTTGTATATAGGGCATGGAAGAATTGAACCACCAATCTCTTTCCTTTAAGGCAAGTGCTCTTCCATTGAGCTAACACCCGTAAATAGAAAATTAGTAAATTTTCCCGGCATATCTCAACAACACTATAGTATTTAAATTTTCTATTGTAGCATGTGTAAGACAGTGATCAAGCACCTAAATTGAGAGTTACCATGTACTTATTCTAACACTCCACTTAAGACATGATACAACATTTTATCCCCCCACCTAGAATCAAGAATTCATAACTCAAGAATGATTCAAAATTTGAAGGATATCTTTGTTAAGTCTTCAATAATGCAACGTTGCTCCAGTTCAGATACTTTCAATTAGTAGACATCAAATTGATATATCGATACAATCTCCTCTGAGAATGCTATCACCCTCTTTTAGCTACATAGGTAGAATACAAATGAAGTATTATATTTGTAATGTGTATTATGCAACAGGAAAAAGCATTACTATATTTTAGCACTGCAACGTTTTAAGCCTACAAGTAAATATTCTAATCAAATAACTGACCATATAGTAAATAAGAAGGTTTATAAACTGTGAGAAGTGGCATTTATAGTCAGAATTTCAAAGTAGGAATTTTGGTCTTTACAATAACAAGATTAATAAACAAACACACTAACAATGCCACAACCAAAGTTTGAAATAATTTTTTCCAAATAGAAATACATAGTATTGAAATTAGAATGCTTGAAAAATTTCAGTGCCAAAACTTAATGAATAATTAAGGGACATTATGATGATTGTCAACATCATATGTTAATCAAAAAGTCTCATTGAGATCAGAATGAAAAGTGATCTACCTAGCAGTTGGCATTATTGTCAGATGCCAACATCGACTTCGACCAGTTCAGCAACTCGACTTCGAATAGTTCATCAACTTTGACAAGCACCGATGTTGACATGCATCATCGACATTGGAAACTGACGAAATACGATAGATTATCTCTCTGTCTTCCAGTCGACCGTAATGGTTGAACTCCTAAAACCGTTCTAACTTCTCTTGTAACTGAACGTAAAGAGCAGACAGTGCCTAAGTGTCCTCAAAACTCTATATAAGCATGTAAAATATTGTAATATACAGAGAACAAGTAATAGAGAAGAATCAAGATCAATTCGCATTCCTTCATATTATCAGTATGTGTATGTTTATGTGCGTAGTGTATTCATGCTTTGATTATTCTTATGCTTCCTCCATAACAGTACCGACTCATTCAGTCGAACTGTTGTCCCCGCCATGCCCCTGGGCACGTATGGATCGTTGGTATCAGAGCTTTAGTGCTTGACTTATTCAGAGATTATCTTTGTTCGAGCTTAAGTTGTGCGTATACACTTCCATCAAAGTTACCTGAATTATGCATGTTCAAACACGCTTGAAAACTCAACAATCCAAGCAGACACTACCTTCAAAGATGGCAGAAGGAACAGACAATAGACATGCAATTGACGAGATAGAGAAATTCATAGAGCAAGCGTTGGCTCGACAACGAAATGAAATGTCCACCCAGTTCAATGAGATTCTCACGCGATTTGCTTTGAAATCAGGAGGATTTTCTTCGACAAGATCTAACTCTGACAAAATCAGTCCATTCAAGGTGAAAATGAATTTGGACATACCGAATCTAGAAGGCAAGATCGACGCGGAATCCATCGACAATTGGGTACAAAAATTGGAATCCTATTAATCTGTGATTCAACTCTCGGAAGTTGAAAAGATCACCATTGCATCCTTAAATATGTCAACACATGTGCATTGCTGGTTGGAGAACCTATCGAAAAAGATGGAGAAAAGTGGAGATCCCATAGAGACATGGGAGATATTTGTCGAATATGTCTGAAAGTGTTTTACCCGCCCAAGTACATTGAATATAAGTATAATAAGTGGTAGTAGCTAAGGAAATTGAAAGACCAGTCCGTACAGAGCTACACCAATGAGTTCTATCGACTAATGGCTAGACTTGGCATTCAAGAAGAAGAGAAATTGCTTGTTCTGAAGTACGCCAACGGATTCTCCTCGTACATTCAGCAGTAGATGGATTTTTTTACTGTCAATACGCTTGCGGATGCATTCCACTATGCCAGTAAGATTGAAGCCAAACAAAAAGGAAAAGCACGCTTCACAACTAAACTGACAGGAATACCACCCAACAACAAGGCACTAGCTGACTTCAACAAGTTGAGAAATTCTCAGCTGACTCAAACCAAGCAAGATCATGGCAAAAGGAATTTTTAGAAAGACAAAAGGGAACATAGCAAAAAACCTACCAAGAAATGGTGTGATTACCACAATTCATCATGGCATGATACATCTGAATGCAAAGATCGGAAGACATTTTTGGCAAAAGTGTTGACATCTAACTCATTCTACAAAACTCTAGTAGAAACTGTCCCAGAAGCAACGAACCTTTTGAAATCGACATCGACCAATCTAGAAGCCTCGAATATCGTCGACGAGGAGGAATGAGAGCACCTATTCCATACACATATATGGGTTCAAAAAAATCCATTGCATCTAATTGTGGATAATGGTATCCAAAAGAACTTTGTTTTTGAAGATCTTGTGAAGAAACTAGGTCCTGTTACCACTCCAAATCCTCAACCTTATAACATCGGTTGGATGAAGGATGGACAGGAACTAAGGATCACTCGACAATGCAAACTCACCTACTTCATTAATCCTTTTGAAGATGAAGTACTCTGCGACTTGGAACCACTCTCCATAGTTGATGCCTTGTTTGGGAAACCTTACTTATGGGATCGACATGGAAGTTACCATTCACGGCCTCAGAAGGTGATTGTCAGAATTAGAACCAATCGTACAACATACCAAAGTGACGACCTACACCAATGGTTGTAATGATATCTGCTAAAAAGATGAAGAAGCTCATCAACCATGATCAGAAATTTGCATTCATCATGATTAAGCCGCAACATTCCAGGAAGACTGCAGCAACCAGTTGACTCATTGACCAGTGTAGCTCCCGACAGAAGCAACAGATCGACAATATTATTGATGAGTACCGGAACCTGTTCCAAGAGCTAGACAGAGTACCTCTACATTTCCAGGTAAAACAATCTATTGAACTTGCTCCTGGTTCTTCATTACCTAACGCATCTGTTTACAGAATATCCATTCTAAAAAATGAAGAGATTTACATACAAATTCAAGATTTGATCAACAAGGTTCATATTCGACCCAGTTCCTCTCCTTGTGGAATTCCAGTTATCCGCATTCCAAAGAAAGACGAGACTTGGTGCATGTGCATCGACTACCGGGCCCTAAAAAAAATCGATAAATATTAGATACCCTCTGCCACGGATAGACGAACTCATCAACTATCTGAAAGATGTTAAATTATTTACTAAGCTCAAACTCAAGTTGAGATATCATCGGATTCCAATCGAGCCCACGGATATATGGAAAACTACTTTCAAGACCAAGGAAGGATTGTTCGAATGGTTATTCATGCCTTTCGGCTTAACCAATGCACCTGGGACCTTCATGCAATATATGTATAATACCCTTTGACCATTCATTGTAAAATGGGTCATTGTGTATCTCGATGATATATTGATTTCCAGTCGATCATGGGAAGAACATGTCATACAAATTTGACAAGTCCTTGAAACTCTCCAACAACATCGACTCTACTTGAACATGGACAAATGCTCCTTTGCGATGAACAACATCAAATATTTGGGTTTTGTAATCAAATCTGCAGGAAATCGTGTCGATCCAGACAAAGTGAAAATTTGCAAAGATTGGCCCATTCCTCAAAGAATTCATGAACTAAGAAGTTTTCTTGGTTTGGCGAATTTCTATTGACGATTCATACTCGGCTTCAGTCACATAGCCTAGCCTTTGAATCCGTTGACCAAGGGAAATGGGAAAACTTTGTTCAAATGGACATTGACACAACAAGCATCTTTCGAATAGATCAAACACAAGCTTTGTACTGAACCATGTTGATGTATATGTAACTTCAGAATGTATTTCACATATATGTATATTGTATTCCTATAGAGATGTTATTATTCCTCTATACGGAAGTGTCGTTATTTATATTGTAAGTGTCGTAACTTATACTTGATGGGTTATTAGACCACCTTGTTTGGGGTCGGCCCTGTATAAGTCATGTGGGTCAAAGGGTTATTATACCACCCTATTGTGGGTCGGCCATGTGGGTCAAAGGGTTATTAGACCACCCTATTGGGGGTCGGCCCAGTCAGCATTATGTTATGTGGTTAAGTTCGAGCCTACATGAGTTAGGTAAAAAGGCAAGTCAAGTCAAGTATAAATAGAGTGCGGGAGGCACTCTATTTGCTCACTCACTTCTCACACATGCACTCAAGGAGGAGTGGCGCACTTATGGAGGAGGAGGATCTGCTGCTAGGTTATGGCTATCTCTCTTGGTTGGTTGTATCATTGCTCTATCTATCTCTGAGGAAGTTATTGGGGTTTTTCACCTTTATGGTTTTCCCCAAGTAAATCTTTGTGTATCTTGTGTGCTTGCATTATTGTCTCCATGATTGATATGCTGTACATGTTGTTCTCTCAGTTAAGATCCTAGATCAGATTGAATTAAATTCTGAAAATTTAACAAACCAGTACTTGTGTTACCTGATTTGAATCATCCCTTTAAGATTGAGACAGATGCATCAGACTATTCCTTGGGCGCAGTGATCACTTGATCTAGTCACCTAGTTGCTTTTCATTCCGAAACTTTTAATGACATTGTTAGAATATATTCAACGTATGAAAAAGAACTATATGCCATTTTGAAATCCCTTAATAAATGGAGACATTGTATCCTTGGCATGGAGATGGTCATTCTCACTGACCACAATCCTTTACAGTTCTCCTCATCCCGGTCGAAGTTACAAACAACTCGAAAAATCAAGTGGATTAATTACCTGCAACAATTTCAGTTGGTAATTAAGTATCGGAAAGGTAAAGCCAATGCCGTTGTCGATTGTCTAAGTTTACCACCCATTACTCTCCTCCTTACAATGATGAGTATGCAGGGTTATGAAACCACTACTTTGCCTCAATTGTATCAGGATGACAATGGATTTTTATCAGTCTATCGACAACTTTAGATCGACAAGTTGTCAACATCCGACTATTTCCTGAAGGATACCTTGCTATAAAAGCTTGGACAACTTTGTGTACCGAATGGTGAGCATCGACGACATCTCATTTGGGATGCGCACTACAACAATACTGCAAGACACTTTGGAATAGAAAAGACCCTTGTTATTCTTTAGAAGTATTTCTTTTGTCATTTACTTAAAACTGACGTCAACAAGTACATTCGATCATGCGTGGTTTGTGCCATTGCTAAACCACCTAATCGACGACAGGGATTGTACACACCTTGTCCAGTTCCTAGTCAACCATGGGAATCTATTTCAATGGACTACTTGATGGGATATCCTACTACCAAACATTAGCATGACGCGATCTTAGTAGTAGTCGAAATATTTTCGAAGATGACCATTCTCATTCCATGCAATAAGACTATGACAACGCAGCAGACCGCTCAACACTTCTTTGAACATATCTGTAAACATTACAATTTACCAACAACCATTATTTTCGGCAGAGATTCCAGATTTTCTAGCATATTTTGGAAGACCCTCTGGAAACAACTTGACACAAGACTTTCCTTATTTATAGCTTTCCATCCTTTGACATATGGACAGGTGGAAGTTGTGAATCGCTTGGTAGTACAACTGCTTCACATGTACAACCACAAGCATCGACGAACATCGGATGATATTATTCCATATATACAACACAGCTACAATCGTGCTCATCACAGCTCTATGGAAAAGAGTCCATTTGAGATATGTTATGGATTTCAACCCTGAGTTCCTATTAACTTGATTAATTCCTCGACACAGTCGAATGATACAGACTATAACCGACGAGAAGTTGACAAAGCATTGAAGTTTCGAGATCAAATCTGTGACATCCATAGAAAAGCAAAGGAAATGTTGCAACGAGCTAATGTGAAATCCAAGGCCCGACACGATATGCATTGTATCACTCATTCATTTCAAATTGGGGATCAGTTATGGTTGCATCTCAAGAAGGAATGCTTCCCTGGTCCATATAAGAATTTGAAGCCTTTGTGATATGGTCTGTACAGTATCCTTGAACAGATTGGAGAAAATGCTTTCCAGCTTGACATTCCTTCATGCCTGGGTCTACATCCAGTATTTAATGTGGATCTACTTTGACCATACCATCCACCACTGTTGGAATAGAACGACTTGCAGACAACATAACCCGAAGACATCCATCCAGATGTTTAGAAGCCTCTTCCTTGCGACACCATTGTGGGACGACAAGCAAGCCATACAAGGACGAACAGAATTCCCTTGTTTCAGGTAGACAAATCCAGACAAATCCCAACATAAGGAAAATTGTACTCTACTACTGAACTGACTGACAAGTTTCCTCATCTGCAAGAGAAAACAATGGGGACCATTGTTTCTTAAGGAAGGAGTTCTGATCCACCCAGTAGTTGGCATTATTGTCGAATGCCAACATCGACTTCTACCATTTCAGTAACTCGACTTTGTCCATTTCAGTAACTTCGATAAGCACCGACGTCGACATGCATCATTGACATTGGTGACTAACAAACTACGACATATTGTCTCTCTATCTTCCAATCGACTGTAATGGTTGAACTTCTAAAACCGTTCTAACTTCTCTTGTAACTGAATGTAATAGTAAGACACCCAAGCATTCTTAACACTCTATATAAGCATGTAAAATATTGTAATATAGAGAGAATAATCAAGATTAGTTCGCATTCCTACATATTATTTGTATGTGTATGTTTATGTGTGTAGTGTATTCCTGCTTTGCTTCCACCATAACAGTATCGACTCATTGAGTCGAACTGTTGTCCCCGTCGTGCACCTGGGCGCATATGGATCAAAAAGAAAGGAAAGGGGAGATGATCAAGCCTACATCCTCTCGAGGTACTTTTACTTGAGTCCCAGAAAAATCAATGGCATGCATAGAAACTTTCATTGTTCAGAAATGCACAGTTATTGAGAAGGATTAAATACTAAGAAGAAATTTCATTGTGTCAAGTGCAGTATAGGTTTGTTACTCAAGTTTTCCACATGTTTTCAAGATCGGTGGAGATGGATGAGGAACATAGACCAATGATAGCTAGTCACCAGGAAACCATTTCTAGTATACACTCTTTGTCCAAAGGTTAAAACTTCAAAATAGAGTTCCTTAACCCCTCCATCTCTTTTTATGATCTTTCTATTTAAACTATTGCAGGTTTTGGTGTCCACTTTTGAGTTTCTTTTGGGTGGATTCAAGGCATTATCAACAACTGGATACATAGCATTCTATAGGAATTTGGTACACAATCCTAAGTGGTTGATGGAAGTGGATGTAGTGCTCTTCTTGTGCATTAAGGATGTGAAGCATTGTGATCCCTTTCTGCTTCTTACAGAATGATCATTTGAGTAAAATTTGAAGAACAAAATAACAATGTAGTTGTTGGTTTCAAGGTTGCAATTCCCTTCATCTAATCTATGGAAAGTGCAACACCCCTCCTCCCAGTTAGTTGTAGTGACACTATATGCTTTAATTTGGATCCAAGAGTCCTTTCAATATTCATAGATTTTCATTCTCTGGTTTGATCATATACATGGTTGTTATAGCAATAAAACTCAAAAGTTGGTGTGGTGTGTGGCTTTCCATGTTCTCTACTTGAGATGGTAGAAGATACCCAATGTAGTTGCATTTAGAGTATTCTGGATTTTCACATAGGACATCCTTGTCACAGAAAATTTAGTTGTTTTCTCTGTTCATGGTTAAAAAGAAAGAATAAATACATTGGTGAGACTATCAATTCCATTTGTGATTTGCACAAATTCCACCCTATATTTTGGCTACCCAATACAATTTGCACACAAGCATTTCAAAATTGCAGTTACTCAATTTAGAGTCTAGAGAGAGTTTGGTACATTTCCAGGTCTAATCTAGGAAGCAATCAATTTGTGCTAGACCCTATGCCTTGACTCCTGTTAGTGTACCACCATTGTTTTCTATTAATACGAAAAGTTGTTTTGATGCAATATCTTTAAGCATCAAACTTCACTCGCTGTAAGAGATCTATGTTATTATGGAAACAACAAAATCGAAATATTTGGTTCATGCCATGGATGAAACATCATTGATATGCGTCGTAGGTCATATTTTATCCAATGATGAAAATTATTTATTCTTGTATCATTTTGTTATTTTGAATTTCATTATAATTGGGTGTGGTTATCTGACATGAATGACTAGGCATCCTAACCCCAATTTAGGTTGTTTAAAAATGACAGATAAAATATGAATAATGATATCATGGTTGAGGAACCTAGAGTTCAAGTAAGTTACCATTTCCATTAGCAAGTTGTACAGTTTTAAATATATGGATCCTAGAATACATGTTGTCAGTCATATATCGAAACAACTAATTTCTATAATGCAACAATATTCCAAAAAGTTATAAGTTTGGGAAAGGAGAGATAGGGATTCCATTGTCAGAAAGGGAGATCTGCAGTCTGTTTATATCTAAAATGAGCTTCATTGTTTGTCTTTTGGACAAAATAATTACTTTTTTCCCTTTCCTTTTCAAAATGAATCACTTCTTAGGAAAATCTGCAATGGTTTAGAAATTTTCAAGGAACTCTTTGATTACTTGGAGGCATTCTTGGAATCTATAATCCAAGCATGATCTCCAAAAGAGGAAAAAGACAACACTAGAAAAATGCTCAAAGGCTGGGAAGCTAAGGAATTTGTTCCGAATAAAATGAATAGTCTGTTACATCATAAATTGGTTGTATGTAATTGGAAACTTTGTGAACAAAACTGTCAGGATATTGATCTAGAACCCACATGAATGTTAGGAGAACTTAAAATTCCGACAAAGATAAAAACACAGCTTTTATAATGCTCAAAGTTGCTGCAAAATATAGGTCAAGGTCCTTCCAATTTATTTATCTAGAATGCTTCTTTAGCATGTCTAGGTATCCAACAAACTGCCAATTTCTGATTGTGTATTTCCAATATCTGGCCTTTTTTCATCTATATTCATGTTTAAAATCTTTGGTGTGATTTATTAAAAAAAACCCTCCCCTAAAATGTAAAGCACAATCTGAAATACGACACAAAAAGAAGATTTTCATCTACAAAGGTAAACAATAAATTATGAAATGACTCCAATTACGGTGATAATTGTTTCACTATGACAAGCATTCCACTTTCCCAACTCTACTACCTGAGCATAAAAGGTCAAGAGTATATACATGGCTCTGTTGAATGTGGTAGTGTGGGAAAGAAACAACTATGGGTTTACTTTGTCAGTTTATAACTCTGTAGATCACATCTTATTTTGTGAGAAATAAATACTCTCCATATGTGTAACCAATAAACTCTTTCAATTGTATAACAAAGAAAACATTTGGTTCATTCTCAAAGCTAAACAATTATTAGATGACTCAAATCCTTGTGATACTACTTCACTAAGACAAGGAGTATTCCAATTTCCCATATCTACTCCCTGAGAAGAAAGCTTCATGGATGCATCCATGCCTCTATTGAATGTGGTTATCCTTTATTTCACAACTATTTTTAATGATTAATATGTAATAGTAGGAGCATACTGCTTTCAATATGGAAATTCACCAAGAGAACAAGAGAAAAGGTATAGTAATAAAACAACACACAACTAACACATTGAACACATGATTTACCCTAGAGAAACTTGATTTGGGAAAACTCCAACAAAAATAAGAGTTGTGCCTTAATCATTTATTCTCATATTTAAAGTGTAAATTATAAAACGAGATAATCACTCACCATGCAATAGATGGGCATTTTGGCTTGAATACGCTACTATAGGATTGTATCCTTTGCTTTACTATGAGAACCCACTCCTTTTCTATGCTTACCTATGGAACAATGAATAATAACCATAGAAACAAAACCCATTCATTCCCTTGGGGATTAGTTCTTAACATGTCTTGATAGCCATTAGGTTTAGGCTTAGTTCTAAGGTCTTTGCATACTATTGGGTCTAGGAAATGCCCCTTTTTGGCCATCCTGATTACGTCATTTTGTCCTGATTTCATCCTACTTTTTAAAGCTATATCCATGTCTTTCTCCAGACCAATCAATAATATTGACAGGTAT
This sequence comes from Larix kaempferi, assembly GCA_027924585.1. Lineage (NCBI taxonomy): Eukaryota > Viridiplantae > Streptophyta > Pinopsida > Pinales > Pinaceae > Larix > Larix kaempferi. The sequence continues at coordinate 4,726,496 of BSBM01000222.1, forward strand.
AATTTGTTATTGCTTTATGTATTTTATGCCTAAGATTGTTAAAGATTATGGATCTTAGTCCTTGGTTTATATTGATCTGTGTGATTTCATTTAGCCAAGGTCTAAAGCACAGGTGTATCAGCCAAGTGGCGCCAGTTGTTACTCTTCAAAGCACCAGCTCCTCATACCCCAAGGAACAACGCATCTTCCACGTGAGCTGTAACAAATCCTCACTGTAACAGATTCCACTGAAACAGAGCCTAGCTGCGACAAACAGGTTGCATTCCAGTTGCTGAGTTTGTTGATCCATTAATTATTAGAGCAACAACATCCTTCACAATTAACAACCTTGTTTAATACGGTTGTATCAATTATCCGTACTACGCAACATGAAGATCATAGCTCTTCATTGCTGCACGAATATAGTGGATCTAGAAACTGTATTTTCCTTGTATAAATTCCAGAAGGCTCTCGTAGCCTGGGGTTGGACAATTAACATTTTGCATAAGCTGTAATAGAGCACTGATACTGACAATTTCCATCATTAATATGAGAGCAGGGTTCTTCATTTCTGTGTCTTAATTTTTTGTGACTCCTGGCGTCTCTGTTAGAAGGACAGGGCCCGCCTTCTCACAGAGATAGCTGGTTTAAGTAGGTAGAGTAGTTTAGTTTTACTTCTGTTGTGTGGTGTGGATTTATTGCAGATGTTATTGATAGCTGCAATAGAGAATTAGATTTCCTTTTGGTAGTTTATAATTGCATCTCGAATAGCTGTAGCAGATTGGTGTGACAATCGACTGTGTAGGATAATTTGTTTAATTACATGTGTGTTTTAATCAGCTGTGACAGCCAAGCTCAATTCCAATATCTTTTAGTTGTTTATGCTTTCTAGGACTTCTAGTAATTATCAGTTTAGAGTTCAAGCTTGTATTTTAATTCTGGTTGTTGTTGTATCTTCAATTGCATTCATAGATTAGACAAATAATGGTAGAGTTATAGTAGCCACTGGATAGATCATTTGGGTAAAGATTCAATATTGTAGTTTGATAATTATAGGATTTAACTTCTTGCCAAAGTAATCTAGTTCCATTTCATTATTAGATAATTAACTTGCTAGGTTGATTTCTATAGGAAGTTTGTTGCATTTTGGATTCTTAGATGTATGAATTAGATTAGTTTTCTTATTGAATGAGTTGCCTGAGCATTAAGGTAGGGTCATTATCTACATTTAGTAAATCAACTGCTTTATCTGTTTATGCATAGATTGTGCTTATTGCCTTTGAAATAAAAGACCTTCCTGGGTTTGACAATTTATATTGACCATCCTGTGTGTTAACTTTAATTAATTGACATATAGGGTGACCAACATTTTGGCGCCGTTGCCGGGGATGGTAATAGATAGACAGAGTTAGTAGTTGATTTCATTTGATTTTATTTTAGTTCAATTATTTATAGCATGCATGAATACAAGAAAAACAAATCGGGAACCCCCTTTGAATACTAACATTGCAGGTGGAAGAGGTCGAGGTCATAATGCAGGTCAGGGAAGACACACATACATTGATGAGATAATTGCTAGAGCTGATTCTTCCACTAGACCACTGCGGAACTCTACAGGCAGGGGAAATTCTGTTCCTCCCAATCTTGAACATTCAGCATCCACAATGGAGAATACAACGGGACCTTCAACTCCTGTGGCAGAAAGTAAACCTCTTGAAGATAAGGGAAGCGCTGTAGGTGCATCAGATAGAGAGGAGATTTATCATATCGAAGGAACCAGAGTTACCAGAGAGGTGTGGTTGGAGACTCACCGAATAGCAGAGGAAGAAAGAAGGCGATAAGAAGAGAGCAGAAGAAAGGAAGAAGCTAAATCAGAAGAAGAATGCATAAAGGAAGCTGTTGAATTTTGGACTAGAACCATGGCTAGTAGAGAACAGGAGGGTGAGAACGAACATGGGAATAACCGGGAGGAAGAAGGAGAAAATAATCATCCCGGTAATACTGTGGCTACATTAGAATTCCCTATCCTCCAGATACCTGGAGCAGCTCCTATGAAGAATATCTCACCATCCGTTCTCCCAAATTTTCATGGTAAGTCCTCTGAGGATCCTGATGAGTTCATTTTTGAGTTTGATATCCTATGTCGCAGCTATGATTACACGTCTAGTGCTCAGAAGCTGAAGTTATTCCCAGCCACCTTGAAGGGAAATGCTCTGTGCTGGTTCATGAGTCTAGGTCGTGAGACCATTACTACTTGGGACCAAGTGAAAAACAACTTCCTTTCTAAGTACCAAGAATATTGTAGAACTAGGGATAGGAAAGAGGAACAGTTTAAAATGGTTCAGAAGGATGAAGAAAGTTTGGAGGACTTTGTGGAAAGATTATTGTACAATTTACAAAGATATGGTCATGCTGAGATTGGTAAGGATGTGCTCAAAATTATCTTACTAAGAGGAATTAGAGAAGATTGCCTTGATATGTTAAATCTACTGGGAAAAGGGGATATCTCGAAAGAACCTTTTGAAAAGATTTTTGAATTATGTCGAAGGTACTCCAGGGGATCCTCTAGAACCAGCAAACAAGACATAGATCGAGACCAGGATGTCTTCACTAGGAATCAGAGGTGAGCTAGCGGAGGAGCCACTCGAGCAGAAATAGGCAACTTACTCGAGAATTTTAAAATAGACATGATGAGCTCCATTTCCTCATAGTTAGATGTCATGAGAGCAAAGAAGAAGCAAGTGGTAGAAGATCTTACACTTGGTGTATTCTGCCCTAGATGTAGGAAAAAGCACCCACTGAAGGAATTCCCGTTGGACAAGGCAGAGGTATGTAGGATATGCGAACTCAAGCATGATACTAAGGAATTTCCTTTCTTACCTAAGGTCAAAGAAGTCCTGCAGGCATCTATTCTAGATGTGGAGCCAGCATACTTCATGGCACAGAAGAAACCATGGCAGCCTCGAAATCAAGGTATGAATCCAGACCCAACATTTTTTCTGAATAATATGAATGGAATGAACAATATGCATAATATGAATACACAATTGCCTTCACATTATTCTAACAACTAGTGGAATCCCTCTCAGAACCCAATGCAAAATCCTAACTCATGGACACCATGGTCACAACAGTCAAACCATGCCCCTTGGAATTCCAACTGGAGAAATTCTTACCAAGGAACTAACTTTCCCCATCACCAAACTCAGTATCAATAGTATCCTCCTCAACAATATCATCATTAGCAGTATCAGCAACCACAGCTCCCTTTCCAAAACAATGTCGCACCTATGAATGCACCACTTTGACCGTAGGTACCTGCACAACCTAACCCGAACCCAAACAATAAAGCAGTCCATCAATTTGAGACTGCCAACATGCCTGCGTATTCCATCACTCAAATTCCATGCAATGATATACAATTACGATCAAGGAGGGTGTTGGAACCTATTATCATTGAGGATGTTTCATCCCTAGTGATTGAAACTAGAGTAAATTAGCATTATGAGAACATGGTTAATTCAGCAAGCCCCATCATTGAGGATGCTGATACTCCTACTGAAACAGTAGCTGAAACTTAGAAAGTAACACACTATGTGTCACAGCCTACACAGTTGAATAAAGAACCACCATACCCTGAACGATTGGCCCTGCAGAAAACAGTGGAAAAACCTCGATTTGATCTCGTGGGAGAACTGACAAATTTGTATGTTAAAATTCCACTATTACAGGCCCTTCATGATGTGCCCATTTATGGAAAGACTTTTAAAGATTTATGTGTCAAGAAACCAGGAAGAAGGCCTAGGGATCCCCCCACTGTCCATGTGTTGGGAAAGCTTTCAGAATTAATAATGGGGAAGGCCCCTGTGGCAAAATACGATGACCATGGGAACCCGACTGTTACAGTTCACATAGGGAACACATAAATTCCAAATGTCTTGGTGGATTTAGGCACAGCTATTAACATTATGACCATAGAAACTGTGAAGAAATTGGGACTCACTAATATTCGGCCAACCCCTAGCATTTTGGAACTTGATGATAGATCAATGATCAAGCCTGAAGGGATCCTAAATGACCTCGTGATCTCAGTCGATTCGTGGGAATACCCTGCGGATTTCTTGGTGTTACAGCCGAATCCCAGTTGGGGGGACACCCATTGATCTTGGGAAGACCGTGGTTGGCCACAGCAGATGCATGTATCAGCTGTCGGTCAGGATCTATGACCATTTCAGATGGAACTGATATCAAGAGCCTAACCCTGTACCCTCCAGCTCGACCAAGCACAGAAGCTGAGAATCGATTGTGGGAAGATTTGGAGGAGGAAGAGGGTGTGCAACCACTACTAACCATAGGGAGAGCCTTAACGTTTAAAGATGAAACAGAGGATGATGCCATTAATAGTTTCATCAGTGAGCCCACGTCAGTTAATTAAAGTGTCTACCAGATCTTGGACAGTACTCTAGCTGCAACAGAACAAGAAAAGCTTACAGAAGAAACTTTAATCGGTCATGACAGTATAATTCCAGTACTTAAGAATTCGAAGAGTGTTCCAGTAGAAATTGGCCAAGAAAAACATTGAATATCAATCCTAATCTGGCACCTAGCGAGCTGGAACAGCTAGTCACTCTACTGAAACAGCATAGGGGAGCATTCGCTTGGGAGTACACAGACATGAAAGGAATCCCTTCTCATCTGTGCACCCATCACATTAATATTAAGAGCGAATCCAGGCCGGTATGTCAACCACAACGAAGGATGAACCAGAACCTATGGGACATAGTGAAAGAAGAAATCCAAAAACTTTTGGAAGCAGGATTCATATACCCAATTTCAGATAGTGAGTGGGTTTCTCCACTTGTGATTGTGCCAAAGAAGAATGGGAAATGGAGGGTCGGCGTGGATTACAGAGAATTGAATAAAGCAACGCAGAAGGACCATTTCCCCTTACCTTTCATTGATCAGGTCCTTGATACCTTCTCTGGGAAAAAGTATTTCTCCTTTCTGGATGGCTTTAGTGGCTATTACTAGATTCAGATTGCTCCAGAAGATCAGGAAAAAACCACTTTCACCTGCCCCTGGGGAACTTTTTCCTACCGAGTACTTCCTTTTGGGTTGTGTAACGCACTAGCTACATTTTAGAGAGCAGTGATTGGAATCTTTTCAGAAATGGTGAATGATTGCATGGAAATTTTTATGGATGACTTTACTCCATATGGTGATAGTTATGAAGAAGCACTGAAAAATTTAGAAAAGGTTTTGAAACGTTGTGAACAAAGCCAGCTCTCTTTAAGCAATGAAAAGTGCCACATGATGATGAGTGAAGGCATAGTGCTGGGGAACTTCATCTCTTCTGATGGTATCCAGGTAGATCCATCCAAAATCAAGGTAATTGAAAATATACCAACTCCTAGAACACAGAAGGATGTACGTAGCTTCTTGGGGCATGCTGGCTATTACAGAAGGTTCATAGAAAATTTTTCCAAACTAGCTTCTCCTTTGTTCACTCTGTTGATGAAGGATGCACAGTTTGTCTGGAATGATGCATGCCAAATAGCGTTTATTGAGCTAAAGAAAAGGCTGTCTACAACACCCATCTTAAGAGGGCCCAATTGGGCTCTTCCTTTTCACATTGCTTCAGATGCTTCCGATACTGCCATTGGAGCATTTTTGGGACAGCAGGTAGGTAGTGCTCCTTATGCCATTTACTATGTTAGTAAACATTTGTCTCCTGCTGAACTAAATTATATTGTCATATAAAAAGAATTTCTTGCCATTGTTTATGTCATCAACAAATTTAGACATTATATTACTGGATATTCTACTTTTGTGCACACTGATCATTCTGCTATCAAGTATTTAATGAATAAACCAATCACGAATGCTAGAGTTACTAGAAGGTTGTTACTATTACAAGAATTTGATATCACAATTATTGATAGACCAGGAAAGGAAAATGTTGTTGCATATTTTTTTATCTCGACTTACTAATAGTGATGACAATTTACCAGTCAAAGATTCCTTCCCTGATGAACATTTGTTTGCAGTATCAGCTCATTTCCCATGGTATATAGATATTGCTAACTTTTTGGCTGCAGGTAAGCTTCCAGCACATCTGTCAAAGAGAGAGAAATGGAAGATCATACAATAGAGTGTTAGGTATTGTTTGATTGATGGCCACCTTTTCTACACAGGGCTTGATTTAGAGATCAGAAGATGTGTTAGAGAAGATGAAATCTTTAGCATTCTTAAAGCTTGCCATGATGAGCCCTATGGGGGACATTTTGCTGACAAAAGGACAGGTCATAAAGTTTTGAGAATGGACTATTTATGGCCTACATTGTTCAGGGATGCGAAGAAGTATGTTCAGGCATGTGATAGCTACTAAAGTATGGGCCAACCCAACAGGTTAGATGAGATGCCTTTGCAACCACAGCTTGCAGTTGAACCGTTTGATAGGTGGGCTCTAGATTTTTCCAATTGAATTTGAAATCATAACCTTGAAAACAGTTGTGGAAGCAAACCTGGATTTATCAAAGGCACGGAAGAACCGATTGAATCAGTTCAATGAATTGGATGAGAAGCGCACAGCTGCAGCATATCATACAGCTTTAATCCAACAACAGCGCTCTAAGTTGCACGATCGATTTATAAAGAAGAAAGTCTTCCAAGAAGGGGACTGGGCCCTATTGTATGATTCATGGTTTAAGAGGGACTTTAAAGGCAAATTGCGCACCTGTTGGTTGGGACCCTATCAGATAGATCGGGTATTCGATAATGGAACAGTCTGGTTGATCACCATTGATGAAAACAAAGTACCATTATTCACAAATGGTCATCGGCTGCGACTGTATCACAAGTCGATCTCAAGGCAAGCTTTTGTTTCACATGTTGCAGGTGATCCAGACTATCAGTTAACGCCAGGGAAGGGATCTTTCTCAAACCCTATGAATTCCCAAAAGCTGTAATTTCCATACATATTTTGTACATAAATAATTGGTTTTTCTTTCATTATGTATTTTACCTAATTTTATTTTTGCACTTGATCGGTTTGTTTTGAAGAACTGTGTGCATGAACTAATTGGAGGAGCAGCAGTCGTGATTGGGCCAGGCGATTGCAGACACTCCACATATGTTCCTGATCTAATAAATCTCTTTTTAAGAAGATGGATGATTCGTTATCTCTCAGCAGTTAGCTGAAAAATTGCTTGTTACTTCATTTTGACACAGCTGCGACTCCTTACCTTGCTATTCTTCCTATTTTTGCAACTGTGACTCTGCCACTTTTGCCCATTCTGCCAAATTCCACAGCTGCGACTCCACTACCTTTGTCCATTCCGCTAAACCCAACAGCTATGACTCCGCCATTTTCCCTTTACTTCACTTTTCCGTGACTGCGACTCCGCCACTTTTTCCCGTTCTGCCAAATTCCGCAGCTGTGACTCCGCTATTTCCGCTTACCTTTCTAAGTTTGGTAGCTTCTACTCCGCTATTTCCATTTCATTTTGACCCCTTTCCAGTAGCTGCGACTCCACTACCTTTGTCCATTCCGCTAAATCTAGCAGCTGCGACTCCGTTCTTTCCACTTCATTTTCTCTCCTTCCGTACAACTGCGACTCCGCCACTTTCGCTTATTTTGCTAAGTCTAGCAGCTGTGACTCCGCCAGTTTGTCTTCTCTCCGATTGATGATGCTAATAATGATGTGATTAGGCGTTAGTTTTGTAGCTCGCTCCACAAGATCAAATCATAGTTTTCCATGAAGGAAAATTTCGGGTGCTTTGAGTAGCTTTCAGCCAAAGTGGCAGTGGCCACATCACTTCAACACGTGCATTCATACCCGCGAGGACGACGGTCGGCTGTAATGATAAATCCATGGCTCAAACTCATAAACACAAAGGTACAGATCACATCTTTTACATGATTTGGCATAAAATGAAATACGGTAATAACAATTATGTATTGTCACAACCTTGATTAACGAACCCATGCGAATTAACCTCTAGGGACTATGTCAAGGTCATAGTTGTAATTATTTTCCGTCATCTTACTCGATATGCAAGAACCGCCCAACACCCAGTTTCCTCCCTTACTAATCATGGCCTAATTAAATTACTAGTCCTAAGAGCCATTGCAATTCGTAATTTAACCTGGGAACAATTTCTGGCTGGAGATAGGCCAATCATGCAGCTTGTATTGGAAATGGAGGGTGTTGGTGAAGATAGTGAGGACCGGCACTCCTCAAATCCAGTTGGGGGGGAGGTTGGAGCATTAGATAACCAGACCAGTGACAAGGAGGAAGTAAACAAGGGAGAAGCAGCATTAACAGAAAACCCTGTTGCTGAGGAAATTGTGCTGAAAACCATGGAGCAGGAGGCAGAAAAATTAGAAGCTGTAACTGCAGAAGAAGATACTCAAATAAAAGAAGTTGAAACTGGAGCAGCTGTTGAAGTTGTGACAGTAGAAGTTGCAATTGCAGAAACAGGAACTCAGGAGGAAGGATATCAGACAGGAATAGTAGAAGAAAGGACTGTGGAAATTTTGGAGGTTGTGTCCTCTCCGGAGATAAGGGGTACCATTATTGAAGAAGAAAAGACCAAGGTAAAAACCCCTGTGTCAAAGAAACAAAGATTAGGATCAGGAAATAGGGATCAGACACCTACTACAACAAAGAAAATAAGGATCAGAGCTGTCAAAGCGTCAGTAGCAGTAAGTAGTGAGGAACACCCAGTGGGAATGGTGAGGAAAAGAAGGACTCGATCAGCAGCAGCAGCAGAAGCAACTGTAATAGCAATAGAGGTAGCAGAGATAGAAGAGGAAGCTGAGACAGTGGATGCAATTGGGGGTAATATTGAAGCACCCTTATTAGAGATAGCAGGAGCAGTCATAGGTAATAGGGAGTCACCTGTGTTAGAAGAAGCACCTACAATAGGGGTAGATATAGAGATTCCCATTTTGAACCCCAAGTTGTCTGCTACTATGCAGGAACCTTCTAGGGAAGAACCTCAAATCGAAAATCTCCTGCTTGAAAATGAATTATTAAAAGAGGAGGTGCAGATATTGCGAAATGCATTGGAAAGATGGAAGGGAGTAGTTGGAAAACAAGTAGAGAAAAACTTGAACACATTAGCAAATGCTGCAAACTTATTGGAAAATCCATCTTTTGCATTTGAAAATGAGAAGTATGGGGAGACTGTTTGTCCAGAGTGTGGAGATATATTTTTTGTAGTAGGACATAGAGTTGTTGTGTTGGGACTTGCATCACAAAAGCATGTACAGATAGAGGAGGTGGAAGAAGGAATTCAAAAAATCGAATTGATGGAGGAAAATGAGCCAAGAATTGAAGAGATCCATGATTTGAATTTAGGCAATGAAATAGTATAGTCCCAGCCATCAAGGGATACCAAGCTTCTTCAAGATCAGTCTCATCAGTCAGAAAAACCTGATATAACCCAGAAACAATCTCAGCAATTCAAAGAAATTGAGGAACAAGGGACTATTACAAAAGAACCAGTACCCTTGAAAATGTTTAGTGAAGCTGCAACTCAGACAACAACATTTGATATCAAGGACTAGGAAAAAAACACTGTTACACAAGAACCAGTGTTTCCAAAATCATTTGCTACAGTTGCAACACAAATTGAGATGGTTGAGATTGAAATGGAGAAGGAGGATGTTGTCACACAAGAACCAGCAGTCCTAAGAATATTGGCTAATACTGTAACACAGACCGAGGAGGTTGAGGTGTATATGGAAATAAAGAATGTTGTTACACAAGAACTAGCATCCCTAAAACCTATGGTTGAGACTGCACTACATGCACAAACCATTGCAACCCCAATAGAGGATGAAACTCTCATAGTGCCAAAGAAAGATAAGGAAGTCATTTATCTGGATTCTGATGATGAAAAGGAGGTAGAAGACAGAAGAATTCAACGGCTGGAGAAGAAGATTCTCTGGTTAAATCTCGATTTGGATAAATGGCTCAAGTGGATTGAATAGTTCAGAATAGGTATGATCTCTCTCTAGGAACATAGGAATGTCATTAAAGGGCTAAGAGAAAAGTGGGCTGAGGAGTTATTCTTCCATAAACTCCGGTGGGAGAAACTTCAAGAAAAATTTGAAGGATTGAAGAAACTTAAGTCCCTACAACAAGAAAAAGACAAAATGTACACTCTTTCCATAGAATTGTTGAGTTGCAAGGCTCCATCCCCCTCTTACCCTATCTTTCTCCATGAGCATACAACTTTATTTCAATTAAGAGCTCTCAAGGAAGGGAGATCATTTAATTTGGCAATAGCTACTCAATTTTTGGAGACTTTTTTGAAGAGTGATTTCGAGGATCTGCATTTGTTATGTGAATTGTATTTACATGACAAGGCTTGTTATATTGACTTTCCATCTAATCCTTTACCTTTTCTAGGGGATGTTTAGCTGAGGGCATTTGCCTCTTTTGTCATTAACCATGTAATATGGAGAGATGCTTTCCAAACCATCCTCAGGAATGAGGAGAATTCTACTCTCTAGATTAGGGGGGAACCTTAGAATCCACCAACATTCATAGAAAATCATGCTAAATCTCTCAGGGTTCCTTCAATTTCCTGATATTTTGGGAGCCTACGAGATAAAATCCTTACCACATGTGTACCAATGATTCTTAATATGCAATAGGATTCCCTAGAAGGTAGTGAATACAGATGGTTGTACTCTTCCTCATCTCTGAAGGAAATGGATCCATATGGCTTTGAAAATTTCAGGCAAGCTTTGACAAGGATTCCTAGATATGTGCAGTGCATGAAAAGGTGTGGGTCTTGGTGGATTGGTTTAAGATTCAAATTCCCTCTCATTTGGTTTCCTATGAGAAATTCTTACAGAAACAGCTATGCTTTGACATTAGAAGAAGAAGATTTGTGGTGGGAGCATTGGATATCCTGCTGTGGGTTTGTTTCTCGAGGGGAGACACCAGAATTTGCCTATAATCTTACAAATATCCACAGATTCAACTTAGACTCAGATTCGGACTAGGGGAGGCTGTTGCATGAGGACATGCAATCGGATAGTTGGGGGGAGATGTTGGGTCTAGGAAATGCCCCTTTTTGGCCATCCTGATTACGTCATTTTGTCCTGATTTCATCCTACTTTTATAAGCTATATCTATGTCTTTCTCCAGACCAATCAATAATATTGACAGGTATAATTTGTTATTGATTTATGCATTTTATGCCTAAGATTGTTAAAGATTATGGATCTTAGTCCTTGGTTTATATTGATCTGTGTGATTTCATTTAGCCAAGGTCTAAAGCGCAGGTGTATCAGCCAAGTGGCGCTAGCTATTACTCTTCAAAGCACGAGCTCCTCATACCCCAAGGAACAACACATCTTCCACGTGAGCTGTAACAAATCCTCACTGTAACAGATTCCACTGAAACAGATCCTAGCTGCGACAAACAGGTTGCATTCCAGTTGCTGAGTCTATTGATCCATTAATTATCAAAGCAACAACATCCTTCACAATTAACAACCTTGTTTAATACGGTTGTATCAATTATCCGTAACTCCGCAACATGAAGATCATAGATCTTCATTGCTGCACGAATATAGTGGATCTAGAAACTGTATTTTCCTTGTATAAATTCTAGAAGGCTCTCGTAGCCTGGGGTTGGACAATTAACATTTTGCATAAGCTATAATAGAGCACTGATACTGACAATTTCCATCATTAATATGAGAGCAGAGTTCTTCATTTCTATGTCTTAATTTTTTCTGACTCCTAGCGTCTCTGTTAGAAGGACAGGGCTCGCCTTCTCACAGAGATAGCCGATTTAAGTAGGTAGAGTAGTTTAGTTTTACTTCTGTTGTGTGGTGTGGATTTATTGCAGATGTTATTGATAGCTGCAACAGAGAATTAGATTTCCTTTTGGTAGTTTATAATTGCATCTCGAATAGCTGTAGCAGATTGGTGTGACATTCGACTGTGTAGGATAATTTGTTTAATTACATGTGTGTTTTAATTAGCTGTGACAGCCAAGCTCAATTCCAATATCTTTTAGTTGTTTATGCTTTCTAGGACTTCCAGTAATTATCAGTTTAGAGTTCAAGCTTGTATCTTAATTCTGGTTACTGGTGTATCTTCAATTGCATTCATAGATTAGACAGATAATGGTAGAGTTACAGTAGCCACTGGATACATCAGTTTGGTAAAGATTGAATACTGTAGTTTGATAATTATAGGATTTAACTTCTTGCAAAAGTAATCTAGTTCCATTTCATTATTAGATCATTAACTTGCTGGGTTGATTTCTGTAGGAAGGTTGTTGCACTTTGGATTCTTAGATGTATGAATTAGATTAGTTTTCTTATGGAATGAGTTGGCTGAGCATATAGGAAGGGTCATTATCTACATTTATTAAATCAACTGCTTGATCTGTTTATGCATAGATTGTGCTTATTTCCTTTGAAATAAAAGACCTTCCTAGGTTTGACAATTTATATTGACCATCCCGTGTGTTAAATTTAATTAATTGACATATAGGGTGACCAACACATACCCCAACTCTCAATTAAAATTAGGGTTTTAAACCCTCTATAATCTTCTTGACAACGCTCACATGGGTAGATCCAAATATGTGAGTAATGGGAGATAATGTGGCATCCACTTGGTACTATGGTGATCAAAGCATAGGTCAATTTGTCAAAGGCATAACCCCTTCATATAATGATCTCTTATTGAAGTTTTCTTTGGACCATTGGAAATATCTCAACAAGTAGTTTTAAGTTTTAAATTCAAATATGGTCATTTAGCACCCAAATAAGGCTCTCAAAGTTTCAAAACCTCAAATCACCAAATCATGATCAACCCCTAAGTCAGGCCTAACAAGTCCTCAGTTGTGTTATTCCACACTATAAAGAACTAGGATGATGATAAAATATATAATGATGCATTTCATATCACGCCCCTAATTTTAGGAGGATTGTAGTCCCCAAAAACTTTTACTTCTAAAGGAGAAGAGGGAAATGTTCCAAAACTTTATCCTTGGAGTACCACTTTGCTTGTCCTAGTAGTTTCTATATCAGTCCAACCTGCTAGAGTTCTTTTTTATCACTTCTACTTGTTCTAACTAATAGAACATCTACCAACTTGTCAATGTTGTTCTTATTCTTGATAAATTTAAAGTTGTTGCAAAATCCCATCCATATGTAGTGCCTTGCTTGTTGTATCTTACTATGGGCTTGAAACTATTGGTCAATGTTGATGATGACCTATTTTCCCATCAAATTGTGCTTTTGCTTCTTAATTGCTTGCACTAAGGCATAGATATCATTGTCACGGGTAGGGTAGATCATAATTTCACCATGAAACAATCCAAAATGATAACAAATTGGTATACCTCCATACATAATAACTACTCCCGTGGAATACCCGTTTGCATTGGTCTCTACTTCAAAATTAGGCAATGTTAGAACTAGAGATTGACTTATTTTACCTTTGAGTTATTCAATATCCTCCTTTCAAGTCTCTCCCCATTGA